>JAVJGI010000063.1:43618533-43630493 GCA_035590275.1 Ibycter americanus
TCAATATAGTCAGTCTTTATTTTTTTTTTAATGATCCCACTATTTGGTATACATAGGCCCACTTCATTCCTAGAAGTCATTCACTGGACAAGTTAAGACTGCTCCCATAACCAGCCAGTAATTTGTTTAAATTAGTATTTTTCTTTTCTCCATCCAATTTATCCCACTTTGTGGTATGTCTAATGTTCTCAGCCCTGATTAGGCTTTTGCTTTCAATTACAAAAAGTAATTTTCCCTCAAGGAAACGGGAAAACTTAGTACCGCGTGTGTCACCACTCCAGTCAGAAACCCCTCATTTGCTGTGTGCTCCAACACACAGAATTAATCTCTAGCTCAGCCTGCAGCATGCTCCTCAGGAAACTTCTGGCTTGGAAAATTATAGGTGCCTTAGAAGTATTAGGCAGAAGTAATGGAATGATAGCAGGGAGATGTTTTCATAAGGTGAGTAGGCTGGAGAGCAGCCCATCTGGAGAATGGAGCTATTCTCCAGCTGGCCCATCTGGAGAAAGTCAACATCTACCTGAGCTTTCCTTGGCTGGTATTTGTATGCTCAGCCTTTGCCAGGGAGATGCAAAAGCAGCCGTGACCGCGGTGCCTTTCCCAATCTACTCACCTTTCCGCCAAGGGCTGCAGTGTAAGCGGGGAGCACTCCGGCTCTGCCTGCAGCGTTCCTTCCACCTTCACCTAGCGAACGCGCAGTGTTCCCTTTGGACACACAGACATCCTGCGAAGGTCCCTGCTGTATGTCACCTGAAGGACTACATTCCATTTTCAGAAGCGTTTTGTGCAAAAAATGCCTTAGCTTGGGAGTATACAGACTTCTAGAAGCTTTAATTGTGTTAAATAACTCCTGAATATAGGATCTGGCCATCCAAATCATTCAGGCCTTCCAACAATTTCAGATATCTAGGACTTATTATCTATGTTTGAAAAGTGGCATCCCACAACAGTGGCCTCAGCCATGCCTGCACGCGTCGGCAAGGTCTGGGCATGCCCAGCCGCCCTTCATTTCCACCCATCCCCTGGTTTCCGCAGGAAAACAATGCAAGCATAGAGCCCCAAAAGTGAGCAATGGTTTATGTTGCTAGGTCTCTCTTTTCAACACATGGGAGATGAAGAGAGCAGTGGAAGGCACAGTGGAGAACATCCACCGCTCAAATGAAATGGAATTTCATTGCCTTCATTATTTCCCTGTTGTATATGGGTAACTGTACTTTCCCCATGCTCTTTGTCTCCAACTCACACCAGTATATGTAACAATTAATTACAGCTGCCAAAACAGAGACTTCCAGCAAAGTACTTGGCTCCTTACAGGACCAAGTTCTTGAAAGTAAAGGGTCTGTTTATTTTTAGCTGTCTTTTGCTGAGTCTTTTTCCATTCAGGTTTTTTTTTTTTTCATTCCAGCAGCAGTAAAGACATTGTTATATCTGATTTCACTGCTTTTAATTAAGTGCTTCTTAGTCCATGATCAGTTCTATTTTAGGCTTTTTTAAAGTTTATTTAATTTGAGATTTATACTAAGCAGGGTAACATAATCGCACATGTTAAAGCTTCATCCTAATACTAAAATGTTGCTTTAATTTCCTGAAGGTTTAAAAAAAAAAATCTATGAAGTTCCATGTAAATTTGTCACAAAATTCTTTTTATCTGCACTCGAAAAATACAAGTGAAAAATTGCCAAAGAACAAGATTATATATGCAGTGTGCTGAACAACTTGTTTTTTGTTTTGTTTTTTTTTAAGGATAACAGGGATAATGAATACATACTATCATAGAACCTGGGGAAAAAAGCTCTGGCAGAGGCATAAAAAGGTCATCTTGTCCATTCACTGCCCAATGATGGAATTAGAGATTCCAGCGTCATTCTGCCAGGATGCCTGGTTAAACCAAGTGTAAAGGTGATGAACTGTCTATGGCATCTGCTGCGCAACTGCTTCACCTCACTTAGTGTTAGGAAACTTTTTCTCATGTATGACCTGAATCTTCTTTGTTGCAATTTAAGCCCATTAACCTACGTCCTAGCTGCCATGCACTTAGAGAATAGCATGTTTAATCCTTCCTGCATCGTATTTTCACACATTATATTCTCCTTCACTAATTCCCTTCTTTCAGCTGTGCAACTTCCTTGATTTCTTCCAATTTTTTAAGTTCTGTTTTCTAAATGCCTCATCATACCAATCATTTCCTTCTAGACTCTGTTTCTAGAGGTGAAGCAGCCCAGATCTGAAAACTGTATTCCAGACAATGCTTCCCAGTACAGCACATAGTGGAAATACTACGCTGCAATCTTTCTCCTATATTTCAATGTGATTTTAAAAGAAATTTTTTTACGAAGGCATAGCAACAGTTCTGGACTGGAGACAGGTGGCAGGCCCCTGCAGAACCCCATCTGAGACACCCTTCTGTTCTGACAGTGATCCGGTGAAAACTAGTCAATGAATACAATTTCCAGCTGGTCCCATTGCTAATTCATCACAACCACATTTCCTCAGGTTGCTTATCCAATGTGAGTCAATGTCAAAAATCATGCTGAAGTCAAGATATCTGATACCAGTTGCTTGTTTCTTATCCACAGGGTTAGCTACCTTGTCATATAACAAAATAGACTGAATTTTAACATTTGGCAATTTCATGTTGATCATTACTTGAGTCCTTGTTTCCATTTTGATGTTTACAAGCAGTTGATTTGATTACCTACTCGAGCAATTTTCAGTGAATTAAGGTTGTTTGGGCTATAATTTTCTTTTTTAATTCCTTCCTGTCATCATCCCTTTTTTAAAGACTAGCATAACGTTTGTTGTTATAAGTTGCCTGGAATTTCAGCCCCTTCCATGAATTGCCAAAGGGCTCCTTATAGCTTTAGTAATTTGAATATTATAGAATGCAGTTGAGTTGGCTAAATGATTTGAAAAGATGTGACAATTTTAGGGATTCTAACCCGTTCTTATACTTTCTCCTTTACCACAAGTATTAGTTGTACCACACATCAGTTCAAAGTTGACCTTTTCAGGAGACTGATGCAGAAAAAGGCAAAAAGCATTTCAGCCCTCTTGCATCATTTGTTGAGATCTCTCCCTCTTTTCTGTAAGGCAGACATGTATATTTCTTAGTTTTTCTCATCAGTATTACGCTGATGAATGAGTTCACATCACCCTTGATACCCCTTGCTAATAGCATAATGTTTTGAGAAGCTGGACTTTTTTTTCTGTTCTTGAATTTCCATATTATTCCTTTTATTTGCCTTCGTTCTTGCGACTGAAACCAGTAACTAACTTAAAATTTGGACATGTTGGTCTTTTATTACAGTTCCTGTCCTCCTCCTGCATTTGGATCACTTAAGTCAGTATCGCTCATACCTTTTGTCCAAGAAACTGCTAGCCTGCCTTAACTCATCTTTTCTTTAGTTTTGGTTCCTCTGAGATTGCACACTGCAGATCTCTAAGTTTATTACAAGTTTTGCTCTTGAAATCCCCTAGTTTTCTGTTCTTCCTCATTCTCCTTTAAAGAATAATGAACTCTGCCACTCTGCAGTCACAGAAGTTGTCTTCTGCACTTTCACTGAAACTAGGCTAAAATCAAATCTGGTGCGCTGATTTGGTTCTGCTGCCGCCTGGGTTCCCATCTTGAGATTGCTAGGGTGGGATTTACTCCACCTAAATGTCAACACCAATAGTATTAATATCTACTTTTGCACTTGGCACCTCAGCTGGTTTTTTTCCAGTCAGGGAAGAGGAACAGACACATTAGGGCATATTAATTTATCTGACCAATTTTAGTTATCTTCTGTAAAATTGGATGTCTTGAAGACTCTGGCACTAACAAGAAAATTTACAGAGGAGAACTGACCTGGCCCTTCCCCTAACCTTGTGGGTTACAACCACGTGGTTTTCCTTGTGTTTTAACACCTGTCCGAGAGATAACATGCTACGCTATCACACTTGTACCTTTTTTTAGATCTTGCTTGTAAAAGAATTTCCAGGCTGATTTAATTTTATACTTCCTTTCTATGACATGGTTTGCTTTCTTTCAAGATTTCAACTTTGTTCTGCGCATAGCAGAGGCTGGTGGCCATCCTGTCATTATAACCACTGTCCTCCTTTTCACATTTTTCCCTACATCTTTGCTTTATACAGATCTGCCATATAGTACAGAAAGCTTTCAGTAAAAGTTGCAGTGACCCATTCACTTGAGCATGTAAGTCTTTCAAAGGTGGGAGATGTTCTAGTTTATTAACAGATGCAGTCCTAGGTTGGTAGCAATTACAAGTGAGTTGACAACTACTTGGTAGTCTCTGTAAAGCAAGTAAATGGCCTCAGTTTACCTGCAACTTCCCTCAAGCATCAGCCTAAGCACCCCTTATTGGCAAACACAGAACAAAGCAGGGCAAGGGGTGGGGATGAAGGATGGGAGTGAGAAGTGAAGCGCCTTTTGCTCTAGAGATGCCTCTCCTGAGGCACCCTCCCAAGCCCAAGGGAAGGGAAGCAGTCCCATCCTCCTCCCAGAGCACACACAGCTTTCAGGCTCTCAGGGCTGTCAGTGCAGGAGTATTACAATGCATTTTTAAAGATGACCTACAATTAATGAAAGACTTTTTTATATACACTAGACAAAACTTTCTTCTCCAAGTATCAAAACGAGAGAGGAAACATTTTTCCCTGTTTTGTTTCGGTTTTTTTTCTTCACTGCCAGCTCCCCGCATGTCAAATAAACCTTGTTCTTCGCTGCCTCTAATTTCATTGTTTCTGGCTGCTGTTTCCTCTTGTTGGCACCGGGCAAGCCTTGTTCTTCCTCTTTCTTTTGTAGCTCCAATTTTAAGACACATATTGGGTGAGATACTTTTTCTCTTTAATTAAAATCCCCTTTGCAGTCCTCTTAATGCAAATGCTACATTATTTGGAAAAAAAAATAAACTCTGTTCTGTTCTTTTTACACAATGTAGGCCAGCAGGATTGTTTCAATACCTTCTGAAAAAACAGCCTCCAAAGCAATCAGTGTAACAACTTATTTTTCATTTTGTTTCTCGTATATTTGTGAAATATTTCAAAGCCAGATCTTCTCTTCTAAACTTCAACTCCTTGTTCAATGTTAGTTACTCAGCCAGATGCACTTTTCACTTTTAAATTATCACCATGCAGTTGTTGATACATTAATTAGCACAATGACATCTTTAAGAAGCTGTTTCTTGTATAATGTTTCTGCTCATCAGAGTTCCTAGTTTTCTGCACTGAAACTATGAGATCTTTGAATATTTTTTCATCATGGAAACAAATCGTCATTTTTAAAGTATGCCAAAAGGGAAAGGACAGCAGACGTGACGTTCAGTAGCCTGTACCCCACCTTTTCAAGGTGTAAGTGGAACATGCCTGTCAAGTCAGAAACGGCAGGATGTGGTAGATTCAAAGGGAAAAAGAGAATCGGTGTCACGCTAACTTAAGCAGTCATGACCTGCACTGGTATTTGGGGTATTCCTATCCTCCTGGTCACTCCACAATAGGAGAAAGCAGGGAATCCATCAATACATTAACTTCAACACAGCTTGTTGGAACTATATGTTTTATTTGTAATTGGCTATCTGAAAGAGAATCTGAACAGTGTCGTGCGATCTTTGCACTTCTGCTGGTGAGTATGGCAAGATGACAGAAAGTACTTTATATCCAGGAAAGGACTCAGAGGCTTAGTGGCTCGAGGAATGTAATCTAGTCCTTGCAGGCTCTGGTACTGTACATGGTACCAGGGAGAAGGCAGGCACCTCAGAAGGATGTCTGAAACAGCCCCCACGCTGAACAAGTTCTTCTTCATAGGAATGTCTCCATCACTGACAGCAGCCTTGGTGAAAAGCATCTTGGAATCAGTAAAGGATCCATAAAACTGAAAATTATGTACACATCGCCCTCCACTAAATGTAGCCTTCATCAAGAACAGGCAGAATGTGAGAGCTGTGGTCAAAGCAGGGAACCATAACCCAAACTCCCCTTCTTGTGGCAGAACTTTAATCACTATGCTTTTATTCAACAGCTCCATGCCACTGTTTTTAAGGAAAAGTAGGATCTCTTTAAAATCAAATCTATAGGAGGTTGCATTCGGGACAGGATTCAGGGTCTGATGCTGTCTTCCAAAGTTCACAACTAGGCAACTAACATTCAAGGCTGAAACCAGGACACAAGGACAAGAATGACAACAGAATTTATGGGCGTAAAAATGAGCTTAGCCTCTCTGAGTCAAAGAATAGTCCTGTTCTCACTGTTGGCCTGGATAAAGTGAAGCAGAGAGATGACACACTTTAGCAATGAATGAGGGGTACAGCTACAAGTGTAACTAAAAGCACTGACTTGTATTGCTTTCCTCTAAATGGCAGGACACGCTTTCTGCACATGCACAACTTTCTTGAAGCGTCAGCTCACCAAGAAGAAAGAGAAGACCAGAGTCTATGATTAGAAAAATCCAGAAACGGAATGAATCTACGAAAAAGGGAACACTAGCTCCTGTAAGCTTACCTCTTTGTCCCACCTGGGATTACGGAACCCTGGTTACGGCTCAGTGGCTAAAGCAGGTCATTTGGAATTATTAGGGCTGCTTGCGCGTAAACAATATTTAAAGAAGAAAAATGTTAGCTAGGAGAACATTGTACCTTGTGCTGTACAAGTTCAAATAGTTCAGGCACAGTATGGTTAGGTAATGGCACATCCTTTGGTCTCTGTGACTCCAGCAGCAAGCCCGGCCCTTGGCCTCGGGTGGAGCGCGCGGTGCAGTTGCCACCCTTTGTTCCCTCTACACATGATAAAGACAGGGTGATCGCAAGGCTACAAGCAGCAGCCCAGCTCTCTGGTTTTAATGACCTTGGTGACTTGCTGGGCATTATACCCACACGCACTTATCTCTTGCACAGCTGTAACTCCACTCAATAGCAAGTACTGCACTTACGCAGGTGAAAATGAGGAAACAGGCACTTTCTCCGACATCGGTCAGCACTCTCTCCTTCATGCCGTGACAGACTGCTGTGACAGGGACGGTGCAGCTGCCTCACTCCATGCAGGTTTCCCTGTTCGCAAACGATGCTCTCGTCAGCAACCCTCTCTAAGCTGCTTAAAGAAGACACTGTGACTCCTTCTACCCCTTCTGTACAATACGCTGCGTGGTTGCTCGTCACTGTGGTAAACACCTCACCCTTCACTCCAGGAGATTTTACCTCTTGGGCCTCAGGTAATGCATCAGCAGAGAAATCTCTTTTCTCACCTTGCAACAAGACTTTACACCTCTGGCCTAACACGCTGCAGCTTCTTGCAGAGAGGAAGGATGCAAGCTTTGACAATTTCTCCAGAAAATGTGGCTCATTTTGTGAGGATGATATAAGTTCCTCCTTCACCTCACTGCTCATGAACAGTTCACACAGAAAAAACACAAGAGGCAACAGGCACAAATTGAAAATACAGGAAATTCCATTTGAACAGGAGAAAATAAAACCTCTTTCACCACGAGGGTGGTTGAACAGTGGCACAGGTTGCCCTGAGAGCTTACGGACTCTGTCCATGGAGATACCCAGACCCAGGAGGACGCATCCCTGCGCAGCTGGCCACGGCTGACCCCGCCTGGAGCACAGGCTGGACTAGAGCATCTGCAGAGGATCCGCACCGACCCTCTCCAACCTCCACCACCCTGTGAAAAGGGCAGCTGTATCATACGCCAGTTTGAAGAGTTGCTTCAGGCTGTGCCTTTATGACAAGACACATTTTGTGCCATTTACAGTTAAAATAAACACGTTTTAATCAAGATCATAATATGGGCTGGGGTGGGCATAGGTGGTTTTTTTTTTAAAGAAAAAGTAAACAAAGTCCTTTCAATTTTCTTAAGTTATTCAAAGAAAAACAGCTGCACATGAGATGAGGGTGTCTTGAGGCATTGACAAATTCTTCATTTGATGCAACTGAAGTCAGTAACAGGTTTTTTCCAATGGTTTCAAAGAGCAGAGGAGGATCTAGATGCTGCAAATATCCCAGTATGCTAACCCTCTGTATTGCTCAAGAGTAGTAGTGTCCACCTATTTCCAGTGGAATTGAGGGTGCCCAGGTGTCTGTCACAAAAGGTAAGCAGTGATCCAACGCGCAGATCTTCAGACACCTGGGCAGCAGCTCCCTACCTCGTGGAGGCACTACTGTTGCAAGGTACCACAGAGGTCCTTAGGTATCAGAGTGCCTGCATCTGATGATTGTGACCCTACAGTCTAATGCTGCTGAACACCCAGAGCCTACCAAATGCTGTACCCTCCTGTATAAACCAAATAAACATTCACTGAAGTGCAAATCAGGACTTAGAACTTGTACTTTCTGGTCTGCAGAATATTTTATCAGTCTATGCAAAGCAGATGAGTTTCAACAGAAAACACTGAGAATTCTGGCTTAAAAATACTCCCCAGACTGGCGGTCAGGGCACTCTGCTGAGACACGAGGATGTTGCTTCAAGTCCTTGCTGAGAAAGAAGTTGCTTTGATCTCTCACATCCTGAGACAGTACTACTACCACCCAATGTCTCAACAAAAGGGACACTACATTATGTGACAAAGGGCTGATCAGAAACCAAAGTGGGCTTATGGAGGAGCCCAATACACACATGTGGGCTCCTTCTGTGGGTTAGACTTAGGCACCTGCCTTCATGGGATGGAGAGGCTTCGACCCCATCTCTTTCCTTGGGATCACCTCCTGGCTAGTCTAGGTAGTGTCCCAGTAGGACAGGTATTTGTGGCTACCTTCCTACATTTCTAATAGTAGCGTTAGTGCTGGGTCACACCTTCCAAAAATCATCAGTCTAAGCATTAGTTAACAAGCAGACAGTGCATAGATGTCCCAGAGCACAGCGGTTAGTTGCAATATATTCTTCCCCTTTCGTTAGCTTAGTAATCCTGGCACAACCCCTGCCACCACTCCCCAAAACAACATGAACAGCAATTAAATGGGCAGTGTGTTTTATACTAAATAAAACAGAACAATTGATCATAGAATCATAGAATGTTTTGGGTTGGAAGGGACCTTAAAGATCATCTAGTTCCAACTCCCCTGCCATGGGCAGGGACACCTTCCTCTAGACAAGGCTGCTCAAAGCCCCATCCAGCCTGGCCTGACCATGACAAACATTTGGCTTTATTGCATAATGGCTTACACAGAGTCCAAAAGACATATCAAAATTCAGAGTTACAGGCTGAGCACTGATAGGAATAAACCCTTTTATGGAATGAACTCTAAATTAGTAAACTAAGAAAAGACAATTTATTTCTTATTAGTTCAGCTCTGTTTAGCTTTGTTATTTTCTTGACAAATGAAAACAGGCTGGTTATATTTAGTTTTGACCTCTTGACTTGAAGCACTGACACCATGCTCTGATACCTATGTGACAAACATTTTACGTGAATCTTGATTAAAAAGACAGTATTATTCCCTTGGATATTGCAAAACTCTCTTCTTTCCTCTGAAATGCAAAAATACATGATGGTATTTCTAGCTAAAGTACAGGAAGCAGTAGATGCTACAGGTAACTTTTGAGTGACACTTTAGCAGTATATCAAAGTGGCTAGGTTTGCATTATTGACTGCAGAAGAAATAAATTTATGCTGGTGGAGTAGCAAAATAATTTCCTCTATGCACAAGAGAAAAAAAGAAGTTTACAAAAGAAATAAAAGATGACTGCTTTTACAACAATTTATCTGCTGAATCAAAAGCTCCTATACCAGCACATAGTGCTGAGTGTAGAAAGTTAGCTGATACTAGGAATATGCCATAAAAGCACCTATTCCTGAAAAAGTGCTTTTAGCTGAAGGCACGAAATTCTATTTAGCTGTAGAAATGCGTATAGCCACCAGAAGTATAGACTGAAAACCACATGAAATAATCCTTCCACTTTCCTCAGAACTAGCAAGGTCACAGCTGGAGTAATACATGAACTTTGGGGCACCGTACTGGGGCATGAAAGAAGATGTGGACCATTTGGGAAGGGCTGACAAGACAGCAAAAGTATTGATTTGAGATGCATAAAACAAAATCTCTTGTTAGGACCCCAATACAGTTGGTAAAAATGAGTGTGTGGTTGCAGAGCCTGCAGGAGAACCCTCCTGCATGGCACAGCTGAGGGGATCTGGCCAAAGCACAACAGTCTTGTGTATGTCTGGAGAGCCCAGCCTGCAGCACAAGCTAAGATCAAGAGCAGAAACCCACAATCAGTCTCATGAAGCAGCAATGCAACTGAGAAGATTAAGAAAGAGGGATGCCACTGATACGACTGAAAGAGTGCGATGCCACTGACGGGATTAAGAAAGAATGATGCAATTGATAAAACACACCCAGAAAGTGACACCATCGATAAGACAGAGAAAGAGCCACGCCAGGTCAAAAGAAGGGACAGGATGTAAATTGCCAAAGTCTACAGACCGTACGCAATCTGAAGCAAAAGGGGTCTCGAGGACATTTTCTGCAGAAACATTGATGGAGCTCGAAATTGTGGGCTATGGAAATCAGCAAGCCAGAGAAACCACCAGGAAGTGTGAGTGGGTAAGTGGATGCTTGTGTTTGCAAGCAGCTACAGTTAATAATACCACAGATACCCTTCTCTCCTCAACAAACTCATTCATGTAAGATAAATATGAATGTTGAGAACTACTGGCATCAGTTAACGCATGTGAGAAGTAACTGTATCACTGCAAAGCGGGGTTACAACATTGTGTGTTTCTGAATTGAGAGAAGACTGAAGGGACACATGACAACTGTCTTTGAGTACCTAAGAGGCCATTCTCTGGGTATGAAGGATGGTAAGACAAAATAATGCAAGTCACTGAACTGCAGTAAGGTAGACATCGGGAAAACCTTTTTTTCTAGTGAGGATAATAATGCACAAGGCTGGATTCCTTGTGGAAGTTGTGGGATCTCCAACAGTGCAGGTTTGAAATGGCAGCTTGGACAAACATCTATTGGGAAAAAGAAAGTCACGTATTAATTGACCTCCTCTGGTAACAGAGGTGGACCAGGTGCACTTTGGAGACCTGGTCCCAGTTCTCTTTACTACAATTCTATGACTGTAGCAAAGGTTAGCATCAACATGTATTTTGATCATATAAAAAGCATACCTTACAGGAGATGTTACAATGGCGAAGAAAGTACAGCAGTTTGCAAAAATGGGTTTAATAATGTTAGAAGTTATTTTAAATTACCAGTTCAGCAGAACATTCAAGCATAGTTCTTGGGTCTTACAGACTTAAGGTCTAAGGACACAAATACCCAAATCTTGATGCCCTGAGGAAATATGAAACCAGCACGATGACATCTTTCATGATAAAATTAACCGCAGACCTAAGAAACTCAGTACTAGGGACAGGCTGAGCAGAACCGCTGGAAAGCATCAGCTATTCTACAAACTGCAGCACAAACAGCACAAACTCTCACACGTCCTGCATAAAGCAAGTCATCTCAAAACTCCTCGTCAGGGAACACATGTTAATGGAGATTTCCTGAAGAATTGCTGTCAGTAACTAACCAACCATTCCTCAGTGTGCATTTCAAACGTGGAGACTGATGCGCATTGGAGATACCATTACTAAGATTTAGTGACCCCATTTGTCCTAGTGGTAAATACACACAAGATCGCCTGTCTTTAGCTAAAGGTCTGTTTCTCCGGGGCTTTCAGCTGTCCGCAGCTGACCGCAGGAAGCCTTTCTGTTGACACCCATGGGCTCCCTGGGGTGCATATGTCAGTGCCTGGTGCTGTCCCTTTGCATCTTGATGCACTCTCGTCAGCCCCCTCGGAATTTCTACTCAGTATCACCTTCTCCCGAAGGCTCCTTCAACCTGAATAAGCTCGGGTTTCTTCCCAAATGAAACGAGCAGCACCCACCCACTTGCTGATTTTGCCTCTGAAAGCCAGAAGAGCAAAAAGCCGAGTGGTTTGAAACCCAACATTTCCAAGTTGTACGCTTTGCAGCTGG
>JAVJGI010000063.1:43639019-43652940 GCA_035590275.1 Ibycter americanus
ATAGCCTGAGGTGTCAGGTGTGTCCTGGGCAGCTGCTGCAAACAATGCATCGGTAACAGCTCACGATGAATGGCAGAGAGGGTATAGAATACACAGTTCCAGTTACACTCACGCAGCGATAAACTGGTCCCAGCCACTATAACTAGGACACCAAGTTGCCTTGGGTCATAGCTCTGTGCTGGAAAGATTTCCTGAGTTTTCCTAGCAGAACTGATCACTTGGTTTATTTGTTCCCACCAACAGACTTTGGAAGGATCTTCCAACACTGCATTAATCTGAGCCCTGGAGAGCTGAAGTTAAATCCTGCCAAGTTCCTGGAAACTGAAAAATTCCAGCTGGAATTTAACTAGGAATGCCTCAGAGCTATTCAAACCACTCTGTGGCAAAACCAGAAACGCTCATATATGGAACACTAATAAATCACATTCTTCATAATTTAAAGATACATGTCCATTAATTGTTAGCTCACCTTCTAGAACTCTTAAAGCTTTTCTCCTATGAAGATCTCTTACTACTTAGAACTTCTCTAATTCTCAAAGAGTGAAAATAACTAAAGTGATAATACTCTGTTAACGAGCAAGTATAACAATGGCTGTGAAGTTACCACTTTTTAGAGCACACCACTCCACTTTCATGTTACCTTCCCTGATCCCCACCTCTTCGGGCTCATCAGGGGCAGAATCAAACAGTTTTTGCGTGTAGCATAAACAGTAAAGATTCTGCATACAGAATCAAGGGACGGTGAAAACAGAAATCAGTCTTCCTATCTGTTCTGTGGACATCCCAACAGTACTCTAACCCACACTCAGCTAACATTATTTGCAAAGTTCTCAAAACCAGGTAAAACAATAATGAGGACTACTGGGCTTCTAACTTGCCAACATGAACTGAGAAATGAGCAACCTAAATACCTAAGTTCCTGGTATTTGCCGTGAAGAGTAAGTGTAAAATTTCTGTGTGTTATACGCAAGGCTGTTCCACTCTGTAGTTCCATTTACCCTTTGAGTAAGAGACTGTACAATAATTTCCCCAAGAGTAACTCAAAGCTGTAACCTTTCCGATTTGAAAGACCATCTGATAACTGCACCAGAGAACTTGAATATTACTAGAGAGGGTGGAAAACAGGGAAAGGATATGAAAGATGGAAAAGCAGCAGTACTCAGATTTTCTCAGTTGATTGTTCTGTGACACTGTAGGAAAAAGAGAACTTTTCCTTGGTAGGCAGATGCCATGACCATTTCCTAAACACACACCTTTTCTATGGTAATTTTTGAATGAAACAGGGACAAACACTAGATAAACATTAGGAAGTAGTGCATTCCCAGCGTACTCTAAACCATCCTGGGGAATGACACTGCAAAATGAATGTGATAGTACTGGAACAGCTTCCTGGTCAGATTACTTGGGATCCAGAGGGAATTCTGAACAAAGCACCACACTATACCTACAAGATTTCCAGGCTGCAGGACCAGTTGTTCATACATTCCACAGCACTATTTAAGACTACTCTTTGGCACCCAAGCCCATCCACTGCAATTTAATGTTTTGGACAGTACTTGGATGTCTGCAAAGTGGCGTCGGGGGACAAAAAAGAGATTAGGAAATAACTGACACGAAGCCAAATGCTGCAACAAGCCGAAACAGCAAATACTAAAGCTTGCATTAGAAATGATAATTACAAAGCAAAGTTTCAATCCAATTTGAAATGTACACACTTAGAAGACGATGGAACAAAGTATATATAAACAAGATTGACTTTATTTTTATTTAAATTTTACATACAATAACTTCTATTCCAGCTACTGGGGCCAAATAAGTCTCGCAGAACAGTAAATTTTTAATTCATTACAGCTAAAAATGCAAAGAGAATCTCTGAGAACAGTCTACACCTGTTAATCTTGAAAAGTATATTAGGAATCACAGTAAGGAAGAAGAATATAAAAAGGTATTTTAAAACGTGGGCTCATTTGTAATGATATGGTTATAGATTCTCCAAGAATCTTCCCATTATCAACATTTTCATGCTTCTTTCAACTACAAATTACACATTATAGCAGACAATATAGCTTAAAAAACAGAAATAAGCAGTCTTGCAAGTGGCTTGGCAGGGTCTGTGTCAGTAAGTGAAATGTCACAGAATACTGGAAACATTCACGATGGAACCCACATATTTCCATGCGTATCAGGGGCATTAGTGTAAGGAATATTCCAAATCCATGGCTGATCTGTAAACAAGAACAAAAACATGCTCATGATAAATTCAGTTATTAAACATAAAATTTTGATCCTCTTCCTCCCCCTCCCTTTGGAGGAAGAGGAAGGTCAAAATTCCCAGTGATTTTCACATAACCCCACGTGCAGTTTCAGTTTACTGAAATTCTTATTCAGCTATTTTTTAAAAGGTTAAAGTTTTCAAAAGGCTTTGCTTTCCCCCCAAATATTATTTTAAATATAATTATCATAACCCAACTGTAAAAGAATTGTATTTCAGACAGTATATAAGAACAGTAATGCAGCCATATTTGGTTTGGCCCACAGGCAGCAAGTTTTGCACTGCATATCTCTTAACCCAATGCAATTAAGTGCTGTAATGTATTAATATTTTTCACACAGACAGTAATAATTCAGTATCTAAGAATGATGCTGCCCGAACTCTGAAATGTTCAAGTTCACACCTCACTTCTTCAAACATTACATCTTTAGATGAATAACACGTTTGCAGCTGACATTTCTCTCCCTCCACTTCTCAGAATACAGAAGCTATTCCCACTCTTGGGAAGGAGAAAAGGCAACGCAGCAGGAGACAACTGCTTGCTCTGCAACCTGCCCTAGGCTCTTCCTTCCTACCACGTACATGTTGCAGAAAAGCAGCTGGTCTATGAAGCCAAACTATTATTCTTCTAACCCAAACATTCTATGATTCTGTGATTCTCTCAGGCTATTCCTACTGAAATACAGAGAAAACTCCTTCAATCCTTTCCGTGATTTTTCTCCAAGAAGTTTATATAAACCTAGCCTGCTTCTTTTCTCCATCTACAAAATGAGCCCTGAAGGAAGACAGTGACATTAATCTGTATGATGCAGAGATTAAACTGAATTGTACTGAGGATGATGGGAGTAGTTAATTTATCAAAACCAAGCTACTCATCTACATGATACACCATGTATACTTGCTAAAGAAGATTTGCTACATGCTTGTCAATCAAAATTTTAGATAAGCTACTGATTATGATTACTGTTGTCCAATTTTAAGTTTAGAGGATCCAATGCCAGCTCTCACAGTATATGAAGTGAGAATTACTGTAGCAAGAAGAGAAGAGTAAGAAAGTGACAGAAGCAGTAGTGACGGGATCTATAAATTATACAACAGCGCACTACGACAAGTATCACCAATTAAACATGGGGCAGGGAAAGCACTCCTACCAAGTACTCAGTATTACTTGCTAATAGAGTGCGTTTAATTCTAGTACTGTAGTTCCATATGTTGCAGTGAAACATATCCCAACTATGCAAAAGTTGTACAAAAGTATCTGTTCACAGTAGTAAGAGGGTAATAGGAAAATGCTTTAAATTACAACAAAACTGAATCTGCTTGACTTGAAGAAAAAAAGGCCTTTGCACTTTTCTGAGGCCTTTCCCAAGTTGTTCTAAAAAAACCCCTTCGATGTACTAATGTGTTAAAGTTTCAAGTTCCTCCCATACAGCAGATGATCTCCTCAGTCAGTGAACTGTGTTATATCTAAATCACAATTTAAGTGATAATCCAGGACTACAGCAAGCAGCTTGTACCTCTTCCTATGCAAAGGTGCAAAAAAACCCTGGGGCTGTATCCCTTTGTGTAATGTAAGTCTGTTCTAAGAAACTTCTCAATAGGTTAAAACAAAAGTGATAGGGGAATCAGTCCCCAAGCACTCTAAAAAAAATACTGTGCTTTCATGAGAGGATCAGGTTTTTGATCTTTGCAATTAAATAATTTCCACACACTAAGGAACCAGTTTTCTTTCACTTTGTTACATTATACAGTTCTGTAACATTAAGTGTGTCTGGTCCAAGATTTGAATTTGCACATGTACAGGAAAAAACAGTGTATTTTGGTATACCTAACTTCTACTTACAACTTCAGCATGGCAAATATATGGCCTTGCTCCTGACCATCTATTCACTGTTCCACTTGCTTCTTTTCCCTCCTGCTCCTAATAGGATTTTTCTGATTATATGGAAGTGATGTGTACTTTGTTTTCCCATGGTTAGAGGATCTGAGTTCATGGAAAATCCCCCTGAGCCTTTTCTCCTTCAATTATAGGGATCAGCCAATATGGTTTCTTTAGGGAAAGGATAATTACTTGCATTTCTGCTTCTCAAGACTTTATTAAAATGAATCTATTTATATCACTCTCCAGAGACTTTGGCAGTTAATAACTGTATTTTTAAAGACAGATTACAGATTATTCTATGAGTCCATCTCATAACATGGAAATTCTTTAAACAACTTTTCCACCAGGAGACTGAGGAACTGTAACAGAATATTCAGGAAAGAGATGTGAAAAGGCACAGGCAGCTAACTTTGCTTCCATTGCCAAAGCCTAAACAACTTGAATTCTGACATTTGTTCATATCACGGGAGAAAGCTGAGACCCAAAAGCTGAACTACAGACAAATGAGTTCTCTACAGAAATAAGTTTTCCATGCAAAAAGTGAAAAAACTTATTTCGAAAAAAATCTTAACATTTAGTTGAAATATGCATAAAACTCACTGCCACAGTAGGTTAAATGGAAGACAGTATATGTGACACATTTGAGAGTGCACACGGATTCTACTTTTAATCTTTGTTTTAAATTTTCCAAAAATTTACGTATGAACTTTTACAAGAACCTTCCAAAAATCATCAGTTTGAGCATTAGCTAACAAGCAGACAGTGCATACATGTCCCAGAGCACAGCGGTTAGTTGCAATATATTCTTCCCCTTTCGTTAGCTAGCAACCCTGGCACAACCCCTGCCACCACTCCCCAAAACAATATTAACAGTACTTAAATGGGCAACATGTTTTATACTAAATAAAACAAAATGATAGATCATAGAATCATAGAATGTTTTGGGTTGGAAGGGACCTTAAAGACCATCTAGTTCCAACCCCCCTGCCATGGGCAGGGACGCATTTCACTAGACCTTGCTGCTCAAAGCCCCATCCAACCTTATGATACATTAGATCACATTATAATTTCTACATTGAGCCAGTATTTTTTCTCTGGGAAAACTAAAACAGCATTTAAGAATTCTTTAGGTAAGTAGCAAGGTCTTAAAGCAGAAAAATCATCTTTGCAAGTTACAAAAGTAACATGCATCATATTGAACAAGTGAATGACTGTATGTAGCTGGTGCCACGCTTGAGGTTTGGCTTCCATAATCATGTATCTACCTGTGACAAGCCAGGTTTCTTGGGAGCTGATGGGATTCACCTGACACCAAGTGGGGCAACAGCCTCTTTGCCAACAAGCTGGTCAGACTTGTAAGTGAAGCTTTAATCTAGACTCCTCAGTGGTGGAAGGGGATGGAGTTTTAAGCAACACAGAAGGGCCAGGGGCTGCTGATGCATTAGGAAACAGGGAAACACCTGTGAAATGCTGCAAAGGGATTAGGGCTTGTTCCTCTAAAAAGGTGACACAGTCAACAGCCCAGGCCTCTATATGAATGCCCACAGCATGGGTAACAAAGAGGAGCTGGAAGCCACTGTGCAGCTAAAAAGCTGTGATGTAATCAGTATCACTGAAACTTGGTGGGATGAATCACATGACTGGAGGACTGCAATCAATGGCTATAAACTGTTCAGAAGGGACAGGCAAGGAAGAAAGGGAGGGGCCTTGCTCTCAGTGTAGAAAAAACTAGATTGACTGCACAGAGCTGTGTTTGAAAAACAGCAATGGCTTGACAGCTTACGGGTAAAAAAAATCATAGGACAAGCCAACAAAGGAAAACTCATGGTTGTTTACTACAGGTCGCCTGACTAAAGAGGATGCTACCAAAACATTCTTACTTCAACTACAAGAAGCACCATGCTTGCAGGCTCTGATCCTGCTGGGGGACTTCAGTCACCCTGAAATGATGTGTCTTTACTTTTACTTACTATATAAGACTCTATAAATATTCTATTTACTTCCCAGCTTTTAAGCATTCTTTCTCCCCACATCATTTGTTAGTTCAAAAATCTACAGAAAGATTTGAGTTGCAATAAACACCATATTTCCTGAACTCTTCATTACTCTCTATTAGTTCAAACTCTGCTGTAGATGACATCTTATCTAGATCATGGCTTCTCAAAGAAGTTAGTTACAATCTTTTAGCATTACTCAATGTATTTTTAGGTTTTCAAGTTTTCAAGCCTTAGGTTTTCATTACCTCATAGCAGCACTTACTTATCACTTTCCTGATCTGCACATTCTAAAGAGTCTCAGAAGCTGAGAAGGTTGAGATTTTTAAAATCTCATCAAGCGTTATGAAATATATCCCCTCTGCCCCTCCAAGGAGGATTCCAACACAGATCTTCAAGAAAATGGAAGTCTGAAACTATGAGATACAGAATAGAACAAAAGCAACTCTTCTTTCTTCTGATTTGCAGCAATTCCTTCACATTTGTTCTACGGTATTTCTTTCACACCCCACTTCCAAAGGATTATTTTCTCCTGACACCTGCTCTTTTCTAAACATTCCTCTTTCAACACTCCTTCCCCCATTAGTTCTGCAGAAAAATATTTTGATTCCGTAAATAATATCTATTTTCCTAATGCATACAAGAATCCCAGAAGAGGAATGAAAAAATATTTAGGTTGTTGACCCAAACCTTAAACAACAATAAAGAAAAAATTTGAAACACAAGACTGTAGTTGCTTGCTTTGAAGTCACAAGCAGAATGTGGGACTCATATAATCTCAAAGGGAGTCGTGCCACAAAAATGGCAAAGCTTTGGAACATCGCAGTGTTCAAATGACTCAGAGTTACTCAAATTAGTTTGCTCCATATATAACACACCTACTTTTCTTCCGAAGTCACGCCTTACCTTTGCTTCCATACTGTTCTGGTGGCAGGTCATAAGGTACAGGAAAATATTTTACTGAATCATTACTTTCTGAATGCATTTTCCCTCTCACGTGAAAGTAACCTTTGTCCAATCCCTACGAAGGAAGTGAAACATACAGAAGAAAGACTTGTTAGTTTTTTGGGAAAAAGACAAACCTAATCCACAACAGATTCTTTCTCAGTAAGACTTACTTTAGTAAACAAGATGTTTTGGCTCTGTTACTGAGATTAGATACTTCAGCATCTTCCTGTCCTAAGAACTCAGCTTCTCTTATTACTACTATTTCAAGCTCTTCTTTTTATATTCATTGGTGTGGCCCCACGGTCCGCATTGGATATACTTTATTTTCTCAGTCCCTTATGCATATATCTATTTACATGTTCACTAGGTAAACACACTTGTGACTTTGTTTGTGTGAGCAATTCTATATAAACTGCACAAGGTCTTTGCTAGTACTGTATGGGCAGCATATCTCAATACAAGATGTTGCTTCTTTTGCATAAATTCTTATAGACGTTGGAATCAAATTTTAATTATTAAACAAAACATTAACACCTTTGGTGTTTAATATTTAACTAAATGGAAAAGCTTTAGAAATTTTCTCTTTGCTGTTTATTTTCATCCTGACCATATTAGTTAGATATTCTGTATCTTTCATGAACTGAATTAAAATTCAACTTGTGATACAGACACATGCCTTCAGACCTATGCTTTTTAGATAACTTGGATAACACCATCCATGTATGCTAAGAAAAATTAATGAAGATTTGAAACTGCTTGAGTAAAAGTTTCGAAGACTACGCTCATATTGGAATGACAGTGAATTTCAAACAAGGTTAAGAACTACCAAAAAAAAGCTATAATGCAATGCAGTACAAGGGAAGATAGATTTAAAGCTATTAAAATAACTTTGGCAGATGATATTGTTTAGCTACTTCTCCAGAGAAATTGGATCCCGTTCATCAGTTGTAATGAGCTATATAAAAGCAAATCTCTAATACTGAGATTTCCAATGGCCTATTGTCAATCAAGTACAATTAGATTAGAATAGACTAAAAGTTTAAAGGCTATCAAGCTTTTATTATTTATTTCTAAGACATTACTGAACAACCATACTTTTCTTTCTAAATTCATAGAATCATTGAATAGTTTGGGTTGGAAGGGACCCTCAAAGGTCACCTAGTCCAATCCCCCTGCAACGAGCAGGGACATGTTCAACTAGATCAGGTTGCTCAGAGCCCCATCCGGCCTGGCCTTGAATGCTTCCAGGGATGGGGCAGCTACCACCTCTCTGGGAAACCTGTGCCAGTGTCTCACCACCCTCATCATAATAAATTTCTTCCTTATATCTAGTCTGAATCTACCCTCTTTTAGTTTAAGGCCATTACCCCTTGTCCTGTTGGTAACAGGCCCTGCTGAAAAGTCTTGTCCCCATCTTTCTTGTAAACCCCCTTTAAGTCTTGAAAGGCTGCAATAAGGTCTCCCAGCGCCTTCTCTTCTTCAGGCTGAACAACCCCAGCTCTCTCAGCCTTTCCTCACAGAAGAGATGCTCCAGCCCTCCGATCATTTTTGTGGCCCTGCTCTGGACCCACTCCAACAGGTCTGTGTCTTTGTTGTACTGAGGTCCCCAGAGCTGGACACAGTAGTCCAAGATGGGGTCTCACCAGAGTAGAGGGGCAGAATCACCTCTGTCAGCCTGCTGACCATACTTCTTTTGATGCAGCCCAGGATACCGTTGGCTTTCTGGGCTGTAAGCATCCATTGCTGGCTCATGTCCAAATACTAGTTTATACTTTATCCCAGCTGTAGGATCCATCAGTCCAAATTTTACTGGATTACTGTAGTACAAGCAAGCTTCTTAATTTCCACTAAATAACCCCATCTGAATAAAATGGGATACAAGCTGGCTGAATTGATAGTCATATCTATATACGGTATTTTTATAATACTGTAAATTCTTCTTTACTGAAGTTTTACTTCATCAAATGTTAGCACTGTAAGTTGGAGGAAGTAAATTCATATGACCACAAAAAGCATGGGTTACAAAGCAACCTTACACTTACACCTTTTTCTTTGATGCCCAAGAAGCATAGTAACAAAAATTGGCAGAGCTGCCAAAGAGAACATCAAGCTGTATCACAGCAGTATTAGCAAGTCAGTTCGAGAAACTCCTTTCGAATATAGATGCTTCTTTTGTCTCATGACCCAAAGTAATGGGAAGCTACTAGTTATGGTCTAAGAAATAACGTGTATTATATCAAGGACTAGGTAAAAGCCACTGCCTTTTAAATGAAAGAACAAGGGAAACAAACAAACAAGGTCCATGCCAAAGGACTGTATGAATGAAAATCCATTTTAAACTTCCCCTTCTTATGCCATTAAAGTCAGTGGAATTTTGATGAATTCATTATTCATTAAAATCAGATCAGGCTACAATCTTTTGGAGAGCTTAGCCTTTAAGTAACTAGCAGCATGTTCAAAACAAACCAATGCAAAGATAAGACTATTTTTAAAAGCTCATAAATATCTAAAGGTTTGAAACTGACTGAATAAAGATACAAAATTAATAATAACTTCAGGAAAAAATGGAACAATCTAGTTGTACAGCTTTACTTCCAATTAATTTGAATCACTCTGATAGAAATTTCATGTGAAAATGCAAATAACTACACTTATGACTGTAGTGGAAAGAACATGAAATATGCCAGGGATGCCACAGCTCAGAAAGAATAGGAACTGTGTAAGTGGTGGTAAGAGCTTTCTCCACAATTCATAGTAGTCAGGTTTCAGCTGGTGGAAGGTCTGGGTGGTGTGCAGTCCTAGATACTACTCATAAGGTCGCTTTTATGTTGCAGATAAAGTGGCTTGTAGGAGGTTTGATAGCCCCAAGCACCTGTGAGCTTTTCTCTTGTCTTCTACACGCTGCTATGAAAGAAATGTGGAATGGTAAAGAAGGCTCCTCTGCTGTATCGTGAGCTGGTTCTTATTCTGCGATGAACTTCATATGCATGCCTGATCAAGAACACCAAAGCTACACAGCTGTTACCTGGCACAATCTGAGTGTGAAATTTGTACCATCATTGCTATCAAAACACATAGTGTAGACCACCACCTACTTAGGCCTCTACATACATACATAGTAATCAGTTTAATTATCAAGAACTATGCCACATGCATGCCATTCTGAAGTTCATAGCAGTGGCTGATTTTCACCCAAGACAACCCCCCCCCACCACTTGTAGACATTTTCCATCTTATTTTCCTCTCTGTTATCCATCTTTTTTTCAGACCCATAATGTTTTTGTTTCTGCTTCATTTCTTCTGTCCTCTGTGCCCTGTTACTACTTCAGTGTGTTTCTTTGCAGGCATTTTGCTTCCTTCTCTTGCCTTCCTCTTCCTTGGTAGTCACCAGTTATATTTTCCTCTCCTCTGAGCATCTTATTTCTTTTCTGATGCTGTGCTCCAACCCCACCAGATTCATCTGTTGATTCCAAAATTGTTCTTTTGTCTGTCAGAATTTAACCTGTAGAGATCTTCCATTCAGGAAAGGCTATTCTAAGAAAAGATACTTAGTTTTCCTTAAAACATCCTGGCGTAAGATTCTAGGTTATGAAATACATTCTTTAACAAGGCCCTTTGAGGAGATTCACATGCTTTTCAAAATAACTCTCATGTCTCTATCTTCACACAGAAGATCACACAGAAATTACAAGTCACACATTTTGTCTGTTTTAAGCATTTCCTGAATGTTGACAGCTCTAATTGCTGTTTCCAAAAGCAAACCAGCAGGATCTTGCCTAAAAAAAAAAAAAAAAAAAAAAAATTCTGCCTGCCTCAAATTTTCCTCAGCCTTATTCTATTCTTTCAGAATTTTTCCCTCTGCAGCTATATTTTGTTGACTGCTGCTCACAGCAATACATTTTGAAACGTTGATACACATTTCTTAGTTGGGAAGGCATATTTTTTTTATACTTATGAAACTTCGGATGCTGTTGTGGGTTCTATTAGTGCCTTAGCATCATACATAGTAAAAGCAGGCATTGGGAGGATGAACGGGAAAAGCAGAACAGCTTTTAAAATTCTGCTTTCCAGCCCTTTTTGCCCCAAACCAAGGCACACTGCAGACTATAAAAAAGCATGACACGAGAGAGGTAAGAATTGCTATCCCTACATCAGTGGGAATTAACACTGATATCACTATAATGTTTTGGTACTACTGAAGTAACTCCTACAGGAAACAGCCAATTATTCCACTGGATGACTATGGGACTATTCTTTCCCAAGCTAGTAAACATAAAAAAGCCTGCTCTTCAGCAAAACTATTTAAAAACTCATTAGTTTGAGCAGTAAAGAATTAAGGATGCACACAAACTTTACAGTGACCATGCTCTTCTGGCCAGGAGAGCACACAATGAAATCCTTCCTCAACACTGAGGCGCATTTATTCAGAACAGTTTTACTCAGTTCTACCACAGCATTTTTTAATTTTTTTTTTTATTTTATTTTTTAAAAAGTCCGCAGTGACAAATTGAGGTATTTAAACCCAAAGTTCCTTGGCATGGAAAAACGTGTCTCTGGGTGTCTTTACCCCTGGAGTATGAAAACCTTGCGGCAGTTCTGTGAACACTAAAAGCAAGGTTTACCATCCTAAAGTCCACATATAAACTCTTGGTTTGCCTACACTGTATTTATTTCCCCACCCCCACTCCATTTCATACAGGATAGAAGACTTCATCTGAAACCAGAGAAATTAAGAAGAAAGTGGTACACAGAAGAAAATGTTACAAAGAGCTTAACCTACTTTATTTTGTTCTGGTCAGAGTTGAGCTATGACTGAAGGTACTCAGTTCAGTTGTTTGAACTCAGCAAAAACTTAAGCAGTTCAGTTCTGATGATCACACACACACACCAGCTGGCTGCTCTCTGAACTACATTCAACCCATACACCATCCCCACAGGCAAGTATAAGAGTATTTTGCTCATTACCAGTGAGTATTCGCCATCAAATACAGCATTTCAGAATCTGAAATACTACTATTAGTTGTCTGTGACCGATTATCTAGATATAATTGTAGCACTGACAGCACTAGGTAGGCAATCATGGGTAAGTTCTCAGTTTAATAGCAACTACTGTATTTCTGAGTTTATGTTACCAAAAGGTGACTGGCTAGTACCATATTCTTCAATAGATCTTTAAAAAGATTTAAGAATTCCACAAGCTTTTATGCTGTTTTTACAAGTCAAACTCAGTTTATGTTACAACTTTATCAGACACAGAAGCTGTGAGGAGGAACTATTTGTTTAAAAAACCTTTCCATTAGACACTTCCAGGATTTTTCAAACAAAGCAATTACTGCAACATGCTTCCCAGAACTTCATACTGTTAGGTGTTTCACATGTTAAAGATGTAATTTATTTCAGCCTCTGGAAAGGAATCCCCAGCAGCTGAATGAGCAAGCTGAACATGAGTGAGAGTGAAGACGTAGGAGGTGAGAAACAGAAGTGGAGATAGAAAGTGAAATGCAGTTCAAACACAGGACATGATCTTTTTTATAAACATTATTTTTCAATCAAGGGAAGCTTGTGATCTGTCAGCATCAGCCGAGTTCTCCCTAAACACTAAAACTGTAAATGATAACAGCTGCTGCTATGTTGAGAACAACCATTCAACACATTCCTGAGAGCCTGCATTAGCACACCAGGCCAAGACCCAACCTCAAAGCACAAGTACGGGAAGCATTTTAAAAACCAGACAAAAAACTGGCAGTCAACAGATGGCAAGTGAGGAACAATTAACTTCCAAATTTGTATTCCACAGAAAATAGAATGCACAAACTGCAGAGCTAGTGGAGTTTTTAAGTACAGGAATATTAAGTGTGTGCAATAGAAATCCACCAGGGTAGCGTGGCCGAGCGGTCTAAGGCGCTGGATTAAGGCTCCAGTCTCTTCGGGGGCGTGGGTTCGAATCCCACCGCTGCCAAAAATGTTTTAACTGTTGGACTCTACCTTAAAGGTCTTTTCCAACCTAAACAACCATATGATTCAAAGTCTTAACTTCTACCAGAATAAGTGTCATTAACTTTGTGATCAAAATGCATGAAACAACCTGAAAAAACAGAACTATCAGAAATCGGCAGTATTAAATTGTCATTCCAGTAGCTAGAGCATACTGTCTCTCAAGGTCTAGGAATGCTCGGTTATGTTTCAAAGCACTTAAAAATATACGAACTACAAACTAGATTAATTGCAAACAAACTTTAAAAAAATTCACTTTCTAAAAATGTTGTCTGTTCCCAGTTCTCCATTATTTTCATGTAAGACTACTGTGCCACATAGGATGTTAACACCACACTGAACCAACAAAAGCCCTGACAACTAGACCAAGTTATCAAAGAAGCATTTTTTATGCAGAATTAACTGCAGGGCATATACATAAGATAAGCATTGCAAAATATCAGATGACTGCATGTATATAAGCAAGTACTAATATTTGTGTCTCGGACTACCACCTAATTATTAGGTGCCACTGCAGGCACTTTGCCGTGAAGAAAGTAAAGAGACACAGCCCTTTCCCCACTTTGCTCCCATATACACCATATCATGTGACTACTGACAGGTGACTTTTTCCTGGTTGTCAGCCTTCACAATTAAGTATCAATATTAAGGAAATTGAGAGGAAAAGAACTAAGTACTCTCTTCAAAAATATGTATTGTTACATATTCATGTGAGTTTTAGATGAGCTTCAATTAAGTTGCATTCTGAGAGGTTGGTGTCCTAGTTATAGTGGCTGGGACCAGTTTATCACTGCGTGGGTGTAACTGGAACTGTGTATTCTATACCCTCTC
>JAVJGI010000063.1:43653040-43687485 GCA_035590275.1 Ibycter americanus
AACCAATTTTCCTGTGTATCAGTGTACCTATTGTAATCTTTTTATTAAATTGTAGTTCTGACTTCTAAACTCTTTTGCGTTGGGTTCATTTCTCCTGCCAGTTTACTTTTAAACCAGCACAGTTGGAAACTCAAACATAAGACTGCCTCATACACACTGACATATTTTACTAGACCCACCTGTATAGGAGCACATATTTACATGCTTTCTATAAATTTACATAAGACAAAAGTTGTGAGGGCTGTAGAGAAAGCATTGTACTTACATAAAGCATCTTTATATTGCACACATTTTCATTATGCCATTTGACAACATCAAACTAAACTATCATGAATTGTGATCTATTAGAATTGTTTCTCATATGTATACACTTCTGTCAATTCTGAACAAACAACTTTCTCATTCACTTGATGAAAAACAAGCTAACCTATTATATACCACTTTGTTAAAAAAAAAAAAAAAACAAACACAAAAAACAAAACAGCATGCCAGACTCAGTGAGTGAGAACCTTGAGAACATCATTGTGTCACAGACTTACATCTAGATCTGTTTCTCCAGATTTATACTTGCATTTCATGTGCACTTTTGTCCTTCTACTCACTACCCTCCCAACCCAAATGATACAGAAGAAAAATAGAGAACAGCAGTAAGAATAATCAAAATCTCTACCCTAGGAGCAACTGAGCAGGCTAAGGACTCTTCAGCCTAGAAACAGCTGAAGTCTGTAGAAAGAGTGGTATGAAAAAGGTGATTACAGATCACATGGTTATTGCGTCTTTTAATGCAAAAAGGGAAAAACCGTTAAATGAAACCAACTCTCACAACACTGCGCTTCATGTGACATTAAGTTGTTCTGGCTGAGTTCCACATGTTGTGAACACTAAAAGCTTATAGGCATTTAAGAGAATACAAGAGATGCTCACAAAAGAGGCTTATAAGTCAGGAAATCTTCAGGGATAAACTACTGCATACATGGCTGACCATTGTACTTTTCTATAAGCATCTGCTTTTGGCCAGAGTTTTGAGATGTTCCTTTGATATGACAAAGTAAAGCCTTCTTCTCCGCCAACAACGGACATTTTAAAGTAACCAGGTGTGACAAAAAGGGAAAGATCTGGGGGCCTGGCTCTACCATTTATAATGCACAATACGTTTTCCTCAGCCAGGTCCTAGCCATTTATGTCTGTTTTAATTCAAAACTTCACTGACTGGCCTTGTCCATAGGCTCTGGTTCCATAACCAGGCCAAATGAATGCTATCTCAATATGATCCTACACTCATCTCCCTGCTCTCTGTCCCCTTGAACTCGCCCTTCCTACTGCTTCCTTGCATTAGCACTCAACTGATCATTTTGAGCTGGTTCCTGGAACAACACTTGAAAACTTGTGCCATTTGGTTTTGGCCAGTCTGAGCTGGTTTAAAGCACAAGAAATGCCAGCAAGCACCAGTGCCAGTACAACTAAGGTAATGAAGACAGCCACGGACAGGCTACTGTCATGGTACAGCCAACTGTTAATGTAGTTCCACGTGATAAGCTAGTCTGTTCCTTTGAGGCGTTTGAGAAGCCAGATTCCAACCTACCTTAGGTGTTTAATTCTCTAACAGACTGATCTGCTGAGTGGAACAGGTACAGCAACCCTTGTCACCAGAACATGATCTTGAGTTGCAGCAAAGCTTCACTATATATTATTCTTCCCAGGCTGAGAGCCTAAAGCCTGCAGCAGTTGTAGGTTTAAGGAAGAGAGGCCTTGAACAAACAAAAATGATTGCTACAATGCCAATCTTGTCAGCATCCTTTCTGCAAATCTGAACTTGCCCTACAACTACTCAGTAAGATCAAGATTTTGGCTAGGTTTGTGTGAGTAACTTTTGTTGTTTTGATCTGCTGTATGTATAGAAATCAAATTCTTTTACTCTAATGAGTAACTAACTACAATCCTCCTGAAGGCTCCTTTTGTATTGGATATTGTTACAAAATTTCCATAGCCTTTGATGACAAAGGATGGCCCAATAGACAAAATTCTCATCTCTAGAGGTTAATGACACCTTTGAAATGAATGATTTTTGACAGATAGAGTTCCCAAGGGTCAGATCCTATCACTAGAAAGTCTACTGCAGAGTATCATTAGACTGAAACACAGCCTTAGAACAAGTTATCTCAAGTTATGGAAGATAAATTAACTGTCATTTAAAGATATTTGGAACCACCTTCTTTAAATGCTGGCTCCTAAAGCTGCATAAAGGAAAAATTTTGCCAGAAGTATTAGTGTCTACTAGAACATTACAAATGTATTTAATTAATGAAAGGCATGTCACTGTAATGACAGCAGTTTGTATAGATACACCTGAGGAAGTCTTACCTAGCACGGGCACCGCTACTACATAACATGATACTTACCATGGCTCTCTATTAGCTCCATTTCTTAAGACAGTTTTGCCAATTTGTTCGGAACTCTATTGCTATAACCGTCAACTGGCAACTCTCAAGAAAGAAACATCTTGTATGCATTAAGCTGTTTTTGGTTTTCAGATATAAGATTGTGTTATGCATGCATCATAAAGATAAGTTTACAGTGCAATAAAAACAGCTATTCAGATTCTTGATGCCAACAGTTACTTTGGTTCTTAATTAAACCACTTGTTGTACCTAAATCACCTGTTGTTACTGATTCATCTTCCCAATATGTACATTTCTTGCACTCTCTGAAAAGCCATTTGGTTCCCAAACAACCTCACTCTACCCCCCCACCACAACGCTACTTACTTACACTTCTATAACCAAGTTAAGGGTACAAGTGGAAGTCCAGTTTTGAGAATACTGGCCCCTAGCTTTTGCATTTGACACTGACTACATTTAATATGTTTGTTTATTTTCAGCTTTAAAAAGAAATTACAAAGCAGCACAGAAACTGTATTTTTCATGACAATGTTTTTCTTCTTGAGAAAAGGTGGACACTCCCAAGATGAAAACTAGAACTTCATTATTGCTGTAAGGTTGACAACTACACAAGTATTAAATAAGACAGCACAATAACACTATTGGAGTCTTCAAGCCTGAAATATTTTTCTAGGGGACAGGCACAACAATCAGACAGTAGGGAGCAGTGGAATAAATTTAGAGCAGACAAATCCTGCTCCTCTAATTAATATGATAGTACCTTGCAGGCAGACTATACAAGATTACAGTTCCTGCTCCCAGTGTATGAAATGTATTAATTCTCCCTCCTTTTTGCTACTACAAACAATAAAAACAAAATAAACAATTTTTTCATCTGCTTACTTAATGGTCAAATTTTCAGCAGTGGCTCTTCTGCACTACAGGAAGTTTTCACACTACTTGCTGCTTCAACTAATGTCAAAATAATATAGAGCTATATACTAATACGTTAATTTGATCTTTACCTAAACATAGCAGGGCTTAGAACTGGACCACCCTGACTGCCATTGCCAAAACGCTGACCACAAGGAAAAACTAGAATGACAGAAGTCAAGGACCCTCACACATTTAAAAACCATGTGTTCTCTGTGGTTCATTTCAAACAAATTTAGAGTGTGCATATGACTAGAATGCAACAAAAACTGCTGAAAAGCCTTTGAGATTCAACGCAATGCAGCCACCCTCCCACATCAAGAAGAATTATCTCTAGTCCCTAAACAGAGGTTTGGCAAAGGAGGGAGAAAAAGAGGTCAAATTTTTGCAGTATTTCAGTGGAACTTTTCGTCTCATGACAGCAGACCCAACCAATGTCTTTTTTGCCTCTCACCCTGAAGACCACAATGCATAAGCTTCATCAGGAACTGTTTACCCAAGAGTATTTACCAAAAGCATTCTTACAGTTGTAATTACTATTAGAGTACTCATATTGGATTGATAGCAGAATGCATCTCTAAATTTTCTTGCATAAACCGTCCTGCAGACTTCTGCTAAAGGCTGGAGCAGATGCTTAATAAGTATCCAATGTGTTCTCAATCATCAGTAAACTTAGCTTAGACACTGCATTTAAGTTCCGGTTATTTTGATGCAACAAGAATAAATATACACTTCTATTTTTAATAATTCTCAATCTCTTAAATGGCTAGGTGGATTTTACTCCAGCCGCTAAGACTGGACTACAAGCAGAAACAATTTTGTCTGAATAAACACCTAGAATGATGAAAAAGTCATTAACAGCAGAAAGGTCTAACTAATTTGCAAACAGGGTAAAGTCTTAACTTCAGATTGCTGGAATTTTCTAAGGTTCAAGTGCTTCAGAATCTTTTATATTTCTGATAAATAAGTTAAATGCTCCTGAACAAATAATTCTGTTCATCAAAATGATATTACAATGAAACTGAGTTATAGAAAAACCTCACAACAATGAGATCAAAGGTATTGAGACTTACAGTTTTAGGCATAGGGAAGAAAATTCAAGATCTTTTTACAGAGGTTTTGGCCCTCTGAAAAATGTTCTGGTGATCCCCCCTCCCCTGCTCCACATGCAAGAAATCCTGTGCCGAATACAAGATTCAGGATGGAATGCAAGCCAAATATTCTCATAAAGTTTGGGTGTGGTTTTCGTTTTTTTTTGGGGGGGGGGGGGGGGGGGGCGTGTAGGGTGGGCTTTTTTCCTGTTTTGTGGTTGGTTGTTTTTTTTTTCTTAAAGAGAAAGTTTGGCAGATTGCTCAGATCTGAAACACGTATGGTCAACTCTTGGCAAAGAGACTAACTCAATTATTCCTGATTTTCTATCTATTTGAAGTATGTTTTCCAGAACTAGCAATGCATGGAAAGTCCAGGGTCAAAACAGGAATATTCAAATTATTTTAAATGACTGTACAATCTGGTGATCAGTTATGTTAATACAAAAAACTTCATTCATTAAGCACAATCACATCAGTACCATATGTAAAGTCTTTGCTTGGCAGCATCTGGAGATAACAGTAGCCAACTAAGAATATTATTTTATCCCTTGATGTCAGCTGCTGTTAAGAGTCAATTTTTGCACAAATTTCTTGCTCAATGCTTCATTATTCTGTTATTAATAGCTGTTTACACAAGTGATGTTTGCTTTTTTTTTTTTAGAGCGCAGTGATATCAAAACTAATGCTTGCTACTACAGGAAGTTGTTGGATTTTTTTCTTGTTTCAGTCTCTGATCAGTGTGTTTTCTCTAAGTTTTCTTCCACATAAACCATGCTGGAGAACAATGTCTGAGATTGTCTCTAAGGTTCAGAGTATCAGAGACCACACTACTACATAAACTCCTTAATAAATGTTAAGGGAGTTCTTTAGATACAGCCAGAAACCATCAATCTTAATATTGTGATCTTAGGAGACTACAGTTATGGTAGGTAAATATTTTCAATATCATAATATTAGTAAATATTCATTTGGGAGTACATCACTAGTCAACAGAAATCAAACGTTATGTGAATATCTATGAACATTATCTAGGAAAGATGTATTCATCAAAAAAAATTCTAAGGACTTATAGCATACTAACATTTCAGAGAAACTTCCAATTTCTCCTCTGGAAAAGAAAAAATTTCAAACAGGAACGAGTTTGAACGGTTTCTCATCATAGACTAACTGCTGTTGGTAACATTTTGGTACTAACAGGTTCACCAGAGAGAAGGTGGAATCAACAACAGGAACAAGAAACTCACATCTCCCCACTATCAGGCAGTGGATCTCAATAAGACCAAAACAATCTAAACAAGAAAGGAAAGCTTTCTGTCTTCAATACAATGCACAATTAAGTCACAGGACTCACTAGCACAGGATTCTGTAGAGGGCTAAAAACCAGCAAGAGTAGTTCAATAAGGAACTTGATGTGTTAAGAGAATAAACTGAGTTGTAGCTACTAGCCATCATGGTCTAGATACAATTTTCATCCTAGAAAGCCTTTAAAATAAGTCATAGGGATCATATACTAAAGACATAATGCATACATACTGTTTAGCGTACCAATCCCCATGGCACCTGCCACAACTGCACTAAGACAGACTACAAGTTAGATAGACCTTAGTTACCATGAAAACTTTTCGTATCTCTCAATCCTCTGCTCCACACTAGAATAATAGTTATTTTGGGTCATACTTATCTTCTACATACTGAGACTGCTGTCATAGGCTTGGAAGATACAGTCCTTCAGCTTTTAAATAGCCTCATATGAAGATGTTCCTAGATTTGTATCTGAGATTTTAGAAGATGCATTTGAGAACTCAAAGCGAAAGTTTGAGAAAAGACAGTCACATGGCTTTGCAAATGCATTTCAGGGAAAGAGCAAGAACAGCAATCAGTGCAACATTAAGAATTGTTTTTCAAATTACAACCCAGACACATCACTTCAATGTGAATATGCACTCACAGCCTAGTTTTAAGAAGCACGGAAGAGATCTGATCATCCTTTTCAGCAACGTTTAGTGTATGTTACAGTTTCAAAATATTATTGCCTTTCAGTAACACAACAGAGTCAGATCAATACCAAATCCATACTTGCTGCGTAGGAAAAAAGACTGTTTCTACTTTGAAGAAAACCTTGTATAAACTCCACTTGCTATCAGCTTTCTAACCTGGAAATACAGAACCTAGTAACTAGATTATTCAGTCACATTTGTACTCATCAATATTTGCATATTCTCAGTACATTCCAGGATTTATACTTCAACTATGAACTCACAAATGCTGAAGGCAAGAAAAGGACTCCAAGTTCATAAGAACGGATCATCAACTGGGTGCCGTTTTTCTCCAGAGCTCCCCAAGCTGCCTTAGATAGATTGGCACTGCAAAGAGAAACAAAGCATTTCAGTGGGGCATAATCTTCACAGCAGAAAATGCTTAAGTAGCACAGCTGTAGCAATGCACTTCTGATTGAAGTGAAGTTCTCCTGCTGGAACAGTCTTTTCATGAAAAGTGATCTGGGTGTTATTCCTTATTGCTATTTTTATAGCACAGTGGGAGCAGCAGAGACAATATGTAGAAGGGTATTCATACAACACGTGGATAATTATAGAAGTCTACTTATGTCACACAGGTCTACAAGACAAATTCAGCCTTTTGAATCTTCCCTGCACATTTCAGAAAGGAAGTTGGTACTGGTAAATAGCTTGTTTGATAACTTTGGAAGATTAAAGGTTAGCTCAATTACGACTAGCTACATTATAATACATTTAGTACAGAGCATTTTTGCAAGTGTTAAACAGTATCTTTTGCTCCTGGCATTTTGTTCTTTGATATATTTATGAAAACAATTAAAGGTATTCTTGTTTTAACGTGCTATTCAGCACCATGTTGTAGATAATGCTTCATCAGTATCTGCTATGAAGTAGATCGATTTGGGAGTCAAAAAAACCCCTGCAATTCTGTTGTCAAGACCTACTTCTACAGCAAAATACAAAGTTTAAACATTATATTTAAACTGAGAGACACACTGGATGTTTTTTTGGTAGTATCAAATGGTGGAATAGAATGAACATGAGAAAAAAATAAAAGTGACCATGAATTTCTGTATTAGGTGGACTCGGCATCACATCCGAATGACTTAAAAACCTTCAAAAGCACCTTAATCACTACTACTATTGCAGGCAACTGTATTGATGAGTAATGAAATTTAGAAAGACAGAGTATAAAGAGGAAAAAAATTAAAGTAACTTACAGTAAGGATACAAAGACCATAGTCTATAGTATATAGGTTTGCACAAAAATCAGTTGGCAAAACTGAAACATCTGTATTTTTCATTCACAATAAGACATTCTCCCCTCACGTCAAGAAATTTCTTGCTCCCTCTTCTGGCTTTGAAAAACAACAGAAGTACAAAGCTAGACTGCTGAACAGCTCAATCTAACAAAAGGTCAGATTCCAAATACCAGATATCTACATGTTTCATAATGGTAAGGCAGCACAAGTAAAACTTCGGCTTAACTCATACCTATTTTGTACAAACCAGCACATTCAAGTACAGCATGTGTTAAAGAAATTTAACCCAATATTTAAAAATCTTTATCACTTCAGTTGATGCTGAACCCCAAAATTGGCAGTTACAGCCTAGACAAAGTTTTGGTGACTACTGCCAACAGTTTCTGACTTAATCATTTCAACTTGCAGCCCCCAAAGGGGCAATACAATGGAGAAACATTAAATATAGACAAAAATTCATATCACTACTTGTAGTAATATTATGAGGATTATGGCCATAATTCACCTGGACCCGCAATTGACAAGAACCTTATATATGACTTTTTTTTTTTTTTTTTAAAGTGAGAGGTGTCTGGTTAGTTGTTTACCTTGTAACTAAGAACCATGCAATCTTCTGGAAGTCAGGAGAGAGTCTCATGTATGTCTTAATGTGAGGCATAGCATGACTTCGACCCGAGACTTCTGCTGACCATTTACTAGAAAAAGAAAAGGAATTCTTTTCATATATAGTTTTATTTTGAGGCCTAAAAATTACCATACTACAGTGCCATGTTTTCAGTGATACTACCCTACACTTGTTGCATTTAATACTCGTTTTCCCTACAGAAAGGCTGGAAATACTTTAACTGATTTTTTAATCCTGAAATCCAATCTCACTAGTAGTCACAGGGCAGGATTTTTTTTCTTGACAAAGCAACCATTTTCCTCAGGGTATCAGGCTCTCCCAACAAGGTTTTCCATTCCTCCACTTCAGCTAGTACTCAAGAAACTGAGTCCAAACTTCCAGCCGGTATTTCTTCTTTGAAGACTATCAATGGTTATGCATTTAAACAAAGGAGCTTGGCACCAAATTAAATCTCACAAAATTCCTCAAGCTTATTAAAATTTATTACACAAGAAGTAAAGGCAGGGAGCAATGAATGGAATGTTGATACTACCCTTCTTCCCTCTTCTGTGCCCCTAAGCCACTGAGAAATTTGGGGGCTTAAGAGAGTAGAGCTTGTATCTATATGTACATATAAAACTAGTTAAAAACAATAAGCCATTGCTGGGGTAGTTCAGCATCAGTGTTACAGATCTAAACTGTAAGCAAGCAGTAAATATAGGTACATAATCATGGTATTTAGAAGCATTTTCCACTCACAGCTCTTAGTTCTGACTCAATCAGGAAGGAGGCTTTTAAATACACCTTCCTCCACTCAGAGACTTTTCTTTCCTCAGTTTGGAATATAATAGGCTCTGGTTTTGGTTGTCACAATCTTGTTTCCCTAATTCAGCATTCTCCTCTAAAAGGCAAATCAAAAAGAATCAATCAGCTCTGAAAAACCCTCTTAAGTGAACTGTGTTCATTTAAAAGCCTAAGATGACTGAAGTGGAAAGGCTGGAATTATTTACCTAAGTTGACTTTCAGGACTAACTTTCACATGAACTAAGCCAAGAAGCTTTGCAGTTCAGGGGTCAAGACCTACTTCAAGAACCCTATCCTCTGATGAAGGAAAGAAAACTGTTGCTGAGAACTGGTCCTGTATTCCGAAATGGCAAGAGCTGAAACACTGTATGCATGTTTGGGGCAAACAAGACATTTATATTTTGATGCAAGCCACACTGAAGTCTATTTCTGAAGAACAGACCAAGATATACATGATACAGAAACAGCTAACTAAACTTGTGTTCCCCTACAGAACTCTACACTTTCCATATATCCAGAGTGTAAGGCTATACCATAACTCAGCACTTCTTGCTAACAGCTTTTTTCTCACAACTGACAGTTGAGGCAAACACTATCTTTGAGTTTAAGGCACAAAAACCCCTGGGTAACTCCAGCAACATTGTAGAAATGAAAGCCAGGAAAAATAGTAGAATTGGGAACTGAATACAGATTTTCTTTAGGTCTATCTTGCTGCCTTACTCAGGGATAAAACTTTCCCCACTATTAACTGCAATAATTTTGAGTTACTGTCCCTGTCTACTGCCTTTCTGTCTCCTTATCTTTGACAGATACAATTAAGTACTGTGTTTTGCAAGAGTACTACCACTTCTCTTCCATTTACTAACTAAAGTAATCTAATTGCAGTTAGTTTCTGATTGAAACTGGTATTCCAGAAAGTTAAAATCAGAAAGGGAAGCATACACTTTGGCCATATTTTCTTTAGTAGGACAGCATAAATATGTAAAGACAAGAAGGGAAAAGAAAGTGATTATGTTCTCCAACTGGGTTTGGGTTTATTTTTTCATTTGGTTGGTTGTTTGGGGCTTTATAAGTCATTACCTCATTAAGAAACTCAGATGCTTTTAGTAAAAGCATTATTAGCAAAGAAGTATTTAAGAAATGTTTTCTCTTCAGCCTAAGTCAGCTTATCTCCAGACTCCATAATGAAATTATAAACCAAAAGAACTGGAAGGGGTTTCAGATGGGTACAATATCGCATTTAATCTATTCTTAATACAGCTAAATTTCAATTTACCACAGAACTTTCCTGGCATATTTTAGGAAAAGCCAAAACAGATTACAAAAAGCCTAAAGTAATACAAGAAGTTGCAGAGCGCATGTCAATATAACAATTTCAGGCTACTTCTAGTCAAATTGACTTAACACATTTTAAGCAGTAAACTTTTCATCAGAATGCAGCTGGCACATGATGTACACAGGACTGATCTCATGTTGCAGTAAACCTCAGGCATGTTCAGTCTCAAGATAAATATGGTTAATTAAATGAAACTAGCTTTGACAAATCTTATGGAGCAAAACCACAGCTTGAGGTAGGTTGGTTTGGTTTTTTTTTTGACAGTTAGAGGTCATGGTACCATGTAAACTAAAAGCTCAAGTGTGGGGTAAGGAAAAGCAACTAACAAAAGCAGCAATTAACAAATCATTAAGCACTGAAAATCTCTCCTTATCAATTAGCAATACTGAAAGGAAAAAACAGCAACCCTATCAGAGAGAAAACTGAGCAAATCGCACCATTTACACAGTAGCTAATCTAACAAAGCAGTCTAGTAATCATTTGCTATGATCAGAAAAGTAAAATCAATATTGTGTTTGGTTGAGAAATTACAGTTCAGAGCTGTATTATAGATTGAATACACTCAGCCAGCAGAAGAGACAGAAAAGCAGCTCACAGACATTACAAGAACTGTTTGCCTGGGGCAGAGGTTCTTTCTACCTCTTTGGACACCATTTTCCAACTCCATTACTCTCTCCCTGCTTGTAAAAAGGAGCTATTCCTTCTATTTAAAACCTCCCTTTTGTTGCCAGAGCAGGACCCTAGTATGCCCAATGAGACAGGTATGTGGGTGTTTTCTCATTGAACAGGAATAAATCAATGAATGATCTCATCAAGTAACATTCTGTACACTAAATAAGAGACTAACTGAAAAAAGTTACATTTTTCTTCCAATAAGATTCTCATGAAGTATACAATTATAGAAACTGAATTAAAGCTGTATAAACACCCCCAGGTTTACGGTCTCCTCACTTTTTGGATCATAACTGAACAATCTTGAAGTCTTGAACATCTTTGTAGCTTTCTTCCTTGCCGAATGCGCTCAGAGGGTACACTTCAAAGGCAGGAGAAACAAAGCCTCACATGCTTTCTGTTCCAGTTCCATTCCTTGGACATTGATCAGCAAGGCTCACAGCAGCAATCATGTTCACTCCAGAATGGAGGATGCTCTCTGCCACTAGCAATTGTATTCTCAGCCCTCTGAATACATACACAACTTTACACACTATTACTTAGATATGGGTAAAGTATCTTACCAGAGCAACTCCCACCTGGAAAAATTAAAAGTTTCTGCTGAAAGGAATGGGGAGCTGTGGTCTTATAAGAGGTTACCAAATTATGGTTTTTGATCTGTGCAAAACAACTTTTCCCATTGTTCTCAAAACATGCTTAAGTTTTTAAAGATTCAGCCTCAGGGAGACATCTGGCATGGAATGTGCTAGACTTAGAATTTGGCAAAATTAGTAGCATGTGAAAACAGAATTCTTAATGGAAAACGTCAGGCACCTTTAACAAAAGATATTACCATAAGAGACTGAGAATTTTTGCAGCAGGACTGCTGCCCTCAAAAAGAACCCAAACAAAAAAGCCTTCCTAACCCTGTTGTGGCTCATTTGAAATCCTGTTAATACTGATGCACAAGTGGGAAAGTGAAATACAACTGTCAAAAAAAAAAAAAAAAGGAAAGAAGAGTAACATTATTCCAGTTCAGAGAAGGAAAGCTTAAATAAGAGTTTACAGAATCCAAAGTCTGATAGCATCCTCCATTAGCAACAGTATCCCATACCATTTTTACAGGTAAATAGCATGTTTTGACTGTTTTGGAGATAAGACCAGCAGATAAAAAACTAAAGGCTTTTATTTTAAGGAGTTTAAGAATATCATGCTCCTGAATGGTTCCCCTTAATTTGCTTTTAAAACTCAAACATTACAGCATTGTAAGTTTAAACATACAGTCTAAGGAAAAAAAAAACCCAAACAACAAAGCATAAATTCTACTTACTGAAAATAGGAATGCAACCACAGCTGTTTCTGTGCTGTCTGTATACTGTATGGAAGCGAGCCACCAGCTTAAGGAAAAAATAGAACATGTACATTTGTTTTTTGAAAGACACACTAAAAGCAGCTTATTCCTCCAGATACTTGCTATCTGTACTATCCTCATTATTTATTTTCAGAAAATGGTTAAATGCTCCAGTAATATAAACTGGTATGTAGTTGGATGGGGATTTTTTCCTCATTCTTGTAATTTAAGAAGTTCCTAAACACTACATAGCAGATTTACACTAAGAGAAACAGTATACAGGCTATGGAATTAAGTCCTCTTAGAAGACAGATATTTATGGGTAATTTTTTGTTACGATACCACTTGATATCAACAGATCAGAATCATTACTCATACAAGCTAGAGGGAATAAAACAAGCAGTTCTCAGAAAAAAACCAAAACAAAGTAGACCACCAAACAACATTTTAAAAAGCAAGAACTTCTCTGATGAAATTATATTTCTACTGAGTTGGTCTTTGGCTAAGGCATGTTGTGATTTCTCCAAATGGATTTAAAGAAGAGTCAGCCATGGCATACTGAGTTATACTAGTATTGTTTATTAAAAACATGATGCAAAACCTACTGCATTCAACCTGTCCTAGAAGACACCATAAAGACCTGTTACAAAAGCTTTATGACTCTCAGGAATGCACTAACTGCACAAGTCCACGGAGCTGTTCATATGCACAAATACAGAGTTAAGTAACTCACCAAGTTATTTCACAATATGAAAGAAATTACAGTAAGAAGGCATTGCACAGATCCTATCTCTGACTTTAAGTTTGCTAAACAGATGCTGAGACAACCAAAAGTATTTCAAAAGACCCTAACTTGTGGTAATCACAGACACCTATAAATGCACTGGCTGCAGCTTCTACATATATCCAAACACCACTCAATTCAGAGGAAAGATAAAGAGAGCTGAAAGCATGCCTGCTAGCCCTGTGTTCAAATTCTACCAATTGTTGAACATTTCCAACAACTACTCTACTTCATACTACATAGGAGCACAGGTATCCGACTTGGAACAGGAACACATGTTTATGGATTCACCAATGCCAAAGAATCACTGAATTGTTGAAGCTGGAAGCACCCGCTGGAGATCATCTAGAGTAAGTCCCTGCTCAAAGCGGGGTCAAACAGAGCACATTGCTTAGTACAGTGTCTTGTCAGGTTTTGAGTATCTCCAAGAATGGAGACTCTACAACCTCTCCCAGCAACTTGTTCCATTTAAACATCAGAAAACACTTTTGCTGTAAGAGTACACTGGAATCTCCTGCATCTCAATTGATGTCCATTGCCTCTTGTTCTTTCACTGGTCAGCATGCAAAGAATCTGCCTCTACTTTGCATCCTCCTGTCAGGTATTTATGCACATTGATCAAATCTCCCAGGAAAGTTCTCTTCTCCAGGCTGAAGAATTACCCAGCTCTCTCAGCGTTTCCTTGTATGACCAATGTTCCAATCCCTTATTCATCTTCGTGGCCTTTTGCTGGGCTTGGTTCAGTATGTCCACGTCTATCTTGTACTGGGAAGCCAAGAACTGGACACAGCACTTCAGGTGTGACCTCACCAGTGCTAAATAGAGGGGATGGGTCACCCCACAGCAATGTGCTTCCTAATGCAGCCCAGGACGCTGTTGGCCTTCTTGTCACAAGGGTGAATTGCTGGCTCATCTTCAGCTTAGTGACCAGCAGCACTCTCAGGTCTTTCCCTGGTCAACCCTCAGCGTGTACTGGTACCTGCAGTTATTCTTGCCCCAACATGGTACTTTGCATTGCTCTCTTCAAACTGCACAACATTCCTTTTGGCCCATTTCTCCAGCCTGTACAGCCCTTCTGAATGGCAGCACAGTCACCTGATACATCAACCACTCCTCCTGAGTTTATATCATTTGCAAACTCACAGAGTGTATTCTCTGCCCCACCACCCAGGTCATTAATGAAGAAATTAAATGCCCCAATATCAATGCTTAGCACACACCACCACTACTGGCTGACCTCCAGCTGGCCTTTATGCCACTGATTACAACCATTGAGGCCTGGCAGTTCAGTCAGTTTCCAAACCACCTCACTGTCCACTCATCCAGCCTGTACTTCATCAGGTATCAGGTTGTCTGTAATGTTTTAGGAGACCGTGTCAAAAGCCTTAAAGTTAAGACAAACATCATACAGGGCACTCATGTCATTCATCAAGCCAGTCATCTTGTCATAGAAGGAAATCAGGTTAATCAAGCATAATTTCTCCTATATAAATCCGTGCTGACTAATCCCAATCACTAATCCTCATGAACCTCTTCCAACTGCCTTGACCTTTCGCAGACTAATCAAAGACAGCCTGGCATTGACATCAGCCAGGTCCCTTAGGACGCATGGGTACTTGCATTTGAGAAACAGAAACTTTGCTGTATCAGAATACTATAGTACCTCTTCCTCTTTCAGGCTGGCTGGGGCTATGCTTTCTATACAAACATATTGACTTTACGAACACAAACACGAAAAGACTGACCAGAACAACTGCATACTGCAATACCAAAAAAATTACTAATGAGTAGTGAAACATCTTATTCTCCACTGTATCTGATGTGCAGGATGGCACTGCAAAGAAAACACAAGGAGAACCTGGCACACCCAAACCTGAATTTTCTGGCAAAATGACAGTATGATTAAGTTAGAACAGTAGGCAAGAGCTGATTTTTCCTTACAGTGACATATGAACATGGTTATACAGACAAACATTTTACACCAATGCTCATAAAGCTTCTTCTATTCAATCACAATAGGAGAGCTAGAGTCTGAGCTCCAGCAACAGTAATAAAAGGATTCTACTGCCACCTATTCTACCAGGTTCTCAACAAGATGACAACTTCAGGTTCATTCCGTATCAACCACTGAAGTGATTTTGCAGGACGTTATGACCACAAAATGCTAATAAATGGGGGTTCATCTGCTTACCGGGATAGCCTTCCAGACTTTGCCTCACATTGTTCACGGTAGGATAAACCTTGGAGGGGTAGGGGAGAAAGAATAATTTTGGTGACACAGCTCTAAATACACAAGCTGTCAATTTTCAAACAAAAAAATTACCTTAAGGAAAACTTGAGAAAAAAAACATTAAAAGCTTCATTTTTCAGAATAAAATTACAATACAGCTTAAAACAAGTTGTGTGCCAGTAACACAGAAAGTCTGTAATATTTTTACTGCTCTTGCAGAGCTTACCAAAATTAGCTAGCAAGACTCAAACAATCCTGCTTCAACCACTTCCACAGTGCTCAAAGTAAGCCCTTAACATTATTTTATGAGATCTTAGACTCATCTCTGAAATATGAGTATGGAGGGGCAATTAGCATATAGTAAGGGCATAGTGTGACAACATTTTCTCCTTGATTTAACAAGCTCCTGCCACAAACTTGTTTCTGCTCATCCCCTTAATTGTGCTAATAACCAGGTCAGAAAATAATTTGGTTTAGGTATTAATCACTCAGGCTTCAGTTACATCTCAGTAGCAGAAACAGCTGCAGCTACAAGACTCAATGGAAGACAAAGACAATATAATGATAATGGAACACACTGATGTCATACAGATGGAAATTGCAGTATATTTCTATAGCATACCATACACAAGTCAGTGTCACTAAAGTCGCATCCTTATGACTTCAGGATGGAAACTACATCAATGCCTTCCAAAAGGTAAAAGCAAACCAATGACGAAGATTTAAACAACAGATGAACAAGTGTTAAATAAAGGTCACTAGCATATAAAAGACATACCAAATGGAGTGGAACATCACATTTAAGGAGAGCTGTCATACTGCTTCGTGCAGCCACCAGGCTCTCCTGGAACTCTGAGCACAGCCATTTGGACCCATCAGCTCCCATTGAACCAATGCTTGAGAACTGTCCAACAATAGGCCAGGATCCTTGTGCTGGTATTGACAAAGCATGCTCTTTCAAAAGCTAGTGAGGGAAATCAAAACATTGTTAGACTTCAACAGACAAAGAAAACCTTAATTAGTGGTTTGATATCACTTCTGATATGATAAATACTCTATAATTCACTTCTGACAACAGAAGACTAACGTTCAAGCTATCTAACTTTGCAATAAAGAAGTCATAAGACTCTCCAAATAAACCCACGTTTCCTTCAAGAGAAGATCAAACATTGCAAGTTTTATCCAAAACACTGAAGCCAACCATTAAATAATGAGTAAAAAGAATACTAGAAGCTCTTCCTAAAAACATGAAACATTAGCTTCAGAAGTCACAATAAATTAAACAACTATAACTTTTTATATTTGGTGGTTGTTGGCCATAAAATTCCTCTCATATCCTAAAGCCCCAGCTATAATAGAAGCCTACAATAAGATGGGAAAAAACAATTGGAGAGAAAACTGAAATAATCCTTTTAGAGGAGTTCTTTAGCTGTGAATGGAATTTAAAGTCACATTAAAAACAGATGGATATAGGCACATACTGCATTGGATGCAGTGGCTACCTTTTCCCCCCTGCAGAGAGGACACATAACTAAGTGACCTCAGTCACTAAAACAATCTTTTCAATCACTGAAACACTTGACAGAAGACCATCTTTATCCTTTACAGGCTTTTTCTGTTTTATTTTGTTTTCATTCAGTGTCTTGCTAGGCAAAAAAACATGCCAACAACACACGAGAATGGGCAAGCACTTTATGAGCAAGGGGAGGGCTAAAAGAGTAGACTTGTTTTGGAAAGCACTATGATAAATAGATATTTTTTGTCACTGAAGTTTGCCATGGACAGCATTTGAATGTCACAAAATTCACAAGCGAATTTCAAATAATGCCACTTCAGCAGGAGGTGGAGGTTGAAAATTCCCCAGTTCTGAGGCACTTAACAGATGATATGAAATACCTTACCTGATTCTAAATAAATACTGAAAAGGAGCCCCACAAACTGGAGAAATACAGTCTTCTATGAAGATTTACCATTATGGCTTATCTAAATAATCATACAATTGTTTAGGCTGGAAAAATGCCTTTAAAATCATGAAGTCCAACCATTAACCTAACACAGCCAAGTCTACCGCTAAGCCATGTCCCTATATGCACCCATCTATAAGTCTTTTAAACACCTCCAGGGATGGTGACTCAACCACTTCCCAGGGCAGCCTGTTCCAATCCTTGACCACCTTTTCTCAGCAAAGAAATTTTACCTAATAGCTGAACTAGATCTCTCCTGGCACAAGTTCAGGCCCTATTGCTTGTTACTTGGGAGAAAAGACCAACAACCACCTTGCTACAACCTCCTTGCAGGTAGTTATAGAGTGCATCAAGCTCTCCCCTGAGTCTCCTTTTCTCCAGGCTAAACAACCCCAGTTCCCTCTGCTGCTCCTCATGGGACTTGTGCTCCAGACCCTTCACCAGTTTCATTGCCCACCTTCAGATGCCCTCCAGCATCTCAATGTCTTCCTTGTTGTGAGGGGTCAAAACTGAACACAGTATTTGAGGTACAGTCTCACCAGTGCCAAGTACAGGGGAACGATCACTGCCCTAGTCCTGCTGGCCACACTGTTTCTGATAGAAGCCAGAATACTGTTGGCCTTCTTGGCCACCTGGGCAGACTGCCAGCTCATATTCAGCTGGTTGTTGACCAACAGCCCAAGGTCCTCTTCTGCCAGGCAGCTTTCCAGCCACTCTTCCCCAAGCCTGTGGCATTGCATGGGGTTGTTGTGACCTGGCACATAGGCTTGTTGAACCTCATACAATTGACCTTGGCCCATTAATCCACCTGTCCAGATCCCTCTGCAGAGCCTTCCCACCCTCAAGCAGATCAACACTCCCCTCAGCTTGGTGTCATCTGCAAACTTACTGAGAATGCATTAGATCCCCTCCTCCAGATCATCAACAAACATATTAAACAGGACTGGCCCCAGTACTGAGCCCTGGGGAACACCACTTGTGACTGGCCACCAGCCAGATGTAACTCCATTTGCTACCATTCTTTGGGCTCGGCTGTCCAGGCAGCTTTTAACCCAGCACAGAGTACACCCATCCAAGCCATGAGCAGCCAGTTTCTCCAGGAGAATGCTGTGGGAGACTGTGCCAAAGGCTTTACTAAGGTCCAGGCAGACAACATCCACAGCCTTTCCCTCATCCACTAGGCATGTCACCTCGTCATAGAAGGAGATCAGGTTAGTCAAGCAGGACCTGCTTTTCACAAACACATGCTGGCTGGGCCTGATCCCCTCCAATTATCCTGCATGTGCCACGTGATGGCACTCAAGCTGATCTGCTCCATAACCTTCCCCAGCACCGAGGTCAGACCAACAGGCCTGCAGTTCCCCAGACCCTCCTTCCTGCCCTTCTCATAGATGGGCATCATATTTGCTAACTTTCAGTCTGCTGGGACCTCCTCAGTTAGTCAGGACTACTGGTAAATGATTGAAAGTGGCTCAGTGAACACTTCTGCCAGCTCCCTCAGCACCCTTGGCTGGATCCCATCTGGCCCCACAGACTTGTGTGTGTGTCTAAGTGGTGTAGCAGGTCGCTGACCATCTCCCCTTGGGTTACAGGGGCTTCATTCTGCTCCCTGTCCCTGTCTTCCACCTCAGGGGGCTGGGTACCCTGAGAACTGGTCTTACTATTAAAGACTGAGGCAAAGAAGGCATCAAGTACCTTGTTTTTTTTCTCACCCATTGCTACAATGTTTCTCCCCCCATCCAATAAAAGATGGAGATTCTCCTTAGCCCTCCTTTTGTTGCTAACATGTTTATAGAAACAAGAAACTTTTTTTATTGTCTTTTACGGCAGTAGTCAGATTAACTTCTGTTTGGGTTTTGGGCCTTCTATTTTTCAGCCGGCTTAACCCTGAGACATTCTTGTGGTCCTCCTGAGTTGCCTGCACCTTCTTCCAAAGGTCAAACACTCCCCCTCCCCGAGTCCCAGCCAAAGCTCTCTGTTCAGCCAGGCCAGTCTTCTGCCCCACCAGTTCATCTTTCTGCACATGGGACCACTCTGCTCCTGTGCCTTTAAGATTTCCTTCTTGAGGAATGTCCAGCCTTCCTGCACTCTTCGCAGTACCTTCAGGACTGCCTCCCAAGGGACCCTGCCAAGCAGTATCCTAAACAGGCCAAAGCCTGCTCTCTGGAAGTCAAAGGTAACAGTTCTGCTGACCCCCTTACTCCTCTGAGAGCTGAAAACTATCATTTCACGATCACTGTGCTCAAGACAACCTCCAACCATCACACCACCCACAAGTCCCTCTCTGTTTGCAAACAGGTCCAGTGGGACACCACCCTTAGTTGGCTCATTCACCAGCTGTGTTAGGTAGTTATCTTCCACAAACTCCAGGAACCTCCTAGACTGTTTCCTCTCTGCTGTATTGTATTTCCAGCAGCCATCTGCTAAGTTGAAGTCCCCACAAGAACAAGGGCTAGTGATTGTTAAACATCTCCCAGCTACTTAGAGTATTTTGTCTGCTTCTTCATCCTGGTTGGGTGGTCTATAACAGACTCCTATGATGCTATCTGCCTTGCTGGCCTTCCCCCTTATTCTCACCCATAAACACTCAACCTTATCACCATCATTAATCTCTAGACAAAACACACCCTAATACACAGGGTTATCCCACCATCACTCTTTCCTTGCCTTTCCCTTCTGAAGGTTTTATATCCATCCATTGCAGCACTCCAGTCGTGCAAGTCATCCCACTGCGTTTCTGTGATGGCAGCAATGTCGTAAGTTTTCCTGCTGCACAATGGCTTCCAGCTCCTCCTGTTTGCTGCCTTGTGCTGTGTGCACTGGTGTAGATGCACTTCAGTTGGGCTATCGATCCCACCACCTTTTCTGGGGAGAGAATCCCCAATTCCTACATGACTGTTCTCAGGTGCTTCTGTGGCTTCTAACACATCAATAACCTTTGCATCTTTGCTGCTGCATGGATCTCCATCCCCTACCTCCACTGGAATGGCAGACCAAAGGATCTCACTAGCACACCATCCCTCAAACCTTGGCATGACACCCCCAGGTTTACCTCTAGTGAGTCTGGTTTTATCCCTTTCCCTCTTCAAATATATTTTAAAGCTCTTTCAACTTGCTGTTGCTAACTCCTGTGCAAAGATCCTTTTCCCACTTTGAGACGGGTGTACCCCATCTGTTGTCAGCAGGCCTGCTGTCATGTAAACTGACTCATGATCAAAATACCCAAAATTCTTCCAAAAAACCAAATGGGGGGATGGTGGTGTTTAAAAAAAACCAAATTAATCTATGTTCCTAATTATTCAGTTGATTAAAAAAAAATTTAAAAAAAATTAAGATCTTAGAAACATAACAGAACAAAACTAAAGACCTGACTGAACTGATGGCATCACCTACATGCAAACTGTTTTTTAATGTGATTTTTTTTTTTTTTGTCAGGTCAACAGGGACAAAGAAACTGTAATAGCCCTTAACATTTCAGTGAACAAAATAAGCCCATTCCCTATGTGCAAGCAAGTCTGTATCAACACATCTTTACTCAGTGAGTGCCTTTGAAAAAGGCTGTATTTGCTTCCCAGTTACAGAATTCTTATGGTGTCATACTTGTTAGAAATGCCAACAGCAGACAGGAAGTCATATGAGTCGTGATGACTCCTCAGATATCTGTTAGCACATTCAGACCACAAGCTGACCATGGTAGTAATGCCCAGGAATATTACGTGCAAAGTCTATGCTGTGATAAGTTGGAAGCTTATGTTATTGCTAGCAGACTGTACCAATGCATTAAAAGATTGCTGACCATAGCTGGAAAAATTGAAAGGAACTAAAGAATGCTCTCCAAAATTATATTTACAGTTAAAATTATATTAACAATAAAGATTACAGTTTTAGTACCTTCCTGAGCCTAAGATGACCCCACTTCTCTTTGTCACTATCTTGATATCGTCCAGGGGTAGAACCAAGCAGATACACCCTACAGAAAGAAAAAACACAACACAAAGTTATTTGCAGCTCTGAAGTGTTTTGGTTTGTAAAGTATTAAGGTATTTAAGTAAAACCTATCAGCAAGGTTAAACACAGAAGTACAACCAGAAATAGTTAATCTTTCACACTTAAGATTTAAAATATAAAGAAAAGCAGATTTTCAGCTGTGTAATATATTATTAGCATTCTATATGGCTGTCATGCACCACCAGGCTATTCTATAGCATAGACAAGAACTACATCTATTCCTGTGTACAAAAATGCAGAAGATAGATCACATTAGCAATAAATGCAAAGAGCTCATTTGGCACAGAAATAAGTACATAATTTTGAGCAAAGCCAACCTATTGCAACATTCAAATCAGCAGATTCATTCAGTATGAGATTTCATTTGGGCACCTAATAGTTCAGATGCAAAGTCCACCTTCTTCAACTGTCTTCCTAGTAATGGTTTAGTATCCTGTTTGACTTCGCCCTGAGAACAGACCTACCTAGATTCACAACAATGCTTTAAGCAGATGTTCCTTACTGTACTCATGCCTAGTTTTATCCATAAATGAATGTCCCCTACATATTTTATATGGCAAGGAACTGATCCTTATCTTAACAACTGACTCTTCCCTAACCTATGCATAAACTCATATCAGCTAGGGCTCAATCAACCTGTTCAAGCTCATGTAGATGACTAAGTGAATAAGAACAGCAGCTCAGACTGTTAGCTCCCTTGGTTATAAGACAATTTTTTTTTTTTTTTTTTTTTTTTTTTTACCCTTCCAGTCTTGTAAGACTCCATGTAAAGAAAAAAGGACATTTTTATTTTATGTATTAAACTAGACAGGATTTCAATCTCTATTTCCACCACAGTTTTATGACCTTTTTCAGCTTTTCTTTTCAACAAATTTTTGCCAGCTTATAAAACTACTATTAAGCAGCCAAGGAGATTTACACTTTCTGAAGCAAATGCCATATTTCAGTAGAAATGTGGGATGTATCTATTAGAAGTAAATTCAGCATCCTGAATTATTTTAAGTAATATCAGCAATGTGATATTAGAGAAGACCATTTCAAGACAGTATATTATTATTTAACATAACATTGCCTATCAGACAAATTTATGCCTGTAACGGACAAAATTCTATACATATGTATACAGATTGTACTTATATGGTGAAGTTCAGAAGCCTATTCTTAATAAAATCCCCATTACAGTAACCTTTGCTTATATGATCCCTCTTGCACAACAAACCAAATACAATGCAGTTTTGTCCACTGGTAATTTTATTGGAGCAAATATTTAAGCTAGACTGACTTAAATGAAACCAAGTGTCTATTACTTATATCTACCTTCTGTCAAGTTATTGCTGATGCACTTTTTTTCATTCCTTTAAAACGCACGTTTATAAAACTAAAAGTTGGTCAGTTCAACGTAACTTACATAAGATTTTAAAAACTGCCTAAAGTTAGACTCACGTTTGAAGACTTAAGTCTGTAACAAGGTAAGCTTACAAAACAAACCCATGGTTTAATAGATCCTAACAGAGATGTTTAATTTTTTGGAAAAGAAACATACAAGTTACTCAAAACACCAGATAACTTATACCTTGTTTCTGATAAATCATGTTCTTGAATCAAATCTATCCATTCCTTGAGCGCAGGAGAATTGTAAGCCATCAAGTAACTTATTAGGTCAGATTTAAAATTAGTTTCAGATTCGCCAGCAGAACCAGTTGTTCCCTGAGGTAGCCTCGGATATAAAGGGCTTAGCCATATCCTAAAAACAAAGCCACAAAAATAAGGACATCACACATTAACACATAGTTTTAGTAAGTGATCAAAGCACATCTGAAGGTCCTAAATGAATACTAACAGATTTATTGTGATATTAACTATAAAGTGACTTGCCTTTATTTTACAATTACACAATCATCAGGTCTTATACTCAATACCATAGAACTAATACTTCCAAATGAAGACAATCTCACACTTATCCATGCACCAGTTTACAGCTTTCACCACTGTTAAACAGGCCAGGCTCAGACTTACCAACGAACAGTCCTTTCATAAAGATTTTCTGTACGATTAGAACACTGTAATGCATTCCTCTGAGCTATTGGCTTCCATAATGATATAGAAAAAAAGACCAATTACAGCATCTCAAAGTTCTGCACAGTTTGAAGAGTAACCCACAGTGATAACTTGCTTCTCCAGAACTTCCATCAGAATAAAATAGGGTGGGCATTATGCAGGGAAAACATCTAGCATTTCTTTCTAGTCACACATTATTGTAGCCATGGAAACCAAAGGTTCTGCATTATCAACTTTACAACACATTGATATTATCCTTTGTAATTCTGAAGCCTATAAAAAAAAGAAGCCAATGAACCACCATATTGGTGATACTGCATATTAGTGCAAGGTGCAAAAGCTAAAAAGAAAAATGTTTTTCATGTTTGACAAGTAGGGCAACTTATTAACCATCCCCAGTAGGTATTTTCATGCCTTCCTCACTTTCTGAAAAGCTAACTACTAAAAGATGCTAAAGCTATCCTTAAATAAAAGATTTGAAGGCAAAAAATCAGTGGTTTTATTTTGCCACTCAAAACCCTTATGAGACCTTGCCCCAGACAAGTGAGAAGCATCAGAACCTTGCCATATTTAATGGCAGCAAAATGGAAGTCAAGGTGAGAGTAGTTTCTGAAAAGCCATTTTCAATTATAGAATCATATAATCATTTAGGTAGGAAAAGACCTTTGGATCATCAAGTCCAACTGTTCACCCAGGACTGCCAAGTCCATCACTAAACCATGTCTCTAAGCACCACATCTACATGTTTTTTAAACTCCTCTGAGGATGGCGATTCAACCACTTCCCTGGGCAGCCTGTTCCAATGCTTGACCACCTTCTCTCAGTGAAGAAACTTTTACCTAGTACCCAATCTAAACCTCCCTTGGCATAACTTCAGGCCATTTCCTCTTGGCCTGTTGCTTGTAATCTGGGAGAAAAGACCCACCCCCACCTGCCTACATCCTCTTTTCCGGTGGTTGTAGAGTGATAAGGTCCCCGCAAGTCTCCTCTTCTCCAGGCTAAACAACCCCAGTTCCCTCAGCTGCTCCTCATGGGACTTGTGCTCCAGACCCTTCACCAGCTTCGTTGCCCTTCCCTGGACACGCTCCAGCACCTCCGTGTCTGTCTTGTAGTGAGGGGCCAAAACTGGACACAGGATTCGAGGTGTGGCCCAACCAGTGCTGAGTACAGGGGAACGATCACTTCCCTAGTTCTGCTGGCCAACACTGTTTCTGATACAAGCCAGGATGCTGTTGGCCTTCTTGGCCACCTGGACACGTGCTGGCTCATGTCCAGCCAGTCATCAACCAGCACCCCCAGGTCCTTTTCTGCCAGGCAACTCTCCAGCTGCTCTTCCCCACGCCTGTAGTGCTGTGTGGGGCTGTTGTGACCCAAGTGCAGGACCCAGCACGGAGCGTTGTTGAACCTCATACAACTGGCCTTGGCCCATTAGTCCAGATCCCTCTGCAGAGCCTTCCTACCCTCAAGCAGATCAACACTCCTGCCCAGCTTGGTGTCGTCTGCAAACTTAGTGAGGGTGCATTACATCCCCTCCTCCAGATCATCAATAAACATATCAAACAGGACTGGCCCCAATACTGAGCCCTGGGGAACACCACTTGTGACTGGCTGCCAGCCAGATGTAACTCCATTTACTACCACTCGCTGGGCTTGGCCATCTAGGCAGTTTTTAACCCAGCATGGAGTTTAAATAGCTGCTTCATGTTTGTATGAAGAGTACTCTATAGCTAGGCAATTTTTTCAAAGGGACAGCATGGCATAATAGAAGATCTTAAATCAGTCAGACCAAGTTTAAGGTAACAGCCAGCTCAGGACTTAACTTTGTTTACAGTAGAAAGCAAGTAGAGTTCAGGCTCAGACAGCTACCACAATTTTAGGTTTGATTTTTGTTTTTGCAGGATAGCTGTATCTTAGGAGTGTAAGACTTGTAGCACTGAATAATCCAGCCTAGCATCTTGTCTCCAGCAGTAGCAGACACCTGCTGAAAGTATTAAACATACACCTGCTAGAGATTGCTGCTTACCCCTGAGTCTTCTGGTGCCAGTCTTCAGCAATAAGATTGGATGTATGTATCACAACTCGAAGACCTTCTTCATATAACAACAACATCATTTTCCTTTTAAAAGAAAAAGATATGTAATACTCAGTCTATTTCAAGTATACTGAGTGTAGGAGATAAATTAACAATTCATTAAAATGCTCCAAGGTAGTTATTATCAAAACACTTGCTCTGCATAGTGCAAACAGTAAGACTTCAATCCACGTGGATGCCAAACTCATGGCAGTTATTAGACCACCCCCATGTATTTTTGTCAGCAGCATCTTACAACATATTCCAGAGCACAGCTTAACATCTCATGCAACTGATTTCCCAAAGCAAAAAATGAATACTTGCAGAACACTTTCTATATTTGCTATGTTCTTTAGATAAACTTACTCCTTTGCAGATAGTTAAAAAATTAAGAAACACTAAAAGGCCTATGCTTATAGTTGAATTAAAACCTAGTTATTTTCTCAAACTGAGAGCTTTCAAAATAAAAGAAGGTATCTAGGTAACTAACCATTGGGATGGCAAAAAAGGCTATTTATTATCATAAATCTAAACTCAAGCTACAGCACAAAGTCATTTTAAAATTAGTAATCCAGTTAAAAATAAACATCTGTAGTTTTGGTAACATAAGTGCTCAAATTTTCACATACAAGTTTTCAATAGTTGTGTAGATACAGCATATCCATGCGACCCTGAAGGATGAGATTGTTGCCATAGAAACCAATGCTCAAAAATGAAAGCTGTATGGAAACACTTATTTCCATTGCTGTCCCATAGCAAGATAATGCTATGCAAATCATATCAGGCTCAAATTTAGACAATGATTTATTCAGTAATTTCTGCTTTTGATGTTAAGAGCTGAGCAAACTAACATTCAAGTACCTGCACATTTTTCCTGTGCTTACTGCATAGTTTATGCAATATGCAAGACTTCCTATCTATAAAGTAGTTCCCCACACCTGTGTTATGCCTTGATCTAAGCACAAATAGAGTTGACAGTAAGATAAGTATTTGACAGCAAAATAAAGATTAAGGTATATAAAATGATAACTGATTAAAACATCACTACCTCTAAAAGGTCACTGATGTGTAATTTAAATTTTACATCATACAACAGGAATGATGTGAATTTAAGTCTTTATATTTGATGGGGTGAAATCTGTCAAGCTTCTCTTGGAACAAAATTGTTTCATTACCCAACAATATCCAGATTTACTGGTCTTCTACTCACCTGATGCATTCCACCTGCAGTGGAACACGCATTCAGAAATACTACCCAGAACAACCCTTTAAAATATAGGGTTAAAGAACTGTAGCATTTCACATCGCTATCCATTACTTATCCCAAAGCATGGTAGAAGAAAAAGTTTAAAGTTGGGCATATAAGAATGAGAGCTGCTGCTTAAACTGCTTAAGTGAAAATAAGCTAAAGCTTTACAAACAATCAATTTGAAAAACAAGCTCAATTCCTTCTATGTACCCCACTAAACCTGAGAAGCAAAATTAATTTTTAAAATGCTGATTTCTTTCCTTTATTTGCATATTCTTCTCCAAAAAGGCAACGAAGAGGTCAGTTTGCTTTCTACCAGAAACACATCTTAAATGGCTCTTTCAGATCAATGTTGTAGCACAATATTATGTTTTATAAAATGAGTTCTATGAAAGGATTAATTGATTAAAAAAAATACCACAGTGTCCTGAATCCAAAGATCTTTGCTATAAGATTAAATTTGCTCTTATCTATAGCTTGCCATCTACAAAATCCCCTTTATGACACTTCTGCAATATCAAATTAAAGTTTTTTTGAGATGACCCCAAAATTCACTCTTTCCAGATCCTCCACATTAACTGCAAAAATTGAGTAAATCAGTGTTGTGTCTGACCTACCAACGACTGATCAACTCTGCATTACAGTTTTGGTATTAAGGTGTGAGTTAAGAGCCAGGACCTGCAGTTCACTGACTTCAATTGTCTAACTTGCACATCTCATATATACCCAATAACTGATTTGTTTTCTTAAACTAGAACAAACCTATCATCTATAAACACAAAATAATTACGGAATTTTTTCTTCAAGACTCAGCAATGTCTATGAAGCCAAATTTTATGGCTTTACAGTAACTTGCAGATAAATGAAACACATGCATAGAACATGAAAGATACTACTTTTAAGTTTCATTAATATATATCAGGCTTTCAGAATTATGTTTCCACAAACAGTAATAATCTTGCTATCCTATAAACACTTTAAGACACTAGACTAAAATTAGTAGTCCAATCACAGTAACTGCATGTACCAGCTCCACTTCTAAAGATGACCACAGAGTTTTCTGCTTCATAGCTGTTACTTACGTATGATGAGTTCCAAATGCAATATCCAGCTTAGCCTATAAAATTAAAAAGTTGATCATTAAAAACTCCTATTGTGCATTCCTATATGCAAGAATGTTAAAGTAGGAGAGGTGCTTCTTCATTTTGTTTCACTTCACTGCTCTCTAGTGGACAGATCACAAAATACAATTTTTCCCCTCAACACCTCTAAATATATGCTCTGATTTCTAGAGGTTAGACTTTAAATGGCCATGCAACTCTTCACTAGAAGAATCTCTGGTCTCTTACCAGCAGTATTTTCAGAAACAGTCAGCTTTGCAGAAAAGGACATTAGTTCCTGCTGGACACCAAGCTGACAGAAGCCAGCAACGTGCTTTTGCAGCAAAGATGACTGACAATGTCCTGGGCTGCATTAGGAGGACCACTGCCAGCAGGTCAAGGCAGGTGATCCTTCCCCTCTGTTCAGCACTGGTGAGGCCATACATGCAGTACTGTGTTCATTTCTGGGCTCCTTAATACAGGGAAAAAATGGACATATTGTAGAGTCCAGTGAAGGGCCACTAAGATAATTAAGGGACTGGAGCACCTCTCCGATGAAGAAAGGCTGAAAGAGCCGGGCCTATTCAGCCTGGAGAAGGCTCAGAGGGGATCTGACCAGTGTCTATAATACCTGAAGGGAGGGTGCAAGGAAGGAGCCAGGCTCTTTTCAGTGGTGCCCAGTGACAGAACCAGAGACAGTGGGCACAAACTGAAACACAGGGCGTTCCCCCTAAACATCAGGAAACACTTTTTCACTGTGAGGGTGGCTGAACACTGGCACGTGTTGCCCAGGGAGGTTGTGGAGTCCCATCCTTGTAGATATTCCAAACCTATCTGGACATGATCCTGGACAAATGGATCTGACTGACCCTGCTTGAGCAAGAGAGTTGAACCAGATGACCTCCAGAGGTCCCTTCCAACCTCAAGCATTCTGTGATTCTGAAGCATACTATGGCTGTTACAAGCAGCTTAATGGCTAACATTACAAAGAAAAGGACAGAAGCCAGACAGAAATGCTTTTTTATTAGTGCTTTGCTCTTATTAAAGAGTATTTACAGCACAATTTCTAGGGAGAGAACAAAACATGAGTTACAGATGTTAAGAAAATACTTTTAGCCAGTGATGTTCATTTGAACAATCAACATTGTTCATTTCAGGGTACTAGCATAAACGAACACATGTAGTCTACCAGAAGAATCTGAAGGAGTTTTCCTGTTTGACAACACTATCACAAATGCCATTTCCCCCTGCTACTTACTATAAACTATACTGACAAGTTTGTCATACGGGACATACTACATAGAAATTCTTGTGTGTGAAAAGTAAACATTATATACAAAAACATTAATTCATTGTTAGCATATTTGGAATCTTAATCTACAATTGTTGCTGTTCCACAACTTCGTGCAAACACTTGATTAGTATAGTACACAGCAGCCCAGAAATCCCTGGCCTTGAGTATTCACTATATTTGGGCATCAATACAGCAATCCTGAGGAAGCTCAGGGTTACCAGACTGCCTGAGAAAGAAGAAGAGTCAAAGATCTTTCTCCTCCTAACAGAGTAAGATATCCCCATGATCAACAATACAGTCCACCCAGCAAAATCCTGAAACACTGGTAAGTTGCCATAACTACATCCCTCCCTCAGGCTGAAGCCAGTAACTTTACAACTCAGGGACAGCAGAAGAGTGAGCACAACACGAGAGAGAATGGCATATGCCAGTAAGTGTGCTCATAGCAATTTTAACAGTATTATGAAGACTATTTGTAACAGCATTTTCCTGTGTAGAACGTTTGGACAAATAATAATTCTTTGATGAGACTGAAGATTACAGTGACACGAGGACTAAGTTCTGCACTTCACACAGACTGTTTCCTTTCAGTCACTGTAAGAATTTGAGCGTAACATGTTAGTGATGAAGGTGTACAGCTCTTCTGTGAGCCCCATGACATTTTTGTGGGCAGCTATTCTGTGCAAACCTTTTGTGGGTCACAGTCTACCATACCCACAGAAGACTAGGAACACGGTTACCGTGTTCCTAAGGTCCTGGTAAGTATATTCCTTAAGGCATAACAATAAATTCCTGACAGCCCATATAGGGTGTCTTCATCCGCAAGAAGACTGAGTGCAACAGATGGCTTAATTTCAACCAAAGGATGATATAAATGTTAATTACCTGACAAAAGCTAATGTTCTCATAAGGGCGTGCTTGTGCAAGCAGTTCAGCTTTGGATTCTCTCTTCTCACCATGAACTATCAACAATGGCTTCTTCCTTAAATAAAAGGAGATTACCGTTAAAACATCAAGTGAATTAGTAATCAGTCTAAACCACTCCTTCACGTAGCTATGACTTCTGGCCCCTAAATCTGACAGCCCAGCAGGAAGATAGCACTAAAATCTATAAGCCTTATTAACTAACTCAAAAGAGCAGTAACTACAATAGAACCTCTAAGAGAAAGACACTAGAAAACTAATGGGGAAAAAAGGAAAACAGGGAGCATGGAGTAAATCAAACATCAAAAAAGAAACTAATCATACAAGATCTTGTAAGGAACTCCTGTCTGTACAGCTGGAAACAAACAAAAGCTCTCGGAAGTACTGATATACACAGTGTGGATCTAAGACAATGTAATAATTGTTACCTTACAGAGAAGGTGGCAAGAAAGGGAAAAGGAGAGGACTACGTCTACTCTGGCAATAGTTTGTTTACTTCCTAATGCTTGGTTTACTGCATTTCCAGTAAAACGTGAAAAAAAAAAAAAAAAAAAGAGAGAAAACTATACATCATACACTTACTTCATCTGCTGTAGGTTGCAATTACCAGAAAGGAATTTCAAGCAAACATAAAAACTGCTTTCACAACAATATCCAACAACTCTAATCATATCCGTGATATATTATTCTGATCATTTTCACATAGTTTTCTTGTGCCCTTCCTACATTCCCTCCTTTCTCCTGCATTGCCTTGCTCTTGGCTCAGTAAAATGTATGGCAAAAAGCTTGTTATTCTGTCTTTATTGGTCATCTACTGCATTGTTATCATGGCCCACAATGGGACCTCCTAGGTATTAATTAATAAAATCAGAAACTAGCCATATTGAACTCTGACCATTCAACAGTCTTGAAAAGAGGCAAGAAATCAATAGAGAACTACAACTGTTGAGTAAGTGTTCAAGGAAAACCAAGAGTCTACACATACACAATTAGTAACAATAATTTACAACTACAGACAAGTGTTTATCATTCACTTATAACAGGAACTTGCATGAACAGAATAATTTGGAAACTGTATCATTTCATCTTCATAAAATAGAAATACCTGAATTCTTGTGGATACTGTCTCACAAGCCATCCCACATCTATACAGTAGTTAAACTTGTACATAAGGAAAAGAAAGCAGATTCATTAAAAAGAAAAAGCAGAGTTTGTCAGAACAATGAACTACAGCAAAACAAGCTTCCTACACAGAGTCATCAGTTAATACCACATACCATACACAGCATGTTTTAAGAACAGGTGTATTTTTGAATTTCACATGCTTTCTTTCATGTCTCTTAATTCAGGAATGAATTTAAGTTATTCAAAAGTATACATTATTTAACTTGCAGAAGAAAAAAGAATCACATACACAAAACTTGTGCTTTGGTTCATGAACCATCTCTTTGCCACATACGTACACCATGAATGACAGCAAAAGCTTCTGCGCAATAACAAAAACATCATTCCTAGATCACAAGGTTTTTCTCTTTAAAAAGAAAATTTATGTGCATTTAAATACACATTTTTCAGTTGCTGTGTCCCCAAAAACAGGGGAGAAAGCCATCTTCTAATTGCCTAAATTTTAAGTAGAACATAGAATGATTTTTATATTTCAATAAATTGTTGTACAGTTGAAAACATTTAGTTTCCTCTGTATCTTAACCAAGTTCCCTGCTAATACCAGCTACAAGCAAGTGAGAAGACATGAAAGGGTTCCCTCAATTTAACAATCCCAGGTATCTTGTGTAAACATGGATTATCAAGTTTAAGGTTAAAGCGAAATAAGAAAGTGAGATCAATCTGGCAAACAGAAAACTCACCTGGGCAGAAGATATTAGAGTCCCAAAAAGAGGAGACAAAATATCTATTAAAAACATTAAAACATAATTCAGTAAAAAAAAAGTTCAAGTAAACATTTCACATCTCAAACAGTTCCATAACTACCACAAGTCCCAGATTGTTCACAGACTTGGTCTAACAGAGACATTCACAATAAGTTCACTATCCTGAATATTTGAGTCACAGATTCTCCTGTGAAACCCTTATGGTCTTATGTTTATAAAAAGTATTAATCCTCTCAAAGCAGAAAAAAAATTTAAGAAGATAGAGACCAAGATCATATGGAGAAAAGGACATCAAACTACTCTCCCCTATAGAGAGGGCTTGAACAACTGTGGTAGGGTAAAAGCAACAGGGGCATAGTTAATACTTAAGGACTGACTTGTTGGAGACGGATCTTAGGATATGTGTGTCCCTAGCTCAATTCATGGTAACACAGAAAACTAACCCAACTGAGGATTTATAACCCCAATAACTGAAGCACACCAGCAACTTGAAAACATATTACAAATATGTTCTAGGATAGACAAAATATTTCATGCCCTACCTCTACAGAAATCAGGTTTTGCAGGTTAAACTCCTCAGCCCCTCCACCAGCTCTACTCATCACCTAGCGGGACAACTACTGCTAAGAGAGGACAGGCCAAAAGCCACAATGAATTCACAAAGCAGATAAAGACACACAGCAGTAAAGCACCTGAGGTCTCTGACACCAGGCTGTCATCAATAATCAATGCTCATAGGGAGCACATGAGGTCAAGGAAAAGTTATAACCTAATTGTATAGGTCTTCAGTCATTTGTTCTCCTTCAGAGAACCACATTTTTTTTTACTACAACTACACAGCATTCCTGAAGCATCAGTATTGTACACCAAAGACTTCATCTTGACTTATGCTCGCTTCTAGTTACACTGAAATGTGCCCATGAATCCAAGCCACAGAACTTCAGACATACTATCTTGTACTGCACCATGTAGTAGTGAACTACTATGTCTAAACCACTCAGCAGCATGAAGACAAGTACAACTGCTCAGCAAAGATGGTTAGGCACCCAAGAAAAGCATCCCTTTAAGAACCAAAGGCATATGGTTTTCCCCAGATTAACTGACAGTGAAAGCAGCAATAAGCAACACCATATGATTTGCCTTTGCTAAGCACACATCACATTTGTGCAGCACAGTTCAGAAGTCACAATAGAATCAGTATCAGCAAATAAATGCTCTATACATTATACTTCTAAAAGAGACAGACAAAGATAACAGAATCAATTCTTACAACTTGAACATTTAAAATATGAAGCTTCAGCTACATCAAGGAATATATGCACCTAAAACCACCCACAAACTGAAAATAAGCATTCTCCTGCAAACAAGTCTCCTAAAAGCCCACTTCAGTAGAAGCCACTTGTTCACCTTTTATGTGCAGTGCTCCAGAATTATAGCTCTGTTCAATTCCTCTGACTTTAGTGAGAAAAAACCTGAAAGGGTTCCCTCCATTCAACAAATCCCAGGTATCTTGGGCTTCACCGGGTGTTTCATCATACTCCTCTGCTTTCTGACTCTCTGAGAGTTCATCATCTTCGCAACGATTCTGAGGATGATCTTCGGGTGCATCACATTTTTCTTCTTTTACTGTTTCTTTGCGGGCATGTTTTTCTTGATCTTCTGGCTCTTCATCGCTACTAGAAAGACACCAACCTAAGCCTTCTTGGCTAATTCTCTGTTTTCCTGCTGGAGGTACTTCTGTAGAAAAACTTTTATCACTGGGCTTCAGGGGAGAAGCTTTTCTCTTATGAGCAGCTTTCCTAGCTTCAGAGCATGGATATTGCGGCTCACTTGTTCTGCCACACGCAGCACCCAACAGTGAAGATGTAGATGGTTTTTCACTGTCAGAATTTTCCTCAGTACTTTCATCACTGCTAGATACTGTCCACTTTCCGTGTGCACCTTCCTGAAGCATGTTCCTAGGGATTAAAAAAAGCAAACACTGAACAAAAAAATTGTGCATTTTTGTTACGCTTAAGTCTGTTTCCCTTCACAGCTTCCATTTGCTGATTACTATGGAACCTTGTATTTGGCAGAATCTCCATGCAACTTCTAACTCGGGAAAATTTGGTAGTGTTCAAGGGTTATTTGTTTCTGTGCCCAGTAAACAAAGAAACACGTGCAATGGGAGCAACCATCCAGCGGGAAGCAGCTGAAGTGGAAATCTGCACATGGAAAACGGGCTAGGAGAGGGGCACGTACCAGAAAGCACTTCGAAAGTCAAAAGAATGGTTTGCACGATACCGGTATTTCTCACAGCGACCCCGCGGCTCCGGGGACCAGCGCGCCCTGCCAAGAGAGGCGCACGGAGCCCAGCCAGGGCCGCTCGCCGGCTGCCTCTGCGGGACCACGGCCTGGGACCACGGCCCCCGCCGCCGCCCTCCTCGCCTCGCTTCTCCTCATCTCTCCT
>JAVJGI010000063.1:43688369-43729201 GCA_035590275.1 Ibycter americanus
GTAGCCGGAGTGGCCGCTGTCCGCCTGCGGTAAAATCGGCAAGGTATGCCGAGCAGTGCGTTCATGACATTTCAACTTGGTGGTGTCATTTTATTAGTACTTTTCTGCGGAGCTGCATGTGGTGCCTCCTGAGGCGGCCCGGGGACGTGCTCCTCGGTACGATGGGATTGAACGTTGCATTATCAGCCCTTGCTGGAGGTGGTCTGCGGGTAAAAAGCTCTTAGGAAAGTTGCATGGTTTTGTACGTTATATGCTTAATCTCTTGTCTAAGTATAGTTCTGGAAACAGTATTTGTGTTCTAAAAGTACTTCAGGAAAATCTGATGTCTTCTGATCATGCTCGCATTGCAGTCTCCTCATAGCTGCTGTTTATATAGTGACTTAACTGAGAATTAGAGATGTCTGGTATTTTTCAAGAAAAAACTCAAGGTCTTGCAGAAACAAATTCGGTTTCTACAAGTCTGTACCATATATAGTTTGCAGAAAGCTTTTTAGTAATAAGCACATGTAATGTAGAAGTAGGAAATCTTTATTTTAACCTAACAAAAATGCAAAATTAAATGGACTCAGTCCATTTTCAGCTACTGTAACAGAGTAGATGAGCAGGGTTCTGCCAGAGGTGCGACTAATCTTCAGTAGTCTTTTTAATTAGCACAGTTTCTTCAGAAAGTGCCTATTTTATTCTTCCCATAACAGTTATTCAAAGTAAGAAATATTAGGTCAGGTTTATTGTTTTTTAATGCAAATCACTTCCTGTAGGTTGTTGAAGCGTGTGATGAAGATAACAAAGGCTGTTTAAGCAGAGAAGACTTAAAAGTTGCTGTAGTGATGCTTGGTTATAAACCCTCAAAGGTATATATCTTTTGATTTATCTTCTGAAGATCCAGCTTATATAGATGTCTCACTATTGACATATCTCTGTATTGACTGGTCTGCACTAATTGGAGTGGATTACTGTAGGTTCGGTAAACAAAAATACCTACCGATTCTTGAAGTAATTTTCTTATGTGCGTGTATTTATTTCAAAAGAATATAATCAAACGCTTACCTTTCCTACTACATACTATGATGAGCAGAAGGATGCGTATAGTATTTCATATGCGTACAAGATGTATGAAATAAGTGACTTACTGAGCTTGTTATGGATCAGTTACTGAGTTTTATTACTGGTACACTCCATTTCTTTACTCAGTGGTTTCAGTAGATGTGAAACTACTGCCTGTCCTAATAATAAACATGTGTTCTCAAAAATATAGCTGTTTCTGGTTTCAAGTAATAGCTGGGCATTTTTAGTCATGACTTCTCTAATATAAATCTATAGCTGTATAAAAATCTTAACAGAAGGTTTATTGAGAGAAATCATGTGTTGCATGCTCACAGGAAGATACAGAATAAATTGTATGGCTTAATGTAGGTCTGGAAGTTGTTCGTACTCTAGTGCTGCAAGCAACTGCAAAAAGAGTGTGAAGAAGGCACATGCAAGATTTCAGAATAAATACACATTTGTTTGTCTGTGAGTTTGTCTTTCTCATGGCATGTTGATACAAGCTTGACCAATATACTATAAAGTATATTTAGCATAGAAATTATGATTCATCTTTCTTCTCCAGTTTGAGCAATCTTCTTCCTCAAGGACCACTTGTGACTAAGTTTGTTTTTTGGGTTTTTTTACTTAAATACATCTTCTAGGAAAATAGTCTTAACAAGGTCATAAATAAAATTTTGTCTATGATCATTTAAAGTAAAAACCACATAAATTTTTTATTAAACTGTGAAAGTAGTCATCTCTACACTGCAGCTGGTAAACATTTTCTCAATAAACTAGGTCCACATCTAAAAATAATTTAGACTTCTAAAGCGAGCCTTAACTGCTGACTTATGAATCTGAAAATGCTCAGCTTCCCCTTATCTATCTTCTATTTTTACCTTCATGCAAAAATTAGCTGTTCTGTTAAATTCCAAGAACGTTTCTTGTAATAGGCATACTCAAGACATGCTTAAGGCATTCAAACAAGAGCAGGTTCTGTGTGTAAGTCACTCATGGCTCCTTCTTGGAAAGAGACTAGGAATGGAGGACTCCTGGGAAGAAAGGAGGTGTAGGTTTAGTTATTTCTTCCTGAAAAGGTGCCAAGTCACACCTGCTGTGTCTAGGCAGTGCCACGACCACCTGGCTGTAGACCATTTTGTCTGTGCAGCTGCACAAAAATTAATTAAAAACGTTTGTTCCAGGGCTGATTCCGATGTCTAGTGGTTTTGCTAGCTGCTTGAGTAGGCCAAATTTTCTTTGTGGCTTTTGCTAACGTGCATTAACGATGGCTTGTGGCACAACCACACCTTTTCCTTTTGCTGATGGCTAGGCCTTGTAAATGTACCTTTCAGCATTTGGGTAGTTTTTAATCTGGTTCTGAGAAACACAACTTTCTCTGTGCACCAGATAGGAACCAAACGTGGTAGTTACAATCCTAGAAGTTGATTGTTAGGATCCAGTTCTTGAGCATATTATTGTGCATTTTACTTTGTTGTCAAAATGATTACAATCAGAGACTTGTATTTCTTCAGAAGTCGCTAAGAACAGCCCTGGCAGGGAAAGCACTTTCAAGAGCTTTTCCAAGAAGTAGGGAATGGTATGCACACGTTACTACTTAGTTAAGGTGAAACTGTTTCCTCAGCTACACTACATACTAACATAAATTTTTCAGTAGAAATGGCAATTACTTAGCATCATCAACTGCAATCAAGCAACTGCATTTTAAGTAAATTGTTGCTGCATCTGGTTTTTTTGGTCATGTTTTCATTTCTTCTGTAAATTAAAAGTAATAGTAACTTTACCCACTAGATGGCGTTAACGAACTCTTTACTGGAGAAGGTGAGACAAGAATTTGAATCTCATTCCTACTCGTTTTTTCAAAATAATTTGTTAAAACACTTCTATGTTATTTTTTTATAAAATATTATTTTTGTATGGTTATTCATAGAGATTCTGAACTTATTACTGTTTAAAATTAAGCCTTCTGAGACAAGTCATTGGGGAAACGTGAAAGTAGAAAGAGATTAACCTGATTGTTGCACTGATCTGTATGTATATTTGATGTATTTATCAGCATATAAAAATCATAATTTCTGGGAACTAGCAATATTGTGGGAATCATGTCTGTGAGATTTATACTTTTTTTTTTCTCTGAAAGTTTGGTTCAGTGATCCTTTTTTCCCCAAAATTGTTTGAACTGATCCAAAATGCTCTCATGATTTCAACAACCATTCAGCTGGCTAACTGCACATTCAGGTGTTAAGTGTTTCAAATGAAAAGGGTACTGCAGGAATAGTAGTCATGAAAGTATGTAGTTTCCCCAGCTGAAGTTTGATTTCCAGTACTGTTACATTTAGATCTAACTAAAAGCATTCTACACTGCCTAGGAGGCCAAACCCCCCAAAACATCCAGTGTTTTCCCTGACCCAACTCCATACCTTCACACCAGGACACCGGTAGGTCGGCATCTGCTGTTGAACAAGATGCCAGCAGCAGGGCACCCTGTCATCCCAAGTACCGATGGGCTGTCTGAGCTCAGGGCTGCTTGTAACTTCCAGCTGCTCTCCTGGCACGTCTTATGAAAACTTTCTAAAAAGGACTCCCTAGTCTATTTGTATGCCTGACACAGTCTGTGTGAAAAGTGTTGCAGGCCGAATGGAACGCGCAGTCGTAGGTTAACCAGTCACAGTATATTTGGCTTGTCCCTTCCCCAGAATGGAGTATGCTTTGGTTGCACTCGAAGCTGCTAACGTGTCATCTCCTCTCGTGTGAGTTGTCTCAGTGCTGCAGCTATGTGCAGTCTTGTATTCTAATAGCACAGATGTGAGAGTTTGGACTCATGAGCACTCAGTCATGATAAAAAAACAGATTAAATATTGCCCAGAGCAGACCTCTGTGCTTTCTTGGCTATACACTCCTGTTCCTTACGTCGTTCAACGATCTTTTCCGGTGATCTCTTGGTCACCTCCTAACAGAGTTCTGAAAAGTAATTTTTTTTGTTTTCATCATGTCGTTTAGCTTTTTGCTTTTGTACTATTAATGAATCTTGGTAACACACTAGTATTAGTGAATCTTGGTAATGCACTAATCAACATGGAAGTGTCATTCCCATGTTCCTATTATATAAAATTGTGAGCTAAGATGCTATTGAAAGACAGTAAAGGAGACATATAGTACATAAAATGAGACAGTAGTGTATTGGTTTCAGGATAGTTGTAGGAGCTGGATGATGCAAACAGATTTTTTTCCTTCTGATTTTCTTCTCAGTTACTTATTCTCTGCCTTTTTGTTAAAGTTTTTATTTTAGACAGATTTACCAAATGAATTTTGATCAAAGTAGGTTTCAGGAAATAGTTGGTCTCCAATCTGTATATTGAAAGAGAAAGTTCTTTCATTGTTTAAAGAAAATAACGAATTTGAGGGCTGTGTGTTCCTGTGTGCGTAGCTGAACTCCAATCTGTGTAAAGTTAAACATGTTTGTTTAAGCATATTTCGTTTAAGATTTGGATTGACTAGGATTCTATTAGGACTACATATCTACTTAGTTTACTGGATGCAAGAGAGGTGGTTTAATTATAGCAAAGTATTTTCTTACTTAAATGCCATAGATGACACTGTTCTATAATATGTATTATTATGAGATCAGTATTTGGTGAAATCACATGCTATTGATATCAAATGGAAATCCTACAGGAGTTCAAATTTATAATTTCTGTAGAAAACTACTGTGGCATATCTTCTGTGTTCCAGGTGGAGGTGGATTTGGTGATGTCTTCTGTGATAACGCAAAATTCAGGTAATATGCAAACAGCTATCAATGATTTCTACTCATTTTCATTCATAAGTTTAAAAAATATGAAGCTTAGACTCTCAATAATTCTGAAGAACCCAATGTACGTTGATGACAATGTATGCAATTGTATGAGGCTCAACAAGGCTCAGTGATGGGTCCTGCACGTGGGTCACAACAGCCCCACGCAGCGCTACAGGCTTGGGGAAGAGTGGCTGGAGAGCTGCCTGGCAGAAAAGGACCTGGGGGTGCTGGTCGACAGCTGGCTGAACATGAGCCAGCACGTGTCCAGGTGGCCAAGAAGGCCAACAGCATCCTGGCTTGTGTCAGACACAGTGTGGCCAGCAGGACTAGGGCAGTGACCGTCCCCCTGTACTCAGCACTGGTTGGGCCACACCTCGAATCCTGTGTCCAGTTTTGGCCCCTCACTACAAGACAGACACGGAGGTGCTGGAGCGTGTCCAGGGAAGGGCAACGAAGCTGGTGAAGGGTCTGGAGCACAAGTCCCATGAGGAGCAGCTGAGGGAACTGGGGTTGTTTAGCCTGGAGAAAAGGAGGCTCAGGGGAGACCTTATCGCTCTCTACAGCTCCGTGCAAGGAGGTTGCAGCGAGGTTGATGTCTATCTTTTCTCCCAAGTAACAAGCGACAGGACAAGAGGAAACAGCCTCAGTTTGCACCAGGGGAGGTTTAGATTGGAGATTATGAAAAATTTCTTCACTGCAAAAGGGTTGTCAGTCATTGGAACAGGCTGCCTGGGGAGGTGGTTGAGTCGTCATCCCTGGAGGTGTTTAAAAGACGTGTAGATGTGGTCCTTAGGGACATGGCTTAGTGGTGGATTCAGCAGTGTTAGGTTAACAGTTGGACTCGATGATTTTATGGGTCTTTTCCAACATAAATGATTCTATGGTTCTATTCTATGATTCTGTAAATGAGTTGACCATGGCTATTAAAGAGGACATATGATTTCATTTAGTTTTGTGATATTTTTAGTGCTCGTATGTTACATTTAGGTTGAACTTACTCTTGCTTCTTGAAGTGGTATTTCTTAATAGCAACATTATATAGATTAGTGATTGAGAAAAAGAATTAGTAATTTTTAGTGTTCAAGTTGGAAGTGATGGAAAAGGTTCTGTTGGTTTTTTTGATACTGTTCCACTGTTTACTTGTGCAAATAGTGGAGTCTTACACCACAGTTCAATAAATAATCTCTTTTTGTAACTACCCTCCCATTTATGTAGTGCTGCCTTTTTTTTTCTAGTCCTTGACCTTATCAGTTATGCCCATACATCTCTCTGTGGGGTCATGTGGCAAGTCTTATTGAAGAAATTATTCATATAAAAAAAATGAAGTGGCAAAAAAATATAGTTGCTTTTATCAATAAATTCCCTCATCCCTTTTGCCACATGGCCCCACAAGTACTCATATCAATACATTTGAAAGGTATTTAGGAGGTTGGTACTGTTTAATCTAGCATTGATGCCCAAAACCATGTTCATTAAACCACACCCTCACTTTTAAATCTTTATTTTAGGCAACAAATACAGAACAAAGAATTTACTCGGGATTTTTTTCAAGAGAACAGCCACATATGAATGCCTGAACCAAAAATAGTGAACTAAGATGTAGAGATAGATTATGGACTTGTTAATACCTAATTGGCTTGAACAGTTTTTTAAGATGACCTTTCTGTTTGTTGAGATGGCTTTACAGCCTGTTCTAGTAGCACATGAATTGCCAACTCTCCAGATCAATGAATAGCCGGCACTCTATTATAGGAGTCATTGTGTAAAAGAAAAATTGTATACTATAATTTTCTGGGCTCGTATGTTACTCTGAAAGAGAAAAAATAAATGGGTGGACAGCTTATATTGCTTTTTATGATTTCAGTTCCATAGTTATCCAATTCAATGGAAAGCTGTTCATGCAGGCAAGTTCAGTATGTTTAGGCAACCTCTGTTATTAAAGAAATTGTGCATGTACAGAACCTAGCAGTTGAAAGCAGCAAGACTTCATAATCCTGGAAACTGAGACTGTAACAGTTCTTAATATATGATTTTTCAAGAAGAAATAAAGAAAATAACCCCAGAAATCCATAAGCTTGTCGTTTAAGATTTACATTGAGACAGCAGGTGGAGCTGGAGGAGTTGTGCTTTTGAACCACTGCAGAAAGAATAAGATGTGAATGAATCAAAAGAAAGAGAAGTGCAGAGCTTTTGTTAATGTATTTGATAAAGGAAAATTCCAGCAGGATACAGTCATGTTGCCTTCTAAAGAAAATTAAATTGTTTAAAATGAGCATAAAGCATATATTAGAAAGTTATGGGGAAAGAATATTTGTCTGTGTTTAAACACCAAGCTGAAGTGAGGGGTTTTTTGTGTTTTTTTTTTTGCCAAAAAAATACGCCTCTGCAGAATTTTTATTTCAAGACCTTTGCATGTTTCATGGGGAGTTTTGGGGGGCAGATTTTAGTTTCTTAATTTTTATGATTTACTTTGATTTAGAAGAAATGGTGGATTAAGAACTTACAAACTATGTTTGCCCTTCAATTTTTTTCATTTTTAGTTAATTAAAAGCATAAGGTGAATGTATAAGTAAAGACTTTCATATAGTATGCAGGAGGAATAGCCAATCCAGTTTTACATTCAATTTTGTTATGAATTTCATAGGAATCTATATCTGAGGTTATAGATTATATCAGAGTTCTCTCACTGCTGGGAGTGATGTCAGACAGATTGTTTATGCAGCATGAATCTTTATCCATGGCATGCAAGTGCTATTGACATAGAAAAGTCCATGTTTCTCTCCAGTGCAAAGAAACATGAGATGACAGGTAACAAGAAAAAAGAAGTAGTAGTAAACAGAAGCATTATATTTAAGTATAGAAAATATGTGAGAAAATTTAAATTATATTGTTTGCATGGTCATGATCTAACTTTGAAGGCTATTATTTCAGTTTTGTTTTTCTTTTTATTTATATAATTAGAATTATTCATAATTAGTAGACCACAGTCGTACATATTTTTAAGGAGAAAAATAAACCTGAGTCTTTTTCAGGGAGATTTATTTCTATTGTAATTTTTTCTAGGTCTATTATTTGAAAAGTTTTTAAATCTCATGAGTGAAAAGAAGGATGCACGGTTATACAGTAATGAAACAAGGCAAAGATTGATAGCTTTTGATGTGCAAGGTAAGTTTTTTCTCCTAAATATTTGGAGTATTAATTTAATTCTAAAACAATTAAGCGAAACAACATTTGAAGGAGATGAAAAAGACATTAAGATGATATGTCCTGGATGCTGCAAAGTTAAGTAAAACAGTACCAGATTAACAGAAGATCGTGATGATTGCTATAAATAAAGTCAGGGTTAGTAGGCTGCAGCGTTCTAGATGGTAGCACTGGATTGTCTTTTGTTCTGTGAGCTCCTCCAGCTGTGGAAAGAAAGAAATCTCTAGCCATTCACTCTACCTGCTTGCTGTTACTACCTCTCATTAATTCTCTGTTACTCATACTCTTGTATCTCCACTCACTTATTTGGGCTACATATGTTACAGATTTCTGTCCCTGGTGATGGCTATAGATACCTCTTACTTCCTATGATAGACCAAGGAAGGGAAAGCAAAGCGACAAGCATTTTTTTTCTTGTTCTTGTTGGGAAGCAGATGTGGTGATTCTTATTCATGCCTGCTAGGCAGCAGAGGATCTCCCATCACCAAACTGAAAAAAGGAAAAGTTCATCCAGGAGCCTGTGTGCTGGACATTCAGATGATCCTTTTCCTTTTTCTTCCTGACCTGAGATAGGACTATGGTCCTTGAAAAGAGGGAAGGCGAAACATACGGCAGATCAAATGTTGGGATGATCAGATAAGCGTGAACTGAGCTTTTTGCCATGAGCTAAAAGTAGCTTTTGAAGTGTTATTTTTAGTGAGTTATTTCAAAGGACCTGAGTGTTTCAAGCACTGTGCTTTTGTTTGTCTTGCTCTCTGCTGCACACAATCTGTGATAGTCCTGTTTGAGATGCTTTATTTTCCAGTTGTATTTGGAAGTGAATTCATAACCTAAGTGATTGATCAGTTGGTATTATTCTGATACAATACAATGTATTCAGGATCTTAAGTCTGCAGCAGGATTAAACTGAAGGAGACATTTTTTATGAAAGAAAATTTTTGACACAAAATGCTCAGAGTAACTAATATGTCAGTGAAAATGATAGCTTTGAAATGTAATTTGCATATTTTAGAGTCTGTGTTTTCAAAGTTTTACAAATCTGAACCTTTCAAATCAAAATGTCTACTTCTAAAATTAAAACTAAAATAAGAGAGTTGTAGATGTTGTAGGCTCAGTACTTCTGAAATGGGTTCACAGTGGCAAAAAGGATTAATCTTCCTTAGACCATTCGTCTATATTATGTAGCCATCCTGAAATGTTTTGTGAAAACAGTAACTTAAAGAGTATATAACCTATATAACCATTTCAGAAATATGAATTGATAGCTCACATGCAAACATAGTTGTATTAAGTAATTTTTAAAAAACCCTGAATTTATATTATTTTTCTCTTGTCTAATCTTGATTTAAAAGATAGAGGATTTTTGACTTTTGAAGATTTTAAGAGAGCCTGCAATTCTGTTTCTCCTAAGTTGTCTGAAAAAATCATAGTTGAAGCCTTCAGGTAAGATTAACAGAGAGATCGTTATTCCTGGATAGCAGGCTTTTTGTTGTATGTATTTCAGTTAATTGAAATTATTAGATTCTATCATGCAGCTGAAGATATAAGCTTCAGCACTTTACTGTTTCAGTGCCTTTAATGATAAATACTATAAATATAAGTAATATGTGTAAATAATTAATATAAATGATATAAATAGAAATAATAAAAATAATAACTATAATTAAAATAATAAATATTACCTGATACATAAAGTAATTTGTTGCCTGTACTGTTTCCTAAGAAGCCTAACATTATTTGATTTTACATTTTCCTCTTGTTATCAGGAAATCAGCATTCAAGAGCTGTCTCTTGAAAAATTCAGTTAAACTGTAGTGCATATTGCAAGGCAGTAGTGATGAGGTTTCTTGCAAGGTGAGATTGGCTCCAAGTGAAAGGATAAAATTTTGAGGCTAATTTGCAGCTCATAAAAAAATTGATCTTACTTCTGCAGTTGCTAGTAAACATTATTTTTAAAATGTTTTGGAAAACATTGCATTGCAAAGGGTAGAACTTTCTTTTTGTGATGTGAATGGTTTGTTTGGAAGTAACTCAGTTATTGAAAGAAGTCCTTCACTTTTGGAGGCATGGTATCAGATAGCTTGCTCAGAACCATCTTTAAAAGGTGGGGTTAGATTTTGGGTTGTTCATTTTGCAGTATCTGGAGCCATGGTACAAAGCATTATAGCAGGACAGGAATTGGTCTGTACATCTTTCAAGCCATTGGCATACAGTCATAAAATCAAAGTGTAGTGTGACTAATGTCTTAGATGATAATCTTGTGTTTTTGCACTAAAGGTGTAATACATTTTGGGGAGAGTAATTATTTTAAGAAGGTTTGCAAAGTTGTGTGGTGTGTTTTTCTTGACGTCCAAGTGATTTTACTATCACTTTTTGGTATGTTGTCAATAAATGAATAGGAAAATGTAGGCAGAATAGCTGTAGGTGTTACCCTTTAACAATACTTTATTTTAAGGACTTCTATGAAGACCCTAATATCTAATTTTTCTGTCCAGTGATTAGAATGTTTTTCTTGAATATTAATGCTTTTTAGGTCAGAAAAGCGTATGTAGTTGGTGTTCTTATTGTTTTATTTTGCATTTTACATATATTTTTTCATTATCTTTCTCATTTGAAAAATTGTCAAATAAATTCAGACTTAGCTTCCTATTGTGAAATAGTTCTGAAAACCTTTGGCCCATCTTTCTGTCAGTGAAACTCCCCAATTTCAAATTTAAATTCTTACCATGATGAATTTAATAAATTAAGGAAAGTTCAACCAAATGCTACAGTATACTATGTATCTAGTAAAGACGACATCCCATGATCAACAATAGCTCTTAATGCTACCATATTAGTCTGTAAATATCCCAGTCCAGAAAATGAAACTTGTGGTTGCATATTTATGAACAAGGTATGGAACCTGAAGAGAAACACAGAAAAAAATTATTTTTCAAGAAGTTTGCATGTTTCTTCAGCTACTCTTTCACAATAGTATTGTGTAATACAGATCTCTTTAAGACTGAACAGGCCAAATCTGCATGGAACTCTTCAGAATTGTAATTTGAAATCAGAGTCCTAAATACTCTTTTAGGTACACACTCTTTTTGGATATTTCTTTAACTGTTGGTGTATATGTTGAACTTTATGTAGGGAAACAGAGTGAAGGGTTTTGTCCTAAAGCCAGAGGAAATATTTTGGACATAGATATTTGTCAGAAGCTTCAATGTATTTGTAGCACAAATTCCACATTACAATGGATTGCTGAAACAAACAGAGGGTATATCATTTCATATTTATAGCTATGTTTCTTGTTCTTCCCTCTTTTTAGTACAGAGATCAAAATTAAGTTTTGCGACTGAACGTAGTTTTAAAATGTATTTTTGTGTTAAGTAAAATAATTTGCAATTCATATACATGTGAGATGTTTAGCATCTTTAGGTGTGATGACTCTGATCAAGTGTGAGTTCTAGAACTGTGTGTATTTGCAATTAGTAGAGCACATAGGGTTCACGTCTGTGGAGCAAGAAGTTTATGGTGGGGACCCAGTATCTGTATGACCTTTGTTGAGGAAGTTACTTGGACTAATTCTAGCCTGGTCAACAGACCGAATGATCACTAGAAGTTGGAGTGCTTTGGATGCATGCCAGAAGCACGTCTTTCAGTGTAATTTCATCTGGAAGGAGTGCTGTTGGTATACTGTGATCGCTGTGATGTTAACTGTAGTACAATCAGTGGGGAAGACTGGGAGATTGAACTCAAAAAGAGCATTCCAAATCTTAAGTAAAACATAGTGACATATGGAGACAAGGAAAACAAGAAAGCTTAATTGGCATATTTCAGAGCTTTTTGAAACTATGAAAAGGGTTTTTAATGTTTATTTATACAATTTTCACTTTGGTGGAAATGCTTTCTCCAAACCATGTCAGGTATTGGTGGGATCCTTTAATCTGGAAGTTTGCATGTATTATTTTCGTATACTTAGAATGAAGAAAAATGTTACAGAGTAAGCTAAGCCTGTGGTTAGTGTCAGAAAAGCTAGAAGGAAGTGGAAGGAAAGGGAAGTAGGAAAAAGTTAAAGGCAAGTACATAATATTTAGCTTCTCTACTTACCATACAGAGCAGAGAATTTTTTTCTGCTGCAGAGTGTAATTCTCAACATATTCTTATACATAAAAATGAAAACAAGTGTATTCAAGCTACACAGAACACAAGGAAGGAAGAATATCAGTAATTGATTTACTTAAGAATGAAGGGCCCCACCAAAGTCATTTGGCTTTCAGATCAAGCAGGCTTGATTTGTAGGTGTTCAAAATGCTCATAATAAGGCATCCATACATATTGAACTGATTTTAAGAAACTTGAGGCTTGAAAATGGAATTGCATCTTTCATTCATGTATTTTATTAATATTAAAATAGTCTTAAAATATTTAATATAATATAGTAAGAAGCTAAAGAATAACAGATTATTTTTCTAACCTACCTGTAAACAGCTGTTATGCTCAAAACATTTTTGTGGCTACAAAGGAGACACACCGGATACATAAAGCCAATATTTATTTTTACTATATAGTGAAATCTTAGGAGTCTAGTCAAAGAATTATGATTAGTACAGATTTAATAATTGCAAAAAAAAGAGGGAAAAATAACATACTAATAAAAGGATACTATGCTAAAAAAACTCTCAATGCAGTTAAATATGCTGTACATCTCCTATCATATACCCCCTCTTTCTGTTGTTATTCTCAGCTTTCCACTGTCCCTCAGTCCTGAGGCTGACAAGTTCAAGGCAGGCATGGTAGGGTGAATTGCTGTTATCCTGACTCCTTCACCAGAAGGAGTATGCTACTCATATTGATGTTTTCTTCTCTCTCACTGTAGTGTCTGCTTTGGGTCACTTTTATATGTTTTCCAACACAATTTACACCTTCCTCTTTCTTTGTTGGACTGCAAGCCCACATTGCATCATATTACATATTTTAAATACTTGTTCTTTGCTCTCTTTGTTATCCATAAAACCCCTTCTGTCCAGCTCCTGTGACTGCATTTCTTTAACTGACAGTTGGTGAGTTGTTTATAGTCTTGGTCCTCCAACGTCAGCCTGTGCCCTGTATCTTAACATCTTGTGCCTGTACTCCTTTACTCTACATGCTGTGTCTTTACATCTGAAGGCCGCCGCTATCATGCCAGGTCTATATTTCTCTACATCATTATCTTAAACTCATAAATATTTCATTTTACATAGAGAATATTCTTGTTACTACTGTTTGTATAAAGCTATGTTTATACTGTATCAAGGTAAGAAGAACAAATTAGACATAGCCACCTGGTCCTTAAAAGAGCTGCCGTTACAGGTAGTGAGTAAAATCTCCAGGCAGGTCAAGCAAGTTCAGACAAAGTCTGACAAGCCTCAGTCCTCAGACCTTGCAAACTCAGTACAGAGTTTGTGGCCTGTTATTAGCAATGGCTGTACTGTATTTACTGGAATACAGGGCTGTGAAACATAGAGTTACTATCTCTACTGTACTTTAACATTGTATATTCTCTTATAAAAGTGTAAAGATGTAGTGAATTAATCTGAATTGGTAATAGAGCTTCAGGATGGAGTGGTAGTGTTAAATGCTCTGTTTTATGAAAGAAAAAGATACCTCATTCAGTAGTGTTTGTAAGTATAGTGAGTGCGTGATTTAGGGTTGGGGTTTTTTTAAATTCCGTGGGAATAGGACCAAACAAACATATTTTCATCTCATACTGATAAAATGATATTTAATGTAGACGTTCTTTCTCCTGAGGGATTGTTTTCTTAAAAATGTCAATAATATACTGCACTTAGCTGTCAGTGAAGTTTGCAGTATGTGGGTAAGTTTTCAGTTTATATTTGATTGTATCAACTGTCCATAATCTTGCCTGAACAGTAGCATAACATTTATTATTTCTGAGCTAATATTGCAGTTATATTGAAGAGAATGCTCAAGTGCTTATCATGCACCTGGTGTGCACCTGATTAAAATGCTGTCATACCATAAAAAGTCAACATTCTTGTCACAGGAGTTGCAGAAATACCTGCTAAGGTAAATGATGTGATGGTATGTTCTTTCATGGTGGGTCCCTTTGTAATGGGTAGCACACACAAGAATTTCTGTAATAATGCTGCTGTTCTGCATGTAGCTACATGGATATGAAATGTGACAAGTCCTCTGCAATAATAATTTGTGATAAATGGCTGTCTGTAAGTGAACATGATGTCTTTTAAAGTGGGATTCAAATTCTTAAAAAAATATTTCAAGTACTGTTTTCCTTTTTTGTTAGAATATGAATGTCATATTTGAATTATACAATATTATTAATTACTGCTGCTGAGAAAATATTTGTCTTAGCTGTACCATTTGTTTAGAAAAAATAGGTTATTTGTATGCTAAATCCTTAGACCATGATAATGGAAATAGTGACAGAAGTAAGCCGAAAACCAATCACATATGAATGTGAGTGAACCTATAAATGATGAAAAATGTCTTACAAACCAAAAGTGGACAGAAAAGTCTCATACAGTTTTTAAAGCTAGCAAGCATAAATCAGATCTTAAGGAAGAAAAGAAGACGTTCATGATCTGCGTTTTATGCTGCTGTGCCTTTAGATTGATAGGATCACACACTAGAGGTATATTAGTACTTTTGTATGTATTGGTACTTTCCATACAAAAAAATGACCTAATTGTCTCGTATTTCTTTCATCTAATTATCTAGTAATGAGAAAATAGCCTGTTTTTCAGAGCCACCCCATGGAAGAAATCTTACGCTCTTTTATGCAAGTTTGATTTATAGACATGTACTGCAGAGCACAGTGAATATGAGACATTCATCTTCCTATGGCTAGTTGCCATGGAAACATAGTACACAGTACAATGTCATTCCAGCTCTAGTGATGCCTGCAGTAGTTTATTCCTTTGTTGTTCTTGTTTCTTAAGCAACTGTCTTGCAGCCTTTCATGTTATCACACTTCATCACCTACACAAGTCCTTTTCCTTATCTCTTGAGAACCATCTCTAATAGAAAAGATCCATTTTTTTGTCTACCCATGCATATAAGTATGTACTTTTTTTTTTTTTTTCAAATCATGGGTTAAAAGCTTGTCCCGAGCCTACAAATAATATACCATTGACCTAAAACTGGTAAAAGAAGATGGTAAACCAGACTGAACATCAAAGTGTAACGGACCTGGCTCATCATCTTTATTTACTCTCTCCTATCAGGGACTGGAGTTGAGAATGTCTTTCTGTAACCAGTATCTCACTCCAGGAAGACAACAAGTGAAAATAATCCGACAGATTCTCCTACCTCTCCTTAGCTGGCATTTGTGAGGTAGACAAAAATCCAACAGCTGTCTTATAATACCCGCTGTGTTTCACCCTTGTGAGATGAGAGGAACCAGAGAGGAGAAAAGGAGATCCGCATAATTAATCTAAGAAAGTACTAAGAGTGTTCAGGAGGAAAAAGAGTCAAATTGAATGGTTTTTATATTGAGAAGCTGTACCCTAACACAAGTTCTTTTTCAAGGCAGTACCGATTTCATGATGCATTGCACAGGGAACCAATACACAATTAAGGCTGTGTGTATCCCAGGTTCTGCCTAAAAGGGGTGATACTTTGAGAGAAAACATGCATGGTTGAAAACCTTTTGTAGAGAATCCTGAGTTAACACCTAAAGATAGATGTATCTTTTGGGTAGTATTAATAATGAGTTTTGGGTTGGTTTTCGTATCTAGAACTCTGTCACCAACTCTGTAATCCAGTTATCTAACAACATATTTTGCTACTTATGGTGGGTTGACCCCGGCCAGCAATTAAGCACCCACCCAGTCACTCACTAACTGCCCCCACAGTGGGATGGGGGAGAGAATCAGAAGAGTAAGAGCAAGAAAACTTGTGGGTTGAGATAAGGACACTTTAATGAGTGAAGCAAAGCTGTACCTGCAAACAAAGCTGAATATAGAATTTATTCACTACTTCTCATTGGCAGGCAGATGTTTAGCTGCTTCCTGGAAAGCAGCATGCCTAATGGTTACTTGGGAAGATAAACACCATAACCACAAACATGTCCTCCTTCCTCATCCTTTCCCCAAGCTTTTATTACTGAGCATGTCATAGAGTCATAGAATGTTTTGGGTTGAAAGGGACCTTTAAAGATCATCTAGTCCACCCCCTCTGCCACAGGCAGGAACATCTTTCACTAGACCAGGTTGCTCAAAGCCCCATCCCACCTGACCCTCAATACTTCCAATGATGGGGCATCCACAACTTCTCTGGGCAATGTGTTGCAGTGTCTTGTCACCACCACTGTAAAAAATTTCTTCCTTATAGCCAGTTCAGATCTACCCTCTTTCATTTTAAAGCTATTGCCTCTGTCCTGTCAATACAGGCCTTGGTGAAGTCTTTCTATGGCTTCCTTATAAGCCCCCTTTATATATTGCAAGGCTGCAAAAGGGTCTCCCTGGAGACTTTTCTTCTCCAAGCTGAATGGCCTCAACTCTCTCAGCCTTTCTTTTATTGCAACAATAGGTGATGTAAGTCTCTTTACAACATGAGCAACAAATTTCATATAGTATGGAACATCTGTTTGATCAGTTTACATAAGCTGTCCCAGCTGTGTCCCCTCCTAACTTCTTGCCCGCCTCCAGCCTACTCACTAGGGAAACAGAGTGGGGAAGGAGAAAGACTGGAGGCTGTGCAAGCACTGCTCAGCAATAGCCAGAACACCGATCTGTGGTCAACATGGTTCTAGTCATGGATCCAAAACACAGCACCATTGGTGCTACTGTAAACAAAATTAACTCTATCCCAGCCAGGCCTAGTATACTACTGTAAATTCAAATTATTCATTCGTTCTAACACTTGTCTAATAAAAAGCATCACTAGCTAAATACTGCAGGAACTGGACATACTGTTCCTATGGAGCAGTAAGCTGTTATACATCTATTTCACATCTAGTGAAAGCATGGAGCTTTCATTTAAAAAAAAAATCTGACACCAAATCATCCCAACAAAAATTTTAAATAGAATTTCTAGCAGATATGACCCAGGTCTTTCTGTTTTCCCAAACCTACAGAAAATTCATTTAAAATGTTGAACTTTTTTGTGTATCACTTTATCTGAAGAGAAAGGGACTGCTAAAACAATTGATATAAGTACACATATGAATTTTTGCGTGTTTGAGAGCAAAACCTAGCATGCAAGTGTTATACAGTATGTGCACATTTTTATGCCCATTCCTTCTAAATAGTTCAATCATGTGAATCATTGGCCAGTGCTCCAATCTTTCTAGATCCTTCTGCAAGTCTTCCTGTCCCTCAAGAGAATCAACAGCACCGCCCAGTTTGGTGCCATCAGCAAACTTGTTAATGGTGCATTCAACTGGCATCCAGGTCATTGAAAAATGTATTGAACAGAACTGGCCCTAGAACTGAACCCTGAGGAATGCCGCTGGTGACTGGTCACCAGCCACATGTAGCCTTCACTACAATGCTTTGAGCTCTGCCCTTCAGTTCTTCACTCAGCACACCATAAACCCACTCATCCCACAGCTGGATAACTTGTCCAGAAGGATGCTGTGAGGGACAGTATGAAAAGCCTTACTAAAATCCAGAAGAACTACATCCACCACCTTCCTTTCATCCATATCATATCATAGAAGGATATCAAATCAGTTAAACAGGACTTTCCCTTTGTGAACCCATGTTGACTGCCTGATGATTGCATGATTTAAATGCCATTCAACACCACATAATTTTTCCAGGAACTGAGGTTAGACAAACAGGTCTGTAGTTCCCTAGCTATTCCCTCACACAGTTTTTGTGCATTGGAATAACACTGGCTATCTTCCAGTCAGCAGGGACCTCCCCAGACTCTCAAGACCTTTGGTAGTTGATAGAGGGGGGTCCTGTTATAACATCTGCTGGCTCCTTCAGTACTCTGGGGTGAAGCACATCAAGCCCCATGGACTTGTGAACATTAAGCTGATACAGCTGGTCCCTTACAATTTCAGTGTCCACGAAGGAAAAATCACTGTTCCCACAGTAGTGGTCCTCTAGCTCAGGGAACTGGGCAGCCCAAAGTCTATCAGTATTATTAAAGACTGAGGCAAAAAAATGCATTGAATATAGTAGAATAATATAGTATGAGTAGTAGATAATACAAATAGCAATAACTCTTTGCAGGAGCAAAGGAGGTTTGCAAAGCCTAGGGTCCCTTTACAGTAGAAAAAAACTGTGACAAAAATAAAAATGAGCCAGTTTACGGCATAATAAAAGAAAAGGCTTCTATCAAATTGTTAGCCAGTTTTCTTTGGGCTTAGATTTTGTTCTTTTTTTCTTACAATTTCTGCTGCATTTTGAGAAAACTAATCAACATCAGAATTGCAACACAACTGAAAAGGAGATATTGTCATATTACATCCTAACAAAAATTAATAGCTAGTTTCAAGAAATACCTGATGACAGCACTTGTTTTTAACATGACAGACTAAGTTATTACTTGATTTAATAAATGCTTTTGAGTTAATTGGCAGCACATACTGTTTATTACATAGCTGCACAGTGTCCCTTTATTTCATCTTTAGTTTGTTTAAATTAAGGATAAAATATTATTGATAGCATTTAAATTATGTGTGTGCTTTTAGCAGTCCTTATATTCATTAATTGGACAAAGTTTATAAAAGTGTTCGTGTTTCAGCTTTACAGGAATTTCTGTGAGTTTTTTAACTGACTTCTTATAAGGCTTGTAGGATAATGGGTGTCCCCTCACTGATACCTTTGGAACTTACAGACTGGTTTCAGCGAAATATCACAAAGAGCTGAGATCAAATAAATAATTGAATTTCTGGAAATTTCCTAAAAATAGGTGAACATAGAAGAAGAGAGAGATGTTGTAAGTGCCTCCAACAGAGGAAAGGGCTGTTATGTGAGTTAATGAATCTTAACAGTCATCACAGAGTCTACATGGAAGCAAGACCTCATAAAGGCCCAACTGCGGAGAAGCTTCAGACAAAAATTTCATCATAGGCTCTAAAGTCAGTCAATCATAGGATGCAAATCTACAGGAAATCAGGCATTGTTAGCTCAACTGTTCACAGAATTATTTGTTTAATATGATTTATAACTATTTTATTCTTCTGTTGTAATATTTCCCTCAGAAGTTTGAGAAGTACAGTGCCATAAATCCTGAAAGATAATAATCTAAGATGATTTCTGAATTTTTAAAATGTATCCATTGAATTTTTCCTCCAAATATTTTGTACATTGTGCAAGTTCTCTTAAAATGTGTTTAATGATGAGAAGATTCCCTTTTAATCATGGAATCCTAGAAAAAATAAGATTACAGATACCCTTGAGCATATGCTGCATCTTGTGTTTTGGTACATTAATGATACTTGTCCTGGTTTTGTCTGGGATAGAGTTAATTTTCTCAGTAGCTGGTACATTGCTGTGTTTTGGATTTGGTATGAGAATAATGTTGTTAACACACTGATGTTTTAGTTGTTGCTAAGTAGTGCTTATTCTGCTCTGCCAGTGAGCACGTGCACAAGAAGCCAGGAGGGAGCAGAGCCAGGACAGCTGACCCAAACTAGCCAAAGAGATATTCCATACCATAGACTATCATGCTCAGTATATAAAGTTGGGGGATGAAGAAGGAAGGGGGAGGACGTTTGGGGTGATGACATTTGTCTTGCCACGTAACCATTCACGTGATGGAGCCCTGCTTCCCTGGGGATGGCTGAACACCTGCCTGCCCATGGGAAGCGGTGAATGAATTCCTTGTTTTGCTTTGCTTGTGTGCCCAGCTATTGCTTTACCCATTGAACTGTCTTCATCTCAACCCATGAGATTTCTCACTTTTACTCTCCCAGTTCTGTCCCCCATCCCGACACCGGGGGAGTGAGTGAGTGGTGCGTAAGTTGCCGGCCAGGGTTAAACCACAATACTGCAGAAGAGGAGTTGTCAGTACACAAATTCACATGACATAAAAAAGGCCCCTGCATAGCAGGATGATGCACCATGACAAGAGGCAATGTGTACAAGTTGTGTTGTGGGAAATTCTGTCTGCATATGGGAAAAAAGTCTTCGTTGTAGAGGAGAATTATCATTGGAATAGGTTACCCAAAGAAGTGGTGGAATCTCCTTCCTGGATTGGACCGGGCGCTGCATAACCTAATCTGAAGCCCTTCTTTCAATATGACCAGGTCATCTCCAGAAATCCCTTCCAACCCAGTTGTATGATTCTGTGCTTCTGTGATTTCTGTTGCAGCACAAGAACCTCAGAAGTCAAAATATATTCAGTAGCACTTGAGAAACTTAACTAAGGACTAGGGTCACACATTGCACCAGGCAATAGACAAATAATCAGCAAAATACCATTTCTTTCCCCAAGATCTTGTGAGTTACCACTGAGCATGTAGTAATACATATGAGAGGCAGTAGATTACAAAGAACTCAGGAGTTCTCTTCATCTTAGAGGAATGAGCTATGGTTCTCTGGGTGCTGAGGACATTTTGCAAATGCAGTACCTCCACAGTTTTGACCTGTTCCATATATCTCAGTTAGATAAAGCTATGAAACTCACTATCCTTTAATGTTTTCGGAAAATTATCTTAACTCAGAAACATATGCACCTGTCACAGAACACAAACTGGAATGGTAAAAGAGAAATCAGTGTGCCAAAGCAGAAGATTCTCCTGCGTTAGATAGAGTTGGATTACTGTCATTATGTGGGTCAGTAGTCTGCATTGGGCCTGAGGCTATGTTAGGTAAGATGTGTCCTCTGCCAAAAAGATAGCAATAAATGGTGGGGGGGTTCTCCCAACAAAGATTGTCCAGTGTCACTGTTTGGTGATAGATATTATAGATAAAAGAGTGATTAAGAGTGCTTCACTGATGTGCTCTGGATAAAATTTCGGTGTTGAATTATTGGTAATTTGAATCAACAGATTTTTTTATCTTCATAAGGAGTTCTTTTAACAAACTGCGGATTTGTCGTCGGTATGCCTTTGCTTGCTTTTTTCTCTTACAAATTCTAAATGTAAGAAAGAACATATGTGACTTTCTCACAGAACTTCAGCTGGTACAGGGAAAGCTCTATTCAATCACTGATTCAGTGGAGTCAAGAGGATTCCATTTCCTGTCATTGTGAACAGTTTTCAGATATTCCAAATAAAATGCTGGCCATTTAGAATCCTTTGTTAATATCATCCTTGAGCACTTGCAGTACTTAACTGCTACGTATTCTGGAGAAACATACCCTCCTTTGTTATTATTTTGTTTGAAAAGAGCTTTCTGTGAAAGGCCTTAATTGCCCCACTGTAGACTTGCTTTTCTCAGACATGACCAGAAATTATGGCTTCAGATTTCTTCACTCTGTGTTTGTGTACTGTAGCAGTTGTCAGAAAGATAATTGATTCACGCTAAATTCTCTTTTCCTTTGAAAAAAAGATCCTTCATCGAAATTTCTCACTCCATTTGTCTTTGGTTTCTAGACTTTTAAAGGCTTATAATTTCTAATCCTTTCATCCTGTCCCACCCCATCCCTATGAATTCACAGCTTTTTTTCCCTATTTTTCTTTCTTTGTCTATGTTGGTTATTAACTAGGAATAGGAAAAAAACTTGTGAGTGAAGTGCTCAGTAATTATTCTTGATTTGGAACATCTGATGATGCCCACTGTGGTAGGCAGGTAATGGGTGAGGAAGCTGTTCATTTGTCAGATACTCCGTTGTTATTCCCATATTTCTGTAGAACAACATTCTTTTTCCTAGCAATCATGTCATACTTGTAAAAAACTTAAATAATTCAAACCGTTAGTTTCCCATATGAAACTCGTAGTTCCATTTCAACCAGGAACTGTCTGTGTCCAGGTTCTGTATCCTAGAATTGTGCAAATCTCTGCCTTGAACACAGACTATTCTAAACCCTTTTTATTTATTTATTTTCACAGCCAAAGCTGTTGAAGGTTTAAGTTTCCAATTCTATCATGTGATATGGCATCTGAGTAACCTGATGTGACCTCTTCTCATTATTACTTATATTTGGATCCAGACGGATATTAACAAGACAAAATGAGCTGAAGAGCCTTTTGCCAAAATCTGATGTACTACCAATGCCCTATGTCCTCTGTTAGGACTACTTGGCAATCCTTCAATCTACTTCCAATCCTTACATGTGTTTAACAAACACTAAAGGTCTAAGAAATTTGTTCAACAATTTGGATCGTGGTTTCTTCTCTTTCAGAATGTTTTCCTCCAAGTTAATGATCAAGTACCGATAGGCTTTAGAGCTTTAAAGCACATTGCTGATGTCCAGACTGTTGCTTAGCTTAGAAGCAGGGATTCCCCTCCTCTTTTCCTTCCCCAGTTCCAAATTTCTGCTAACAATCTAGAATTCGCCAAGACTTCCTAGCTAGACAGGGTTGTGGTTTTTACCCACTGTGGAGTCTCTTATACCAGTTAAAGTGTTTTCTTTACTGAGTTTGATTAAATATTTGAATCTTAAAGGAATTATGAAAGAATTGGTTTGGGAACTGCAAAGCAGTTTCAACAAAACCAAATTTTTGCTGGATTATGATGTTTCAATCAATTACTTGATTGACTGCCTATTGAAAGCCTGTTGTCGGAATTATGTTAAGTAGAAGGCATCAGAATATGTGTTCACTTTGCAAGCTCTAGAGTACATTCCTGGGGTTGCTCAGACACATGCAGAGGTCGTATTTTTTACACTCAACAAAAGCATAGGAAAACAAGTTTGGATCTTTCTATCAAGGTAACCCATCGCTCCATATAGCCAACCAGCCTGCAGAAACAGGTAAAGAAATTGTTTCAAGTCCTTCATGATATGAAGTCTTATTCTCCAAGGTAGTTATGGGTCTTTGCTGAAAGTAAGCCAAATTCCATAGTTAAAATGCAGGTTTACTGTTGAGAAATTGATCAATCATCTCTGTAATTTAACTGATAAGTATATTTAACAAAGCAAAAATAATGATCCTTTTAAAACTATCTTGTATTAAGGAGTTGGGGTTTGTTGTTCTTGTGGGGTTTTTTAGTATATTCCTAGATAGCCTGTCTACTGAATATTATGTGTGTGTCTTTGTCCCCTGATTATAAATTTCTGGTACTGTTAATCTCTTTCAGAATGAAATAATTTTAGGAAATGAGCGAATGAACAACCCTTGTTTTCTCGACAGATAATTTTGATTCATCTTGTGTACTGTAACTGACAGTGTCTCGTCCTTCATCTAATAAATACTAAGCTGTTTGTCTTACACATTGAAATCGCAAAGTTGGCAGCAAATTCTCTTCTTCCTTCTATTGGTCTTTATCTGCTGTGTTTTTCTCCCATGAGTAATATTAATATGGTGTAGGCACTACAATGCCAAATGCAGTGTTAATTCTTTACCTAAGTTAGTGAATATAAATACGTAGTGACATAGTCTTCTGCTTATAGATATACATAATATGCTGTGAGTAGAACTCTTGAGCATGAGTGTTACTCCAATTTAAGGACCTAATAGTTTTTTCCTTATATTAATTCTAGAGTGAAAAGTAATAATTCTGAAAAAATTTAAACATTTTTGGGTAATTTTAAAGGGCATGTCAAGTTTTATTTGAAAGAATTATATCAACTGTTTACTCTTTTCCTCTTGACTTCTGTGCTGGAAGGTTAATAAATTCTTCAGCCTAACTTTTTCATGCTGACAAACTGTGCTTTATAAGCATTTCAAATGGACTCTTGTCTGGAGTCATCTAGTAAAAAAGGTCAGTAAGGAGTCACTGATGCATTTAATTAACAAGACTGTAATTAACTAATTTGTTCTCTGGCCCTCACCTTAGTGTCATTCTTTTTTCTGAAGATTGATTTTAGTAAATGTGTGTTATGCTTATTTTCATGTATGTATATAGCACAGCCATTCTGTTTTACAGACTCATTCCTCTGCTTTTCATACTTTTAAAATCTTGATTGTTCAGGACTGGAAGCTTTTGATAGTTGGCCCCTTCTGGTGGTGAATTTCCTTTTGCATTTGCTGATATCAATCATTTAGAAGAAAGTAAACAATGGTCATGCCTCATATATATGCCTAAAGATAACTGAGGAGGGTATGAATTTTAGTGACTATAGCTTCTGAAGTCAAGTGACTAATATTATCGGTGTTCAGAGATCATTGATTTCCCCCACGCAGTGTCAGTAGTTAAAATTTAATGGGCTTGGAAAATACTGTTCTTACACATTAACTGTTCTCCATAGTAACGGCTTGTAATAGTTTGGACATTTTGGTCTTTTATATTGTTTTATACTTTCACTTTTAGGGGTGGAAAACCTAAGTACTGACACAGAAGTTGGAAATAACTTCTTTCTGTTCTTTACTTAATACAGTTTTTGGTAGCAGCAATTGCTAATTTAAGTCCAGAGCTCAATTAATAATGTCAAGAAATCTGGTGACAATCCCATAAAAATCTATAAAAAGTTTTAAATCTGTTTATGAAACGTGGTAAGACTTTTTTCACTGGCATGAATCGAAATGATCCTGTCTTGCTGAACTGAATGTATAGTGAAGCCTACAGAGGCACATATATACGTTGGCTGCTTATTTAGTGCATATAATGTTATTCCATTTTAAAATCTGCATGACCTTGCAATGTAGTAAGGTACCATGTATAGCCTCCTGGTCTCATGAATTCTTTCATGGTCTTGTGTCTTGATAATGGGAGGCCTTTTAGGTGTTAAAGGAGTATTATCTACTACTGCAGCTTTAATGGGGAATCATTAAGCATTCTTGATAGTCTTTATGGTCATTCAGGTTAAATTGGTTTAATCTTCTTAAACTTCAGGAAAATCCAGCATGGTGGCAGATGTCCAGCCACAACCAGCAACAACCGTGATTTATCTTTGGTGACTAGAGAGATATGGGGTCTCTGGTCTGGTTGGCTTGTTTGCTGAGGCTGGTGCTGCCAATGGTTCCTGATGGTCTGGGAAGAGTTTGTTGGCCAGTATATGCAGGGTCAGCTTTGCAGTTTTTACATATATAAAGATTCAGTCAGTTGTGGCATATACTGCCTCTTACTCAGCCAAACAACAAGGAAAAGGAAAAAGGTGAGAAGCATGAAGAGAATTGGAAGTATTGTAAAGTGAGAAGTCACTAAGGAATCAGGTTATTGTGGTAGGTAGATGAAGCAAATCTGTAGAAGGCTAGATTCATTATTTCTCTACTGATTAAATGTCTTGTTTCTGCTCCTCTAAGTAATTTTTTTTTCTAAAAGAGAAAATTGATTGATGCTGACAGCATCTGTTATTTGGCAAGGCGAATTCCTCAGGACATTATTAACCCCTTTCTACCCTGTCATAACCCTGTCTGGCTTTTTGAAGAGAATTTATTAAAATATTCCATGACTCTGAAGGAATGTAAGAGAACAAAACTGAATAGAGTGAGGGGAGGCTGAAGGATGGCAGGGGGGTCAATTTCCTTCATTTTCTATAATAGTTTATAACCAAGCTTTTTCAATTTTTAGTGTTAATATGGACCCTTAAAAGTAGACACCTGTGACGTCTATATAGTAAGTCTTAAAAATGATTCAGAGAAAGCTTACTAAAGTTAATCTGTTTGCTATTCTGTGTAGCTTTCAGGAAACACACAGGACAAAGCCTTCTATTTCCTAATTGCTGAAGTAATCAGTTTGTCCAAGACATTCTGTGTTTTAAGTCCTACATTTGCTCCTGTGTCTTCATGACATCAAATTTACACTTTTCTTTACCTCCAAGACCCCACCATATAATTTATGAAACAAGGTCCATCTTAGATGCTAACTCATGTTATCTTTTGCCCTTTCTGCAGGTCCATTTTTGGTAGCCTTTCCCTCACTTTTATTCTTGACTTCATACCTCTGCCCAAGTTAACAGACGCATTTCTTCATACAGAATATTTTCTGTATCATCTTTTTTGTTTTTAATTGAATAGAAATAGAAATGAAAAAAAAGCATCAACACTGAGTATTAAAACTGTATTGACTGTTCAGGAATTATTTTTAAAATTGTATAGATAAGCAACTTTGAACAAGGTGTGAAAAAATCTGGAAATCAACAGCAACATTGAATGAGATAAAGTATTGGAAAAGAATGACACAAATAGGAAGTAGAACATGTTCAAAGATAAATGAATGTATGTCCTAATGTTATGCATGTTGCTTAGCAACAGGCAGTAAAAGTGTGGATGAACCAGTAAGTAGAGAAAGTAATTAAAGGAAAGAGGCATGTGCATGGCATGGTACAGTATAATAACCAGGAATACAAAAAAAGATGAGAAAAGCCAAGATGGAGAAAAAAGAGATTGAAAGAATGTTAAGAGAAATATTGAAACTCTTTTTAGTCTTTGTAGACTGATTTTTTCCCTGTACCATTAGCTAGAAAAAAATAGACAGCAGCTTCCTCCATAATAATGCCTTAATATAATATAGCTTACCCTAAGGAAACAAGAATTTTAAAATGTGAATAGACTATAAAGAAAAATATTTTAAACCCCGCAAAATAATAAATTTTAAATATAATAAAAGTTTATTTTGCAACATAAAATTAACACAGATTTTTAATTATTTCAGTGACTTAGAAAATGAGCATTTGAAGTAATACTGTTCTTTTTTAGCAAGAATCCAATTTGCCCACAGTTTCAGCCTCTGAATCACTTCTTGAAAGAGTATTTTCGTGTGATTGCTTTTACAGCTTCATTTTCTAATGCTTAGACAAAATTCCTTATAGTGAAGTTTTTCATTTAACTGCCTTAAAATATGGGTTGGAATTTATTATAAAAATAAATTTTTCTATAATTTTTTTTAAATAAAATTCTACCAAAATACATATTAGGCTTTTTTTTCTCTGCAACATTGAATTAGAAGATTACAGTAGGGGCACCTAACATACACAGATCAATGAATGTGCTTAGAATTATTGTCTTGTAAGAGGAGTGAGAAGATCTGTGGTTTCTGTATCTGCCAAAGGTTATTGCATACTCTTCTGTGAGTTGCTGTACTGTTTGTGCCTCAGTTTCCTCATCGCAAAATGACGTTGCTCACCAGCCACAGAGAACACATTAATATCATAATTGTAAATGCTTTTACAAAGTTTGACTATTCATACAGTGATCATGTCATAATCGAGGACTGCATAATATTATTGTAATGTATGCCTGTTATTACAAGAAACTTATTCTCATAATGTACATGATCAGTAAGAATTATTGAAAACCAAGCTACTTAACAATAGAGATCAATCTAAATTAAGTTCTAGTCTGTTGTTCAGATGTAGTTTTTTGTATAAGTTATGGCTATAATAATTTGAATGAGGATTTGAATAAAGCCATGTTGTAACAAGGGGCTGATATCTAAAATTGGTAGGAAGGACTCTACAGTAAACATTTGGAAATTTGCACCCAAAAATATGAGATAATTTGGAATCCCAGAAGTCTTGAGATTCTGTATTCCCCTACTGAGCAGGAATTTGTGACATCATTACAGTGCTCCAATTCCACATACAAGGGTAAAAGTTGCTTATATATATAAATATATATACACATGTATATGTGTATTCAGTTGGCTCAATTGTAGGATAGATTCCAACTTTAATCATAAGCTCTCTGAATACTATTATACCTGTGTTTGATTTTTTTGAAAACCTGGAAAAACTGTGTTTACAAAGTTTGTTTTAAAAGGATATTAAAGTTGCAGAATCAAGCAATCAAGGATGGATTTGCTGCATGGTTTTATTTGAGCCATTTGGAGATTATGCATGTTGTAAGGGTCTTCAGTTATGTGACTACATATTGCTTTCTTTTCTTTTCCAAAGAAAGAGTTCTCGTTTAATTGTTTCATTCAGAGTCATCAAGTGAAATTATTCAATTAATGAGCATCTGCTCAATGTTATTGCTGAGTGTGTGGCCTTGTGCCTAGTTTAATCCATACCATTCAAACCCTGCAAGGTTAATTCAGGTGTGATTAATGAAACTGTAAAGCCATTTTCATGTTACTGTATCCTCTGGAACTGCACCACCAGTAAGTATTGAGACTTTCAGAGTCACAGAATGTCATTCTTGAAAGTGTAACCTTCTCTAAAAAAAACCAGTTAGGTGACAGAAGCTTTTTTGTGACAAGATAGGAGGATTAATATTTATCTTTGAAAGTATGTAAAAGAACAATGTTCAGGACTAAATTTGCAAGAAAATCCCATTGTTAACTAGGCCCTTTAAAAGCTTAGTCCCAGGTTGCATATGGAATTTATTTACTTGATAGCTTCGGGTGGCTGTTCCAGTGGTTTCTTCACTCCAGTGTTTGCCTCATTGTCTGTCTTCCACTTAGCTGGGACACAGTGAGCAGCCTAAATACAGTTTTCCAGAGTACTAAGGTACAAGAAAGTCTCAGGACTGTTAGGCTATCACAGATTTAAGTGTGAAAATGGCATTTATTTAAGCAGAACAGTTATATTATTTTTTTATTTTATTGGATATAACAGTGTGCTGTGTTAATAACACTGAAACGGAAATCTGCTTTAAAATCAGTGATAAACTATGTAATACAGTGCCAAACTAAGTTGACCACTGGTCTTTAAGTACTATGTAAAAATGAATGTCCCCAAAACATCAATGAAAAAAACAAATTATTCCTGGTCTCAAGAACACATTACCTAAAACCAAAAGAAAATCCTGTGTCGGTAGTCATAGTGCTGGCTTTCCTTCCTCAGTCTTGATAGGGTTTGCATAGCCATTGCTGATTCCAGTTCTGTGATTAAGGGCAGTTCCAGCAATCCCGTTTGTAAATACAATCTCTCTGCTACCTCTTTGCCCATGGAACACTATTCCTAAGCCTAAGTCAGGTACAGGAGCGGTTCAGCAACAGAACGGCCATTGTTCCTGTTTTGAGCCATGAAAGCAAAAGAGTAAAGAATGGAAAACCAACTGAGCTGAAGAAGATCTAAGACTCTCTGTTCACAGTTCACAGCTAGTTTACAGAGAGAAAAGAAACAGATTTAAATGAATGTTTAAAGCTTACTGAAGTTCTCCAATGTGTATCAGTGTTCTAACAAAAACATTATGGATATGTATATCATTATCGACTTCTGCAAGGAGCCAAAAATAAGTAGGAAGTACCCTTCCTCTGTTACTGTTTCTGCTGGCCTTTTTAAAGGTGCAGTATCAGTAAATGACAGTTTCCTTCATATTGTATAATTGGTCCCTATGAGGAAAATCAACTACTTTGTGTGGAACGTGCTCTAAAAGTAGAAGTGTAAAGTACTTATATTCTTACAAGATGTAGGTCTGCCTTGATTCAGCAGCAGTGAAATAAACAAAATGAATACTTTAATTAATCTGACTTGCAGGGCACTTGACACAATGAGTTCTGTATACAAACATAGCAACAATAAGTCTCCCAGAGGAGACAGCTCAAGCTCGTAGAATAACTGGATGAGAATGCTTAGAAAACAAGAAAATTAGATCCAGTAGGTTCCATAATACTTTCAATCAAACACTGGAATGGGTTGCCAAGAGAGTTCGTGGAGTCTCCAACTGTGGAGATATTAAAGAACCAACTTGAGATGATCCTGGACAACCTAGCTGGCAAGGGGGTTGGACTAGATGATCTCAAGAGGTCCCTTCCAACCTTAATAGTTCTGTGGTGGCATTGAATTAAAAGGTAGGTATGCTTTTTCTCAAGGAAGTTTATGGTTCCAAAGAACATTAACTGAAGTCAAGCTTCCAAGATTTTTGAAGGCTTTTTAGAATAACCTTTTGAAGAAGCTTCAGCAATGTTAGCTATCACTTAAAATGTATTTCTGTACAACAGTGAATGAGAATAAAAAAGTAAGAAGAATTAGGCCATTTTTAATTTTCAGAAGACCTAAGGAAATCTGAAGGGTCTTTTCCAACCTAAATGATTCTATGATTATACATGTGTTATATGGAACAAGAATTGATTGAGTAGATTTCAGAAAGTCATTGGACAATTATAATTGAATAGAGGTGTTTGCTTTTTGTTTTCTCAGTTATTAATAGAGGGCTTAATTTTATTAAATATTTTCGTGATTTGTCAGTGCTGGTAGAGTATGTCGATGACACTAAGATGGGCAACATAGCAAAGAACGATGGTGAAAAGGCAGTTAGAGAGTGACCATTGGAACAAATTATTAGGAGAAATAGTGAACTAACTGTTATTTTAAAATAAGTGTTGGTTACTTTATCGACATAGAAGTTGACTGAATGCAGCCAGTTAACAAAAGAAACTGAGGCATTGCAGTACCAGAAGTCACACTAGATTTGCTAATGATTCTTTTTAAATTTAAATTTCATTAATCTGTGAAAAACTGTCTTAATAGCCAGTAGTCATATTGCCTGTTCTAGTACCAGGAGACAAATAATTCTGTTTGTATTGCTTTTAGGAACAGTTGTGATCAGTCAGATTAGCATATAAATCTTTGTGATAACACTCAGACAGCCTGTATGGGTGTGCGTAATAATGTACACAGCTACTAAGCACATCCATATGCATGGCTCACCGTTCTCAGAGAATGTCTTCAGGCTACTCCTAAGGCCTCTGTTGCAGGTGCACAGGATGATGTAGACAGACATAGCCAAGACATGTACTAGCAGCAGCATGGTAAATGACACTAGCGTGTCGGTCTAGTGAGATGCAGAATGTATCATTTCTAGATCTGGGTCAAACCAACCACCTGCTTTAAATTCGAAGTCCCATACCAACAATGAGGCGTAACTGCCACTGAGAGTTCACATCTCATCTAGCCTGGACAAAAGGAGTGAAATTTAATTATAGTTTTAATAATGCTGTTTGGTTAATGAGTTTCTGAAGTGTCTGGTATTCTTGTTTGGCTCAAGACTGAGCTTTCTAAAACACTACAAAGTGCTGTTAGGGTTTCTTTGTAAGTTCCAGTAAAGACTGTGCTTTTTACAGCTACCACGTAGAGGCAATCTGAACTATCAGACAATATATCCAGGCTCTTCACATTGCTATATTCTCAAATGGAATTATCCCAGAGCTGAGGGAAATGGGAAGTTAAATAAATATGGGGTTTAATTCTTACTTAACAGATAAAAACCTGAGTCATAGAAATGAGACATACAGAAGATAACACACAAAATCTGTAGGTGAAGCAGAAACTGAACACAGAGTTTATGAGTGTAGGCAGATACAGTGACCCCAGAGTCATTCTCTTTTCCTTGGACAGGTCTTTTTCCCCCCTGGTCTTTCCTGCTGCAACTGTTTTACCAACCATTTCAACTTCCATTGTCTAATGTTGTAAAGAAGACATTCAATGTCATAGTACTGTTACTGAATGTGCATGGGTCTATGTACTTTAGCAAAAGACAAATTCAGAGCTACTGCATGGCTACTGCCATCTTTCTGAAATAATTAGCTGGGTTTTATATTTTGCCTCAGGTTTTGTGTGTGCCTCACCTTCATTAACTCTGCTCAGAAAGCAGAGTAAAGTGCCAACTGAAATTACTGCACCATAGCTGCTAAAACCAGGCAAAGTTTGCAGTTTTGTCATTGGAGTCCTGATACTCGCCTGCAGTTAGTCTTGCTACCCAGTTACAAAAAGGTGAGTGCTGAACAAACCTAGAAATACCAAAGACCAGCATAAAAAGAAATAATTACCTGCTTGTTATGCTAATATTGAAGAAGAAGTAGAGTTGAAGCTAGCCTCCTTTTCCTTCCATCTTCTCTTCTCAACACCGATTAGTAATAAAACATGGTTCTCTCCAGGGAGTCCTGAGTCTTAAAACATGCTTTGGCAGGGTTATAGGTGATATGGTAATTATTTAAAGATGAATCAATTATGGACACTGGGGCTGTAGGCAACACATAATTTTGACTTGTACTTCAGTATTTGCCCAATTTTCATTAAAACAATTGGTCATATAATGCCCATGATATGAATAGATTCCAGAGTTTTTAACAAGAAGTAAAACTGTGATAACTTGATCTTTGAGCTCCAGAGGTCAAAAATGTGACCTTTTTGTAGAGCTCATTAAAATGAACATGATAGATATGTGCAACTATATAAGAAGTTCGGAAGACTCTGTCAGTAAAGAGACTTTCTTTAAATAGAAGCCCCTACCTGCCCTACATGTGTACTTTTTTATGATTACCAGCCAGTACTAATTATCTTACCCACCTCTTCTCTTCAATAAACATATATAAGCAGTAGTAGCAGTACTGCGAGATACCTAGAGAAAAATATGGGGCCTGAAGCAGTTTCTTTTATGTGTGCTGGATATGACTGAGGATCTTAAGTTTAATATGTGAAATTTCTAGTCCACGTAAGCCCATTAATATCTTGCTTCTATGCTTTTTTTCTTCTGTAAAATGAATACTGTGAATGTTAAGGTTCCCCAGAAGCATTACATTTGAAATCTTTAAATGGTTAAAACTGAAGAAATTGTATGCAATCTGCAGGCTCCGGTAACTTAAAAATCTGTGCTCTGGTTATGAAAACTAAAAACATAATGTTATTAAAGATCAAAAGAATATCAATGTTTCAAAACCATGCCACCAGTATACTTATCCTTAGACACTAGTTTTACGCAAAAGTTTACTGGATAATAGTTTAAATTGAGTAATATTTTATTGTATTAATGTATCATACAAATAAAGGAAAAATAATTCACAGCTCTTGTTTCTTTGTAATCAAATTAAATAGTCCAAAATAATTCCATAATCTCAAATTATTCAAACCAAGAGATCTTCTTATCTTGGATATTCAAGATTTTGCATGAACGTACCAAGAGACCATGCTTATATGAACATATATAGAGATTGCGTATAAAATTGGATGAAACCATGTTTGATTTAACTGAATGATGCATTTATATGTACAGTTCCACTGCTATTCTACACTGCCCATTTCTTGTGCTTCAAGCCTAAGCTGGAGGAGTCCACTGTAACAGTAAGAAAATAATTCCATTTCATGCCAGTTTTACCACTTGATTCCTGTGTTTTTTTAGCTTTCAACTCATAGTTTCTTTGCTGAGACTGCCGCGAAGTTGTTGTAGGTGGTTTTCGGCAGAGGCACTAGCCTGTAGGGAACTAGACTAACACTATCACTGGGTAGTCATTGGTTTTAACAGTTTTAAGAATTTTAAAGAACTTCTATCAGATATGATCTGGTAAATTGAAGATGGAGTCCTCTGTCCAATTATAAATCTCTTCCAAGTCAGCCCAGTTCCCCAAAATATACAATTACTCGAAGTACTTACTAGTAAGAAGAGTGGAAAAAAAAGAAATTCCATGCCTCAATGCATTTTTAAAGTTTTTTGAGGAAAATGGCATTATTGTGCACAGGAATTTGAGAAGTTTTTGCTTATGGAATAGACTCTCTCATAACATGATCACGTAATAGTTGTTACATGTGAAGAAACGTGTGCATATTCTCTTTCAGCTTGTATTACATTTTCGGAAGTGATTGCAGTGAAGTGTTTTATATTTTATACTGTTTCACCTTAGCACAAATAAATATAAAATTACAACAGTAAAGAAAATTATTGAAGTTGCACAATGTTTGCATTTTGAATTAATCACATGTATACTTCAGGAGATTGTAAATATTGTTTTTAAAGAATATATATGGATACTGGTCTTGAAACATCATTATATTCAAAATATCTTAGTATTTTTAATCTATTCCCCACCCCAAGCAACATCTACAGAAACTGAGATCAACATAGTAGGTGGGTTACTCTATAAATCAGTTCAGTTCTTCAACTTCAGAAAACCACAGCAGTTTTCAGACTAACACTTTCCTGGTACAACCTATAATATTAATCAAAAATCTTTAATTTTATGTAAATAGTAAATATCATTACTGGACAAGGTTAGTAGCAGTCTGAGGCTTACTCTTTTCTTCTTAAGATACCAGGTTCTTTAATGTGTTTATTAGAATCTCTATTCCTGGCTAACCTTAGCTAATAGTAAGAATAAATAATAGAAGCTGTTCAGCATTGCTTCTCTTAGTTTACTAAAAATATTAGCTCCAAGCATGAATATACCAGGGAGATGCCCGCCTGTAGCATTTCTGTCCAGCAGGCTGAATCATCACCGTCTACATACACTCTCAGTTAAATGGTTAATTCCATCCAGTTATGAATTCCTATTGGCTTTGTGGGACAGGATTTCATCCAAAGAGATGAAATGGAGTTCTAATTTGGTCACTTGTGTTCTCAGCAGCATCTCTTTAGATTAACTTGGAAAGATCTCTCCAGTTTATTTTTGTTATAATTTCTGTGGCAGTTTCTAGTGCTTCAGAGGTCAGCTGACAAGAGGGTCTTTCATGCAGGAAGAGCTTTCTCCAATTGCTAAATCATGATTAGTGGAGGGAAAAAGTAGCGTATTCTCAACAGAACCTCTCAGGTGGGTTTTTTAGACTTTCTCTTCCCGAAAAAGAAAATGACGTTTTGTGAAGTACTTTCTTTTGGAGCAAGTTCCAGTTAGACATTTCATTATGTAAGTCTGGATTAATAAAAGAACCCTACGTATTTCTACTATATAGTTCCAATCAGTTGGTCTATTTTCTGCCACCTTTTAGTCCCTTCCTGTTCTATTACTTACTTTTATTTACTTACTCCCACAGATTGCTTGAGATTTAACAGGTTTCTTCTTTGAAAATTCATCCTGTCATTGTATCTTCTGAGAGCTCTCTGTCAATGTAGCTAGCACCAAAGAGCTAAGAACATATGCCTACAAAAATAGATTTGCCTATCCTCCTCTTCAAAGTCAAGAGACTCCTCAACACACATTTATAAAAAGATATCCACAAAACAGGCCCATTCACCTTTGCATTTTTCTGTGCCCCTGAATTTGTAAAAGGCAAACAGTGGATTTATATGTTGTAATGATTAGGGTAGTCTATTTAAATGCTTTTCCTAAACAGCTGCCTCATCAATGGTTAAAACCAGGGAACCTCTCAGTGCACACGCAGTTTCACAGCATTCCTACAATCCTTATTGAAAGTATTGCTTTGCTATAATTGTTTACTATAAAATCAGTGAACTCATGTTCCTGGTGAAGCACAGCTATCCAAATATAGACAGACTGGTATGTGGTTTGCATAGATATGCCACAATTTAATTCTGCTCCAGAAGAAACTGTCAATATTAATATCCTCAGAATTTACATAAACAGATAGAAAAGTTCTAGATCTTATCCTTGTACGTGTAATCTTGATTATCTTTTCTGTTATTTCAAATGTGTATAAGAAAGTAATGTTGAAGTATTCATTTTATTTGTACAGATGTAAATCTTAAAAGCTAAGCTGGAATTCACTTTTTGATGTCAGTAACTTGAAATTATTTATGTTAAAACATCTTATGAAGATTTGAACATGTAATTCATTGCCAGTACCCCACTGCTTTTCTTCCTCTTGCAACTGTTTTTTTATGTATTCTGTTACACACATGAAATGTAGTTTTCAGATGTGTGGTTATTGCAGCATGCTGCTTTCCATGCCTTCCTCATATTTACATCAAAAGTTTCCCCTCACTTGGGTGTATCAACCATTTATGACTAGGTTGTTTCTTTTTTTTTTACTTAGTTGAAAACGCAAGCAACATGTTTCTCCTAGAAAACATATTTAGTGAAATTACAGTCTTGTTTGCCATATGGTGCTTCATACAGATGGATGATTATTATGCAAATCTTTTGATTAGTGAGTTTCTGCTATTCTAGGAATCATTTGCTTTGTATGTGTTGGCTTTGTACACATTTAGTTCCATTCTTGGGATGATCTGGGACTGTGCCAAATCTTTGATAATCTTGGTGATACATTTTTTTGCAACTTCAAACTTTTTCTTGTACTAATGGTTTATTCCATTTTCTTTGTTCATCAGGCAAAAGAATTAACTTTTACTTCAATTTACCATATGAGAAATACAATGCAAGAAGCATCACCCCATGCTGAATGAAATCAATAGCAAAATTTGCATCTTTCCATCATAGACTTTACTTCCATGGTTATAGGCATGTAAGATTGGTGAGGGGACCTGTCAAATAAAATATTTCGTTTCATATGTAATGTTTTATATGCAACCAGAATCTAGCCTGTTGATTGCTACTTGCTTTTCTCCAGATAGCCAGTTTTGTAGTCAAGCACTGCACAGATTGATATGTAATGCTAGGGCTTTTTTATTTCTACATGGTTCATAAAGATTTTGGATAGCAATTGTATCTTCAGCTCTTCATCTATGAAAATGGAATGTTAAAAATGTATGAGAAAAGAAAACGTTACTTTTTGTAGCTAGCCCTTCTGTTAACTTTAGATTCCTTAGATCCAAGGGGCGAAGGTCTGTGAGTGGTGGAAAGCATTTAGTATATGTTTAAGTAAGTCCCTTACTAACATAATATACTCTCTATTATGGTTTGTTCAGGCTGATGTAAAAACCAGAGTTTTTTTTCCACTGCCTTAAGCAGGCCTAATATTCATAAAAATTAAAATATTCCTAAATAGTACAGTTGAGGTGCATGGACAGGAGTATCAGATTTCTTGTTTCTTTGGAGAGGTGAAAATTAGACCTTAGTGCAGCTGAGATCCAAGGAGATACGAGAGGTATCATTTAGGCTCTCCCACAGAATGTTAATGCCGCACATCACAGTATGTGTTCTAGGAGTGGATTTTTGTAAATTAAGCTAATCTTTTATCTTTGTCATAAAACACTCTAATGATTGAGTCTACTAAATCAAAATTTAGGTTTTAAAATGTTTTATTTCATGCAATATTTTGATGTCGTGCAAATATTTCAGACATAAACAGTATAAAATGATACCATTACGACTTAACAGTATAAAATGTTATAAAGTGATATTCCTTAACTATATAATTCAAGGTTATAGTGAAGGAGATGGTTTCCAAGTATAAAACAGTATTTTATGATCAAAGCTGTTGCCTTTCATCCATTTATCTAAATCAGCTCATTGAAACATTTAATGAATATATAGATACCTATCCCATAGAAAGCAGCTCTTATTTCTTCAAAAGTTGTTGAAAATAAAGCAGTTTTAGCTATATCTAAGGTAAAAATCTAAATTTACTGAATTGTTTTTTGCTACCTGTAAACCATTATACCTATATGAAATAATGCTCTTAATTAACTTTTGAAAATATGCTTAAATACTTGGTAATCTAAATAGTGGAACTGTTCCAGAAGTGGGTCCTATTTTCAACAGAACCATCTTTGGACCTTCTTTTTCAGTCTGATATTGTATGTATAGAATTTTATTGTTTAATGCTAGATATTTATCACTTTGCTTTCTTTCTCTTGAATTTTTCACTGTGTCAAAATCAGATGTTTGTCTTAGTAAGGACTTTCTAAAAGGCCTGTCCACAACGGTAAGCAGATAGGGCAACAGCTGACAAATAAAGAAACCAAATCACTTGCTGAAAGGTTCAATATCAAATCAGCTAGAATTTAGAGAATTTCTTTGGTAGGGAAGTAGAGAGGCTGGATTACTTAGTTGCTCAGTTTCCTGTCTGAACCTTATACATGATTCCTTGCCTCCTGGTTGCAAGTCTCAGTTCTACTGTCAGTTTCTCTATAATCTGCTTGATGGTCCTGTCTGTGAGTGTTACGACCCTCAGTTTTGGCATAGCACGTGTCCTACACAAATATTATAACACTGTTCTCTAGTTCTTGCCAAGGCTTACACATAATACTGTGTAGTGAGTGTTCAGTGTGTATTAATGATTACTATGAATTGCATTAGTATCTGCTAATTTTCCCAGTATTAAAATCCTTATAAAAATATCCTTCATCAGAATCTTCTGATACACCAGTTTCTATTGCTCCTATAGCACTTTACTTGGAATAGTATTCTTATCAATCCATATAAACTTTGGCAATTTCTCACCCTCTCTGAAGACAGTGATAAAACACCTGTTGCTATACATCCAAAATATTCATCATTTGACTTAGACCATTTAGCAATAATTATTTTCCAACCAGTACATGACAAATTTTACAACATCATCATTTTCTAATATGTTTTCAGCTGGAGTAGTAAGGAAAAGTGCATGTAGGTGCTACTGTTCCTGAATACAACTCTTACATTTTATTAGGAATTTAGGAAGGAGCTGGTAAGAAAGTAATAAAAGGGAATATATTTTCTTTGACAGCATTGAAAATCTAAGACATACAAGGAAAGGTAAGGTAGTCTGGAAACATGAATATGAATTTAGAAATATGAATTTACAGAAAGGAAAAAATTCAAGAATGATAACAAGGGAATTAGGTTGTAAATGCCACTGTGTTAACAGAGGAGAAGCAGATGGCATATAGATTCAAACTATGTTGAGACATTACACTGATTTGTTCTTTTTTTATTAGTTTGCATTTCTGCTTTCTGACCCATTTGCACATGAGAAAGATTCTTTTTCTTTCTCTAGAACAGATCATACAAAAAGTTTATTATCAGAACAATGTTGTCTACACAGAAGTATTTAATAAGTAATCTACTGGAAAATATGGTCAACATGACCTGTGAACCATCTACTAATCGGTAAAGTCATAGTAAACGGTTCACAGTATTTTGTACCTTTCAGAAATGTATTTACTTTCTGGATATGATAGAGTGTATATGAATTTGGTTTTATTGTTCTCTTTCATAGTTATGAGGTTAAATCTGTATTGTGATGCCACTATCATTAAAATTTCTGTAGGCAGAAATATTCCTTCATTACAAACACATTTATTGCTTCATTGGTTTGCATAGTAAAAATGTGAGGAGCTACAAATTAAAAGCATGACTCTGCTCTATAACAGAAAAATGGTTGGATGGTACGAAGATAAATACCATTTACTACAAATGTATAGTGTTTGTCTTGCATAATTACCCACTAAAATTCATAGACAGCTATACACTTTTCAGCACTTAACTTTAATATTTTGTTCCATTGGACTGATATTGTTTGAAAGTGTAATTTCTAAAACACTAAATGCACTATGTTCTGCAAAATGGATGAAGCTGGTCAGACACAGTGAAGAAAATTACTTTTGGAGAATGATGGTCAGCAAATATTTTCCTTCCATAATCCTGCCACTTTTGTCAGATATTGACAAAATAAAAATTCAAGTGTAATTTCTTCAAATGTAATTTATTCAAACTTAATTGACAATTAATATCTTCAATAGCTCTAGAAAGAGTTGAATAAATCAGATATAGCCAATCTTTTAATATTTAGACCTTTATTTCTCATTGTTTTTCAGTGTTGTAAGAACTTCATGTACGTTAGCAGTTTAGATGTCATACATAAAAGAGATTTCAGTGGCGGCCTCCAAATGTGCTAAAATCTAGCATGTGCTGGGTTTGTTTTTAAAAATTCTTGGTTTTGTTAAAACTCCCTTTATCTTACTTCCATTTGAATTATAGTATTGCATTTAATGTATTGTTTCTGTTAAAAAACCTGCAACAATTCATTTAAAAGAAACAAGATCTGAAGAACTTGTATGCTTGAAATTTGCCTGATTTATCCAGCTGTCTAATGAAAGATATTGCTTCTTCCCACAAATTTCAGTTCTTAGACTATCTCAGTCGTGACAACGTGACATTGATTTTATCATGATATTCTGAATCTGATTATCTGATATTCTGAAACTAAAAGCTTTTTGTCTTACAAAAACTGGATGTTTGAGTTCCAAATTAAAGAACTGTCTACTCATTTGGAAATGCATTGGGAACTGTTCTTATTCAGAGACACAAAATTCCCTTCATAACATGCCTTTTACTTTCCAAAGTAAGAGAATGGAGCAGTCTGGCCATGCCTTATTTACATTTTCTGCCTTTTTAGCAACTGATCAACAATGAAGAAAAAAATTAGAATACAGAAAAGCTGCATTAATTTTCTATAAATATCTTTCCTTTTGTCATTGAAAATAATGATGAGCAGCTTCTCTGTAATCACAAAAAAATTACCTATGGAATTCAGAAAGTCAGTTTTTCTTTCATTTTCAATGCTAAGATTAGGCTAACATAGTCTGTTGAGACACAGCAGTCCTTAATGTCAGCTCTATGCAGTCGTCATCTAGCTCTACATCTCCTTCACACTTGTCACAGATAGTGCTGCCTTCTAATTCTTCATCTGCCTGGATGAGACTAAACCTGGAGAAAACACCTCTGAAAAGAAAAAGAGTACACAAATAGTCTTAGTAGGAAGAAGTACTTTAACTTAGTAACATTTGTTCTACTTCAAGGGTGGATTAGAGGAACTTTTTCTTCAAGCTGCCAAGTCACCTTTCAGACTGCAGTTGATACCCTTTAGAATCCACAGAATTGCTGGGTGAGCTAGAAATATGCAAAAATCTTCTGTGTTTTGAGCATATGCAAATAAATAGAAGACTGCATTCTGTCTTGCAGCACGTGGTCTGTGCTACAGTGATGCTTGCCTTCATGAGCTAATGAAGATATTCACTACAATCCCAATCTGTTACCCTTCGCTGTAGCAATCCTTGTGCTCAGATAAGCTGTTTAAGACCTTCAGTCTGTTATTTCCTACCCAGCAATAAAGTTTTCTGTTATAATTAGCTGAATTTGGTGGTTTAGTGTTCGTATTAAAGACTTTTAACAGCATTGGTAAAAGGTGCTGGAGGTAGGGCTTCCCAAATTCCAGTGATGACTTTTCAACTCTGTCCTAATTATAGTGGCCGGGACCAGTTTATCACTGCGTGGGTGTAACTGGAACTGTGTATTCTATACCCTCTCTGCCATTCATCGTGAACTGTTACTGATGCATTGTTTGCAG
>JAVJGI010000063.1:43729301-43758501 GCA_035590275.1 Ibycter americanus
AAATTGTAGTTCTGACTTCTAAACTCTTTTGAGTTGGGTTCATTTCTCCTGCCAGTTTACTTTTAAACCAGCACAAACTCTTAAATCCATCATGAACTACAAAGCTGAGTTTCGTCAATGCAAGGGAAGATGCTTTAAAGCTCTTACCAGAAGAGAGAAAATTGACCTAGTCTTGTCTTCAGGACCAAAATACAACTTGCTTACTTCAACTCTTTTTCATAGCTGCAATGAAAAAACAGCAAAAAAGAATGAAAACAGAGAAAAAGAAGCACTGGTAGGAATGAAAGGAGGAACACAACCCCTTAACTGTAGCTGGCTCATGGTTAAACTACTAAGCAGCTGTGATTTTATCTAAATGTTGGACAAAATGGGGAAAAAAGGTCTTCTTATGCTGGATATCACAATAAAATTATTAAATACCTTATTGATGAGTGTAGTAAATTCCTTCAGAACTTTTATGTCCTCAGACTAGGATCTGAGTATCTTACAGCCACTTTTAAAGTGTGTAATAAGAGATTTTTGGAATGAAGTGTTGCATTCTCTCCGTGTTGTAAACAGGGAATTTGAAGCACAGAGTAGATGAAATGGCTTGGCGGGTGTCACACACGGAACGAATAGAAGCACCAGTAACTGAACACAGGCCACCAGCTCTAGACCATCTGTCTGCCAGCCGTATTTCTTTTTCATGATTCTGTCTGTGATTGGTTATTAAATTCATATATCATTTTTTTAAGTGGAATGTCTCATTGCACTGTTTATGCAGTGCCTTTCCAGTTGTATATGATTTACTTTTAGAAACAGAAATGTAACTTATTTACAGCGCAACTACAAGCCTTCACGGGAAAGGATATAGTATTTATATCTAAATAGTAAAATAGACATGACTTACTACTCTGCTTCCATTTGTTTTTCTGTTTTGCTCATAGAGCTGTTGACAGTTTGTTTGCAGTATTTCAGCATAAAATAAACAGTTGCATCTGAACACAGAGATTTTATGTCATTGAGAAAACCAAATTCTAATAAAGGTAATTGTAAGTAAATTTACATGTAGATCAATAATATCATATGGTAGAAGATATTACTAAATTTTCTAAAACATTCACCATTGCAGGTTGGCTGTCTCTTTCTTTCACATGATCTTTTTGCATAATCCACACTGCTAAATAATGGGATCTCTTAACTTTCCTTGGGACTTACGGGTACAGGGGACCCAGTGTACTTAGCTGCTTTTATGTATTTAATTTAAATTGTTTTTTACCTAGCCTTGGCAGGTGTGGAAGTAGGAGAAAAAGCATGCTTACTTTCAGAAAGAGAGTTTAGGGTGGGGGAAAATGTTTCTTTCCAAAAGACTACAGATCCTTTGTGGACATTTTTCTTTTTGTTCCATACAAACCTCCATGCTGATCAGAGCTTTGGGCACTTTCAGGATTAGCATTATGCCTATGTCTGAAAAGCAGAAAAGTATATGTATAAAATAAAAAGTAAACTGTGAACATGAGACTTGAAATGTGGGATGGCATCTGATTAAATCCTTTTTTTGTATACATTTATTAACTAAAAGGAGGTGAATAATGAAGTTACTGTTGATAAAGAGTGTTACATTATGTTGGTTGACACTGTGTGAGTTTATCAAGACATCTAATGGAACCTTCAATGCAAAGTAAATCTGTAGCCCAACAGGAGGTGAACACCATTACCTAAAGAATTAAGGTTATATATAGCTAAAGGAATGGTTTGCAATAGTCTTGTACATTCTTAGTTCCAAATTAACTCAGCGACTCTTCAAGGAAATGACCTGCCTACTGTCATAGCCACGTCACTGCATATCTCTGCTTGTATTCAGAAATATCCAAAACATATGGGGATAGTTTTGGGAAGCAAAAGGAACAAGAAAAAAAAAAAGCAATGTTGTAATATTTGTAGCATACTGGTGTAAACTGTTGTTATTCCTTTCCTTTGGTTGCTCCATGTGATTCAGTGGAAAGTCTCATCTCTCATCTTCTTTAAAGGATTATTTACAGGGGATGATTCATCCCACCTGTCTTAGATGCCTGTGGTAGGATGGGATGCCTTCCTCTCAGAAAGTGCCTCTCCCCGTCTCCAGCGCACAGATGAAACCAAGATAACTAGTTTCAACTAAACAGAACTTTTTGATGACAAGTTAGGCCACATAAATTCTACCTCCTGGCTGAGAAGGGCTTTGTTTCTATTGGAAAAATTCCAGAAATGGGCCAAAAGTATTACAGATAAGTGCAAACTTGAATGTCAGAAGAAATTGGAAAGGCTGGGATCAGTTAGCTTAGATAAGAGATGAATAAGACACATGCATGGCTGAAAGAAACATAAAAAAGGACATTAAAAAAGACAAGGAACTCCAAACTAGTACTTATCTTCTATTGGAACACAAGTACAAACACCATGTGAAAAAAATGCAATGAGGCTTCCATGAACACAGAACACATTATATAAATCCTAATATTCAACAATATTCAGAAAAGGCTTAAGCCTTTTGCTCCTTTGAGGAGTAAACCCACAGAAAGTTATATTGAGTAGCCTTTATTTAGGTGAGAAAATACAAACACTTAGAGTATAAGGCAGCCACATATCAATGAGCACTGGGAAGAGCATCCCTCTGTGAATGCCTGTTTCAATACTTAGGACTGTTGGCAAGTACTAGTATATTTTCCTGAAGTATCTCCTATGGATAGATCTTAAAGGCTGGGTACAAGATAAAACCAATTATTTGATCTACTGTGGCAATTTTTGTGTTTGTATTCTTTATTTCTAATGTGAAGATATGAGGTTTCAAGGTAAAGCTAGTTAATTTCAGATGCTATGCAAATGGTTAGGTTTTGCATTGAATCCTCATACCCTGTTAGAGGGTGCAGTTGTACCAGAGCATTTATCCATAAAATGTGAAGTAGCTTTCTATAGATTGCTGTAAGAATGCATGAAATCTGGAAAAACGTGAGGTGGCAGTGAAAAATTATACTCTCTGAGTCTAATCAGATTCTTGTTTTGAAAACATCTTCTTGTTATTTTTACTTTTTCCTGTTACTTTTCTTACCTATGGCAGTCATATTTCAACAGCAGAGAGAAAACTATAGAACCGATTCCTGAAAGAGAAAGGAATTTTACCGGTGGGTGGAAGAGTTTTAGTGTAAATACTCTGATTTTCTCACTTCTTTAGGGCTTTTTTAAAATTCATCTGTGATCCCCTATGGCAGCAAGGAACATAGCTTTTAATGACACTCAGTATAGAGTATTGTATTCATGATGTAGCATACACGTGGTTCACTGACCTCTGCTTTCAACAGTGAAAGCATGCACTTCCCAGTAGTGGGGATTTGCAGAAACAGAATACTCCAGCTCCATAGACTGGTAAAGAGCCTTCTTTTCCGTTAAGAATTTTGAACGTAGATGTATTGCTTCTCTTTCTGAGGCATAGCATATGCTGGTATTGTGCATCTTGAAATTACTTTAATATGATATTGGTAAAACCAGTATTATTCTTATTTAGTACATCTATAAAGTCTTTTTTTAACATAAAGGCAGTTTAATGAAAATACGGTTTGGCCAGTGTAGAATAATGGATTCTATAAAATATATTTATTTAGTAAGTTTAGTAAAACTAGGATTTCTACTGAATTTATGGTTTCTGTAAATCTGAAAAGAGATTTGTTTACCTCTGCTGTTTTCTTCTTAAACCTGCTTTTAGCATGTATTTGTATTTTTGTGCTTTGAAGTGTATCTGTACTTCTTGTTGAATACGATACTGCTATATAGCAGCACACCTAATGAAGCATGCAGGTTTAAGGATAGTTTAGGTCAGTGTTTAAAGTATATAGTAACATATTTTGCTGAAATAGTCTAGATAACTCGCCTGGTTTTCTTTAAATAAATACTAAAACTTCCTTTTTATAAAGAAAAAGTATAACTTCAGCAACTGTGCATTTAAAGATTATGTTTGTATGAGTCCATCTGTTTTTATCAAGGCAGCTTTTGAAGCAGTTTACGTTATCCGGCTCTATGCTACCCTTATGTGATGCTTCATACTGAAACAGATGGTGAATCCAGTTGATAAGCACGGAGAAAAATGAGAAGAATTAATCAGAAGTCTTAAATATCTGAAAACCTCGAAGTGAAAAACATTTGACACACAGTTAATGCTATTTTTACCTCTTATACAATGGTTTTTTCCCAATATTATTTAGTAAGTAGAAAAAACCAAAGCACAAAAGTGATTTCAGATTCATTGTAACTACACTTTTTTTAGGCACTTTTTAAAAATATAATTTCCTAAGCCCTCTATTAATATCTAGAAAAATTTACTTGCTGGGTTCTCAAATTGAGACAAAGGTGCATAGGAAATACATGGGAGAAAACAGAACACTAAAATATTAAATCTTTGAATGAAAGGTTTTATTTTAAGGTGTCTGTCATGTGATGTGCTCTTACTAGAGGGCAGATAGCATCAGTGAAAGGTGTAAATTCCTGATACCATTTTCAGAATTCCGTATTACCTCCTGACTGATGTTCCTTGAGATTTATGCCTCAAAACAAATAACATAATCTGGCCCATTGGAAGAAAATTTATGACTTACAGAGTAGAATACAAATACTCTTAGAAACTTGCATTTCTGCATTACTTCACATTTTACAATCATATACGCAAACTCATTAATCTATCACTGGAATAAAGGCACCTCTGAGGAGACATGTGGCAGAAATGTACGGTAATGCAAGAATCAGGTTGGAATCAGTACGTAAGGCCTACCATATGCAATTACAGAGAGTTGTTTAGGTAGGCAGAATGTAATAATCAAAGGTATAAGGTTGACTGTGTGCTTCAGTAAGTCTTACTTGTCTCATGGGGGATTTATCTTTCATGTAATGCTAGTCACAGAAACCATAGTGCCTGTATTTCTGAAAGTACATAGAAGACCAAGAAATCTGTTCTGGTTAATTACTAGTATCAATAGGTGATCGCAAGGAGACTTTCTGATGCAAATAAAATGAATTGAGAGATACTAATATTTCACTAAGTGTAGAAATGTTTTAGAAAACATTCTTATTAAAAGCTGAATACATACAAATTACAAAATCTCATAGGAATGCCTATGTTTTAAAAAGGAGTCTTGTTGACATTTTACTTTTTCCAGTACTGCATGTGAAAAATGGTCACATTCTTCCTTTTCCTATAAAATATTATGGAAAAGCTGTGTATCTGAAGTCGACCTCAAAAACTGAATCTTTACAATAGTATTACAGTTCATGCATAGTTTAAGAAATGAATTATGTAAATGTGAAGGTAGAAGATGCAGTGTGATAGGTCTGCCAAGTGAGGTACTAATAGCAGGCTGTTATAGCTGTATCTCTGTGCTTCAGTAAGTCAAGAGGTAGGTCCTGATTCCAGCCGCTGTTAACTCATGGCAATATTAAGAACCAGAGCTCTATGATACATACTGTTCCCTTCATGTAGCACAGTAAGTGATATTAGTTCCTATTTTCTGTTGGTTTTGTTTTATTTTGTTCTTCAAGGAAATTGTGTTGTGGTTTGAAAAGGATAATGTATGTTGAATGCTGTCCTCCCTAGACCACATACAATATTTTAAAAAGAATTTAAATTAGTCAGAAATATTTGGTAACCTGTATGCAAAACAGATCTTACAAATCAAGTTTAATCACATATTGCTGTGCTAGTTGCTTTAGTGGTATTTTTACTAGTTTTCTTCTTCAAACTAGTCCTTTAGACTGCATACAAGTTTGATTTAAATCACACCACAATGTTAGTTCTGTGTTTACTCAGTCACTAAGTAGCATCTGGTTAAAGCATTTAAAAACATTTTGCGGTAATAGACAAGCTTCTCCGAAGTATTTCAAAATTGAAACTGAAAATGTAAAAGCAGCCTCAGCAAAAATTACCTGATAGGAAGGTTACAGTCATTTTCATGTTCTTTTAAATACATTGTAGAAAGGGAACTCTCTGCAGTGAGTTGTTTCTGAAGTGGTGTTCTGCTGCTCACCCTGAGGAAGGTGTTGTTGATGTTCCATGGGAACAACACTAACAGTTCCTGCAGACCTCAGGACATCCCAGGCACGCCTTTCTCTTGAGCTATATCACAGACTGTTAGCAGCAAAGAACTCCAGCTACTTGACAGATAGGTTGTACTTGGTCAGACATCCTTAAGGAGTCCTTGAAATTCCCTCTTGAGCAACAGCACTTCCTTTTCCCACAGTTCACATAGAAGCTGCTTGGGAATTCACGTGTCATCTGCCTGCACCTTCAGTTTGGGGGTCATGACTAAGATTTCATTTGAATATATCAGTGAACGTACAGTAGAACTGTGCTGTCTCTCATCCCATCCACTCCCATGTGCATATATCTTCAGCATCCAGGATTAGCAAATATGTATTAATCTCTGCTACGTTAGTTCTGAAGTTGCAAATCCTCACCCCATTTAATGATATGAACTTGTCACTGTCAAAGACTGCATCGACACGCTCGTCTGACACCAGCTGTTGAAGTGGCCAGTTTTCCTGTATTGTTCCTTTTGTAGGACTTCCTGTTACTGTGAAAATTCTCTGTTACTGGAAACATAATTTCCCTCATTATTATACTTCTTTTCTAGCTGGATCATAGCATACTAGAATACTGTTGAGCACAAAGTGAAAAGCTCTTCAGAATGGCTGTTCTTAAGGGATTAAATGATTATCATCTCTGTCCCATTTCTTTCATTTTATAATCAACTTCTAGATGTTATTGGATAGTTCAGTTGAAGTAATTATATATTTGAAATAGAAATTATTTGATCTCCTTTTTGTATCACAATGTTTCAGATAGATGGATTTCTTGCCATTAATGCTAATATATTTATGGTTCCTTGTAACTGTCCCCTTACCTGAAGACCTGAGTGACATTTAGAGTATAAATCTAACAGGAACTGATATGCTAAGGCAAGATTTCAAACTCTCTTATTTACATTGATACTAATAAGTACAATTAAGGAATTAAGAAGTGTTCCTGTACCTGAACTAGGTGTAGAGAATGGGAGCTTGATGCCTCAGAGAAGGCTTAATGGGAGACAGGATCTTTCACTTGAATAATCATCAGTTTTCAAAAGCTTTTATTGCATCATGATTATATACTTGTTAGTATTCCTAAGGTGAATTGATTACAGAACAGTTTTTGCTGATAAACCCAGTATTTTAGTTAATATTATATATCATCCATTTTGGTATTTTGTACAGAGACACTAAGATTAGTATGTCCCTGAAGAAATTTTCATTTATATTTGTCCTTTGATGAATAGAGTGTTTCTCGATTTTCAGTCCTTTTTTTAATTTAATCTTTGCATTTGAGATGAGGCCGCATGAGAAGTTCAGTTTTTTATATCACCTTAAATATAGTACTGTCTAATAAAATTTAAATGGAATTATTAAAAGTGACTAACAGACACATTACTTTCTGGGTCTGTTAGGCATCTACAATTCTGTCTCACTGAAAATAAATTACACTTTGGTCCTCAAACTTTTTAAGTGTTTTTGAAATTTTTACATAGCCTCTTAATATTTTGCTTTTTTCCTAAAGGTTTCTAAAAGACATTGCTCTGATGTATTTTGTTTTTTACCAATTACATTAATCATCACTGACATGGAATATCCTGGTTCATGTAAGACAGGTAGTGTCACTACAGTTGGAAGAAACACCAAATGCTCTTCTACTCAGATATTTATATGTGCTTTATATTGTCTTTGTAGCTGAGTCATTTCCAGAACAAATAGGGGTAGCACTTAAGTGTGATTGTGTTTTCTTTCATTGTCTGCTATTACAGCAAACGAAAACTTGTTAGATTTTTTGGCGAATTTGTTTCAAACTGCTGTATTGTTATTACAAAAGAACTAGTTACTGAGATTAAGATCCAAAAAGTACATCTTGTACTCGATAGCAAGTGATGATGCTTTAGACATTACGAGCATTTGTCCAACTGCTTTAGACTATTCTCTGTCAAAGCTCTGTCTACGGCACAAAATAAGCTTTGTCCTTAATGGGACAGAGCTGCAGGTTCTCAGTTGATCCTGTAGGTATTCTGTTCCCAGACTATTGGATACCTTAAAGATAATGACAAAGACATGAAACTTGGCTCAGTATTTTACAGGAGCTAGTGTAGAAGATGAAAGCAGATTTGATGTGCTTATAGTACCCTGGGTTGCAGCGGAAATGTGCTGCTGTGTTCTGTACTATTTTGAGTTTCCTAAGGGCTAATGGCTTCGTGCCCAGGATATTGCATTGCTGTAGTCCAGCTGAAAGGTGACAAAAGCATGTATTACAGAGGCCAAATCATCCACAGCAAAGACAGGATGAATTCTTATACCTGTTTCAAAGTTATTGTCAGAGAGAGAAGTCCGGAATAGTTCTAAATTATAGACTGACTCGCCTAAATGGGGTTGTGTAAGATCAGCCAGTCGGTACTTCACTGTGCCCCAAGCTCCTTAAAGTGTTTCTTCCTGCCACCGAGTGTGACTTACCTTTTTCTCAGTTTCTGCTTCCACCTTCTGCTTTTTATCCATTGGCTGAAGTATTGAGGCAGTTTGGTGACATTGTGTTACTGTTAGCAATACAATATGATAAAAGGGTGGAATTCTCTAATGCCTACATAGTGTTTTCACTGGAGTTCATGACAGCTTTCCAGGTCTTCCTGCCTCTGTGTCTGTATTTGAATAAGGTTGAAGAAAAAGGGAACTGTGAGGTACATTTTTCTGCTGCTCCTCTTTGGTTATGGCTCTCTTGAAATAAACTGTTTCAAAACAGTCGGCCTCTCTTACATACAGTTCATAGTTCATTAGCGATGTCAGATGCTGTAAAAAGGCTGAAAAAAAGGAGCAGGGATGACTACGGTGCTCATAGTGTGGATTGTCTGGCAGTGACAGTAATAGTCTTTCTATCCCATGTCCTGCAATAAATTCCGATCATGACAGATGATTGGTAGTACCCAGTTGAAAGTGTAGGCAATAGGAATATAATAATCAAGATCTAGCAGGAATATCTTTTGAATGTGACATTGGATTCAGATGTGTGTGTGCAGTGCTACCATATCAAGGTGCTGTCTTAACTTGTGAAACTAAGCATAAACTTTGCTGCAACGTGGCAGCTGCATGCAGATGAGCAGATGTGCATTTGAAAGCATGAGAAACAAGCAGGCTGTTCGTGAAAGGTAAACATTTAAGAGTGTGAGGAAATTGCATCATTCATCAAGGAGGAAATTTGCCACTTCATTCAAAGTTTGCATCGTGGGTTTGCAGCGTTGCACAAATAGGAGAGCTCAACTCACCACCTCTCAGCCTATTCATGTGCCTATGACCTTCAGTACTCAACTTTTAAATCTTTCTAGAAAGACAGCATCCTATGTCGCAGAGTATCTGCTTTGTCCATGCTAGAACATCGTTTCAGGAATGATTTAGGGGAATGAGTATTGGAACACTAGTGTTACTCTATTCTTTTCCAACATATACATTTTATTTGAAGCTTTTCAGATCTGATACTGCCTACCATGGAAGATTTCAGAGTGCAGCTTTAAATAATAAGAAAAACCATGTCATATGGTTTTTTTTCGTGCAGTCTGCAAGTTAGCTAGAGAATAGTATTCTTCTTTTTCAGTATTAGAATGAAAAAATTAAGATATAAAGGAGACAAAAACTGGATACTATTTAGTTACATTTAATTTAGTTGCTTAATGGTGTTTAACTATTTGCAGTTCTCCAGGGAACACAGGGAAAGTGCAGGTGACCATCTGCTCAAACTGGAGCTTTAGGTGGGTACGTGCCCTCCTGTTTCTACCAAACCTGGGTGAGCAAGGGTAAACAGTTGGCACACAGGCAATCCTTGGCTAAGCAGAGATGTCTAACAAGCTACCTCAAAGATTTGGCAGCTCTGGAAAGCAGGGTGACCGCTTGCCATCTGGAGTTTAAGAAAGTTTTAACCTAAGTTACAGTTGAGACAGCACTTGAATGACCTAGTACTCATCTACATTGATTAGTTTTTTCCATGTCTTCTTTTTTAGGTATAAGCTCATTTTTTCCAAGTTTTGTTGTCTGTACTTTATAGTTCCTTGTTAAATGAGACCTCAAACCTGATTGGGGCTTTTAGGCAACAGCAGAAGGTGAATATTAATAACAAAAATAGTTAAATTTGTTAGCCACTAGGTAAGGTATTTCCTGTTCTCAAATAAGTCTATTCAGAGGAGACAAAAGGATGAAAATTTTAAATACATTAGATATATCTAAACCCATCATTTTTAGACTCCCTTTTTTCCTCATCTGATGAGTTAGTACTATGGAGAAAATAGTCAATCTCTGAGTCAGCCTCAGTGCTCTTACTGAGTAATTAAAGGCAGAATTAGTAACTCTAAAGTTAGGTGTCTAGTCGTCAGCAAGGATGATGGTTTTAAAGCAGTTGCACTAGTAAAATAAGAAGAGATGAGGAATTATCTGAACTTTTACGTAAGTGTAGTGATTAAGGTTTTTAAAGATACTAGCTTGACTATTTGTACATTGCAGTCTGTATAATTTGGCTCATTTTTTCCTAAACATTTTTGGTTTATTCTTCGTTTTGTCTCTTCTTAGCCTTTGCCACTGGTTCTTGTTCACTAGCCCTTTGATATTAAGTATCATCCCTATGGAGGTACGCTATGGTCATGTCAACAGCATCTGGTGGAAACAGAAGAACTGAATTCCTTTGGGCAATTTCTGTTCCTCAGATTTTTTGACAGGTTAGATTTCTGCATCACCTAATGTTTTAAGTCTTCTTTTCAAGAAAACAGACACCAAGGTTGAATGCAGTATTCCAGTATTGGTGGTATCCATGGCATTTTGCATCTGCAGCACAAATAACACTTCTCCCTTATTTCTGTAACTAAAAATGGGTTCAGTCCATGTCCTGACTGCTCCTTAAAAGCTCACACTGGGTTGCTTTTCTACTAAAATTCCAGAGCTCTTCATGATCATCTTTCTATGATAAACTTCCCAGCTGGGATATAATCTGCGTTTCTTTTTCCTAGGCTTCTAGTTTTGATTCTGCAAAAAGCGATTTTGTTTGAACAAGCAAACTTAATGCACAATTCAGACAGTTGTATCCAACTACCATGTCTTCCACATTAAATACTGTTGCATCATTCTCTGAATCGTCCATCCATTATGTGTTATTTATAATTATATTATAGAACACTGTATGGTTATATAATGATTATATTACACATTAAATACTACCTATTAAGTATTGTATCACATATAATGTATTAGGTAGTATATATAATTATATTACTAGATACTATTATAATACATACAATACATTATAATTTCTACTTAATTCCAAGTCAGGAATGAAAATATTTATTAATGATGTTGTTCCTAGATCTTCTTATTAAATAAATCCACCAGAAACACACACATTTGGTAGTCACTCCAAATGGCAGTTCTTTCTTGAGCTCTGCAAAGCATTTCTTAACTCACTTATAAAACCTAGAGATCCTTGTAGATTTCAGTAGATCTTTTCTAAGGGGCAGAAGCTTAAGAACAAGCCGTAAAAAGATTGACATAAGCAGGGCTCATTTATATTCAAAGGGTAAATTATTTTTCCTAAGTGAAAGAGAGTGAGAAGGTGCACAACAGTGGGCAGTTGCACACCAAAAAAAATTCAAGATGAGCTAGGAAACATACTCAGAGAAGTAAAGGCTTAGAAGTTCTTCTGTGGAGTTCTCCTGGTTAACAGAAGAAGGCAGAAGTGATTGAGAGGAGAGGGTCTGGCGCAGTTTGCTCACTGAGAAGCATTAGGAGAAATAAACTGAAGAGTTACTCTACCCAAGTACCACTACTAACCTGATGGGATCAACCACGGCATGAATGATAAAGACTTCAGAAGACAGAACCAGTTAAGAAAGAACGGACAAAAAGAACTAGGGTGTCCAAGACTATTTCCATTGTTCAGAGAGAAGAAAATCAGCAAAAGCATACATCAATGGATAAGGAATACTTGATGCTCAATTTTCTGCCTGCAGAAGAAAGTATATTACAGTTATTGACAGCAGTATTCAGGCAGCACGCTTAGTAAGAAAGGACAGTGTTTATCCCAGGGAAGACACAACCGAAGGTAGTACATTGTCGGTGCAGTTCTCCCCTCAGTAATGAATTTGTTCTCTACTTCTAAATATAATTTTTAAAAACTGAACAGCATTGAAGGTAAGGTGAAGTGCATTTCTACCTTAGTAGTAATACAATTCTATGACAATTTAAATGCTTCCTTAAGCTCTCCTACCTGACCGAAACTTCTGACTGCTAGTACTCCAATAGCATGTCCTGTTTCAGGAAGCAAAAGCAGGAGTATCTTCCATGTTCGCTAAAGATCAGAATGGCTTTTCTGAACACATAGGTTTCTAAAGAAGTGAAATTAATATACACATTAGTAACAAAACAGCTGTGGAGCTCTGCAGGAATCCCATCAACAAGGAAGCAAGCAGGATGAGTAGAAAGAACCAGCTGGTTAATCAGAAGAGAAGGCAGCTTGTTGAAGAAGCTGTCATCCCTGAATCTTCAATTGGTGGGTCATTTTGTCCTCAGCAGGGACTCCTTGCATGAAGTGTAATTTTTACTCTCACTGCTCAATCAGTATGACAGCTTTGGTTCTAAATGCAGGGAAAGTCTTGGCTCTGATTTAAATTATTCCCTGATGGTTTATTTAAAAATATAAAAAAAATGTAACAGCAATAAAATTTGGATATAATCAATTTAATCAATTTTAAACTCAGTATGTGAAAACTTTAATGTTAAACTGTTAAGATTATATACATGTGATCAATTTCTGCAGTTTGTAGCAATTATTTTCAGGTTATTTGGTGGTGGTAGTTTTTTTCTGAATAATTGTGTGAATACTGAATAAAGTATTGGTTTCTTGCTCAGAGCAATTCAAAGTGTGAAATACAAAATTTCAGCTGTTGTAGACCCACAAGTTTGTATGATCATTGTACAGTTTAATGCATATTCAAGTGATATTGCTGCTTACTCTCTGGAATTGTATTGTAATCATATGGAATATTTTTATGAATGTGTTTGTTTCACAAACTGGATATTTGGAAATTCTAACAAATGTTCTGTTCTTTTCATTGCTGTTTCAATAAGCAGTTTGCATAGCAGAAAATAAAAGGGCTTTTTCCAGTTAATATGACTTCTTTTTCTAGCTTACAATAGTTGCCTATTGGAGCCAATATTAATTTATAAAACTGTGACCAAATAGTATGAAAACATGTTTAACACACCAGTATTTGTAAATTTTCTTATTTTTAGGGGGTTTGTTATCATTTGCGCTGTAATTCCCAAAGAAAGAAGTCGGGATTGAAGTTCTCAGTCAGATAGGGAAGATACAAGAACAAATTCAGAGCCCCATGTTCTTAACGTTTAATCTGAGGAAAAAGGCAGTAAAGTAGTCATCTCTGACTCAGGGCTGGCAGGCAACATACTACCCTACAGATCTTTTACATTGATCAAGTCACAAGGAATAAGTTAAAACAAGGGCCAACAGGGTAGGAGTCAAGTATCATTTACCCGTATTGCTTTGAAGCTCAGTGCATCAAGGAAGGTTGGGAGAGCGTTGTAACAAGTGGCTCTATAAAGCAAAAGAATGTGGAAGAAAAAGATGTCAGTAATAGGGTTAAATAAAATCTGCATACAGTAGAGAAACATAATTTGGAAAATTTTGTCACTGGGGTACATGCAATGGATGATAAAAAACGGGAAAGATAGTTCCCTTGGAAATTGAATCACGATTTTCTGACTGAGGCAGAGGAAAGATAATGTCAGAAATAGCAGAGGAGCAATAAAGGAAGATCCCTGGATCACAGGGTAAGTTGCATTTCTTCAGTACTTCTGCTTCCTTGAAAATACAAGTTAGATTAAAATTTATCATTTTGTGTTAGTGAAAAAGTCAGTGGGATTCTTAGATGCCTTCTCCTCATGGAATCACCATGAGTTTCTAGCATAGGCTGGCTCCCTATGACATTCATATTAGATTTCCATAAATAATACCATGAGAAAAGTTATTTTAATAGAAAATGGTCTTTGGATTGTCACAGTCAGGTTGGAAGAGTGAAGGTAAGGCAGACGTTGTCAGACCTGAATGGTGCCAGAAACTTAAGCACAGAACTACACCCAGAAATATTTGCAAAAAGGACTCCAGGCCAAAGTCATTCATAGCCAGCAATCCTGCTGGCCTCTGGTGTCTAAGTAAGATACAGAAATTGAAATGTAGAAAATATTTAATGAGACAGTAAATGTATTGTGAGAGTTGCAAGGCAGTACAGCTGAATGGCTCACAGTACTTAAAAGCAGTTTAGATACAATCTAGCATGGCAATTCAGGAAACTGCACTCCTTAGCACATTTCTGAAATAAGGTAAAGAAAATGCACAACTTCTCTTTACTCACAGTATACACCTAAATAATGAGATAGCAGGGAACTTGATATATGTAGAGTTCTGAGATTTATGATAGAAATGTGTATGAATGCTTAATCTCATTTGTATGGCTAGAATAAATAGGGAAAACCCACTGCTGTTCTTGGTATGTCCTAAAACCAGGGAAATGTAAATTGCAGAGAAATCAGGATTTGAAGACCCAGCCTTGTGTGCCTGGCATGCTTTTGTCTCTAATTCAGGAAGACTAATATATAATATTGCTAAGTCTTTCAATGTGGAAGAAAAAATATGGACAATTAAGAAAATCATTCTAGTTCATGGACTATTACGAAATAAGTTACTTTGTATGTATGGTATATCTCATTATAGCTTCCTCTGTTCTGAGAAAATAGTTGTTAGATTGCAATACATAAAAGGCCGTGTATTAATGCCTCCACATGTAGGCATCTGATAAATTGCAACTGTGTATAGAAAGTGGGGGCCTCTGTAGCGTGTTGTTTCTCGTAATACCTCCGTTAACTGGCAACTAAAATTGTTTGGGAACAGGTATTTAAAATAGCTCAAATTTCTAACTTTATTTGTAAACAGAAAGTAGTCTTTTTATATTTAGTTATGGTAACTGTTAATGCTGTTTTACCCAAACTTAAATGTATCATTAAAGTTTTTAATTCATATATTAGACAATAAATTATTTGAAAAGTCAAGTAACCATTTCTATCACTTTAAAGAAATAATCTTTTTTTTTTTTTTGGGGGGGGGGGAGGGCAGTGACCAAAGTGAACCCCTGTTTATGTAGAATGTTGTGAGAAGGAACCCTGACGTTTTCATTCTCAGTGGTATATGCCATATTTATATTTCTCTTCCTGCATTTGATTGATGTGATATATCTGGTGTTTTCTCCTCACTGATCTCTAGGAAAACTTCTGCATGCATAAAACAGATTAAATGAAAACTTCCTTCCCAAGGCTTAACTTCAGTTCTCTCAAAGTCAAACTGAGGACCATCCATCTTTAGCAGTATAATTAATGATCTCTAAAGTTATTTACATAGTGGAGAAATCTAAGCTAGTTTTAAGCCACCTTGCTCACTTGTATATATCTGATGTACAGCCATGGCATCAGAGATCTGAGCAGAGGTTAACTTATCCTGGGTCTCATTTGACTTTTGGGGCTTGTCCTACTGAGCTAACCAGTTGAAAACCAACTCAATGGCAGTTTCTGCTGGCTCTGCAGTGCATTCACTACTCTTTTTTTATTTTTAATGGAAATGATTACTTAATTCTCTGATTTACCACTCAGGACAGGTACTGAGTTATCTAGAGAAATACAGGGTAGAATCAAAATCTTTGATCTATATTTTTTCATGTTTTGGACAGATATGATGGATTAATGGAAAAAATGATGTATAAATCAGATAGATACAGTATATTTCAAATTGTGTGCCTGCTTTAAAAGGAAATGCTTATGTGACAGTCTTTCAATACAAAAAAAAGAAATATGACCAGATTCAGTATTTGTGTTTTTGTCTCAGGAGCTACAAGGTCTGACCGTATGTAAATTGTTGTGGGGTTAGTTGGGAAAAAGCTTAAGTGACTGATTAATACATACAGCTATTTATAAAATAAAAGTCTAGGCTGTATTTGCATGTGGATACTTTTTTGATAGGTACTCATTGCAGTGAATTAATAAACATGAAACTTCAAGAGGCAACTTATATTAAACATTAGTCCTTTAGGTTATTCATTTACTCTACTCAGATTTATGGTAAAATACTCCTGTCAGAAAGAAAGTACCATTTATCTAATCCAGTTTCCTATGAAAATACACTTAGGTGGTTTTGGGAGTCTTCAATTACCTAATTGTATAAGAGAATAATTTATATCTCACAGTCAGTAACTTGTGATGCTGATTATTACTCAATTTTCAGTGAAAGATCAGGCAATCTACCCAAGGCACTACATACCTTGAAATATATATATATATATATTTTATTAAGAGTGTTAAATGAATAGTGACCTGTGAAATAAAGATCAATATGCTGTGACATAGTATTTTCATAATCACAAGGATGAATGTATCATTTGCTTCAGCTAGATGAAAATGAAAATTTAACACTCCAAGGCCATTCTCACTTTCAGATTACTTTTGGCAAAATTTCAAAAATCCATAACATTTAAATAAATGTAGTGTTTCTTCAGATTACAACAGCTAACTACTTACCAGTTTATTTGTCATTTATTTATCACCCAACATATCTTGTTAATCTCTGCTGAAAGGTTGTTCAGAAAGTGATTCTTAATTCAAAGAGTCATTTAGTGGCTTTCAGGGTGTTGAACAAACACCATGTAAAGCTGAGGGCCATTTTTCAAGAGTAGCTTCCAATCGTAGTGAATATAAACATTAAAGATGTGATTTATGCCCATAACTCAGATACTTTGGGTGAAATCTTTGCCTCCTGAAAATTAATGGCAAAACTCCCATTAACTTCAGTTTAGCCATATTGTCAGCACTAACTTCTGAAACACTCATGAAATGGTCTTCCAGAAATAAACTCTGAGAATACATCATAATATTAAAAAAATAGATTTTTGCTATTTGATTATTACACATTCTCTCAGGTATTTAAATCTCTACATTTTCTTTGAATGAACTAATTTACTTGCAAATAGCACAGGTTATAATGATTATTACTGTCATTAAAATAGGCTTTTTGTTAAAAAATGCTTCAATGGTTGATCCTTTTATGCACCCTTTTTATGCAGATCCCTTTTATTCACCCTTTGATACATATAGTCTCTGAGAAGGGTACTTAAATTATCAGGAGTATCAAATGACTTGCAGGTTCAAAACAAATAAGAGGTGGTACTTAACCATAGAGCAGGTGCTCAAGCCATGGGCTTCACATTGGTTCAAAAGGCTGTTAGACAAATCTGTGTAATAAATATACATCATGAATAATTACATGCAGACATACATGTGTGGTTTAGGAAACTCCGGAACATACAGAGAATACACCAAGGGAAGGTAAACCAAGGAAGTATCACTTCCCATATCCCTGGATATGTTACATCAATAGCTCATCAACCTCATTTAGAAAAAAACCCCACCTTATTTAAGTTATCAATTTTTCTAGCTTTGACTTCACCTTGTACCTATCATCATGTCTTTCCTTGTAATCTTAAAAAGATATTTACTATCCAAAATATTTTCCCTAGAGAGATACTTATGGTCTTGATTTGATTGGATCAGTTCTCCAATCTTTTTTTGAACAGAGTTTTTTAATGTCTCGTTATGAGGCATGTTTTCCAGAACTCGTATAATTACTGTAGCTATTTTCTCAATTCTTTTAAGTTCCTCTGTATCCTTTTTGAAGTGTGGGCACCAGAAAGTAGACACAGTATTTCCCTCATAATTCTCCTAACACTGGATTCTGAGAGAAAATCAGTCTTGTATTTGTTTTAGGTATTTTCCTGCTTATACATTCAAGGATCATATTCACCCTCTTATGTAAAGCATCACAGTAGGAGATAATCTTCATTTGATTACTTTCTATGACTCCTCAGTCCTTTTCAGTCATTGCTTTCCAGGACGGCATCTCCATTTTGTAATTATGACCTGCATTTTTTCATCCTTCACTGGTGAATAAGTTTGCATATCTTTGTGTTATACATGTGATGTTTGAAAGGATTCCTTTCACAAAGAAACTGCATGACTGGTCCATCTCCAGCTATCATGTTGTCCCCAAGGACTTGATTAAGGGTGATCATCATCTCAAACTTGTCCTTACTTGAAAAGCAATAGAATATCATCGTGTTTTTGTCTTAATCTAGAGCCAACAATGAGCTGAAGGAATTAATTTCATTTAAATATTTCCATAATGATAGTGTCATTTCATACATTTATGGCCATGTAAGGTTCATCATTGCACCACAAGGCTTGAATTTTGTCTGACCAAGTCTACCTCACAAGAGGTTAATAGTTCATTGATAGAAAAGTTAAGCACTGGTACAGATTGTTTATTGCCAAGAGATAAGAGGAACCTTACCAAATGATGTTGAAAGTTCCAAAGAGGTGGGAAGTTGGTATTCTGAAGGATTTTAACTTCACCAGGCTTTTCTTGAGATTGTGTTTAGAATAAGCATCTAACAGGACGTCCTATCCCTTTTGGTAAGGCTTTCTCTAAAACTGAATTATTGTACTACTTCTTTAAGGATATAGAACCTCTTTGAAATTTCCAGGGCATTCAAATGATAATAAAATCTGTCACTGCTAAACAGCATGGATTATTTTTGAATTTTCAATTTTGTCTATGTAGAAAATACATCCCATTTTGCATGCTGCAAGGGGGTAGGAATGCTACCATTGAACACTAATGATGATGGCAAAGTTTGCAGCACTATAATTCTAGCAATCTTTGTGTCATCTGTAAATTTTATCGGTAATAATCACAAATTTTATTCCAGATTATGAATAAAATTATGGACTGTGCATTGGTGTAAACCAGTCACACATTTTCCTAGAAGATGAGCAAATGTTGAGATCCAGCAATTAATCAGGTTTTTTACTTTTAACTTTTGTATAAGTGTCATATTTCTAGTAAGAGGCCTAGGCAGAAGACAAATACTTTACAGAGCACTATTTTGTTAGCCTAATTTGTAACTGCATCAAATAATTTTGCAAAGTGCATTTGATAAAACTTAGCTCTGTGTGTTAATGGCATTAATTGAATTGCCATCTTCTATCAGCTTATATCATGGAAATAAATATTAACAGCTCTGACTTTTCAGAGACTTTTTTTTGACTATTGGAATATCCACTTTAGCATATATTAACATACAAAATTGCTTTTTTTTCCTTACAACCACAAGGAGTAGGTCTTCTGTTAACATAGTCTTTGTTTCAAAATAAGCTGCTTTCAGCATGTGGAAGGCCATGGAGTGATTTGAGAAATTTTAAATGTAAGTTGGCAGTATCTTCAGACCTAGAGGTCTTGGGTTTCATGTCATGTTATGGAACTTTGAGGATCTCAATGAGGTGTAAGAACTAAATCTGTGCTAAAAGTGCTAAATTTGCAGAAGTCGTATTGTAATTAACTTTTGCCTCCTGTTGGATACACATAGCAATACTTGTTTTTCTTTTTAAAAAGCTTTGAGATACTCATATGAGATGTACTACACAAAAAGCATTTTTTAGTTCATTAATTTTTTGTATAGAATTCCAGTGATAGGACTCTTGAGCTTTTCAGAAACAATATTGGTGTTGGATATCTACAGCTAAGTATAGTGTCTGTTTTACACAATGTCTTTTGGGTTTTAAATACCAAATCACTTTTCTCTTACAAAGAAGTCTATCAGGATTCTGATGGCTGCATCAGCTTCAAAGAGTTTGAATCTGCAATGAAGTACGGACAAGATGAAGTATCACCAGTGTACTTTGCCTAAAGAATATTCTCTGGTGAAAAGACAAAGTGAAAACTTCAGATCTCTAGATATTTAAAAATCAATGAAACTTCATTTGTTTCAGCCAGCATTTCAAGAACTTTGGCTGTAAGTGTAGCTCTGAAGAACAGCCTTTGAAGCTTTACTGTTGACAAGTTGGGTGTATTACTTTACATGTGTATGTGTGTGTAGAATACTTAAAATATTTGAAATCTCAATTGATTCCCAATCACCCTAGTTAGGAACTGCAACTCTAATTTTCCTTTTTGACTTAACAGATGAAAAAGGAGCAACTCTGATTTCCAGTTACTGTGAAATTTATTTGTTCAGTTTTTCTGCAGCCCTTTGTTGAGAGACCAAAATATCCCACGTGTATAGAAACTGATTAAATTTATGGCTGATAATGCCTGATTTTTAGAAATCAGTAGTGTATTTGTTGTTCCTTTATTGTTTCACTTTGAAATATTGCTCTTTTTTATATATTACACATTATTTTTCGTTTCACATTTATTGATTAATTAGCTACATGTTTTAATTCCAAACAATTTTCAAGAACTGTGTATGTAAGGAAGTAAAGTAAGCATAAATACTTAGATTATTTTTTTAAAACAATTTTATAAATGGAGATAAGAATAAATCTTTAAAGTGTACATCATGGACCTCAGTCTTGCAGGCTGAAAATTCTATGTATTCAAACCTTCAGCTGATTTTAGGGAAGTATTTGTGTATATATATACTTCAGCAACATCAGAGAATTACCCGAGTTGAGGGGAAGTATGAGGTAGAATCTGTCATTGTCTGCAAAGCTATCTTCCCTTCTCTCTCTCTCTCTTATCCAGTAACTGGGAGGTGTTCTTGCCTGCTGTAACTTTATATACATCCATCCAGGCTGTGCTATAGTGAGATAAATCTTTCTTATTCAATTTATTTTATCTGTGATCACTTACTTCCTACTGCCTTTGTGTGTTCATATTAATAGTAACAGATAATAGAGATTTCATTATAGGCACTGTCTCTGATCCTCTGGTCCACTCTATTGCTTCATTTCTGTTTACCTGCCAGCTGTTAAATTGCTCAGATTAGAGATTTCTTTTGAAACTGTATAGAAGCAGTTCCCTCCTCAAGTGAACTTACAGATGGTAGCACGTACTTAATACTGCTGTAAATAAAGTAACAAATAATAATGATCAGTGAGAGGAAGAAAGTATCAATTCTACTCTTTAGTCAAGAGAGTCTCCAGTTTCTTTCAAATTGTAGTGAGGCATTCCAGAGTACAGTTTACAGGTGATGTATTTATAAAATGATGTCTATGTTTTCTGTTGCCATCATCTATGTATCTCACTAGGTACAGGCAAAGTGAAATCTTTCCTTTTTTTAATTCCAAGGCAGATAATGTATATAAATAATGGGAGGGAGTTGCAGACGGTGAATATATCAGTAGATATATCTGATTCTATATTTAAGAATCAGATATCCATTAGATGAAATGAGCTGTTAACTCAAATAGCATGCTTTATGTGCTAATCAGTGGGAGCAAACTGGTATTAACTTCGAAAGGTGATGGCAAGACATGGTAATAGATTGGAGGTTTTGCCTTAGAAATACCATTTCCCAATAGATGAACGTTTCCATAAGAGAATCATCACCATGGATGTTAATTAGCAATATCATCGTAGCCTCTTCTGAGATGCAGGACATTGAATTATTATCCCACAAGGATAATCGCTACAAGGTCTAGACACATTAATGAAAAAATGTATGACAGTTTGCTGTGGTATTACTTATGTTGTATTTTTTTTGTCAGTGGACTTCAGCGTTTATGGTGCCCAGACCCTGTATCCTTCCTAAACATTAAATCTATGCAGTATTATTTTATTATGCTATATTATTTTATTATTATGTATTATTTTACCTATTTAAAAAAAATATTTAGATAATAAGGAGCAGTGAAAAATCTGTGGCCTCTTGTTTATATTTCTAGTCCAGCTGTGGTTTGTTGTCTAAATATCTGACAATATATCTGCTATATTGTGCAAGGGTAGTCTTCTGTTAAATACTATAACAGACAGAAATGTCTTTGGGTGCTTTTCATTTTAAGAAATATATATGTCTTGTATATATGGCAAGGAACTCTGGAGAGGAAAGTGCTCTCTATCTCCTTTATTTCCATATGCTGTCAATCCTCATTTTCTCAAGGACTTGAAAAGTTTCTATGAACTTGAATTACCGAGAATAGAAACTCCAGGAGAGGCCAATGAAATTATTCTACCATGCTGGAAATTTTTTTATAAAAGAACAGAATGGTATTAAAGGATCATAAGTGTTCTCATTTTTCCTCCCGTGGGGACTGACAGAAAGAAACTGCAGATGACCACAGCTGAGTGGAACTGAGTAGGCCCTGGTGACACTCTTCCTACTGAGTAGTTTAATAAAAATTAATTACTAGCTAGTGCTTATCTGGGTTTTGGCTAGCAAACTGCAGAAACACTTCAGCTATCCCTACAAATCGATAAAATTAGGAATGACATTTATTAGGTGGGTGAGGTGGTGGCCTATTCTCAGTAATGGTTTGGGAAATAATAAAAGTAATTGCTACCCAGCTATCAGATGAAAGAGACCACATGCTTTTTATTTTTGTATGTTTTCTATTGCTGATGTAACAGCTCAACATGAAAGGTCAACATGAAAGGATTGGCAGAGCTAAGAGCTATGATCAACCTTAGCTTACAAGCTGCAACTCTGACAACTCATGTTAACTCTAGAGTGACACAAAATGAGTCTGTACGCTCATTAGCAGGTTACATTCTTATCTGCAACATTTCCAAGTGTGTAAGGACATCAATGATATGAACGATAGGAGCCCAGATAAGAAGTTTTCTTTTGTTTGTTGGTACAACCCTGGGAACTGAATTGCGGCTGAACCTCCAGCACTGGAAAAAGTGAGTTAGAGTATCTAAAGAGCCATAGCTCTTTAACAAATAATTATTCATGTACCCTATGGAACAACACAGAGGGGGATCTTCAGAATTTAGTTACCAGAATATCATACTGTCTTTTCCAAGTTTATGAACACATTTGCTTTCTGATAATGTAGACATTTTGTTGTTTTCTTACACCTCAGTTACTTGACAAGTAGGATTTCCTTGTTAAAAATATCCATAAAAAGACTATTTACTTCTTTCAAGTTTTCGGGTGAGGAATCATCTGTTTAAATTATTTGCAAATAGATCCTTTATACACATAGCTTATTGCTACCATTTTATAGCAGACAGATAGATTATATAACCATAATTACTATCAAAGTATATTTGTTTTGTTCCCCTGGGGCTTCTGTAATTCAGTTTGGCTGTTGAAATCTAGTAATCTGTGATTTCCCAAGAGTTTGGATGATTTAGAATTTTTACCAAGGTCTGTAGTGACAGGACAAGGGACAATGGTTTTAAACAGGAAGAGAGTAGATTTAGGTTGGACGAGTTGCTCAGAGAAGCTGTGGATGCCCCATCACTGAAAGTGTTCAAGGTCAGGTGGGATGGGGCTTTGAGCAACCTGGTCTAGTGAAAGATGTCCCTGCCCATGGCAGGGGTATTGGACTAGATGACCTTTAAAGGTCCCTTCCAACCCAAACTATTCTATGATTCTATTGTTTTATCAATTGAATGAACAGTTGTTGAACTATGGTCTTCAAGCAGCATAATATTCCTGGTAGACTGCACAGTGCAGCACACTGAAATCTGGGAGAGCTTTGACTGAAGAAGAATTCAGACAATTAAGCCCAATATCAAGATTGTCCTCATTGAAATATTTTGTTTACTTTTTTTACCTTGTGTATCAAATAATGAGTATTTCATCTCTTTATTCAGTAACCAGAAGAATTAAAAAATATATGTGCAATACACATAGAATATGCAATATATCCCTATAAGGTTCCCACATTAAAACTTAATGTAAAGACAGTACATTAGATTTGTGACAGTTACTGTGTCTTCTATCTTTAATCATCTGGCTGGGTGGTGGCTGACAAGTCAAACCCAGTAACTAGCTGGCACACAAAATGTCATAGTTCAAAGAAAAGCTTTGGCATGACTCTCATTTACTATAACGTACCAACTTTACACTCCTCTGGTGTTGTGGTTTAACCCCAGCTGGTAACTAAGCACCATGCAGCCGCTCACTGGCTCCCTGCTCACCCAGAGAGATGGGGAGAGGAATTGGAAAGGAATGTAAAACTCCAGGGCTGAGATAAGAACAATTTAATAAGTAAAGTAAAAGCCACACACGCGAGCAAAGCAAAACTAGTTCATTCATTTCTTCCCATGGGCAGGCAGGTGTTCAGCCATCTCCAGGAAAGCAGGGCACCATCATGCGTAACGGTTACTTGGGAAGACAAATGACATAACGCTGAATGTCCCTCCCTCCTTCTTCTTCCCCCAGCTTATATATACTCAGCATGACATCATATGGTATGGAATATCCCTTTGGCTAGTTCAGATCAGCTGTCCTGGCTCCCCTCCCAGTTTCCCGTGCCCCTCCAGCCCCCTCACTGGCAGGGCCCAAGAAACCGAAAAGTCCTTGACTTAGTATAAACGCTACCTAGCGACAACTGAAACCATCAGTGTGCTATCAACATTGTTCTCACACCAAATCCAAAACACAGCACTGCACCAGCTACTAAGAAGAAAATCAACTCTATCCCAGCTGAAACCAGGACATTTGGCAATGAAATGCAGTCTTAAAATTAGGATGAATTACAGCTGCATCCCTGCTTTGATTCCTTAGCACGATTCTTTGGGAAGGCTGCCCAAATGTAAAAAAGAGTCCGACCTGTTTGTACAACTTTTTGTGCAGAGATTGCCTGTAAAAATTTGAGAAAATACATTGCACCATTGTCTATAAGAAACAGGAATAACAAGTGGGATTTTTGTCATAGTTACTTAAGGATCGAGATCTGAGCTTCTAATTTGTAAGAAATTAAAAATTAGTGATGAATTTTAAAAAAGCCCGGAGGTTGCACATGCATTAACATTTTGGCTCAAAACGTAGTGTGGTTCTGAAGTGAATCCCTTGATCTTTTCCACTTTCTGTGTATTGGTTCAGTTTACAGAGTCATTATGGTGCATGCAAATCAAGATTCATTTTGGAGGAAGGTAAACTAGAAGACCACTCTGGGCACACATGAAACGTGCTTCAATACCTAATGGAGACATGAGTCTGAATGATGACTAGCTTGTACCACCATGAAGGTCTCAAAGTTCTCCAGCATATATCAAGCAGTCTAGCTGACCATCAGCAAAACTGTCATAGCAGCAAGGCATCCTGTTCTCCACATCTGATTTTTCATTTGAAGGAAAAGCCAGTGTCACTGCCATCACAGTGTCCTCTTGGATTTGTTTGCATGGCTCCAGGCCTCATTAGTCCTTTCAATGAGACCTTTGGATATTGATCAAACTTAGAGTAGCAGCAGAGTTTGGCAACCAGTATCATGGTGTCAGCCAGAAATAAGCATGAACAGAAATAAAGCTGTTTTTCAATTTGAGACCGTAAGTAGACAGGGCAGTGACATGCTACTGTCTTCGCATGAGACAGACAAAAGGACGGCATGGAGTTTCCTAGGGTGGAGGATTCTGTGGACCAGAAAGGCACAGTTCTGTGGCATAGCTTCTATTCAGAGAACTTTGAACAAAATGTGTGGTGAGAATATTTCATCTAGTGACTGAGCACCGATGGCATCATAATACCAACCTACTGCTTTTGCACAGAAGAATTTGCTAATGTAGAGTTAGCCAAGGAGTGTGGTGTTTAGAATTGCTTTGATACCTATGCTGTGGTGAAATTCTTAGCCTTAGTCGGATGAAATCTCTCACTGACACCAAGGAGGAGTATTTCTATGCACACCAGTCAAGTTTGCATTTAGATATATAATTCTGTTAGTCATTCTAATTTAAATACATTTAATATGTAAGGTGAACATTTTATTTCTTTTACCATTGACTTTACTAAATACAAAAAAATGTTGAAGAATATAGATAAAGATGGCTTACAAACTAGTTATGAAGAATAAGACACCTACAATAGTACATCTTAGGATGAGTTGCTGTAACCTGAGAGAGGTCTGCTGAGAAAACCCTAGTAGCTGCAGAAGATTTACACTAGAAAGAACTTTGAAATACTTGAAATTTCTTGGAGAAGAAAGCTGTGATAGATGTTAAATAATTGTTAAATATTCAGTGACATATTGAGATGTAACAGATGTTATGGAATCAAGTCATAGTCAAACATTGTACTAATTTTGTAAGTGTCATATATTTGTTAGCGTTCCTATTTCTGGCTAAGGGCAATCTTGAGAGTTAGTAATATGAAATTCCAGTAATAAAAGAGTGCAAATAACAAGTCATTTGAAGTTATGCTTACCCATTCTGTTGCGAAAGCAGCACACAGACATATTTAACTGTCTCAAAAGGCCTCAGAAGATGAATTACATGAAATTCAGACTTTTGACAGTATTATTTTGGAAGAGGAAAGCCTTATTCCAGAACCAGTATGCTGTGCCCAAAGACAGCAGCCCTGAAGAAGGACCCCAAGCATCCTAGATTTTCCAAGTCCCCATTTGGAAGCTAGGTCACTGCCTGATAAGCTAGCAAATTTATTAGCAACATGTTTTAAGCTTTCTTTATTCTGAAAGGCTCTTGATCTGAATTAATATGTTTAATTAAATGTTTTGGGGTTTTTTGTTTGGTTTTTCATAGTTAGCTTTGTGAAATGAACACATTTTGCTGGAGATTTTAATACTGCCCTGTAGTCAGACCTACAGGGACAATTGCAGAATAGGGCAGATGATGGAGCCCAAAAGCCCCATCTGGACAGAGATAGAATTTCAAAACATAAAAGATGAAAAGCAGAGCCCTGAAACTTAAGCTAGATGCCAGATAATTTTAACTGTTGTACAGGAACAGACCTAAGCTCCACCTCTTCCAAAGTCCAGTCTCTGACAGTTGGCAGTAGTGATTAGCCATATAGCAGTAGAGACATAGGCAAGTGATGCTTCCCTAGCACATTCTGTGTGTCCAGCAGCCAGAGGTTTACAGCTCCCTTCTACTATGTCCCATACTATAGAAGTGGTTCTGTCCTGAATCACATTTGCTTGCTTGTGGTTTTTTTCAGTCCTGCTACAGTCTGTTTGAGACAACTAGAACTCTGCTCACTACTGAAATTGTGGAAATAACTGTGGCTTTATATAGCAGCATAATAATGTTATCCATTTTATGTTCTATAGCTTTCATAATAATAATCTGAAGATTCAGTAGTGAAATGGATGTATAGTTAATTCAGAAATTGCATTAGGAAGCAGTTAGATTTCTCTTTATTTTTGCCATGATCTTCATTCATACATTGTGTAACTTCACTATCATAAATAGAAATACATATATATATATATGAAAATAAGAAATAAAAATTAGAAGTCAGATTATCTGCAATATTTAAGCACCTAAATAGATAGGAAGATGGCTCTTGTAATCTGCAAAATGGTTGAGGCAGCTGTGTGCTAGCTTCTACTGAATCTAATAGTTCATGCACTAGCTATGTACACAGATTTGAAAATCCTGCAGGAATCAGCCTGCATACTTAGATTTTAGAAATTGGACATTTCATATGAAAAAATAGGAAAAAGAAGAATTTTAAAAATTGGAAACGTATCATAGACAGCCTCACTCCTGCAGTTCACTGAAAACATGACATAGATCCTCAGACTCAGACCTGACCACTGGTGTATTTATACACTGCAGGGCAATATCATGCAAAATACTGCCTAGAAGCAAGGTTTGGGTCCTGTGCTTTGCTGTGCTGACACAGATGTGCTGGTCTGAACAGTGGCACACTCCTCCTCGGCTTCTGCTGAGAACCCTCTGCAATGCTCTCCTGTGCTTGATCTGCCTTACCAGGCAAGCAGCATTCAAATCTTTATGCAGTGACACAACCTTCGTGTATTACCATCAGACAGAGACTACTTCATAGAGAGATTTTCTTTGTTCACAGGGGTGCATGAGAACAGCTGCAGATTTCTAAACTTAGAAAATCACCTAAATTTACTGGAGCTTAAGAATAGTGAGACATAGAGATTTATTGAAAAATTATTAAATACTGAAACTTATTAGGTGCTTTTGTCAAAGACTGGTCAGAAACTATGATTACATTGTTGCCATGATTATAATATTTTACTCCTAATTGTGAAGGGTGTCACAATCTGCAAGTTGGTATGATGTATAAAAATTTAGACCAGGAAAAGTCCAATTCTTAATCATATAGAACTGAGGACTGTAACTCAAAGGTGAGAAATCATCTTGGATCTCTAGCTGAGAGCCAGTCATGGCAAAAAGAACAGTAGGATCATAAAGAAAATATTTGTAACTCTCTGATTTGTACTAGTTCTCCATTGCAGTGATTCATCATTGCAGTTCTCTGTGGCAGTTCTCTAACTATAGTACGGAACAAAAAAATTTAGAAATGGTGTACATAGGCCAAGGGACATAAAGAAGTTCAGGCACCTTTGTCTTACTGAAATCATAAGAATGTTAGAAATGCCCTATGGGGTCAGGTCCACGGTCCATCTCATTCAATAGCTTGTATCCAACTGTGCCCGTGGGAAATACTGTTTAGAAAGAGCACACAAGCTTGGATGCTACCCGCGCTTCAGTCCCCTCATACTGCCTCAGCATCCACAGTCACCAGATTAAGAAAGTTGGAGGGCACACTGCTAGTCTTAAAGATTTATGAGGGGAAAAATATCATTTACTCTTACATGAACTGCTAAACACCAGCTAAGCTAAACTTGAAATGGCTCGAGCCCTTCCAATCATCATTGAAAAAACAAAACCTAGACTCCATCATAGGAAATTATATACAGTCAAAGGTTTTCTAAGTACGTTTATGATGTTTTATATAGATATGTCACTCACTGTTCTTTTACAGCATGCTTCTTTTTTCTAGGAAGCATACAAATGAGATTAGATTTTAACTGCTAATTAATAGTGTTCCACAGCCTTCTGACAACAGAGGAAATTCCTCAGTGGCAGCTTTGCTCTCTGTTACACCTACTTTCTTTTAAATGACTTCTATTGTGCTTTCAGCAAAGCTATAGCTCTTAACAGGGACCTTGGTATCAAAGATGCAAAGATCCAAAGGTGCACTTGCACACAGAAGAAGAGGTGGAAAATCCTTCAGTTATATTTTATGTTGCAGCACTACAAAACTAGCCAGCTGCAACAAGGCTTTCCCACACAAGGTTCCAAAAGTTCATCTACTGTCTG
>JAVJGI010000063.1:43758601-43805504 GCA_035590275.1 Ibycter americanus
TCCTACATCCCTGGGCTCTTCTTCATCCAGTCTCCTCTCTCTCTTCACCCAGTGCTCCTCTTCCACCAGTGCTCCTCTTCCACCAGTGCTCCTCCTCTTCTGGGCTCCTCAGTGCTAATTAGCTACTTAACCCGAACAAGCCACAACTGTACATTATCCACACCAGCCAATCCACCGCCCCAGCAGCAAGCCCATAACCGTATATTATCAATGTTGATTAACCCTCTACAATTTTACTTCAAACCCTCTAGCTATTTGGGCTGAAAAGAAGAAAATTATTTTTTCTTGATGACATATCCCTGTATTTCACAAAGAAGTGCCCAATGTGGTTTGTGTATTGCATCAGATGTTTAAATGTGGTAAAAAATTATCTGTCTGCTTAATTATTTGCAAGTCTTCATTAATCTGTAAACTAACACAATCATTAAAGAACAACACACTAATAAAGAAAGATCACAAAATGAGTCTTCTAGAAAATAATTCAGAAAAGATTCCTCATAAACTCATAAATGTATTTTTGGACACTTGAATCCCTTTAATGGATGCTGTGTTGCTTTTATACGGTAATTAAAAAATCCAAATGTTGTTTAGCACTGAGTCAAATGCCTCACAGAGGCTGTCGTGTCAGAACAACATTAATACACCAGACTTGTAATTTCATAGAAAAATCATATCAAGTTTATTTAACAAGATCTGATTTTTAAAAATGTGTTGACTGATTAAGTATAGTACCATTCCATGATTTCTTATTGACTGGATATTGTATTTTCTCATGCATTATCTGCAATTCTTATTTATATATAGGGCTTCTTATGTCATTCTCGCACTGTGAAGGGATGTTAGAATGAGTGTAAATGTAGTTTATACTCTTTTGAACATCCATTTACATTCCTAAAATGGTATAAAATGAACAAATGAAGATCATAGGCATGGTTATTTTTACGTAACTTTGCTTCTCTGAAAGGTTGTACAGAGTACCTTGGATTCCAGGAATTATTACATCTTCCCAAGTGAATGGCTATAATTGAAGTACCTATCTTCCATCTCTCACTTTAGAGGTTTTCTTCACTCTTTCTGTTACACAATGGTTATGGACGTGACATCCTGTTGTTACATGAAAAAGTGGAGATTTCCAGGTGATAAAATCTCAATTAATGCAAAGACCCTTTGAGCATATATCCCTGGGAAGTCTACCTAAAAATTCTTCTGAAGGAGAATCTGAAGCCAAGACAAATGTTAAACAGATTGTATTTTGATGTTTTCCAGACGTAGCCTGAATCTTCATGTTCTAACATGAATGACTTCAAATATCTTTCTACTTTCTTTTCTATTTACTTTTCAACAATGTGCATTCAGTTTACACTAAACAAAATCTAGACTTTTGTTGATAAAGTTGTTATGCACAAAGAGAAGGTTTAGATATGATACTGCTTTCAAACAGCCCTGCTGGTTGTATAGCAGAAATTCTGACAGAGACTTACTAAGGACACTGCTTTGAAGAATTGAGCTGAAAAGGGTCCAGAAACAAACTAGACCAAACCTGTCAGTGTCACGTCAGACTGACCAGGGCATCTCAGGAGAACTGAGAAAACCTTGGAAAATTACACTAGAAATGCACTTAAAGTACTGAGGGAGATACACAAACAAATGAAATTGTGGTTTTCATACAAAAGCAGTTATATTAACATAAAAATTTTTGTTTGATATACTTCTATTCCAAAGGCATGATTGCAATAGCAATATTAATTGTGTCTGCTGGTTTGTAATCCATTTCACCCAATGCAAATCCAACACTGACAGGACTACATAGGCACCAGTGGATGTAAAAGTGGGATTTTCAGAAGTGTCTATGAAAATCAGTGGCATGCCTCACTGAGGTTGCATACAACACATGGCTGAATACCTTAGGGCTTGACTTGGGACATAAAGATACGCATGAGCTAATTTATGTTAGTGAAAACTAGCTGAGGCTAAGCTGCTTTCAATATCTGAGCTAGTTCATCTACTGATAACTGAAGATGTCTCCACATTGTGCTCCACAGCAGAGAAATACCCCTGGCATTTTTTAATATCCCATCCATAGTCAGTGGAATCAGAGGTGTCAGTGAAGACTTTATTTTGTTGGCAGAACCTTGAATTCTGATGACAGTGCATGAAAACAGTAATCTAGTTACACGTCAACTTCTTTTGGAAGTTTTGTTAGAAGATTTGCAACTACGTGAAGCATCTTTTTACTTGCAACTTATATTTGATTCAAAAATCATTGCTGCCCAATAAACAAGAAACACCATGATATCATTTTATAGTCACTTTTCAGAGCATAGCAGTTAATCTAACTCTACAGTTACAGAGTTACTGTATATTACAGAATATATATGTGATGTTCACTTACCTGCAATATAGGGCTGTGACTATCTTAAACTTTGTATTTTTATGACTTTTAAAGCCTCAATGCTGGAAACTGCATGTAATGCAGTATAAAAAATCTTTTCTTTCCTTTAAATACACTTGATCACTCTTTCAGGAACACTTACTGCAGCAGCATCTACCCTTGCACAGGATCCCAGCAGGCAAAGTACTCCACAAACATGTCTAAAGGGGTCTGTGCCTCTAAGAACAGGGTATGATAGTTCATCTTTCTTCCTGCTGAGATGACAACCATACTCCACTGTTTTCTGACTATTTTTACTTATCTTCAGCTATGTGAATACTGCATTTTTTGCATGTTTTGCAACCCCCAATTAATGACCCTTCCTGAATCAATCAACACAAACCCTAAATATTTCACCTCTGTGAAATAGTTTCTGGTATAAAAAACAGGTGGGCAACAGTAGATTGGCAAGCTATGTTTGATGTTTCTTTTCCCTGTGTGAGATAATATATGTGCATAATTGCTCAAGTGCCATCTGGTTGCAACTTAAGATGTGTTGCTCATTGATAATGAAAGTGCTGATTTTGTCCCACACATGAAATAGAAGTGTGTTTAATGTAAGCCCACATGATTTTGTGGGACCTTGATATAAAAAAAGAGCAATGCCTTGTCAAAACCTTTTAAAAAATGTGCATTTGATAATTTTTCTAAATGGAACAAAAATATGGCTGAAAGATACCTGATTGTTTTGGGATTGAAATAATTAAGTTTTACTATGAGCATGGAGTGGCAGTGTGAAGCCTTCAGCCCATTTTATCACACACTGCTAGGGCTACCCTAGCACAAATGAAATGGCAGGGAAAAACAGGGTTCAGAGATGGCTGGGGCTCAGGCCAGTGTCCGCTGCAGTAAATGGCAAAACTCCCTCTGACTTAAGTGTGTATGGCATTACCCTTGTCCCCCCAAAACAGGGGTGGTGTCAGAATAATTGGAAAAAATCCCAGGGAGAAGTGAAAACTGAGCAAGGACGTGTTAACATTATTCAAATGTGCAAAAAACTTGCAGATATGGGGAAAAAAAATAAAAATCCCTTTCTTCATGTCCATTGATAGCACAAAAAGTAATGTGATTAAACTGCAGCAAGTGAGATTTACTTTAAAGCAGGAAAAACTCTTTAATGATCAGGGAGTGACTGGCAGGGATCTATTGCCTGGAGCAGTTGTCAAATGCCCATTAACAGGGAGGCTCTAAGAACAGGCTGAACATACACCTGCCAAGAAAAGCTTAGGTATAGTCCATTCTGCCATGGGGCAGGGAGATGAAAGGGTGACCTCCAAGAACCTTCCAGCCCCTGCTGTCGTCCTCTGTGTTCTGCGTCAAGACTTCTCATCTCCCATGCCTTTATACCAACATTTGTGCATAACTTGTCATTCAAAAGAGCAATTCCCTTAGCAGTTCTTCCCTTTGACCCATATTTGAGATGATAAAACAGTGACACCTTATGTATTTGTTTTTTTAAAATCGGTTTTAAAATTTGCTTGTCTACCTGATAATGTCCATTTTAAACACAGATTATTGTCATTTCAAATGTGTGCAAAAGTGATAAGGGAGGTGACTAGAAGCTTATTATTAATTTGCTGCTTTTATCTTTGGCAAATTAACATTCTGGCAAGGAATTTAATTGGAGTTTTTTGTTAATTCTCACAGTGATGCTTTGGCTTTTCCTTTTGGGACTGGAGAGAAAAACCAGCATCTGGTGTTTGAGGATGCTGGGGATTTACACCATATTATGTGTAATATCTCCACTGTAAATAAACAAAATTAATAATTGAGTAATGAGGTGTCCTGAATGAAGACTTCTCTGACTGCACCTATGGAATATTTGTACTCCTGTTGTTTGTTCTCTGTTGGACATCTTGGGCATCACATTGCCGATATGGATATTAGCAATGTATTTTTTTCAAGCAGAAGCCAGAAATAATGTTGATGAAGGTTGTCAGATACGCAGAGGGGCTTTTGCTCTTCAGGGCTGTATCTGTACAAGCAGGTAGAACATAAGAATAGTAGAATTTGTCCCTGAGGCCACTGACAGGCCGGACTGCCCCTGCCCGGCTTCCCACAGGGCTCCCCACCGGGCCCACAGCCCAGGGCCCCCCGTCACCCCCTGTGGCCACCAGCCCCTGCCCTGGCAGCAGGGCCAGTCTGCAGCTCCCCACAGCCCGGCCCGGCCATGGCCCCGCCAGGCTGGGCTCACCTGTGGGCCCATGGCCCGGCCCAGCCCTGGCCAGTCCTCGTCCTCAGGGAGATGCCTGATGCCCCTGGCCAGGGCTGCCCCTCTGCCCCCAGCCCACCCTCCCTGCCACCCAGGGAGCTCCCGCGGCCCACCGGGAGCCCCCGGCCCTGCTGCCTCAGCACGGCGTGAGCTGGCGTCTTTTGAGTTCAGAAGAAATGCAGAAAAGCTGCATGGGTGGTGTTGTACGCTCTGTCCTGACACAAAACTGAGTTCTGTGAATAGATGGGGCGTTTTGGTCTTCTTGCCACGGGGACAGACCCAGGGGTTTGTCCACCCCCTGGACGCAGGTTGTCTCCCGCACTGGTCCCCATGCGCAGCGCTGGGTGGCCGCGTGGTCCTGCCGAGCCACCTGAAGCAGTGCCAGACCTCCTCCACGGCAGAAAAATTCAAGTCCCCATCTTCACGTTTTTAGGACCCCTGAAGTAATGCTGCCATTGAGGGAATCGATGAGGGAATCAGCTCCTCCCAAAACACCAAGGCCTGGCAGCATGTTGGATGTAGATGCCGTCTTCCATACGTAACTATTGTGCAGTGGATGGTGGTAGGAAATTCTCAGATCACCGGCCCGTCGGTGGCGTGAAGGGCAGCTCTTCTCACAGTCCATGCAGCAGCTAAGGACAGAACAAGGGGCAGGAGCTGCTAGGTTCAGCTACGGAGACACCTCAGCCATTGCCAGACAACTGCTTATTTTATCTGTTCCTTGCATTTTGTAAGAAATAAATAGGAAGTAATCTGATTTGCTGATTTCACTTGCTTTTACAGAGAAAATAAGGTGACCACACGAGTGACTACTTGGTACCTCTATAAATGTGTGGCATCAGACAAAGTGAAGGCATGATTATTTTTTTTCCTTTGAACACTTTATTAACCTGCTTGTGATTAGCGCTGAGCAAGCTGAGACCTGGATTTCTGCCGCTGTGCTGAGGCAACAGGCAACACCTCCCTCAGCTGGATTTCAAGTGAACTTTCTGAAGACTGCAATGGGGCAAGAGCCACAGGAGTCCACAGGAGAACATTCCCATCTCTTGACTGTTCTTCTTTAGGTAGATTACCAGTGACGCCTGACACCAGGGCAGCTGGAAGCTGTGGCTGGAATTAATATTATCTCAAGCTCAGCTTTCCACCTTGAATGTAGCTGCATATAAGTAGAATGTAAAGTGATTTTTATGCATATGTGATATGATAATTAAACTTAGCACTTTCTCAGCATTTGCTATTCAAAACTGCAAAGGAAAGCTAAATGGATTGCCAAGGAGCCATAGTGAAAATTAATGATGGGGGTAGGACTCAGAATGGCTGTTGACATCTGGGCTCAGTGCTCCTCTGAACACCTCATTGTTGGTTAAAATCGGTCAATATCACATTAGATGAGCACCCTTGGCTTTTCCCTGGCAACTCCACTGACTTCTAGCTATGCTTTTGTACCTTCATTTCCAGCCCAGTGCCAGGCATGCTCTTCTCCTCCTCCTCCTTGGGGAGAAGGCTGAGCACTGGCAGATTACTGCTGCAGCTCTCTCAACTCCTTGCTCTGTCCCCAGTAGCCTGTGCCCACTGTCAGTGGTCAAGGTACCTGGTCACAGGTATGCAGTCTCCTGACTTCCTACTGGCTGCTTAGTGAGGATAAACTTTAACACCTGTGTTAGAAAACATCCAAAGTCACAACAAATAATGCCACTGTCGGTGATAGAAAACTGCATAAATTTCACTCTGAACCACAACTGTAGAAAAACATGTCAAAAAGCACTGGTGCTCTGCCATATCAGCAGTAAGGTTTGATGAAATGACAGTTTTTGAAAAAAGAATAAAAAGTATTTTTGTGTCTGCCTTAAACCACAATCTTATATAACAACTCATATTCCCAGTAACATGGCATGAAACTACACGAAGTATGGTTTGTCCAATGTTAAACCACCAGCAAGGACAAACTATTTTTAGAGCTGTCATATATTATTGCACCTGAGCTTTATTTGTCTTCTGATTAAAAGAGGTTTTCCTTCAGAGAAGTTCACTTGAATTTTATACTCATTTAGTAAGTCTTATGTTCCTATTCAATTTATTTTAAAGCAGATTCTTTGGGGAAAATTATAAAGCTAATTTGAATTGATTCTTTGGAGATTCAGGCTTAAATGAAGTGCCATAAAATTGGCAGTCAAAGTGAAAAAATAGAATTGAATTTTATACTTGTACTACTCAGTGGGCACAGGCACCTTGCTCTTTGCTGCTGCTGAGGGTTTTGATGTAGTATATTTCAGATAATTTAAACACACGTAGGAATTACACTTCACTGAAGTTTTGGTTACTAAGGAACCACAGAGTTTTCCTTGTTCACATATATTTTATCAGTTTATAAATTTATGGCTGGCAGGTTCACAAAGTTAGTCATTATCTCCAGTTTTCGAAAATTAATTCTCTAAACTCCTAGTGGTATTAATCCTAGTTTTGGTTAAGCAAAATCAAGTCCTATATCTGTAGGACATCTGGAAGATGGCACTTCAGCATCTAGTTGTGGACTTGTCAGAGTAATGTTCCTCACCAAGAACCTCCCATTTCTCCATTTCCAAGTCTACCAGCTAAAATTTGGGTAAAAATACTGAGCTGGTTTGGGTGTCCAGCAGTTCGGACTCCCAGTTTAAAACATTTTGTAAAAGGTCTGAGATTTGGGTGACAGATGTGGCATCTTTTTTCAGATTTTAGGATCCCATATTACAGGGCATCTAAAATCATTAATGTTTTCAGTCAATTTAGGCCACCATGGTAATTCATTATCAAGTGAGTAAACATTTGGTCTTACAGGTTTTCTGTCAACAGGTTAATTATGGAGGTTTTTCCCCCATAAAGCCTGTAGACATACCTAGAAAAATGAGACCTTCTGATTAACAGAATTTATGTTTTTCTGTTTCTGTTTGATGCATTTACAGCTTGAGAAGTTCACAGAAATAATGGTGGAGGAACTGGTCATTCAATTTCTTGTCACATAAATTACTGGGTAGGTGTTCATTATTCCATCCCAGCACTGTGCTTCCAACTTAATCAGAAGCAGAAGTGAGATATGAAAAGACATGCTGGAGAAAGCTCTGGTCCACTCTATTATTTGCTCTGCACCCATGGTCCTATATTAGAAATGACTGTTGTTTTGTATGTGTAAATACATTAAGAAATACTTAAATTTTAAAAAAAATATTGCTTTGTTCCAGTAATATTTATGTGAAAACAATTTTACTGAAAGAAGCCTTCATTTCCAAGATTATTTTCAGATGTGCTCAGTTTTCCGAAAAGTACTAGTCAGGAGCAGACATGCTTATTTGCTTTGGCTCCCATTGTAACGGTTGGACACCTGAAGTTAGACACCAAAGCTGATATTTAAATGTGGAGATTAAAATCCCCCAATCTTTTGCGCATGCTAAATTGCTAAAATCCTCAACGATCTCAGTGGGAGCTGAGGCTGCTCAACATTTTGAAAATTTTGCTGTTTAAAGTGAGGTGCTTAGTGAAGGAGGTAGATGTCTGACTGCCTTGATAGCGCTCTAATACTCCCCGGAACCAGATGGAAGTAAGGCGTATGCGATGCTGCTCTCGTTTGTTGTGCTGCTGAGCTGATGGGAAACCCACAGACTGCTCTCTCCTGTGCCCCCAGCTTTCTGAAAGCACCTGCTATTCAGAAACCTTCTTCTACCCACTTTTTGCTTAAGACATTGAGCAGAATTTGCCAAGATGCTGCCAGTTACAAGTGTATCTAGCTACTGGGCCCTGGGAAGTGGCACGTGGTACCTTATCTCACTCATAGGGCAGAATTCTGATAGACTGAGCTGATCTCTGGATCCCTGGAAATGCTTTACCATCTGTCATGATTACAAAAAGAATAATGCTTGCTCAAAGACAGAGACCCGTCCTTGGTTTATATCAACGGCTGAGAATCTGAAATTTCCCTCTATTAAAGATGGAATTGTTTCAGAATGCTACATGCATTAAGAATGTAACAACATGAAGTATAAAGAGAAAAGAAGAAAAGTAAATTTTATCCAGTTGTCTCTGCTTTGCATTTCTGTTCACCAGAAGCCTGAGTCTCTCCTCTCCGTGCAGAGCAGCATGTTGGGAACTAGTGCTTACCCATGATGGAACACTGAGTCAGCACATCCCTCTCTTTCTTCGAAGTGAACATGTGGAAAGACACCAGCACTGTCCAGTCCTTAGACCTTTGTCTTACTCATACACTATAATATTAAAATGAACCAGGATAACGTTTTTCAGTAGATAAACTCAGCTTTCTAGCCAAAAATGGAGCACAAGGTTTGGAAACCAGCCTCCTTCCTGCCCCCATCTCCCTGCAGGGTACATCCTTCCCTCAAGCCTGGCTTTCCCATCCCTTGATTCTCAGTGGCTTTTTAGGCTGAGCAAGCCCATGAAGCTCTCCCAGCCTCCTGGGGAAACCTGCTGCTCCCTGGATCCCCACAGCTCTGGGTCTGCTCCCTGCTGCCAGCCCCCCGATGTCCCCCAGGCCCTCCCTGTGGCCCTGTCTGGTGCCCCCAAGTTGAGGAGGCTTCCCAGTGAACTTTTCTGCCAATGTATATAAAGATGTGCAATCATTTGCGAAGAATCCTTTTTTGCTCTTGTTGAATTCAGGGTAAGTTACAAGTTTCCTCTTTTTACCCACAATCTCACTGATGATTTTTTTTTCTTGGAGAAGGAAAGTGGCTGGCAGTTTTGGCTGTTACTCAGTTGTAAATAATAATATGTAAACTGTTATTTACATGATACTTATTTATCTGCTGAAGGTTTGTAAAGGCCTTTTAAGAACCTCAGCAGATTGGGGGGCATTATTAAATGATATGGTAAAAGGATGTATCTATACCTGATTCTAAGGGGCAAATTGATTCCACTTAAGGTCTATAGAAAGCATACAAATAGAAGGAAAGACACTTCATATTTTTATGAAATAAGCTGCATGAGAACAGGAACTCATTGCAAACAATTTAAAAAATTTAAACATTTTTCTAATCAGACTTTTATAATTCTAGTGAATTGTCCCTTTTGCATAACTGTGTCTGAGTCTCCTTTCTGAGCTGAGTGCTGTCCCTCAAACAGGGGGTCTTGTGTCTCATTTGTCTAAGGATGAGAACTCACAGTTTTCTCAGGTTTATATCAGAATTTAGGTATAACCATCTATTTTCTAATCATTATTTTAAATAGACCTAATTGTATCTGGGCATTTATTTGATCTTGTCACCAGAAATAGTAACAGTAAAACCAGGTCTGTTTATTAGCTGATGGAACTAAACCTTAGACAATATAAGCTCAAACAACAAATTTAGCCTCATCCAGTCCTATGCTTTGCTACAAATTAACATGGGTACATTTTCTCTGCGAGTCAAGCAACAGCAGATGCAGTTCACATTCTTTTAGCCAGCACAATCATTTTCATTAGAAAACCTTTTGGAAATGTTCTTTTAAAAGATTCTGATTTTTTTTTTAATTCTCATCTCTTTTAGGGGAAATGTGAAAAAAGTAAGGGAGGAAATTCAAGTACAGGAGGAGAAAAATGAAGAAACTCAGGAGAAACAGAAAAATGGAAATGGAAAAAATGTAACAAACCTTTTCACAGGAAGCTGAGCAAGTACACATTGTTTATTTCAAAACTACCTATAGAAACAGTAGCATAAATGAAAATATTTGCCATCATTACAAGCTGCCTATAGGCAGTCTTACTCTTAATTATTTTACTCTATGTATCATGCTAAGATATCACACCATGGAGATAAGTGCTTTAGAGATGCCAATAGGCAGATAGGCTTTTGATACTACATCACATAGTATTCAAGGTGAGAAACAGTACAATGGAAATGCCTTTGTTTGAGAACTGGGAGCACACATCCATAGCAGAGCTGAGGGCAAAGCAGAGCATGCATTGCACAGCACTTTGTGTCTTTGTGGTCCATGCTGTTCACAAGCAAAGTGGAGAGCCTGGCTGGGCTGCTGCTGGCACCCAGTGTCCTGCCCAGCAGCTGTGGAGCCCCATGCCTTTGCAAGTGTATTGACAACACGTATTCTGATGCTTTCCAGGTATAATTACAATGGGACATCAATATCCAGTTTCAGCCACAGCTACCTTCGCTCTTTTTTAATTATCTAGTGACCTTGGTGACTCTGTTTATTTTATTATTTTGTCTAGCTATCAGAAAAGTAAAATCTGAAAAATACATCTGAAAAAACAGAAAATGTAGAAAATAGACAACTTTACAAAAGCCACATTTGTGAAATGACTACAGATAATTATCTACCACAGCATTTACAAAACAAGACTTAAAAGCAAGGAAGTTAATACTTAAAGACTGCAAGCCTCACAGTAAATCTTGTAGGTCAGTATACATAGCAAACATAAAAGCATTGTCATGTCAAGTAACAAATTCCCTTCTCCTCGTCACATAGCAAGACCTCTGATTTGAGCGCCCTCCAAAATAGTCTGACTTGTTCTTTGCTTGTTGTCCACATTAAATCCAGCACATCTGTTTTGAATTTTAGAGTTGGTTTGACATTTTATTAATGATAGTAAGCAGAAAGCATTATCAATGGACTTTAACTTAACAGTTACTTACATTGTCCTACCTGACAATGAAGATATACATTTTTAAATACCTATGTATAAGTGTATTCCAAGATGCAGAACATTTTTAGTTCCAGAAGTCTGTTCCCTTTCTTAAGGCTAGTACAAGTAGCTGAACAAACTGATCTCCAAGGGAGCCCGAGTCACTTCAATGGTTTTACAGCAAAGATAAGTTACAGCTTCTAATCTGATACATCCTCTGGAAGGCTGAGGAGATGAAAGACGTGATTCACTAGACTAAGGTAAGTGCTCCAAGGAATGTGGAGCTCAAAAAAATTATACGTTTCTGTGACAAAATACTATCTGCGTTGTCTTTGCTTAGTTAGTAATAATAGTATAATTATTAGATCGATTCTATTAGATATAATTATTAGATATAAAACTAGAACAATAAAGAAATATCAGCATGCTTAATATGCTTCATTCACAGAACTGAGTGTAAGCTGTGCTTAGGCATATATGAAAACTCGCCCTGCCTCCTGTAATTATAATATATAGAGGATCCAGGGTGCCATCACAGGTGCCATCCCCCTTAAATTGCCTGGCCACTGCACCATGTAATTGAGGGCAGAAATGGACCAAGATCTCTCTGCTCGTATATGTCAGCAAGGAATTATCTATAATGATTCTTTCCCCATTTATCATTCGGTAGAAGATTTTGCATTACTTTCTTCAGCCATCATCTATGTCCACTCCACTGTCATGTTTGCACCGTGTTTCTTTGGCATGTGTTGAAAACAGTCATTAGCACACGTTGAAGACTATCAAATGGGATGTTTGCAGCTGTCGTTTCAGAGGATTATCTTTTGCTGTTCTCTCCCATTTGGGCTAATTATGTCTGTTGTCACCGGGCAATTGGAGGATTGTGTAACAGGGGCCAAACGCGAGACTCTCCTCATCAGACAGTACTTAGGGGTAGGAAACCCAAGGGAAATTAATGCAGAGGACATGAAAAGAGCAAATGAGCACAGAGAAGGAACGCCAGAGTTTTGTTCATAGCTGAGTGATGTTTGATAACTCCAGCATAATTTGGCTTTTTGATGGAGTTAATGCTTCATTCAATGCAATTTCATTTTAAAATTATCTACAAATACAAAATGATCTTCTGACTATATCATCTGCTCTGACTCAGACATGGCAAATATGGCTATGAGCAACTTCACGCGGCTATGGCACTGCGGTCTGCAGCTGGGGAAGCCTGAGGCATTTCCTCAAATTCGCACTGAAGTGGCCAGGAGGTTTCCCTGAATGAGGGAAGTGAAGTGCCTGTGATCAGACTATGCTTCTCACAGCATGAGGATGTGCCAGGAGAAATCCCTTGTATCTGAAGGCTTGTCAAAAATTCAACCCACAGCACATGCAGTGTTTCACAGCTGAGAGCCAGATGGATGCTGGATACTCTTCACCCAGTCCCCTTTCTCCACATTTGTTTTTGTCTCAGGCAGAGAGAAGGGAGTGAGTAAACAACCATACGTAGGCTGGGAGAAGTGTAAGGTATTACACTCAAGGGGTAAAAACACTCACAGGCACTTGATGCCTTGCTGCACTGAGAACTGCTCACAAGTTGCTGCTCCTAAAGTCCAGCCATATGTGTTAGGAAAGCTAGTGTGAAGTTTTAATGTGCAAGTAGATAGTTAGACAGGCACATTAATATTTCATGGAGACCCAGATAAATATGCAAGAGGCTTTTATTCAGATCCAAATTTGCCTCTGCTCAGGCACTGAATTCAGTAGACAAGGGGTTCAATATTTGATGCTTGAGTGTAAGTACCCATATGAAATGATGTTTCTCAGTTAGATAGTGGGGGTTTCTTTAAAATAAATCCTTAATCTAATATAGCTTAAATTAAGTCAGTGGCACACAGGATGTGCCGCAGGTAGGAAAGTGATAAGACAAGTACGGCTCTGCATAACACATGCATCTTTTATATTGTACTCTTCAGCTCTTCAGATTTTGTCTGCAAAAGGAGTTTGGTGCAATCAGCCACAGCTCTTACAGGAAAACAGAAATTTGTTGACACTAATAATCCTCCTTAAGACACAGCTTTGTACCACTCCTCATTCATCTCCCCCTCCTCGCCTGCCAAAATAAGAGCAAGCATCAGTGTGGGCTCCTGCGGGGAGCTGTTTTGGCTGAAGCCTGGCAGGCACAGATGGCCAACAAGCTGCAGCCCCCAGTCCTCCTTGGCTGAAAACCACACTGGGTCATCTAATGGATCCTAAGCAGCCAGTGAGAGAACTGGTTTGCTCTGTACCATATCTTCCTCAGTTTCCTTGGGCTGACAACAACAGGCACATTGCATTCCCTCTCAAACAAATCCTCTGCTGCCCATTTCATGCTTGTAGCAAGCCTCATAGCTTTCTTCTCCTCTTCCTCCTTCCACACAGACAGTCATGAAAAAGCCTCTCCCTCTTGCACCCACAACTCAGCTTTCAGGTGCTGACCCTCTATACAAAACATAGGTCGTTAGGCTATTGTCCTGGGACTCCAGCTGATGATAGTGCCCGCTCCTAAGAAGTCTGTGGTCAAAACCAGCAGGACAGGCTCATGGCATGGTCAATGCAGGTGCCCCAGGCACTGAAGATGCTGCTAGCCCACCAGCATCTCCCCCTTAACATATGTAGTTAGGTAAGGGTGGCTGGAAAGGAAAAGCCATGGGAGAAGGGGCAGCAAAGGGAAAGGCAGAGCTGCTGTAGAATTAGGGGGGATGAGGGGAACGTGGGCACTGTGGTGAGGCTTTGAATATGGCAGCTGGTGACAGGGAGGGGATCAGCTGGAGAGAAGGGCAGCAAAGACGGGGAGAAGAAACTCCATTCAGAGTGGAGGACATCTGACTGCAGGGAAGGCCTCTGCCATGGTGGCTGCAGCCACTCCTGGTTCCCTCTGCTGCTGTCCCAACTGCCCCACAAGCCTGCTGGGGTCCCAGGGCCCCGCTGGGGTCCCAGAGCCAAGCCTGGGGCCAGGGTCCAGCTGAGCTCCTTTTGTGCCCTTCTTCCTGGTGCCACATCCCTGTATTAGCCCTTCTTGCAGAGAGGTGTTGAACCCCACTGGGCCAAGCTCTTTTCCTCTAGTTCATTCCTGAAATGCGACTTGTTGTATGAACTGAGCCTGGTTTTCCTTCTAGTCCTCATGAAACGAGCAATGCTGCATCCATCTCTCTCTTCCTTGCAAGCTCCTGTCCCCTCTAGATTGAGAATGTGTCTTCTGCTTATCTGGCTCCCGTCTGTGTACTCTGACACTGGAGTGTTAAATGAGTTTCTGGGAAGACTGGCTTCCCACTGCCGATGCCCTGGAAGAAGCTGGCCTGAGGGTAGACATTTCAGTATGCGGTGTGACTCTTCTAAAATTCATGATAACTCTGTGCACTCAAAGCAATTGCATCTAGACAGTGGCTAACACTGCAGTTGCTTGGGTTCTTTCATTGCATTTCTTTCTTCCCCTATAGAGTTTCTTTCTCCCCTCCCTGTTTTGTACTTCTCTCCCCACCATATCCAGCCCTGCAGTCTCCTTGCCCATGCTAGAAAAAGGAGGAATCTGTGATAATAGTACAAGAGTGTCTTGTGACTATGACACAGTGGTAGATGGCTCTGACAGCACAATTATGTTGAAGACAGTGGAATTGAGCCTTTTTTATCCCACAGCTGAGAATCTGAATCTTATTTTCAGAAGATTAATTCTTTTCAGGTTTACAGAAGTCAGCCAATGTCTACTTCTTGCTGTTGCTTTTTCTTGTCAAAGCACTATACATTTCTGTGCTGTTGTAACAATCTTTTTATTGGGAACAGTGAAAGAGTTTTATAAGAATAATGGTCTTGTGTATGATGCTCAATCAATCTAATTTTCTAGCCTCTTTAAAGTTTGCCAAGCTCTACAGCTTAAAAATCCACACTTCAGCTTCTCACAGCAAGTGTGAGATGCTGCCTAAATTTCTGAGCAGTTGGAGCATTTGCTGTCCTCAGGCAATGTCAATTTGTCCGTTACCACAATGAGCCCAAATTGCTCTCTGTGGTTTGATTCAGTTCCAGAGGCAAATTATAAGATTTAGGCACAACTGAGAAAATATAGGTGGGAATTTCAAAAGTTCCTCCAGCACATGCAAGCTCAGCTCCCCTTAAAACTCACTAGTACTTGCGCTCCAGGTTAGTCAGTAACAACATCTGCTCACATAACACTTTATTATACCTCTGCTAAGGTGTGTTAGGAGAGCCCAGCAGGCATGATTCTTACTTCTCAATTGAATGCAAGCTAGTGAATAGATGTGATTCCCACTACCCTCCTGAAAAACCGTGCGGGTAATTTCACCGGCGGACATGAAGATGAATATTTACTTGGTGTAGGCAAACTACTTACATCTGCTACATTATTTCTCCTGGTTATTGTTCTGACATTGTCAGGAAGGCCTTTACATTTCTTGGCCAAAGCACCTCAAACAATGATTCTGTGGATAAACTGAGTATGGACAATGAACTCATCTGAGTGATTTCTGACTATGCCCCCAGTCAGACTAATGAGACTGCACACTCCTGCCATGTGGCCATTGCTCATGCAGGTAATATATTCTTCAGAGGCACTAAAATGTGGGGTTTGGATTGAAAAAAATCCCCAACATTTTGGCATAAAACACATTAGAAGAAGCAATTCCCTAAAGTTTATGAAATTGAAATAATAATAATAAAAATAACATTGGTACTAAACCAAAACCAAGAGTATGTATTTAAAAAAAAAAGATTGCTACTATGGAGCAGAGGGCTGGAGAACTGAATCCCAATGTAATGATTTCTAAAACAGAGGCTTCTCTGTATTGCTGTGCTATGAGAAATAATCATATAAGGCAACACATTTTAGAGTTTCTATTCTCTTTTTCTTGTGACACTGCAGCTTAGAAAACTGAGATCAGGTCTCAATTCCTTTTTACTTAGCCAGTTTGTTTACTTCTTACATTTTCACATTTAGTAACATTGCACTTCTGTTTGTATCTGTTTCCTGTCAATGTTACTTCTAGGTTTTGACGTTTCAATACAATATTTCTGTGTTCTATTAGAAAATACTGTCAGGACATACTTATTTGTGTTTAAATACATTCAGAGGAAAGAATTTTAAAAGCCCTTAAAAACATGCCTGTTGATCTCTGGTTATGTGAAACACCTTTTACCTCAATTGCACACTAGATTTGTGCCTTTAACATTGCTTTTACAATAACAGGAAAGAATACAATTCAAAATACATTAAAGAGTAGGGAAACAGCTGATATATTCTCTTATTATTCAAATGACATCTCAAGCTTAAAACAAAAGGTGAAGAGTGAGTGAATATCTTGTAAAGCACAGAAACACAGAATCCATCCTTTTATTTAAAATGGTCCCGTGTGTGGACTTTCAGTGGGAATCCCAGATATTCTTTGTTTATGAAAATCAGACCAGACCAGTTTAACCAAAATACTCAGAAGTTGATTCACTACTTATGTACCTTTGAAAGCTCAGCAGTGAAGTTCAGCCAGCACCCCAGAAGGTGCCATGGGGGAGCAGCACTAATTAAGGCTTTAGCATCCTGTGCTTTGGCTTTCCCTTGTTCTTATGCCTGTCTTTGCCTTGGGAGCAAGGCTGAAATTTGGTGCATTGAGCACATTTCATCCTTTGGCCAGCAGCACCCATGGGTCACATGCCAGTGTCTGCAAGTCGCTGCTCTGGGAGGGGGGTGGGAAGCGATGCTGGAGGTAGCCACGGAGGGACTGAGCTGCAGGACATACTGCATCGCCTGGGAGCCCCAGGAAATCTCCCCAACACCCCAGCACCCCAGGAAAGGTCCTTCTCCTTGCCCCAGGAAAGCTTGCTGTGAGCTCCTCTTTCTAATCCCACTTGTAGATGTGCACTGTAGTGAAAGGTGCAGGGAAGAGATACCCCAAGGCTCAGCCTGACAGTGATGGCAGTGATGCTGAGCATGTGAAGCATGACCTGGATGCCCTGCAGAATCTGTGCCCATGCTTTCACGGCCAAACAGACTGAAATAGCTGTGGAGCCCTGCCTTGCAGTAGTCATGCACTGGCCCTTGATGGGTGATACTAAAGCATACTCCTGTTTCTCCATTAATCACCTGTAAAGCAGCTTTCTTCTTTATTTAGTTCCCTGGGCAAATCATGTCTTTTTTCTGTTCTGTTGTGGTCCAAAATATTACATATATGTAAACACAAGCCTGAACTCCCTGCTGTGACAGGATCACTCACCTTTGCATACCTCCACATGCTGCTCTGTGAAATAGGTCCAGCAACACCTCCCCTCCCTGGACACTGTGCTAGTGTTTCTGAAGTGTTTCATGCACAGGTGATTTTGTAAGGAGCTGTTTTAGGGTAACCATGGAACACGTCTGTTAAGGTATATAGATCAAGTTTTGCATATGAAATGCCAGTCTATGCAATCATGCATTAAACTGTTTCTGTTCAACTCTTTGTGGTGTTTCTGTAGCTCTAGAATTAGCCTGAGTCAAGATGCCAGCATCTCGTGTACCCCACGTTCCCGAGGCTGGTCCGCTGAACTACATCTGTGTCTGCTCTGAGGACCATGTGAGCTCCACATGCAGGTACAAGCTGAAGATCCAACACGTCGTCCTCCCTTGCATTATTTCTTTCCGTACAAAGAAAACTGGACATGTAGGAGGCCAGAGAGGGTTGTGGAGAACCACCCCAGTAACCCAGGGGCCAGACAGCAGGGCTCACTGCAAAGTACTCATGCCCACAGCATAGAGGCTGCCTTGGCACTGAAGCGTCCTTAAGAGCCACTATTTGGAAAGAGTTTTTGCTTAGTTTCTATATAAATAGTAAGCTTCTCACACTATAACTGCACTTTGTGCAATGACACTTGCACTAAGGGAACTTGGCAATAACTCCCCATCTCTAGAGGAGGACCTCTGGTCATTCCCCTCGTTGAACGCCCTCTAACCCTCATCCCAGTTTAATTTCTTTTTCAAAATTAGCAGAGTTATTTCTGTGCAATGTTCTTCTATGCTACTTCTTCAAGTACAGGACCTAGCCCTGGGTTCACAGAGAAGTTCACTTGTGGCAGGCTTGACAGGCTAGGGCTATGGCCTCAGCACATGGCCCAGACAGGTTGTTATAACTTGACTTTTTCATATGACCAAGATATGCAGGTTTGGGAACTAACTACCGAGCATGCAAAGTAGGTCATTCTGTACACTTTGTGTATGCAGTGATGTGCACATGCTAACTGCAGTAAAAGAGATATTCATACACGTTTACCAAACCCAGCAGCAATTTACGGACCAAATGCTTTGTCTCAAAAAAGCTAAGCAGATGAACAGTGTCTCTGGCTACCTTTACACTTTCTTATCAGCTTGGAGTTGAGCCCACCTTTTCCCCACAGCCCACTTGCATTTGTCATTTCTGCATATTTGGTTGTTCATTGCAGTATGTTTGCAAGCAGCTAAACCTGAGCTGGTGTGCAGAAGCTGGCTAGTGCACAAGTCCCAGTCATAAGAGTGATACAGGTGCCAGCAGCACCTGGCTAACTTGATCCAGCTCATCCACACCTTCAAATGTGCCTTCAGAGGCAACTAGAAACACCTGCCCTGTTTGTGAGGTGTGAATGTGTAAGGTTCCTGCTAATATACTGCCTCTTTAGTCAGGCATTCAGGACTGAGTTCTGGTTAAGGTGACTGTGAGCATCTCTGGTGTGAGAACCTGGGCAGTCTGGTACTCTGATATTCTTCGTGATGCCACTTGCAGCAAGAATAGATGCTGGCTTGTGGCAAACAAGCCAGAAGATACTGCTGCACAATGTCTTGGTTGTATCAGAGCGTGTAAAGTGGCCTGGATGTTCCCCAGGCCCTTTGAAGTGGGGCAAAGCGGTATATTTTTTTTATTTTATTTTTTGTATACCCATAGCACTAGGTTCCTCTGGACAGACCGTAACAGGTCACTGATACGTGTATGCTGCTCCTAATGTAGTTTCCAAAGCCATATTAAGTGAAAGCACTATGTGTTTGGCAATTGCAAACACTGGATGAAATGGTGCGTCCCAGACTTTCAAATGCATCTTTTGCAATTGTGATGGGCTGCTTCTCTCCATGCGGGGTTTTGTCAAGTTGAGGGTAGCTGTGTTGTCTAGGGCAATAGTAGAGTCCTGATACACAGGAATGGCTTGTGCTCTGAACCTTAATCAGAAAAATTGCTCTGAGATGACCTTTCAGTTGGGTACCTCTGTGTAACAGTACCTGCTCATATGCAAGGGGCCGTCTGTGCACTGAGAGGCCAAAGTGGACAGGATGCTTGTCAGAGGCCTTGCTGGAGATTCAGAGCATGACACATGCTGGCTGCATGTCCTCGAAGGTCCCTGCATGCAGAGAGAAGAAGTATGGGAGATGGGAGCCAGCCTGCCAAAATACTGCACATACCAACTGTCAGAGTGCATGGCTGTGGTGAGCTGGCGCCCCATGGTCCAATGAACCCAAGTCTGACCTTTGATGACTTTTATAGCCAGGAGAGATGCAACCTTTGGTGTTTCTGGGCAGAGCTATTTGCAGATTAACCTTGGTAATCTTGAATTCTAGTAATGCAGTCACTTTAAGGCTAATGTAGCAAATTTAAGTAGTGAAGATCTTCCAGGTGATGCTTGCATAATGATTCCACTTTAAAAATAAAGTATGGATTAGAAAGAACATACCAGTTCAAACACTTTGCAGCTATTTGGGACTTGACATCATAATTCTCTTGAATTAATGAGGGTTGTCTGTAATATTCTGGCAAACCTTTCCCTCCCTGTTCCTTGTTTCTCAGCTCTATTGTACATTGTCATGTTTTTAGTCTATGCTAAGAGGCTAATCAAAAGCCAGATAAAATAGACCGAAAGATCTCGGCTGATTTCAGAGGTCTCTGGAGCAGACTGTAATACTATTTATCTCTTAGAATAGGGACCCAATTTTGAAAGCATTTGTAGTGATGGAATAGCTGCTTGCTCCAGGAAGTTGCTCTGCATTTCCATCGTTTAAACTCTTCCCCTTTTATTTACCTGTGTATCACCAGGCAACATGACTGTGCTTTATAAATGAGAGCAAGTAACAGACAGTGATTGTATCCTTATGCCCTCTTACAAGACTTTATTTTCTATTAAGTTCTAAGCAGTTCGGTATGGGTAAAAGCTTTATGCTTCAGATTTACTTTTTATTTGTGCCACTTAAATTTTTCATCTATATAAAATCATTCTCCCTCTCCACTCCTTCCCAGTCCTCTCTTGCCCCTAGCTGCTCCTTAGTGTTTTAGTCAATAGGAGCTTCATTGGTGCAAGCACATTAGGGATTAGCACAAGAGCAAGTGTGTTATGAGAAAGGAAATAATAAAAAACCAAGAGAAGATAAAAGCAAAGGAAGGAACCAAGTATACACTCAGCAAAACAAGGACAACAGACAAATACAGGAGTGAGGAGGAAAGATCTGTTAAACGTGCATTCAACTTGGTGGAAAGAGAATGGGGCCGAGACATAGAGTGTCTGCAATTAGCATACAGTGCTTTGAGACAGTGATTTCCAGTCTGCTATTTCCCATTTTGTTTAATTTTTAATTCAAATTGTGTACTAAAAATAGGGAGCATTTTGGAGCTGAAAAGATGCGAATGGCATAGGGATAAAAAACAGAAACTGCAAGAGGAATGCTGCTGTAGCTGTAACAGCCCTGCTGGGATTTCTAGCTTTGCGTCTCAGTCAGTTATGGTTACAAAATGCAGATTTGCCTTATCTGGGTCATTTTGGCTGAGAGAGCACATGGTAGTGCCTTTGTGAAATAAACAATAAGCTAGAGTGAGTGGTCATCTGTCTAACTCTTTCTGTAGCTACTGCTATTCCCTTTTTTTGTGAAGATGTTTACATAGCTGATTATTAATAGCAGGAAGCTTTTAATTTTTTGGAAGTTTTATTAAAAATACTGGAGATTCCAGTTTTCAAATAGTATCACTGCAGCATGGTTTGTTTGTCTAGAACTAGAAGGTCAAGAGACTTTTATCTGGATAAAATTATGAAACCTTATGCTTATGCATTAGCTTTCTCTCCAGAGGAGGCTGGAGAACTTTTTCCCTGAAGTCCCAATTCAGCAACTGCTCTGAAGAGATCCCTTAAAAAACCAGAAATATCTCTTCTCTAGGCTCAGCGAGAAAATCAGCTGAAAAATCAGAAAGCAGCCTCATCTAATTTTTAAACAGTTGTGCTTCACAAGCCTTAGAAGTCCCCCAGCATGAGTATATGCATGTGGTGTAGGAAACACTCTTTCCAGCAGTCATTTGAGGTGATGCTGCCACCTCTGGCTTTGGACATGCAATATGTTGAGATTAGCATCTTCGGCTTTCCATAAAACAGCAGATTTGGGGTGATAAAGACACAAACCAGGAAACTTGTAGAACTTCCATCTCTGTTTTAGGTCCAAGTTACACAAAATTTTGTGACATAATATTTGTAACATCATTGCATATCTTTGCCTCAATTTCTGTGGACTTCTGCTTGAATGATGAAATGCATTTGCCTATGTCATATTAAATCTTATACCCAGGGAGGCTGAGAAAGAATTAATTATCTTGAATTTTGCAAAGCCCCATCCTTCTTTCTGGAGGAGAGGAGCTGTAGAGCTTTTCTAAGGTTCTCCAGCTGTGTCCAACTGGAAGGATTGTTATACCCTAATGAACCAGCCTCTCCCTTAGAAAATACTGGCTCACTCAACTAGAGCAGAGGGTATTTTAGAAAAAATGTTCCATATGTTTCATTTTCTGCCATTTTTAAATCTAATAATCAATTTTGGTTCAGAGTAACTGAGGAAAACTAAAGGGATTTAAGTGCTTAAGTCAAGGTTGGACTGTAATTTTCTGATTTACAATGACATTGATAGAAATTGGGTACCAAGAGATACCATCAAATGCACTACCTAATGGTATTTTCCAGATCCTGCTTAGCTTTGTAAAATCTGGCCCCCTGAGTGTTAAGACTGAGAATAGTACTTGAAAGTCCTCCATTGCACTGCCAGCCCACAAATTGGCTCTCTTCTCCCAGAAAGCTTAGAAAAGTTTTCTTTTTTTTCCCCCTCCTTTTTCTATCATCAAACGTTGTTTCCAGTTTCTAATATGCTTTGGAACTGACAGTTGTTTTGGAGTTACAACCAACTATAAGCATCCAGTGTTGAATAAGGATTAATTTACTTTTTAAGAGAAGGATTTCAGCTCAGAGTTGAGCCAGGTGATAATTTTGTCCAGCCCCGGTGCGACAGACCACTGGCATGTGAGCTGCAGCTTATACGGTATGAATATTTTTTGATTATACGTGTCTAGGGAGGAGTACTACAGATAGGTAACCTTACCATTCTCTGAAATTTGTGTATGTCTTTATAGGTGAATTGGTTGCCAAACGTGACAGTCTCTCTTGTTTTCTGTCACTTGTTGGAGAAGAGATAGTAGGGACAACTGAAAGCAAATTACTGGTGTGTTGTGTATGGCTGGAACTGAGCAGTCAACTACAAACTGAGCTTCAAAGCTGTTCCAATTGCATCCTGATTCCCCAGAAGCTGCTCCACGGAGGTGTCTGTTTGGACCAATACAGCATGTTGTTGCTGCGGAAGAGGAAGACAGGGCTAGGTGTGCTACATCTGCTCTTCTTGGCATCCCGACAGTGTGATTTCTCCTGCAGTAAAGTGTGTTGGAAAGCTTCAATAAACTTGTCAGGAGCACGGCTCATGACACAGTCTTGGGGCAGTGGGGACATGGCCCATGTAAGTGAAGGGAACCTGGGATGAAAAGAAGACTCTTGCATCTTTCACTGACATAATACCCCAATCAAGTTTTGTGTTTAGCACAAGTGGGGGAAAAATAGCTTACTGTGTAGGATCACTTGAAGTAAGTGCACCTTGCAAAGCAAGAAGTAACTCCTTGATATCCTGATGACACATCAGGACAGCAATTCTTTAACACTTACGGAGTACTTTTTATCTTCAGAGCTCCCAAAGCCTGAGGGAGTTACGTGTGTATTGTTACAAGCCATGGACCAACATGCTTCACACTGTGGCTACTGCTGCCATCAGCCAGGGCAGAAATGAAGATCTTCTTACTAAAAAGCACTCTACTTTCCTCCCCCAACAAGCAGCAGTTAAATGAGTCTCCACAGTGATGTAGAAACTGGGATTCAAAATTAAGCTGGGCTACTTCTATCCATCACAGTGTAATACAGCCAGTCACAGCTAATGCCTTTTATCCAGCGGCGGGGAACTGGGGCGTGGAGCCTCCAGGGGTGTTGCACAGTCAAAATCCCAGAAAGCCCATGCCTGCTCTTACAGTGCTGGAGCTAGGCTACAGCACTGAAGTTTCATCTTCACACCTCAGGGAAATGCAGAAGTATATCCATAGTAGAGTCACACACAGAAACTGAGCAGCATTGTGGTAGCTCTACAGAAACTGTAGTTTTGTCCTGCCTCTCTTGCTGCTTCTTCTAGAGCCATGATACCAGGGGTGAAGCAGCAGCCCTGGAGCATCTTGCTGCTGTGATAGAAAGAAAATGTGCTCCTCCTTAGCATAGATAAGGGCCATCTGTGCATGGCTGAAGTGAGATAATGTTTAGGAGCCTCCCAGGATAATAAAGACTGCACTTTCTTTAACGTCTTGTGCTGTTTGAGCTCATGGCAGTGCTCCTTTTGAACTCGCTGTGTTTTGTAGTTCTCCCCACTTGCATAAATTGAAGTAGGATGCAGTGGTTCATATAAATAATATGGTTCAGGGAGGGCACATGTAACACTGTACATGCTGATACAAGCCAGTTGATGCTTGGACATCACAGGTCTCTGCATAGTGTACCAGGAGGTTTGACATCTATGTTGCTACATCTGTCAGTCAATAACCCCCGTGCTGCCCACCTTTAGAGGGTGAGTTACATGTGGAGAACTGTTTTCTCTGTAGTTACCAGGACTGAGAGCACTGGGGTTGTGAGCACTTGTGTGGAAACTGCTGTAGTAGACATGGCTTATGGAACAGAGCTAGATGTGGCTGCAAGGCATCAGTTTTCTGCTTGACTGAAAGTCAGACTATGTACCCTGAACGATGTTTGTTTTCGCCTGTTGTTAAAGACTTTCTTTAATAGTGATTCCACTGCCACCTCAGTGAATCTCTTCTAGTGCATCTCTATACTGTTTAGAGTTTTCCTAATATCTAACCTAAATCTCTTAAATTGTCACTGTTGCAATTATATTCTCGTCTGTTACTTCTCTGCAATTACTTCCTGTCCAATCCATCATGGGCATGGAAATTACTTTATTTCCTTTCTCTGTGCAACAGCCTGGTTGTACTTAAAGGATGCTGTTCTGACCCAGCTTGGACTTCCCTTTGGTTTAAACAATTCCAGTGCGTTCAGCCCGTACTTGCAGATTGTGATTTCTAGACAGCTAATCTCTTTTGATCCTCCCATCTGGTATGTCCCTGATCGTTCCAGGTCCTCCTTGGGACAAACTGGAGATGTGACCTCACCAGTGCTGAACCAACAAGCAAGAATTACCTCGTATGTTTTTAAGGTTACCCAGCGAGAGATCTCTGCCTTTTGAACGTGTCAGTGTTTACTGGGGGCCCGGGATGGGCACAGACCCACGTGTCAAGGAGGGACAGCATTTCCCAGTGGTCCAGAAAACAGTTCACTGATATATTTACCATCCTATTTTCAGTTATTCCCTTTTTTATTAGACCAAGTGTAGTAGTAAAGGAAGCTTAGCTCTGTTAAGTCTCTTCTCGTGTATCTTCTGAATTTAGGATTGCTGAAACACAGCAGCACTAGTGATGATATCACAGCTGTACTGGAAAATCCGTTCCAAAACTAACATACCCAAGACTCCATGAAGTGAAGCAAACTTATTGTAATGGGTGAGTCATGACAAACTGTAGAAAAAAGGGAGTTCAAGATATTTAGCAGAAACACCACAGGTCACATGAGAAAGACGCAAAGGTCACTATGAGAATAATTGTGTTGTAACATCTTAACTTTTGCTCCTTCAGAAAGTAAATAATGTCATTCTAATTGTAAGTAAATTGAAAATAAAATGCCAGTACCATTTTGGAGGAAGACAAACCAAACCAAATAGAGAGACACAAGTATGCAGAAACACATCAATTGTTACCAATTTTCTGAACATGGCCAAGGGGTGTTACACTGGTGAGTCACTGCAACTTGACCGATATTGATTTCCAAGTGAAATCAAAGGCACATTTTGACTAGGAAATGTAAAAAGGGGAAAATAAACACCACTGTAAGAGATAGGGGATGGTGTTTCATCAAAAGCAAAGTGGTGTTTGGTGACCAGAAAATGTGGTGTTTTGGAAAAAGTAAAGGGGATCTTAACAACAGGGAGTGATCTCTACGTTTCAGGTACTTCTTCCGCCTCCCCAGTGCTTGCCAAAGAGGCTGACGAACACTCCTCCCTACATTTGTCACTATGTGTTGCAGTAAGACTTTATGGAAAGGGAGGGTGATTTTATGTTAAACAAATATATTTCCAGTCTCTCATGTTCATTCTCTCAGATTGCTCGTGTAGGCACACATGCATTTCTCATATGTCTTCACACACACTCAAGAGCTTTCTTCTGTCTGTGCCTGGGGAGGCAGGAACGAGGGATGCCTTGAGCCCTCACCAGTTCTCTTGGCTTCCTCTTTTCTGGCAATGACAAACTCCCTTTTGGATACTCCTTTTACACTCTCTAGGAGTTGAGAAATTACTGTGGTGTAATACACCGGCCTCAAATCTTGCTCTGTCCTTGCTCCAAGGATGTAAAACAAGGTTGCTCCCCTTTGTCTTTGCTTCCAGTTTTAAGATTATAATCCTCTTTCCTGTTGAGACAAAAGGAGGACAATGGCAAAAGAGCTGTGTTATGTCCTTGCTCCCATCTGGCTGTTACCAAAGACTTCCACTGGTGAACCATCTCTGATGGGCCTTTGTTGCAGAGTAGCCAACTGGTCTTCATGGGAACACACACCCCAGCATTTATCTCAATTTCTCTCAGTTGCATCCTTGGTAATCAACATGGGATATTCTTTTAAACCTTGCTCTCATTTCTTATGGTGCTTTGACACACAGGCATTCCTATTCATATGTCAGCTAGATTAATCTTAATACAAGTGTCACAAATGTCCACATAGTTGATAGCCTGCAGCCAGGACCTTGCAACTTCAAAGATGTCTCTCCAGACTCCCAGAAGCTCCTAACCCAGGAGAGGCTGCCAGATGGAGAAAGCAGCCTGATACACCCAAACACACCTCTCATTCCAGTGAGAAGGGGGATCATTGCTGCCACAGCAGTCGCTGTTGGTCTCATAACTGGATAAGATTGGATAAGAAAGGCATATGTTTATTTTATTTAGGAAAAACAAGGGGCAAAAATGTAGGCAGGCAACAGTGAAAGCTGTTACCAAAGAGCTGTAAGAGAGAAAAATGCAATTTTGCGTTATCAGTTAAGAACCTCCTAAGATGTTTCAGCATTTCCTAGCCCAGGAGATCTGCTTCCTTGCCATCCCATCTGGCCCCAAGACAGGAGCATCCTGGGTCTTTCCTAGGGCCACAGCTTTCCCCTCCCTGCTGCTGAGGACTCCCCCTAGGTGGGCAGGTGAACAGCTGTCCCTCTCTTCTCTTCCTGTGAGCCAGGCTACTTTGTGTGTTTCCTTCTGACTGGCAGGCTTCTCATGTTAAGGATACAGTAGTAAAACTTCATAAATTGCAGCCTTTGAAAGAAAGAAATTTTACAATCACTTTATTAGAGTTGCACTATCCATTCTACACTGAGCTTTTTTTAAAGATCAGAAATTACGTGGCTGCTAGATTAAGCATCCATCTCTGTACACCTATACAGTTAGTTTTAGGGTGACACTCTTAGCCAAGTCCATCAGGAGAAAAAGGATAACACACTATTAAAGTTGCAATTATTGTATTACGTCCAAAATATAAATCCATATACCAGCTGTTATAACCTAGCTAAAGAGCGGGGAGGAACCTGGCAAATTATTTTCGTGGAGTTTTATATAGCTACTCATAACAGTGAAATTAAATGAATGCATGTGTATGTGTGTACAGCTAGATTTATAGACTCTCCTTAAAATGTGTTTCAGTTCCTGCTGAAGTAGCGCAGAAACAGAAGCCAGGATTGTTTCACCTGCATAGCTGGCTTCAGCTCACATGCGTTCAGATATGCTTGGCAATATTAGAGGAACTCACCTATGCTTCATGCAGCCATTTCTTGGGGCAGTTGTGAAAATCTGGGGATGTGAGCCTTGCAGCACCATGAAGCAGAAAGGAAGCTAACACTGCAAAAAGCATTTCCTTTGGCAAGTGCTACCCCCTTCTCCGTGCCTGGACCCCTCAGTAAACCATAGCCTTTGGGGGGTGGGGGTGGGGGAAGCTACAACACAAAGCTAGCTACACAAAGCCCTGCCTAATATCTGTGGGGTTTTCATGTATTTTCTCTCCTCTGTTAGATATTTTTGGCTAGATCTGTAGCTTTTCTGGTTTGGCGTACCTGAAGATGTTACCCTCAGTCAACAGAAATTAAGTGCCTTGTTCAGCTGCCAGTATGTTATTCAAGCTGCAGGAGAGTGTATACCTGGGAGTATGCACAACAAGCAAAAAAAATCATAAATACGCCAAACTTTGATATCTGGGGTGGTGGAGAGGGAAAGGAGAGGTTTCAGACAGTGTCCAGTCTGGCCAGGGTCCACAGCGGGGCAGGCACTGCAGAGGCATTTCTATCTCTTTGCAGGAATCCGGTGTAGGCTCTGTGAGACTTGCAAGCTCTGGCTCAGGTACCGCTGCCTTTGTGCCACACGCCACCTCCCAGTGTCATTGCATCTGCAATGGAGGGGGGCTGCCACCCTGTGATGGCCCTATGCACCCACCCTGTGGGACATGAGATCTGCTTGGGCTTGGCGGCAGCAAGCCCTGTTCTGAAGGACATCTCCTTGTTCCTAGTCACACAGCCCTATGAGTCTGGATGGCTTCACCTCCAGCATTGCCCTGTGCACAACTTATTTACTTTGATATAACAAGTTGTTCTCACTCCTTCATATTTTACCTCCTTACTGTGTTCACTCCTCCCAGCCTTGCCTTTCTTTAGGCAGAGCAGCCTCCGCTCCTCTGGACTCCCTGTGCAGGACAGGCAGACCTTTGAGCCTGGCAGAAGTCCTTCCCCATCTGTTCAGGTCTGAATTCCTTTTTCTGTGTCACCTGCTACCCAAACTGTACAGAGATCCACAGGGGACTCTCCTCAGTGGCTGCAATGGCACAGACGCTTCTCCAAGGATAAGAAATAACATTTCTGAGTTCATTTACCACAGTCTAGGACCACATACAATCATCTTTTAGAAGTACTCACCCTGCAGCTGAGTACCCTGTAATTTTATCTTCTTTAATTAATTTTCAGCTTTCCATCTTACCGCAACAGTTTTGTTACCAGCCTTTGCTTTTCCAGGTAAATTCAACCTATTTCTGTTTTTCAAAGTCTAGGTCTTTCTGCGTGATATTCTGACCCTTTCCTGCACTGGCAATACTTCCTAAATTTGTGACATCAGAACATTTTACTAAAAGAAATATATATGTAAAGATTATATTGTAATATAACTTCATTTTTGGTAAATGCCTGTGATGAAGTTGCTGCACAAGAGCAGTCCATGGGCATTACTTTCAGTGCTTCCCTGCGCAGAAACCTCTCTCAGCACAGTCCTTCCTCCTTCGGTAAAGCCTGTGGTCCTGCTGCACTGGCCACATCACTGCCTGCTGCACGGTTGTGCTGTGCCTTGCACATGCTGATTTAAATGGTAATTCTCCACATAACACTATTGCAAATGCTTTGCTGAAGTCCAGATACAATTTTTTTCTTTTCTCTCTCCAGAAGAATACATTATCTGGTAAGCTCAGGTTACATTTTATCCCATTTACTTTCATGTCCTCAACTTATTTTATTCAGAAATTGTCCTAACAAATTGCACAGAACTGATCTCAGACGAAAGAACATGTCATTGTCCAGATTACTTTTCTTTTTCGTTCTGTAGGTGCTGCTGCCAGTGCTGTTATCCAGGGAGGCAGTGCCCCTTGACAGTGTCATTTCATGTCATGGTTACTGTGCTGCATTGCTCAGAATCTGGGAGGGACATCACCTCCTCTCGTTCCTTCCTTCCCCACCTGAACACACTACCTCAGAGTTTCAGGTAAGGACCTTCTTTCCTATTGTCCATCCAGCTTTCTGCCATTAAATTCAGTATTGCTGTCATTACACAAAACCGAAGTAAGGTACTCTTTTAGATTTGGAACCATACTTGAATAACCTTTAATCTTCGCATCATTCCCATTTCAGAACATCTCCATTTTTCCCTTGTTCTCCTTTTATTTATATAGCTGAGGAGCCATTTGTTATTTTAATTTCCTTTGCAATGCTTCACTTTCAACAGTTTCCACTGTAATTCTACACTGACCTCCAAGTCAGTTTGCATTGCTGATCTGTCTCTTTTTCCATTTCTTGTAAGTGCTTTGATTACTTAGACTTTGAGTTATTAACTTTGTTTTGTTATAAAAGGGGATTGGGGTCTTGCGGCAAGAGGCATGTCCCTCATGTTGGGGTGTGTGACCTGGCAGGGGGCTGAAGTTGTCCCTGTCTTTCTGTCATGGTGCCATTGGGAATGGGGTCTTTCTCACTGCCTAGAGGGGAGACAGGGAAAATCCAGAGCTCCACAGTGTCTCAGAGATTTTTGCCAGGATATATATATATAGGGCAATTGCTATATTTCATAACAGCTCTGGCAATCTGGGAGTTCTGATCTCCCTATGAGTAACAGCCATTTTGAAGTGTTTATTCATCCTGCTAGATCTGAAGCCTTTCACTAGAAGCTGTTGTTCTTTCCCACAACTTACTTGAAGGTTTCTTTGATCTAAATTTCAAGCCCTTCCTAAAATGAAGTCCTTGAGTTATTTGGTCAACTTATTTTCACTAGTTATTTCCTGGTAGTTAGTTCAATAAATAGTAACACGTCTATTTTTGTTTATTCTTTGATTTAATTTTAACTGAGCCAGCCCATGCCTGCTCACTGCAAAATTCTTGTCTATGATTAGCTCTAGCATGATGCTTTCCCTGCTCACCAAAACCAGGTCTTAACTGCCGCTCTGCATATTGGTTCAGTGGCTCTTTGATGAAGAAATCCAAGTCTCCTGATCCAATATTAGGCCATAATATTGCTGGCAGTGTTTGTTCTGCAACCAAGGCATGGGATGTAATATTTCTGTGAGAGCATTATGGAGAACGATAACCTTTCCTGATGCTGTCCCTGGGAGGTGTTAGAGATGCAGTAGAACCAACTTTTACTTTCCTTCCTCAGACTTATTTTAGCTTGAAGAGATTGCCTCCCACCCGCGCTGCCTTTTCTCTTTCCTTTATGAACTACCGCATCATGGCACTACCATGTTAATCTGCCATGATAATCTCTATTTCCATCTTTCCTGAACAGCATGTACCTTCCAAGGATTTGTGAAACACAAGAAATCCCATCATTTTTAGGATAGCATTTTCCTTAGGCCTTTAATCTGCACTAGTAAAGACTAAGAAGCCCTTTCTTTAACTTTTCTTAACCTTATCTTCTGCCTTAGGCCAATAGGGAATAGCACACAAACTTCCATTTGTGTGCTGAATCATGCAGAGTTTCAGTTACACCCTTTCTTTTTCTTCTTGCACTGAAGTTTACTGTGAGATCCCAACAAAAATAATCATGCTAACCATTTTTTTCTCTCTTTCTCGCTCTCTTTTTTTAAAGCTTAGTTTCCAGATTTAAAAAAAAGGCAGTAAAGCCTTCCCTTGGAAACCTGTTTGCCTTGTTTGAGGAACAGGTATTTCAGGGTCTTTATTAGGAATATCTGAGCTGTACAAATACTATGCTAATGTTCACTGCCCCTCTGGAAGAAAGGAGTGCTCTTAGCATGTTTACCACGTATCATTCCCACCTGAGGCATGCCAGAGACACCAGCCTCCTTGGTTTTTCCTCATCCTTTATTGTGCACTCCACTATGTATCTATTATGAATCACTCATAAACCTAACCTAATCATGACAAATACGTGAAGAACTAATTTGCCGTTCATAAGATGAACTGAAGTGGATTGAATAATGAAGGCACTGATGCCACTAACTTGTTTTGATTTGTATGTGGTTAGACACATTTTGAAGTCGACAGGGAAGCACATACAACTTGCTGAGCTCAAATATTTCCTTGTTATTATCTTCCCTTTTCTAATAATCAAATTCATTTGCAAGTAACCACAACCAAGCAACCAAATAACAAAAGATTTATACCATGTTGGCAGTTGAAATGGTCATTTGATTTCCAGTGAGTGTCTGTTGCCAGGTAGATCCTCAAGTGATTCTCATCTTCAGATCTACCTATTTACACAATCTTTATGATTTACCATGTCACAGAGAAGAATCCATTACAGTTTCTGCAAGCAAGCTAGATGCTACATTAGATAACCAAGTTTCCTAGAGCTATTAGCCATATATATTCCAGATAAATTGTTTTCCTCGTGTTATGAAGTCAAAGTAAACCTGCTAAAACAATAACACTATATATCAATATCCTAAATTTCCTATTAAGTTCCATTTGCCTGCAGCTCTTCAAGCTGAGGGGAAAGCAGGTTGAACAGCTCAAGGAAGTAATGTTTCTAACATCCTAATGCAAAACAGTGCAGGGCCATATTGTGAAAGCAAAGCTTGTGTGGCATGAAGAAAGTAATGTTTTATTGAATCAAGAACTTGATGCCAATCGTGCTTTTCAGTTGCAGAAGCCTGTTGTTTATTGCAGCAGCACATTTTGTGTAAGTTCCTTCCTGATTTACGATGATTCACATTGATAGACTTCTAGTCTATGACACTGCCATCACAAACGGTAATTTATAACAGCTTCAGCTCTGCTCTTTAAGTGTTGGTGTTCAAGGACTAGAGCCAAGATCTATTCACCAGAAGTAAATCTGGGAGGAAGTTCACTTACTATGAATATTAATTAATGTTTGTATACTATGGTTTATTTTGTTAAGCAGTGTTTTAATTCAGAGCATTCAAAATGGTGCTGTGTGGGTGAAAAGAATCAGCAGCCATGTGCTCAATTCATTTTAGAGATAAACCTGGTTCCATTCATTTTCTTTTATGGTGAAACCTGAAAACAAGCTTTAGTAAATGTGGCAGAACGGAGAGCGCATAAGCCAGTGACAAGTGGTGCTTCTCTGTGCTCTGTAATTATGCAATAAAGAGAAGATGTTCAGCTTCGCCTCGAAGTCCTTCTCCTGCATTGCTCTTCCTATGCAATGGAGTGAACCTCTTCACTTTGCTACTTTCTTTTTATTCAGGCTAATCATCTCCTTGAGGAGATTCTAGTGGAAGTGATTGAGACTAAGGGGTATAGCATCATCTTGACACTGAAGAGCATTCATGGAAGCTGAGTGCACGACTCCCCAACAGAATGAGAGAAGAATACACAGCAGAACCATAAGAAAAACAGGAATGGCCAAGTCATTACAGATCACTAGCATGCTTGTATTTTTCATGTTATAGCATATAAAGGTATTCTCTTATTTTTGTTTTATAAAGTTATGCTCTCAAAAGCACTCGCATCAATTCATGAGATGAGTAACAACCCCATTGGTGGAGTGGTAGCTCCAAAAGGTAGCTCTTTTCTGGCACCAGCTCTCCCCTCCCTGAAAGTATAACCCCAAAGGCCAGTACTCCTCATTGAAGTGGGCTGAGTGTGAGTGGGTGATGCTGTTACCCCCCTTCACCAGCTGCCTGTGCTGCCTTTGTGGCTGGGTTGTGCTCCTGAAATAACATAGCTGGTGCTTTCCTAGCATTCACTGTAGAGTGGTGTGGTAATGCTGTATAGCCTTCTTCTCTGCTCCTGGTCTCTCATGTACCACCAGGTGTGGCTGGCTCTCCCTTTCCTTGGGCTGCTCCACAGAGCCACCTCCTTACAGAATCAGCCCAAAAAAATCTTCACCCACACAACACAAACAGGCTTTTGGTCTAGTTACTGTCCTGCTTCACAAGCCAACGCCAAGTGCAGCCATCTGCCCAGCACCAGACAGGGGTTCCCAAGGCACGCCAGTCAGCAGAGCCTCTTGGGTCCAGGTCTTCTTCATTAGAGGGTGAAGCAGCTGCAGTCCCCGATAGCTGATGACCCTGTGCTGGGATGCCTCTCTTCCCACCAGCCCACATGCAGAGCACGGCCCTTCCTCAGCCACCCCTTTACAACTGGCTTTTCAAAAGGCCTCTTGCTCTCTGCTGCTCTGTGAAGCTGGTGTTGCTGGCTGTCCTCACCTGGCAGGCACACCAGCCTAGTGAGACCTTTCCTTGCAATTTCCATGCATGGTATGTGTTAGATAAGCCTTAAATAGATTGCACCTACTTCAGTAAGTAGCTAGAAAGTGTAGCGTGCCACAGCTCCTTATTCCATTAAATTAGATGTTAGGCATAATGTGAGCTGCATTCCTCCTTCATCTACACCCAGATTTCCTCACAGAAGTCAATTGGAGCTGCCCCTTTAGAAATAAGAAAATCATTTGACCCAGTTAGGTGTCACAGAACAGACTTCTGTGGATTGCACAGACTGAAGAGAGAGCAGAATGTTGCCCGTTGTATTTACTATCATGTTTGTTTTGGGAGCTAAATTATTCCTCCTAATTCTGCTAGCAGTGTAATACGCTGTCTCAGTAATGGAAAGCATATGAAAGCAAGCAGATGGTGAAAGCAGAAAAAAACCCCAGCGTGTCCTGATAATGTAGTAAGCAAGTTCATTTTTTTGGCATTAGGCTTTCATAACCAAGGCATGGTGATAACAAGTACAGACACATTTTTAGAGCGCAGTTCATCAAAAAATATAGCCAGTTTCATTGCCGGGCAATGGAAGATTACTTTTTGAGACTTCTATATAGATAAAACCTAGATAGGAATGTTGTTGAATTAGACCCAGCATTTATTATTGCTAGAAGATGAGTGACAGAACAGATACTGGTCAGAGTGATTCCATCACGGCTCCTGTGATCTCTGGTATCATTACGAATGTAGAGCCTTTCACCCATTGATTTGCAAATATGCAGCCATCCTGCATTCCAGAAATACCACAGACACTTCGATATAGGTTGTCATCACAGAGGGTGGTATTGGAAATTCAAAATATTTTATTTTGCTTTGTAAGTATGCAGCCTCCAGTTTGAAATGTTGAAGTTCAAGGTGGTTGCTTCTTGGATATTTTTGTGCGTGTATCTGCAGTACATGAAGCTCCCAGCCTGACTCCAGCGGCCCCTTGCTTCTCCTACCCACTTGCCCCATCCTTCCTGAGTGGAAGGCAGAACAGCCTCAGCGGGAAACACTCCCATTTGTTTAGCAAGACTGAGAAAACAGACAACCTTGACTCACTGCCTGAGCAAAAGGCCTTGAAATGTGGTTTCTGGGGAGGACACTATACAGCCTGATGACCTCCAAACTATGTTTTTAAGTCTCTCAGGACAAAACATGGGCAGAAAGGGTAGGCCACATTCACTGCTTATCATTTTAAGATTCTTCAAAGAAGGGATAAATTAATCTTTTTTACAATTTTCATTTGGAGCAATGAAGCCACATCTTCACGTAGCTGCAACATGGACCTTCCTTCAGCTTCCAGGAATTTCAGTTTGAGAGAGAGCAAGGGAGGAAAAGCCACAAAAGGCACTCCTGCAGTCGTAAGAGCAAATGCTAGTGTACAATCGAGGGAATAAACCCAGATCTGAGCACACCAATCTCTTCTGCGGGGAAAGGGGGTGAGGAGAGATGGCCCCATTTCTCATTAAAGCATATAATTGGTTTCAATGCTCTTCTTTCACCATGCAGTAACACAGCATACTAAGTAATGCAAGGGTTTGTTGTTTTAAAAATATTTCATTTGCATCTGGTTCATTCCTGACTTGAAGAAACAAAGGCAAAAGAGTATTTTTGGTTGCTTGATCCCTCTGAGGATCCTGTGCTTGCTGCTTCCTGAGTAAAGATGTCTCCCTTTATCATTTTAGTAATGGCTTGCTGATTTAACTCTCAGGAGATAATTTTTTTTCTTTCCAGATTGCTTTTAGTCATCCTGGGAGGTGGCGGGTGGCATCATTCAGATTTCTTTGATCTCCCTGTGTCCTCTTCATTTCGTTACCTGGGCAGGACTTGGAGCAGGGAGGAAATGTGATCGACGTCACATCCCCAGGTCCCAGCTGTTTTCCTGCTCCTCTGCCTGTGCCACCATCTTTTCCTGATGTCACCTCCCCTTTCCAGGACTTGGGGACATGGTACAGCAGCCAGGTGATCCGGGCCACCTTTGCTTCCAGGGCCACACGGCTTTGGCAGCCTGAGCCAGGGCAAAGCCTGAGCATCTCACCCATCAGAGACTTGGGCAGGGACCAACCTGGGGACAGACCCCAAAACGCCCAGCTCAGACCCACAAGCTGGGCTGGGGTTGGGGTGGCAACAGGCTCGGCTGGGCTGTTGAAACAGCTGGTGGGTCACTGGCAGTGGGTTGAGTCGGCGTGTTGCTTCCTTCTGCTGCGTTGCCCTTCTGTAATCCGTGTATCTCTTCTAGAGCAAGAGCCTGAGGTCCCTCCTGCAGTGAAATAAGACCTTGATCCCAAACTGTTTAGACCGAGGTCAGCAAGCCTATTTTCAAAGCAAAGCCCTGCTCTCCGTGAGTAAATCTCCCTCAATTTTTGCTTGACAATCCCACAGCAAGTGGCTTTAAATGCAGTGTCTGTATGTAACTGCTCTTTTTGGTATGTTTCTCGTAATGAGCCATAACATATGTGCTGTGTCTTTACACACCTCGGAACAATGCTATGCAAACATTAGGAGATTTTTCTAACAACTAGTGAATGTGCTGCTTTTCACAGCTCACCGAAGCACTCCTGGCTGATAAGCCTGGCCGCTGAGGGATGTTATCTGTATTTCTAGGATCAAAGGGAAAGCGAAAAAAAGGTGGAAGGCGTATCTGAATATTTTAAACAGCTAACTGATGGAAACAAGTTGCACAGGGGACACTTCTTGCATGGGGAGGCCTGAGGAGATGTGTTTGTTGAGCCATAACACTGTCCAGAGAAGAAAGTTCAGTGAGAAGTGCAGAGAACCAAACTCTTTGCTCCTTCCCATCTCTGTGCACCCTTGAGTGATTTGTTCAGTTTCTCCCCCTGGCAAGCGCAATGCCAGTATATCCATAGCAATGCTCAGACATTTTGATGCACAGTAAATGAATTAAATCCACAGCACCATGTGTACCTCGCACATGTATATAACAGTGCAGGAGACATATTTGTCCCAGTGATGTCCCATCTTTGTTAGGGGAGTGAAGTGCAGTACACACATGAAGAGCCATCACTCGCCATGGCATAAGCAGCCTGTCCAGAGCCGGGCAGCTGGGGCACTCTCCCTCAGTCTGACTGCCTGCATGCTCCTGAACTACCCCTGCTAGAAATGACCTAGCCCTAGGGCTCAGAAAACATCTTTCTGATGAACGAGGTTTTTGCTGCGTTTCTGATTTGTACCTGAAGCAACCCAGCCTGCCCTAGCTAACAGGCATTTTTCAGAAGGATCTTTAGGCCGAGTCCCTCATATTTTGGTAACAGAGCTGCACTGTTATTCAACGCATTGCATTTTCCAGAAGTAGACATTTCCAGGAAAATACAGTTGGATGTTTTTGCCCAGTGGTGCTTCTTCCATCTTTGGTTATGATCGTGAGCTAAAGACCTTGCTGTAGTTCATCGTCCCGATGAGGATGAGCCCCTGAGACATGGTGTTCCCACAGGAGGAGCAAGAGAGGAAGCAACGCCTGGTGGTGGAGGACTGCAAAGCATGTTTGCTGGGCAAAATATCATATGCATCTTTGTTGAAAGATCATCTAAGTCCAGTTCCAGCTTCAGCAGACACACAGCAGTTCCTCACGATTTACACCAAGCCCCTGACCATGCCCGATGCTAGCATCACCTCCACAGCCCTGCCCTGCTCCCCGCTGGACCATGTTACCCTGTGCAGAGATTTTTGTCTGCACCAAAGTTGGGAAATTCCTAGTTATAGGACCCACGACAACCATAAAACCAGGTATTCTGAACGAATACTGTAAATTAAAACTCTGAAGTTAGCTCCACAAGTGTTTCTCGGTGGGTGCACAAGGGGCCCACTGTACAGCAGTTGGGAGGTGCTGCCTGCAGCCTCCACACCTGCCCCTGCAAAACTTGAGCACAGCTGAAGGAGGGGCTTGGGAGTAAAACCTTTCCGCAGCTGATGCCAGGCATCGGATGTTCTGGGGTAGCTGTGGAGTTTCTGGTGACCTGAGACTACAATAATTCTATGATTCTATTGGAGAAGGTGGTGACCCACGCTGTATATCAAAGCTGATGAGCAGCGGGTGTTTGCTGAACTCCGAAGCAACCGAGCTAACCAGCATCCTCACACAACACTGTATCTTCTGCTCTATTTACCACACTTAAGTGGCCTTCATTGCTTTGGTAGCTGAGGGCTTCACACTTGTTAATGTGTTTATCTGTGCAGTGGCTCTGTGAAGTAGGGACAAACTGTTATCCCCTTTTCACAGGGAGGGACTGAACCAGCAAGAAGCCAAACATCCACTCTAAGGTCTGGAGAGTCTGCAGCAGAGTTGAGGCCTCCCAAGTCTGAGGGTCATAACCTCATTTTCCAGTAGTGACTGAATAGGATACAGAACCAAAATTTCTGGGTGTGCCAGCACCTGCTGGATGGAATCCGCAGGCTGTCACCTCCCATCTCCAACAGCATTTGTATTTTCCTCTGCTATTTCTGTTCTTTCAAATATTTTATCATGGCATTATCTTGTCTACTCTAAACAACGGTCCCCTCTTGAAAGTTGTACTCTGCGAGGGAAAATGTTGACAAATGTTATCATTCCCAGTGTTTGGGCCCAGACACAGAGGGGTGGATGTACCACAGTTGGGACCCCTCCATCCCTCTGCCACCCCAGCCTGTGCTCTCTGTGTGCAGCCACACAGCGTGAGAGCCACCACCAGCTGCACAGTTCCTTCCCACCCATGCTGGGGCTGTGCTCCTTCCCCTAGCACAGGGGCACAGCTGTCTCTGTAGTGTGGAGGAGCTGTGTGGCCTTGCTGGTATCATTCCAGACACATATTAATGGAATAAGAGAGAAAAAACTGGACCCCATGTTCCAAGCTGACACACTGTAAAGAAAGATCCAAGCTGCAATGTTCCTGCCATCTCTTAAAGCAGGCAGTGGTTCAGATCTTTGTTGGCTCCATTGCAGTCCTGTCCCTTTATAAAAACCCAGGTTCACTGAAAGTACTATCCATGTCTGCTTTGGCATGTGAAGAATGCGTCACTTGCCTCGTTGCCTTAAAAGCAATAAATCTCTCTTTATCATGATGGTCACTTAGTAATGAAAACCAGTGGCCACATCAGTTATCTGAGAGAGGCTAAATGACAACTTGCTCCACGCCCTATACAAATCAGCCAGATAGCTTCAAAGCCCTTATCGGTTCCACGCGGCTGGATATATCCAGAGTGGCTGAAACGGGCCAGCATACAGCGCTTTGTCATCCTGGCACATCCTACCCATCCTGCTGCCAGCTGAACAAGGACACACAGGGATTTCTGAGTTTCTACTGTGATTAGACACAGCACCCTGTAACAGTTTATGTAGAAACAGCAACTGTATTTAATCATGCCTTAAAATTTGGTAAATGTCCCACCCAGCTATCTCCAAGCATTTCACCGGCCTGGTCCTTCTCTTGACGCAGGTATTCCTCACAGTGGGTAGGACCCCTTCATAGGAATTTGCTTGTGTTTTTCATTTTCCACCTGCAATTTGGGAAGAAGGCTATTCAGCCACCTTTGTAAAGGGTTTGGGAACCCTGCAAGGAGAGTGCTATTTAGGTATCAGCTATCTGTAGCAGCATGTCACATCAAATTCAGCTGGGGAACAGCTGGCTCTTGTTGCAGCACTCGTTGAGTACCCAACTCCCAGATGTATTAAGACTCCATGTGTGGTCAAGTCTTTTTGCGCCTTCATGCCTCACCTGTAAAATGGAGACAATAATGTTTCTCTGCATGAACGTTGAGAGGTAGTACATTAATGGCACTGAGACCATCACCATGCAAATACCTGAAACAGATAATTCTGCAAGAGCCACAGACACAGCATTCATTTGCATTTGTACGCTGCAGACTACTGAAGGAACCAGGCTATTAACACCTCTGTTCTAGAGGGAAACGCCTGGAGAGTCAGATCAGACATCCAGATTGAACTTCATGGGGTGCGGTGTCCAAATTTGGGCTTGAACGTAGATTGCACATCTAACCCCTACTTTATTTATAATAGCCCAAACACCATCGTGAACTCCAACCACTGACTTACTAGAAATCTGAATCTGGATTTGGCTGCCCAGTTTGTAGCTTGGGTCTGTCTTGAGACTGCCCTGTAGTCTGCTTCAATCTACTCTGAAGCTGGAGATTTATTTCTACAGGAGTCAGGGAAACATATTATGTTGCCAAACTACTTCCAGTCTTTTCCAGAATTACAAGTCAGGGGATGGTGGGTAGGTCCTGTGATTTCCATCCTACAATCTAAACCAGATGGGCTACCCTTGCAGCATAAACATTTAAGCAAGAAAAGCAAAAAATTGGCAGAAAAAGTTCTGTTTTCTGATTAACTGCATTATTATGACTTACATTTTTTAATGAGATGCACATAAAGCAGGTTACAAGATAACTTGATCACTGTCTTCGATTCATCCCAATAAAATACAGAGGTTTTGTTTTGCCAGAGACGAGGAGGTGACCATAGAGTAATACAGTGGTTGTGCTTATTAGAAACAGAAAGCTCTCACCCTGCAGAAGGAGACTCTCTCAGTAAAGCTCATGTTACATTAATCCATATATACAAACAATTAAACGTGATCCAGCAAAGCCATGTTACTAATATCAGCCCAGGTGAGATTAATAGAACAGAGCATAAATTTTCGCAAGTGAGAAAGAGGGAGGTTATGAGGAAATCTGTCACCAGGTTTCTCCGTTCTTGTCAAGGTAGAACAGCCAAAAGGCTCATATCTTCTTGCCATACAGCACTCCAGTCCTGCTGCTTGTATCAGGTATGAGGGCTAATACCTGTGAGGTTTCCCTCTTTAGAAAAAACAAAGTGAAGATACAAAGCCCAACAGCTGTCTTCAGCATAGTGGGACTGCGACACAGCTCACGGACCCTGGGATGTGAGTGGGACAGGAGTTGTTACAGGCAATGAGAGCGAGGATTTAAAGTGAATCAAACTTAAAGACCAAAATTCTAAACCCACAAGCTTTACACTGTATTTTATTGTTTGTTGCCACCATGTTGTTTACCTGCACTTCCTTCATTTTGACGCAGGTATCAGGTTTTTTTTTTAAAATGCCTGAAAAGTATCGAATGTGTAGCTGGCATATTGGACTAATAGGATGGTAGTAAAAATATCTCTCCTGTTCGTTTACTCTTTACATACATGAAAGACAAGACAGTATCAAAAGCAGAGGAAAAAACAGAGACCCAAAGAATCAGATGCCATTCATCTCAGAACTTGAAAGCCCGTGAAATAACTAAGATGCTGGGGAAAAAAATCTGCCATAATTAAAATGGCTGATTGGGGAGAGCTCCAGTGAAGGCCAGTGTGTAATCTGCTGGGAGCCTTGCTAAAAACATTGCTGGAAGAAGCCAGATGTACATAACTGGGAAACACAAAGCTTGATGAAGTTGCACGGGAATTTCAAAATGCAGGCTTGCTGGATGAACGCTTAGCTTCAGCGGCACACGGCAAGTTAGCACAACACCAGAGCAGACCCAAAGCTGCTCCCCCACAGCCCTGGGCACCAGTAGATCTAAAATTGTCATCACCTGCCCACACCAAGTCTCAGGAAGCTGCCAGGCACAGCCGTCACGCCAGATGCAGCCCCAAATTTTGACAAATCCCAAAGTAATGGAGATTAAGAGATTAATGGTCTGATTTTCACTGTTTTGACTTCATGCATGTGCCACTCTATCCAGGTCTGAGGCATCGTGGCAGCCCAAAGCCTCTGTGGTGGATTTGGGAATGGGGGCGGCTGGATTTGCTGAGCTGGCAAAGAGCTCCAGGAGGTCTGTTGGGGCAGCTGCAGAAGCCACTTACAGCAGCTTCGTAGCACTTTCTGACTGCTCCTCAGCTGCAGCAAACTGGGATGCTCTACATTTTTAATCCATTTCTATGCTAAAAAAAGTAGATTTTCTTGAATTGCCTGAGAAAGTGGTCTGGGCTGAACTGGGTTACCTTTTGCAGAAGGGGACTGGTGCTGTCACACAGGGCATGATGGTGGCTCAGCAGTGTCACTTCAGGGGGGGAGCAGAGCTACACCAGGGAGCAAAAGCCTTAAACCCTCCCAGGTTAGATGCAGGAAAGTGCATCTGCCTGTGCTCGGCAGCATGGCAGGAAGGCAGCACAGAGGGTGCCAGCCTGAGAAGGATGGGAAGAAGGGGGAGAATGAGGGAGAGGGGGAAAAGGCCTGGGGAGCAGATGCTGGTGTGAATAAGGAGGCAGAGTGAGCATCCCTTTGGCTCATGCTAGACCTAGAACAGCTAGAAAAACTAAATCTTAGTGGTTGCAACTAAAGTAACACCTTTAACTACTACGTAAATTCTGAGATGATTGATGAAAGAATTGAGAAAAGGAAAACTAGTTTTACAAAACATCACAAACTACCATGCTTCCCAACAATACCCTCATATAGACAGGTAAGACTAAGTTTGGCAGTACCAGAACAGCTTCATAAATGTTTTCTGATGGTTTTATATTATTCTAAACTCTGCCTCTGAATAGTCATCAGTCTTTTTTCCACTGTCCATAAAGCATATGCCATCTTGGATCCTAGTTGCGTGAGGTTAACAGATAACCTTCTTATTTTTTGCTTTCAGTCTTTCAGCATTTCTGCCACTGAAGATCCTCTTCTACATCTTCAAGTCAAAAAATCTTTGTGGCAGATTTGGCATTGCCTGCAATAATTTATGAATGTGATGTGTTGACATGTTTACTGTGTGCATACATTGAGCTACTTCAATAGCTGGATTGTCAAGATGTGTACCCAGGAGAGAGAAGATGGATCCAGGCATACATTTTTGAGGAAACACCTGGGAAACAAAGCAAGCGCTTTTCACTGTTTTGGCTGGGCCCCTGCTAGGCTTGCTGGAGAGGTTTCCCTGGGAGAAATGTGGGCTCCTGGAAAGCAAGACATGAAAGACCCAAGAGAATTTACAGAGGACCATTTAAACAGAGGTTTTTGAGAGTAAGACTCCAAAAGGGGTCGAAAGTGCTCAGATCTGTAGATGTTTAATTTAGTAGACATTGGCAAGACTACAAGATAAAGTGAATGTGAAATATTTTTTAACCAACATGATTTATTTCAATGGTTAAATGGCTCTTCTGTTTTGAAAATGTTGTTTGGGTCACACAGGAAGGCTGAAGGTCTCTGTTCTCATGTGCATGTGTGAGCCTGGAGAAAGTATGGGGTACGTAGGCTGGAGCTTGCTGTAAGTATGTGAGAATCAGATTATCCCATCCATGGAAGGCTAAAAGCTCAAGGCCTGACATAAGCAGCGGGTAAGTTAGAAAGACCACTGACAGCCAGAGATACAGCAGTAACCATAACACCACCATCATCTTTCTTATAAGTCCTCACGCGTAATTCCACTAATGACTTGTATTAAACATTTAAGCCCCAGCATTCAAGTGATTCATATTTGTTACAAAAAACCGTCCCATTAACACAAAGTACAAGCTGAAACAAAGTTAATGAGCCCTAATGCTTGCAGGATAATTCAAAGTTTAAGGGTGATATTAACAAAAATAAAATAAGGAAGAGTGGAAAAAATCCACTTTCATTGTCCACCAGAGAACCTGAGTTTTATCCTTTGGTTCATAAAATCAAATCTATTGCTCAAGTGACTCTTACACTGTTATTAAAGTAGTACAAGAACACATATATGTGCATAATTAAGTACCCCTATGTGACCATAAAAGGTCTGCCTGGCTGTCCATGGGGAATGCGAGTGGGACTTGATTCATATGCACGAAAGAGGGAATGTCATTACCGTAATCCCCCTGTATTTCACCACTTTGCCCAGGGCTCAGCCTTATGCAGTAGAGTGGTCGGGTGTACAGCACTGGAAACAGGAGCGTTTTGGTGCAGGGTCTGGGCCATATGCCCTGTATGTCTGAGAGGCAACAGTAAATTGACGTGCAACTGCGTATTTGTCCTATGAAAATCTTAAGTATAACTCAAGTCAGGCATGCAAAAAACTGAGGCACTAGGTATATTAGGTATATCTGAAAAGTTATGAATATTTTTTTATTTGCCTTCTGGTTTTGCACTGTCAGATACAGATGGCAAATGGGTAAGCGGAAAAAAGTCACTGACATCTTCCTGCCTTTGAAAACAGGTGATCTGACTTAAAGCACTGGCATTTTCATCTTTGTGTTCAAATGAGGAGACCAAACGAGTTCAAGAAATGAAAAGGATAAACAGTACATCTATAGAATGACATTTTGGAAGTGACGAGTGAGCAGTTGTATGGTGACCGATTTCCAACCACAGTTATGTTCATTTTCATGTGGTCCCCATTAATCACAATGCCTGGCCTGGGAACCCCCCAGACATCCCAGTCACAATAAACAAATTTGGAAGTAAAAAATTGAACGGTAACAACACAACACAACAAAGTTGTGGAGCAGGGCACGCATGGAAGCACTGTGCACATCTCCTGCGACACCTCCTAACTCTGATCCTTGGTAAATAAATCACATGGTGCTACAGCAAGTCCTTGAAGAGATATGAGAAGGTTTATAGCAGGACCTACAGCTACTTTGTAGATGCAGCCAAGCTCCTCTTGAGCTGCCTCCCCGGCGGGGCTGGAGCCGTTCCCAAGAGGGATCCCTGTGGCAAAGTGCCTCTCATCTGTCTGTCCCTGGAGCAAGCACCGTGTTGTGCCGGCAGCAGACAGGAGTCAGCAGGGACATTTTTTCTTGAGGTAGGAGGGGAGTCACCTGTGCCTTGGGGCTGCTCTGGGGGCTGTAAATTCGGGCCAAGAGGCCAGAAATAACCCAGGAGCTGCCAGCTGAAGAGCCTGGATTCACAGGCTCTTCAAGAAAACACGGCTTAATGAAAAACTTCAAGGAAAATTAGACAAAATGGACTGACATGGACATGGGAAAACATTCTACGGCATAAATCGTAAATTCTTCCCCATTTGGAGAGAGGCAAGGATTTTTTATTTTATCCGACAGATACAGATAACAAAGCAGCCCTCTACATGGGAGAGTTAACATTGCTAAGATTGATACAGAGAGACAAGATGCACTTGAAGACATAGGAAAACTGCACCTCTGAGAAAGTCTCCACTATTAATATTTCTCCTTTGCAAATGTGGGTCTTCTAAGACACTCTTTTCTTTAGGAAGGATCTAAATGAGGAGGAGGTGAGAAGCAGAGCTACAAAGCATGTAAGAAAGCCTCAAATACATGAGTGGGAGGAAGGAGGAAGAAAGGAAAGAATAATGAAGCTTGCATCACTGGGAGCAAACAACAGAAGAAGGGAAATGCATGCACTTGTGGCTAAATTTTGCAGGAACTTAGGCTGAGGTTTAAAACTGTTGTGGTTAGCATAGATACAGGCACAGATTAATTCAGACTACCTGATCAAAGGGCAAAGAAACATTACTACTGATTTCATTAGGAAAATTACCTGGCTTAGAGTTAATGGGCAAGCACAGGGAAAAATGCCTTCTTTATAACGTTGATATGGAGGAGCCCTGCAAAGGGTAATCAGCACCCATAGTGTCTACGATGATTATGTGATTTGGGGATTCCTTCAATGGGGCCAGGATTTTGCCATTCATGGAGACTCCTCTTGGCACCTGTGGGATTTCCTTATGTGGTGATGTTGCAAACAGATATCTGTAATTTTAAAAACAGTTAATAGATGTCTTGTTATTAACATGGTGCCCAGGGTCCCCAGCTCTAGCTGCATCGATAGCTGAGCCCAAATGCTCAGCTACTCTTGAGGTGTTTCCATTAAAACTGAATCAGATTTTTCTACTTCAAGAGCATCTCCAGTGGCCACCACACCAACGGCTACCCATCTGAACAAGGAAAACAACCCTGGAAAAGGATCCTGGGATTGAATTTATTCCACACCTTCCAATTTCTTGCCAGTGCTTTGTTGTAAGGACACCATTAGGTGTTCAGCAAGCAGGGCTGATCTCTCCTGCTGCAGTCTTAGGCATATTGCAGAGCAGTCAGTAGGAAACTTCCAACCAAACAGAACGAGGGACTTGCATGTCTTATGCAGGAATCCTGTGGGATGGCGATGCCTCCGTCTCCATGCCAGCAAACCCACCTATAAAAGGAAAAGTGTAACTTTGCTCAGGAAACCCCAGGGCTTTATACACACTTTGGAATAAACTGAGCCCGTCCATCCACTGAAGACGCGAGCATCAGGGAATCAACAGGAGGTTATGGCCATCTGCACAGACGAGCAGTGCGCAGGGATACAGCTAGGACCAAGGTGGGGGCGGGGAGACATTTCATGCCAGCAATTTTTACGAATGAAAGAAATCAAAATCCATCCTGAGACGGCAAGAAAAAAGGGCAGAGGAATGACGTTTCCATTCCCTTCTACCAATAAAGCTGTATTCGATACAGATACAGGAGAGCATTCCTTTTTTGTTTCAAATTGTATCATCAAAATTCAGAGTTGCTGGTTTTTGTGTATTGTTGACCTCTGAAGGTTGCAACATGCTGGCGCAGAATCTGGGTTTCTTTGTGTCACTCCCATACCAAAGCGTGTTGGGGCTGGGAGCCCCATACAGTTCAGTAGTGGAATTTGGGTAGGCAGGAAAAAGTGTTGGCAGGACACAGCTCTCGTCCTGCCCTCCGTCCAGACTCAGTGTCAAGGAAAGGATGTATCCTTCGGGGAAAAATAAATCTCATCACGTCCCAAACCAGTCATTCCCACATTACGGCACAATAAATCGAAAGGGATAAAGCTAGGCTTTTCCTATAATCACTACAGCAATTGCACATACCTAGAGTTATCACTCTGTAGGGCTGGTTGGAGAAAGGTAAATTTACAGTGAATAATTACGTGGCCTTTACAGGCTTGAGAGTTCCCCGGGCGTGTGGCAGCACTGATGGCACCAGCTGCCTCCCAGCCCCTGATGGGCCCCAGTTCGGTCCAAAGCTCCCTCTCACCTGCTTTCATGGGAGCCAGGCGGGAGAGGCAGCCGGAGCAAGCTGGGATGAGGGCTGCGAAGGGGTCCGGGAGTGAGGAGGAGGAGGAGGAGGCGGCAGGAGCTCTCCTGACGCGGGGGATTGTCTCTGTTTTCAGCTGTAAAGAATACACTACGGTGAGGTGCCAGGCCCCGGCCGGAGCTCCCAGCTGGTAAGACGATAAGGAAAATAACTGTTTTAGTTCGGCGTGTCTCCGTTTGCAGCAAGCACAAGTCCGGCTCCAGGGCACGGAGGTTGCTCGCAGTGTGGTGGCGCGGGGCTGCCCCGGGGCCGTGCCCCTGCGGGGGGCGGGGG
>JAVJGI010000063.1:43807091-43878672 GCA_035590275.1 Ibycter americanus
CCCCGCCCCGTGCGGGCCCGGCCGCCCCGGCGCTCCTGCCGTCGGAGCGGCCCCCTCGGAGGAGAGGGACTGTCCCGGGAGCTGTAACATCTATAAACACTTTTCTGATTGGTTTAAAAATTTAGACACAGGAAGCGGATGGTATCTAATAACAGACAAGTGGAGACACTGTTGTCATGGAAACTGAGAAGACTTACCCCCCCCTTTATTTAAGAGAGAAAAAAAAAAAAGGGCAAAAGAAAAAAAGTCTGCGTGTCATGAGGCATGCCTGCAGACCGCCTTGGCTGCTGTTGCCTTTCCCACAGCATCTGTTGAAACCCGAGAACGTGCCTGTCAAATCAAGGTCATTTTACAATAAACCCCCGTGCCGCTGCCATCCCTCTTCCCTCTCTGGACATTATCCCTATCCCGCACTTTCCACCCGAGGAGGAGCCTGGGGGGTGCAGCCCCCCTGCCCCGTGCCCACCGGCTGCCCACCCTGTGCTGGGCGTCCTGCCCCAGCTGGGGGGGAGGACCACGGGGATGAATTCCCCAAAGTAGCCTGGGATGACTTTTTCCTTTAATTAAATGACCAGGCCACTTTGTGGGAACCTGTGGACCTGGGAGAGAAAGCTGGGGTTGATTACATCTCCCTCTGTTCCTCTGCATTACAAAGGTATGTTAAAATGGAATGATTGAGACTTGAATATTAAGGCCGTTTCACAACTCTGCCTCACCTGGGGGGGGGGCGGGGGGGGGGAAAGGTGGCAAATGGCTGTGGGAAAGCCAGTGCAATTGCTTTTAATAAAAAAAAAAAAAAATCACCGTTCAGTTATAGTGTGCTACTTAAGGACAAAACAGAGATACAAGAAGAAAATATATTTCGTTACTGATGAATGCAGCATGCGAAAATCAGACTGTTATTGTGGTAAATTGAAGTTTTACTTTGCTGGACTATTGAAAGTTTATTGTGTGTGAAAGGAGAGCGCTATTTTGCTTTTGGAGCAGGAGAGAAGTATTTCACAGCAAACTCACAATAAAGGTTTAATGCTTTTGCTTATGTTCTTGGGCAGCTGCCGTTGATTTTAGATGTTTGTGATGGAGAGATGTCTTTGAGCATTCACTGCGTTTTCTCTGAAACATTTCATTTTGTTGCTCCCTTTAATCTTCATTTTGCAGTGACCAAGCTGAGAAAAAGCACTTGAGTGCTTTACCCACTGTATAAATCATCACTTTGAAACCTTTAATGACCAGTTTGACCTCTCCTGCCCCTTTGCTTGCATATCTCACTTCTTGCATTATTATTTCTTAAGAAAACCGGAGACTGGCAAGCAGGTCTTGCAGATCAGGAGGTAAATCCTGCTGGGCGCTGAGGCAAAGGTGCTCGGCACCCTCTCTTCCCACACCCTTGAATCTTGCTCTCCAAAAAACCCAAGGCCTGGCTTTAAAATCTGGTTGCGGGCAGAGCAGCCTGAAGGGATGGTGGAGCTGGAGAGAGCAGCGCCCGCTTCTGCTCGAGGAGTCCTGTGGGACTGGCACCGGGGTGCAGGAGCTGGGACCCCCCTCCCAGTGTTGGGGAAGGGCATAGGGAGCTGGGTAGCTGCCTGTTTAATCCGGCTCGTGTCTGGTTAGCCAGGTGCTGCTTTTAATTGCTGTGGAGTTCAAATGGAGAAAGTTTGGCTTGGTAGCGAAAGTGTGCTTGCTTCTAGAAGCGAATTTCCTGTTGTCGGGAGCAGCCTTATCTGCAGGAAGGTTTGCCGGCAGGAAGTGTGTCAGTTACTTGTTTTTACACAGTGAAGGAAATGAGCTGGATTAGGTACTTTCGAGATTTACCCTTCACCGTCCTCTGGGTTTGTGCTACTCTGTCTCTAATGGTTTTAGTTTGTGAAAGTTTTATGATGTCAGTCATTCCTGAGGGAAATGCAAGAAGTTAAATGCTTGTGTTGTCTTGCCATTTTTTGCCGTTATAAAAAAACACCCCACCGACCTCCCTGGGCCACGTTTTCAAAAGTGTCCAATTTGCAATTTATACCTTTTGAGCCTCATTAATGATGCTCAGATAGGCTTCCCCCCCGCCCCGCCCCTAGAATGCAAGATCAAAAAATGCACCAGTTATTTTACTAATAGGAGCAGTCCTTACACTTCTGAACTGCCTTTCATCATGGATCATAAATCACTTTACAGAAATTAATTTTTTAATATCCACAGAAGTTGTATGAGTGTAGGAAACCAAAACGTAGCATTTCACGTGGACTGCACAAAGTTGCAAGGCAAATTAGGAGCAGAGCTTGAAGTCAAATTAATTGCCCTTTAATTAGCAATTGCTTATGGATTAAAACTTTGAAAATGTGCCTGCCTTTCCCGAGTGCACCTGTGCTAATGCGCCAATGCAGTGTGTATATATTTGGGGTGTGGGGTTGGGGGTGAGAATATAAGCAGTGGTTCCAGAAAATACCAGTCGTTTACTGGTCCCTGTCCAGCCTGGCATGGTGGGGATGCCAGGCTGGAGGCTTGTAAGATTAGACACAGCTTTGAACGAAGGTCCAGACTAAAGGTGAGAGCTGAGGTTCAGGTCTTTGTGTTCTAGTAGAGCAGGGAAGTTCAGGGAAATAAACATTATTTCTCCGATGTTGGCTCACAAAGGAGTATTTACAGTGTTACGCTGAACTTTTGCCGAGGGTTTTGAGAGGGAAGTGTGGAAAAGTTACATAAACTTGTAAGAAGCTGCCTGGCATCCTGCGTGGCTTTACGTAGTGATTTTTGGCATAGGAGCTGTCTTGGTGTTAGGAGCTGTTCCTGGCAGAAGAGGCTGCCAGGGCTTTCCAGAAGCCTAAGCTGGGCTGGAACGGGACCATCCTGGCTGATGCTGGTTTGCCAGTTCATGACTTCAGACATAACACAGTGCAGCATGGCTTTGGCCACAATTTTGAAATGTTTCTAATGAAACCATGTTTGGCTTGCTACCTGGTCTCATGGCCAAGCCCAAGTCAAACTGTAACAAAATAATGAAGGGCCGGGAGGTGGGGGGGGAAAGACTCCAACAAAATTTCATTTAAAGCTAAAACTTATGGCCCTGTTTTTTAGAAGCAATCAGCTGATTCTGGGAAACCGCCCTGAAGCTCGGGAAGACAAGACAGTACTTGGGAAATGACTCTCTCCTAAGCTTTGGAAATCCTACTCCATTTAAGGTGCCTGAAGTTGAGCTGCCAAGCGTCAGGGCAACTCAAACCCTCCTTAACTGCACTATAACCGTTTAGCGGTCTTGGGACTTTTAACTGATCTGGGCTGAAGCTGGTTGTCTAGCCTAAAGTTTGCACCTTGGCTGCCTGCATAGCCCATGAAGAAGCGAGTCTCCCTGCACCCTGGTTGTCCTCCTTGAGGATGGGCACAAAGCAGTGGGATAGCCCTGCTCTGGAGGTGGCTGGTGAGAGGGGCCACAGCTGGACACGCGACTTTCAGGTGGTTAAAGTTGTGTAGGACCAGCCTCATGTTAGCCCAGGCGTTGGTGGGCGTTTGCTCGCCGGGGGTCAGTTTTTCCCCACCTCTCACAGGAGGAACAGAAGTGGCGTGTTGCGCTCTTTCAAAACTCTCCGTAAAGCTCATCTATTCTGTAATGTCTGCAAAAATTGGATGGGCTAAGTCTGCTGGCAGCGAAACTTCTGCTTATTATGCTGGACAGTATTTTGTTGTGCTTTCCTTTTATTTCTCTGCCTGTAGTCTAAGAATGTCTTTGCTGGAGATGGTGTTTCTCTGTGTCGGCGCTGACTGCAGGACAGCCAGCCAGCCAGCAAGGCTGTGACCTGTGGTCAGAGTTGGTAGGTGCCACTGGATGGAAAGATCTGCCGAGCTGTTTGACACTTACTTTTTCCAGCGTTAGCAGGAATTCACATCAATGCTAGTTGATATGGTAAAATTTCCAACACTGGATGTTTTACCTTTCACTGAATATAGGTTAAAAACAAATAAAGATAGGTATTAAGGACCAGGATGGTTTTGGCTCACATCACTGCCTTCCTTTGCCCACCTCCCACATGCTGGGTTGTGGTGGGACCCTGTACGTGAGCTCTGTTTGCTCAGGCCGAGTGTGAGGTTCCCTGGTGGGAGCCTAATTGCAAACTGCTTACCTGGCACCTGTTTGCAGATACAGCCCACTCACGATGTCTTGGCATGCTTATTTTTCTTGCAAGGAAAATACACCAGACTTCCTAAGAGACGGGGCTTTACATACGAGGCAATCTAAGCTAGATTCTGGAAAGCATTTCACAGAATGGCAGCTTTATTGGAACTTGCTTTTTAATACAGTATGGCAAAGCTGTTGCTCTTTTTAGTGTAGTTCTTTGCGAGACCTGCGCCCACTCTGCTGAGCCGAGCAGTGGTCTCACATCTCCTGTGACCCTGCCTTCTGTCTCAGGCTCGCCAGGCTCCTGTCTCCAACCCCTGGCAGCTCTGCGGCTCCCCGGTACAGTGCTGCTTTTTGTTTTTTCTCTTGGGCTTTGTAGAGAGGCCAGCTTTTTCCCTGGATAAAGCTGACTTCTGGCACAGCAAGCAGATGCAAACTCCCCAGCCTGACCCATCCTTGCAGAGCTATGCTCGGCGTTACTCCCCTCAGTAAGATTTTCTCATTGCCAATTTAATTGCTGTCTGGGCTTGCTGTGGAAAGGAGCAGAGGCGTTAGAGGGGTTATGAGAGGTTATTAGAGATGGGAGGAAGCTGAAGGTCTGACCCATCCAGATTTAACTGGATTAAATCTCATTTTACCCCCAACTCCAACTTGTTTTGATCTGGGTTTTACAGTAGATCATTTGTAGAAGCTACCCAATTAATATGTTAATTTTAACACCAGATTTTGTAAAGCTTTTTTGTTCGAGGTGGAGAAGGGATGCAAATGTTTTGATCCTATTTTTATCATTATCTTCACTGAGTTTTTCTCACTCTGTGCTTTGCAGAGAAGAGCAAAATTTTAATAATTCACTAATATACTTTCACTTCATTAACATTTTATCATTCTGGCATTGTGCATATGGTGAACTCCTTAGTAGTCTCATTAAGGGCCTCATCTTGCCCCCGTACTCTCAACATCTCTCTAGTGTGGAAAACGGTAAATGCAGGACGCAGGTGCCATTCTGCTTTTCGGAAAGAGTTTTTCTCTTTTTCCAATAGATAGTAAACTGAAAAAAACTTGCAGGGTTAGGGGTTTTGTTGGTTTTTTTATTTATTATTTATTTATTAATTTACAAATTGGAAACATCTATACAAAGATAGCAGCGATGTGTAGGTTGGAGCCACTTAAGCACCAAGCCTCCAGCCATTACAAAACTTAACTGTGTGGTCTAGAGAGCGTGAAGACACAGGGTGTTCTTGTGGTATCATTTGCATCATTTTATAGTGTGGCATGTTTGGTTTAAGCAGAGATTTAGACTGGTGTTAAAATGGTTATGAAACTTTCAGGTGCCTTACCTGGGATAGCACAGTGCTTGATACGAGGATGGCACAAATAACATGTAACACTTTGTGTAACCTGGGTGATTAAGTACATGAGTTTACAAGTATGTGCCTGCGTTGTGTTAAACAGGTGTTTTTTTAATTGTGTTCTAATCTGAAATGGGGTGTTGAACTTCCGTGGTGACTCTCCTTCCCCTTTTTTTTTTTTTTAAGCATAAAATAAACCTCTGCATCAGTGCATGATTTGTTACTGCTAATTAACTGCTATTAGCACACCAAATTACTTCAGGCCTATTCAGAAGGAGTAAGAAGCCAAGCATGGCTGAGGAGTGGAATGTGGGTAGGTACAGGAGGTTTGAGAGTGGAAGGGAAACTTCTGGGTTGTGAGCAGCAGAAAGCTAAAGGCCAGGTAAGAATTTCAGGAGCAATGAGTGTGGCTGTTGGGCGACCAGGGGACAAGAGATCACAGTAATAAATACAGGAGATGTTGAGGGACCCGGCTGGAGGTTTTTACTTGTCAAATGGAATATATTTACTTTTAGAGGCACCAGGACAGAAACTCATCTCTTGTAAATTGGTATAACGCCATTGGAGTTAGTGGAATTACACTGACTTACATCAGCTGATGGTCTGTCCGGTGGTATTACAAGAAGAGCAAAGATGTGAAGGATGGGGGAACTGGAAAAGGCTATAGGTCTGAGCAACGGGGAAGGTAGAAGTTTGTTCAGAAGTGGGAGAGGCTGGGCAAGTGAAGAAAGATCAAAAGGTCCACTGCAGCTATACTGGGTTTGCTTTGATGACGAGATGCCCAGCCAAGAGATGTCAGCAAGGCAGGCTGAGCGATGGGCTTGGCTGGAGAGGAGAGCTGGCGACAGCGGGTAGGTTTCTCATCGGCACTGTAGCGATCGGTGTGCAGGTGAGTAAGATCACGCACAGGGTGAGGAGGGGGCCGGGGAGGAGACCGAGCCACAGCAGCAGCTGGAGGAGACGGCGTGGAGGTACAGAGCAATCGCTGGACGAGGAGGGCCAGAAGACAGCGTCTCGTGAAGCCAAGGCAGGACAGAAGTCCTTCAGTCTGGAACGAGGAATAGAAAAAGCTTACCGAATATTATTTAGGGTTAAGAAGAGAAGGGGAGTGACATTGACTTATTTAGAGACACGAGCCGTGAATAATCCCTACTACAATTAGTAAACTTTGAAAAGCAGAGCTATAAATAAACTCCGTCTTTAACTGGTATGTCTAATTTCCCGCCCTCCGTCTTCTGTTGCTGCAAAATGCCCTCGTGTCGTGGTGCAGCAGACCTTAATGTCCCGGGGGTGGTTACGGCTAATGGTGGCCGCTAAATGGCCGCGATGGCCACCCCGTGCCCAGCTGTGCGCCTCGCCGTGCGGGGGGGGTGAAGGGGCCAGGTGCCCCGGCTTCCCCGGGGACCTCCAGCCGGGCGCTGTGCCCGCCGCAGCCGGCGTGTCGGGGGAGGCACTGCAGTCAGGTTATTGCTCAGGAAATTCAAACAGGTGCCGGGAAGTCACAGGGTTTTGATCATACACGGCAGCGCTGTAGCTGTGGTTGCTGTACCCCAGTTGTTAGGCCTCGTGTGGGGGAGCAGGGCGGTGCTGAGCCACCCGTGGGCAGGGGGGGCAGCCGCTGGGCTCCCCTCTGCTCCGCAGCGTCTGGCGGGAACAAGGCTGAGGCGTGACGGAGAAGGTCTGAGGGAAATATTGCAGCTTCAGTCTGTGCTGTGACCGAGCAGGTCTCGCTCTGGGAGTACTTCGCCATGGAGTAACTGTGCAAGGAGGGAAAAAACACGGACTGGAAAAAATGAGGTAAAATGTAGGAAAAAATGAGGTAAAATGTAGGCAAAATGAGGTAAAATATCGAAATTAGGCATGTGTGTTAGGATGATCACCCTTATTTACAAGCAAGTCTCATTACTGGAGCAACTGAACCCGTTTGCAGTCCCCGGGGCCCGCTGCAACGACTGGAGGCAGCCTGACTGGAAATGAGACTGGCTTAATCGTATCAAGACAAGAAAAATTAAAAAAAAGCCCCACAAACATATCAAAAGTGAAAAGTAAAGTGTATTTTAAAAATAGTTGTTTGTTTGTTTTTTTTTTTTGTAAGCCAGGGTGCCATTTCTAATGGGTAGGGGCATTCCCGTTTCCCACTCGTGACTCTGGTGATCTCCCTGCCCAGTACCCCAGAGGCCACCAGCCTGGCTTGGAAAGTTGGTGTCTTTAGAAACAAAAAACAGTTTGGCTTCTCAAGTGGAGTGATTTATTTCTTTCCTAGTTATATTGAAAGCACATGTTGCTGTCATTGCAGCAGTTTGAGAAAAGAACTGAGCATTTTGAAGTGAAAATAGTTGAGCGGTGACTCCTGGGGAAAGCAAGGAGGGGTGTGGAGGGCTCAGAGGCACGGTAATGGGATGTGATGCCTTTCACCACAGGTCACTCAGGTGACCAGAAAGCAGTAGTTACCCTCTGGCAATGGCTGTCAGCAGTTGCAGAGCCAAGGGGCTCGTGCCCGCTGCTGGTCCCACGCAGCCCCTGGGATGTTGAGGGCTGGCGTGAGCTCAGGCAGTGGCCTTGCTTTTGTTCCTTATGGGCTGGCAACAAGGCTGTGCACCCTCAGAAATCACCCATACTGATTAAGGACTGTGACTGTAGGATCAGGCTTCGTAGTGGTTTGCACCTGTACCGTCAGGTTGGAGAGTTGTACAGAAGTGTTGAAGAGACGCAACAGATGAGGAAAGGGCCAGGCACAAGTACATAGCCCTCGAGCCCCTTATTGGGGGGATCATTTCACAGTGCTAGTAGCAAAGGCTTTTTTACCAGAAAAGCTGTGTTATCTTTCATCAAGGGGCTGCACAAAACAGCCTTTGCTATGCTGATGATAAGAATAGTAATAGTATCGGTCTTGCCCACTTGCCCTTTCTCTGTGAGGGGGTTATGTCCCAAGCTGGTGGACTCTGCCCACTCTGCATGTAGGTTGCACTTGATTTATTTAGGCCAGGCTTCTTCCTTTCTTGCTTTTTTGTGCAAAGTGCTATCTGCTCAAATGAGGATGCCTGTTCATGGTGTGACGTGTGCAGTTCAGGCATTGCTTTGAAATCTGGAGCAGGATTTTTTTTTTCCTCGTAGTAGTTTTCATTCTGAGTTTGTGTTCATTCTTGCTTATTGCTGTTAGCTACTGCTAATTGTGTGGGGGTAAGAGATGAGACCACAGAGCAGCAGGGATTCAAAGACCCAGCTCTATCATAGACATAGTGTGGAAAAAAAATTTGCTTTCTGACCCCAAAATCCTACAGCCTAAATAAGGGATTTGGGGCAAAAATTTCTGCGGTATAGAAGTCTCTACACCATTATAATTATTTGTCCTGCTTTCATATTTCACGTGCTTTATTTAAGTTCCTGTCACCTGCTAATAATATATGAACATTGGGGAAGTTTGGAGGGTATGCGCAGTATTATGGGCATTTCTTGAGCAGCTGCTAATGGCCTGCTTACATTCAGCGGATTTCTTACTGTTAAAACCACTTTCAGCACACGAATGAATGGGCAGGAGACCAGCTAAATATCAACTAATATAGACAGAAACTGCTGTCCCACCTCTTGCTCATTCAAAACAATGATGACAAAGTCAGGCAGCAGGATTCAGTTCATGGGCTGTTGGGAAAAGCTTGTTTTACTTCAAAAGTAGAGTTTTGTTTTGATGGAGACTCTCAGGTACTAGTGCTGAGAATTAAAACTTTTCTTTCTGAACTCAAGGGACAAGAGTTTCAGCCCAGGTGCAGCATCTGTAGGTGAGGAAGCACCTTGACTTCTACAAGTGTTGGAGCAAGCAGCATGGCACTTTGGAAAACCTAGCCAGTCGTTCCTTCTGGTGCCAATGAGGGCATGAAAGCTTGCAAAAATTGAAGCTTGTCCCTTTTCATGCCCAAATCTGTCGACTCCGATTGTCTTAGCTGATTTCAATGAAGATTTTGCCCAAGCAAATAGCTTCGCATTTGATCACGTAGATTGTTGATGTTTGAAGTCCACCTTCATGTATGCATGAGGAGCTGCTGTGGGACACAGTGGTGGTTGCCTCTGATTTTATGGATACAGAATTTGGGGTTCTGTTGCTGTCATTGATACAGTGATGGTGATAATGATTATTATTAATTTGTATTCCAGTGGTAGGTAAACAGTGTCAATATTTGGCTCTTCCCCAGCATCCTCACTCTCTCAGGTGTGTTCTCCATTGATACCAAAGGTGATCTATGCGAGTATTCCCACTCTGGCAGAGTGAGTGATGCACATACGGCTCTTTGGAGTCAACAGATGAGAAGACCTCTTTATACACAGATATGCTGCAACATAGATTTCTATTGTTGTAACTGTGAAATCTATATCTTGTGATCCAACATGCAATCCATTACTTGTATGCGCAAAATTCAGTGCTTTACCAGCCAATGAAGTGAGGAGCAGAGGGCCAAACTCAGCTCCCTGCGTGCAGTGTATTGGCCTTTTCTGACCTGCAGACCCTTAAGCCCATAGACTGGTCTTGAAGTCTTGTGGCTATGGGAGCAAGTGAAGATGGGGTGTCAACACATTTTTCTTATGGTGATAAACTGATGTCTAATGAACTCAGGTAGCAGCCCTTCCCTGAGTTAGCCTACTCATCAGATCTCTGTCTTGGCCACTGTGCTTTACAGAACCACAAAAAGCTAGTTGTCTTTACATTTAAATTTAATTGGCCACCTTTGTTAAGGAGGAGATGGGACAGACAGACATGGACAGCAGGATGATTGAAGCCTTATTTAATATCCATAATCTTTGCCAAAAATGCCTAAGTAGCAGCCTAAAGAACTGCTTTGTCTGTGAGCTGCAGGAGAAACAAACATGGTTAGATTGCAGAAATGTGTGTAATGAATTTATTACAATGTGTAACTTACCACTGCCAGTAGTTATCCTTCATTATTAAAGCAACTTCCTTCAAGATAAAGTAACAAAACATACATTTTCTTGTATCTTTGTCAGTCAGAAGCCCAAGAAGAGATTCCTGTTCCACTTCTATTTTGTGCTATAAAGTAATGCAACTCCACTGAAGTCAGAGGTGGATAGCTGGGGAGAAAGCCACGTCCTTTTTTTACTAGAGAGCTTTAATGCAGCATTGTTTTATTTCTGCACATTAAAGTTAATAACACAGCAAGTGTATTTTGAAGTTAAGTCTTTCTAGGATCTCTGTATGTTAAATAACTGTGAACAAACTTTATAGTCACTCTGTAGGCCCTCATGATATATCATTTTGAGCTGCCTTCTATCTATTACGTTTTATCTGCCTGCAAAATCCATTTCTAATTCTGGCCATATCTCCTTTGCGATCGCTTGCCAGAAATCTATTCCCAGGATTCTCCTTATTTTAGTGAAATATCTCTGCTTCAGCACCTTTCCCAAGGTGGCTGATCTAATCACAGCACTATCAGTTATCACTTCTCATTTCCTTTGCTAGCTCTGTCAAATGCAATGCTGAGCCTAACAAAGTGACATTCAAATACTCTCAGTGACCAAGGCTGTTGCCCTCTTTTTTACTCCATAAAACTGGAATTGTATGTGGCTTCTTAAACACATGCCCTTTGCTCCAGGAATGAGACTTGTAAGGTGTGTTGTGAGAAAAGTTAATATTAAGTAGATGAAATAGCTGCCTCTCTATTTGTCACAGGTAGGTTCCATTTATAGTGACCATCTGGATATTAAACCCCACATCCATGACCTCTTTTTTCAGGTAGAGGAGAGCAATGCTTCATTCCTGCCAACTGGCAAGAGAGCGCTACCTTACAGTCAAAGAAATAAAATTTGTCACCTCCCTGTTCCTAATCTCAATTATTGTCTGTTTTTATATATATATATATGTTTCTCTTTTAAATATGAGTGTGACTATATGTAAAGGTCGGCACATATCAAATAGGGTGCTTGTGTTTCTCAAGTAAGTAGTCACCTGCGTAGTGGGATCCTCTGTTAAGGTTAAATGTGGTTTCTATGGACACAGGTCCAGCAATAGCATCTTTTTCTTGCCTTTTTTTTTTTTTTTTTTCCTTGGGTGACAAACCTCTTAGTGTTATCTTAGATTGCTATCACAGACTAATACTTGTTTTAATAAGTGTGTCGCTGACTACTCCATCCGCTCTGGAAGATAAAGTTATCCACGTGTGTCCTCACAGCCCTTCCTGCTTTGTGCCATTTAACAGATGCTGTTGCTTTGCTGCAGTCTTATTTCTCCATTGGTTTTTGCGAGGGCTGAAGCCTAAATATTGCTTTTTTGGAAAAAGCAGGGAGCAGGCTGTCACCAGCCTTGCTAGGAGTGTGGGGAGAGCCCTCTCCATGCACCTGTCCTGGCTCCAGAACACCATGAAGTGCAACGCTTGCATGGTGCTGGGAATTTACTGTGAGCAACACAGTTCTGGATTTCTTCTGAAATCATACAACCTGGCTTTTGGGTTTTTTTGTTCCCCACTGTGTGAATCAAATAAACCTGTCTTGCAGTCTGCAACAGATCAGCACACGTATTTTCCCTGTAACCTGTTAACAGGTTGCAGAATTGAGTTTGTTTATTTCAGAGAGCGAGGGGAAAGATTAGGAAAACAGGTTTTAAGCTGACAAAAAGAACCAGTCTGGTTTGTTTGTGGCCTGATGTACAACACAAACCAAGTGCTCTGTGTTTCTGTTCTTTGGCACATATTTCAATGAGCCGTGTCACAGCCTGGCGAGATTCCAGAGCAAGGTGTTTGCAGTCCCTCCTGGCTGTCCCTCGGATGCTGTCCCTCCAGCTGGCTGCAGAGGTGCAAACTGGGGAGCAGCTGCCCTAACAGGGAATGGCAGAACGAGCTTCTGTGTGTCATTAAATAGTAATTTCCAATGCAGCTAAATAACAAGGATGGTGTCTAATGGCTTAAAAAGCTGCTCATTGCTGCATTTTTTTCTAGCTATTTCTTCACTGTAGGAAGGTAGAGAAATCTGTGTTAAAATAATAATTAGATGCTGACAGTACTAAATTTCCACCCAGCGTGAGTTGGCAGCAGTTGCAAACCAAAACATTAGGTCATTAAAGAAAAAAAAAACCTGATTAAATACCTCTGTATGTTTTTCTGATTAGCTATTCTTAAAAAGAGCATGTGGCTGTAATAGAAGGGTATACTTGACAGCAGCAATTGCTTTTTTGGGGAAAGGTAAAATACTCAAGTTTTAATGTGTATATATGTGTGTTTGAAAGGATTTCTTGCTGATCTTAGCTCTGGGGATTTATATCTTACTAATCATCCATTTTTAAAAGCCACCACAAAATCTCCATGCCAGGAAATATGTAAAATCCCTTCAATATTATGTTTCTGGAAATAACAGTTAACAGTGACTAATGTGCTTGAGGTTTTGTTCTGGTCTCTTTTTCCTCTTCTCTGGCTAGACAGAGCTTATTTTGTACTTGAGAGCTGAATAGCCATGGTGGACCTTGCTGTAGCATTGACGATATTGAAGCACTGCAAGGCTCAGGGTCTGGCTGCAGTGCACATCCTGCAGAGACATGCAGGTAGAAGTGTTTCTGTCCCAGGGAGCTTGCTGCAATGGGGAGGTATGTGAAGTCGGATGAGGACATGGAAGGGGGAGAGAGGGTGATGTTGGGAACAGAAACCCCCATTTTCCCCATACCCATTTGTGATCAGAGGTCCACTGCTCTCAGAGGCAGGCTGAAGCTGGCTCTCTTGACTATATTTTATAAAAGCACTGTTGGCTAAAGAGACTGCAAAGTAAAAATTGTCAAAAGGTGCATTTATAGGCTGCCACATTTTACCACCTGTTTTTTCCTTTGATGCGCTTTACCATACATTTGCTCCAGTGTGCTCCATAGCGATGTTTTAGGGGCTGATACCTCCAACACCTGTATGTCTGGGGGACATTGCTGGAGCTAGTGAGGAGGGGAGAATCTGGTGCTGGTGGGGACTTGCGCCACTGCAGGAGAGTTGTGGCTGCTGCTGGCCCCGTGGGAAGCCCTGAAGCTTGAGAGGGGTTGGTGGGCTGCTGAGCATCCCCTCTCCAAGTGCTGAGAGTGTCTCTGAAAGCTGTATGACCTCTGTGGTCAAAACACACTTCCCAAGCATGTCCTCCTGAGTGTGGAAAGATGTCCTAGCTGCTGTAGCTCCTGCTCCCATTGTATCAGAGCAATTCGTGGTTTGCGATGTGTGTATTATGGTGCTAGCCCTGCGGGACACCACAGGGTTGTCCTTCCCTCTCCCCTTCTTCTGGCCCTTCCTTCCACACTTACATTTGAGAAACTGAGGAACAGAGGGGTTAAGAGAGAGGTTTTGTAAATTATTTCAAGCTATTCTGTTGTTGTAGTGTAGGGTAATACAAACTTTTTTTATATTAATAAACTCCTGTCTCCACCCAGAAGTTGCATATAAACAGTGGTCTCACAAACATAATTTCTGCTACCTGAAAGATGTAGGGAAAAGGTTCATCTGCAGGGGTTCGAAGGAGGCTCAGCATCATGTGCTTACAGATTTACTCAGCACTTTTACAGGACTCTCCTAAGGTCAACTGGGATATTCATTTTTCCTCTGGGAGCTGTATTAAGTTACATACGTGGGTTTTTTTCCTCTTCACTATGCCTTCCAGAAAGTGATTTCTCAGGAAGAGTAGTTCCAGTTTAATCTCCAGATTATCTGTTGTTTCTTTTTCCCCCAAGATAAAGCAGCTGAATAATCAGCTAACCTTAATTCAGGCGCAGCTGGGGACTATGTATGGGCATGTGTGTAGGGATCCAGATTTGAGGAGTACTGCATTACATTGCAGTGTTTCAGCTGTGTAGCCTGAGCGCATCAATTTTGAGGTGAGCGCAGGTGCTCCAGTGAGCCTGGCCGCTACTCGGGGGTCAGGTCCCAAGCCCCCTGGAAACACCCCAGATTTGGAAAGCAAAGCAAAAAGTATATTTCTGCAAATGTTAGAGCAGTGATTTTTTTGCAATTAAACGCAGTGACCAAGAGCAAAAGAAAATTTTGGCCTGTCTCTCTCTCCTGTACAAAGATGTGCCAAGCAAAGAACAGATGGGGTCATAGGGCTGCCTGCAGTTGTCTGCGTCCTGGGCTGCCTCGATCCTGGCCCTGACTGGAGGCAGAGTGACCTGCTCACACTTACGTCTGCTGCCTTTCCTGCCCTGAAGCTTCCGTCTCAGTCACAGTCCTGCAGGGTGGCACGTGCAATGTGCTTTGGCCGGGACGTCTCTCCACAGTGTGCTGTAGGGGAGCTAAAGTCCCTCTGCATGGGGACCCTTCCTCATCAGAATTGGCCACCACTAAACCTTAGTGACAGAAATGACTCTGAGAGCCTGGCCCTCATCTCCAAGTTCATTGCGGCCTTGTAGTACTAGCACGGGGTTGAGACAAACTGTTTCTCTGTTGACATTAATGTGCTTGATCCTATAGACTGCAAGGTAGCCAAGCAGTTACAGGCCATTAATCTCCAATTGCTCTTGTCAGGTATTATATTCATTAATCCAGGGCCAAACAGTGGTTTAGTTGTCAGTGTAGACCATGCTGGGATTTTTTTTAGCTCCTACTTAGTGCCAAGTTAGAATCTTGTTAGTAGTGTTTGCAGCCATGTGGACAGGTGCCCTTGAATTTCACTAGTTGCTGCACCAAAGTTAGGGCTTAGCATTGGTTCATTCACTAAAAGTGTTTTCAGAACCAACCCCTTTTCCTGTGCTTGGGTGGCTGGTTCAGTGAAAGCCAGTTGCTGCTCAGGTACCTGTAATAGGGGCTGCCCGCTTTTAGGTCTTCTACGTAGTGCACCGTGTAGCCTGAGACACCTGAGAGGCAGCTCCCAGAGAGCTCTGAACTAGCTGGTCTGTTTTTTCACCCTGTGACCTCTTCAGGCACAATTCGGATGGAGGTGGGTTGTGTTATTTCAGTACACATTCACACACTGATTTTACTGCCTCACTTTGCAGAGGAGAAACGCTTCAGGCATCCCGTGGCAGAAATTCCCCTTATTCTTGGACGCTGCCCAAGGGTTACTCATCAGAACAATAATTCCTAAAAAATAACGATGCTGAGCACCAAGACTTACAGAGTGCTTTGATATGCTGGGCTGTGATGATTGTGTATGGAGGGGTGTCCTTTTGTAGCTTGCATTGCTATAAAAGGCTTCAATAGCCTTTCTCTGGCAAACTGCTGCTACCCATAGTCAGGAGTTTGAGCGGATTTTGCAAGCTCAGTGCCACCATACGCACGTTGATCTACGGCTGCTTCTGAGGTGAAAACTGTTTATGTTTTAATACATTAAGTTCTGCTCGCACCATTCTGTATGGAAGTCTTGTTTTGAAAGTATGAGAAAAACAAGAAAGAAGAATGTTGAGATGTTTTAACACAGCAAAAAGCAATTTCTTCCTACACAGTGCCATTTCAGAAAGGGAACAGCTTCTCCTCCTGTTCTGTTTTGGTCTAGGTCTCTCTCTTCTGAGATTTAAACATATGCTTGTATCAGTTCCTCAGCTGGTGTGTATCTGTTGACATAGTATATCTACTGACATAATGTGCTTTCTGTGTTTACACCTGATGTTTTTGCTGTGCATCTTTAAACTTAGCAGACTCCGCAGGTTTTAAATGTGGTCCTTTGACAAAGCTGCAACATGGGGGCTTCAGATTTTTTTGTTTTCATGAGAAGAATGTTGGCATAATTACTAATGGGAAAAGAAAAATATTAGGAAGTTTCTTTTTATCCTGATGTCTAATAGGATTTCTTACGTCCCATGAAGCAATTGCTCTTATTCAGCAGATGGGGACCGTGATCCTTCAGGTAGCTGGATATCACCTAGCAGTCTGTAGCACACTTGGAGCAAAACCCAGATGTGCTGGGTGTCTGTGAAGTGTGGTCACTGCAAGGCTTGCCCTTCTTTCAGGAAGCAGCCCGCAGCAGGAGGCAGGTCCACACTGGTGAGGCATGCAGCACGCTCTGGCTTTGCAGCTGGTGCTGCTTCAGATCTGGGTCAAAGCAGAGATTTCCAGAAGTGCATAGGTAAAGCTGGACCACAAATTCATTGAAAATCTGTGTGTTTTCAGGGAAGTGGCTGAGATCACTCGCAAACTGTCACTGTCCTCAGCAGAAAGGAGCACGTCTGGGAACTGTTGGGGCTCCTGTGCCTGACCGTAGGAGGCTTTGCTTTCAGTTTTTAATTGTTTGTGGGATTTTGTCCTAGCTGAAACAGCATTTGAGGAGATAAGAGTAGCAAGTTTAACCTCTATTCAGGCCATCTGCAGAAAAGATGTTTCTTTTGATGAAATGAAAAGTGAATGAAGGATCTCATTGACTTTTTGGGATCCTGAGATCATCTGTAGCAGGTTGACCTCATCACCTCTGTTAGAAACTCTGAAAGAGACTTTGGCAGGCCACAGAAACGTAGTTCTCTAATTTTTGTCCTCTTGATTGCTCCTGATGTCCTGTTCATCCTATGTCCCATGCATGCATTCTTCTGCTAATGAAGGAAAGGAAAGGGTCATAGGTTTTGGTCTTTAAAAAACAAGAGCATCTTGATTTTGTTATATTTTTGGACAGGCTGCAGGGGGTGAAGTTGAACTTGTCTGAGGATAAATGGATACTATGATACTGAGAGTTTACTAAGTGCAGTGATTTGGAAGTAAGTTTGGTTTTTTCCTATAAAAATTAAAGGCACCAAATAAGCTGAAGTGATCTTTGATGTGGTGCTTGGGATATTTTTTTTATTTCCAGTTCTTCAGTTCTGTGCTACAGAGGAGACGGGTTTTGAAACTATTTTGAATAGAAATAAGGGGTGCCTAAGTTGCGTTGTTTGGGTGTAAGACTTAAACCTAGTTCAGCACTTACTAGGACCACTCTTAAATAAGTCCTTTAGGCTGATGTAGGTGACTTCCTGCTGTAAATACCATGCAGTTTCCATTTTATGTGGTTTAATTTAATCACAAAATTTCTGCTCATTCATCTGCTCTACTATGATTTCTTTGCGTATTGTTTAAAGGAACATCCGTCTCAGGTTTTTTGCAGGCTGATACAATACCACCTTGGTGCTCAAGACCTGCCCTCGTGCCACAGTTGTTGCCACTGTTAGGATAAGGCAATCACAGAGGATTTCCATCCCAAGGATGTGTCCTCTGCTACTGTGACTTGGGGACTGCAATCTGTTTTGCTGATTGACTGGATATCAAGCAAAAATGAGTTCCAAATCAAATATAAGAATAAATACAGTTTCTTACATTACAAAATAATAACAGAAAATAGCATACAATATGATAAAAGGAAACAGTACTAGTTATTATGCACAATATGATAAAAGAGCAACAGGAGTGAAGCATCTGATCATTACTGCAAATCGTTGCAGAAACTAAGAAAAGGATACATCACCAGTTACCACCTTAACGTCATCCAGGCCCACACATCGGCTGGGAAGCCCCATTGCAGCCAGCACCAGGAGTCTCTTGGTAACTGGGAAAATTCCTACACGGTGCATCCACCCATAGGTGAGGCTTCTGGCCCAGTCCCGGAACTTGCCCGCCTTTATACTCAGTGAAAAACAAAAGTAGTTTACACACCTAGTGTATGTAAACTTTTAAGTTTAGGCTAAGTGCAGGCATGCACTATCTCATGATTCGTAAGGTTCACACATGCCAGGGATGTTGGCCAGATGCCTGAGTGTGGTGGAGTTACCATCATGACACAGCTGCACACAGTATTTATTGTCTGTGTGGTCCTGCTCATATCTTGCTTGTTCACAGGGCTTAAGACAAACACCACCTGCTCATTAAAGTTGTCCTTGAGCTCCGTAAGCTCACTGTCTAAGTTAAGCGATCCCTAATTAAAGACTTTTTCTTAAGCAATAATCAATTTAATAAATTTTCACCATACAGTCAAACAAGGTGATTTCACCTGGCTGGATTCATGGTGGTGCAGTGATTTGGGTTACACTACTGGGAACTGTCTAATCAGCGGTTCTGGTAATAAGAGTTCTAGGTGTTTTGTCAAACCTAACGGTGAGTTGCCTGCTGCTAGCTTTTGCAATATTTTTTTTTCTCCCCCCCACCTCCCCAGGCAAGCTAAGCAGAAGTTGTTGGAGCCTGTTCTTATCTGTGGCTCATATCTATCATCATGCTGTGGGCAGACATCCTCTCCTCTTCCAAAATATGGAAGATTTCCAGTTAATTGTCTGGAGATTGGGGACGGCGTTGGTTTTTTCCCTGCAGTCTTCTTGTTACTCCCTTGTGTACAGCTACTCATTGTTTTGCATTAACTGTTCATACCTGAAGATTTCTGAGAAGCCAATTGATACTGTGAACCCTTGAACAAGATTAGATGAGGTGGAACTGGCTTTGATTACCACTTTCGTCTATGATGCTGTGTTCTTTTCACTGCAACATGGATGAAAGTGTATGTCTATTCCTAAAATAAGTAATAATCTGATGCTCACCCGAGTTTAGCTATTTACTTGGAGGAAAAAAAGTTTCCTTAGAAATGAGAAGGCTATTCAAAAATCTGTGTTGGGCATTTTAATTGCAGTGTGCAATGAATCCTTTGAAGTTTTATTACCTATTATATACTTGATTCAAAAGTTGCCTTTTGCAATAGCTTAAGGTTTTTTATTTGCCTGAGAATATTAACATTTCTGTTTCAAGCTTTGAAAGAGCAAACTTTCTGAGCGTGATTATGAACATTAGGTTAATGCATAATCCCCACTCAGAGGTTCTCCCAGATTTGCATGTGCTTGTTTAGAGGCTGTTCAAAGGTGCTTAGCTTTAATTGCCATTATGTGAGCACACAGAAATAAGGACCCAAGAGTCTTATCAATTATTCTGTTCACAAATTCATTTTTAGATCGTCTCAGAGCTGTTCTAAATTGAATTTACATTGAAGTTACTGGGAGGGGTAAAGGTTTTCATCTAAATGGGAAGAATGTTCTGTTGTCTCCTTATTTAAATGAGCAGTGGTTATACCTTTTTTGGTCTTGATGTAATTGCTGAGGATTTGTTTTGTTTTCTGTGACACTGTTTTTTGCAGGTATCTGACCTGCCTTGCATGTGCATGTGCAAACTTTTAGCTGCCCACATAGAAATAATAATAATACAGGTCTGTTAGAAATGGCACAAATGACTGAGTTTCAGTGGCTTTCAATGAACTACAAGATATTAAATATTGGAGTTGGAATGGAAGACAGACCTTGCCATTTAACAGCTTTGGAAAATGTTACTTGGAGGGCTATAACTGGGGCAACATAACTGCAAGGTCGTTGAACCTACAACTTTCACCATCCAAGAGAAGCCTTTCTGTAGTCACAGTTCCTGCTTCAGTGTCTTATCTAAAGATCTGTGGAGTCCACAAGGGAATCCAGAGTGAGTTATTATTGAGTAAGAAACTGGAAATATGTTTCTAGAATGCAGGAAAGGACTGTTGTGTGGGGAAGAGCTCTCCAGTGCAGCCTGCCCAATACTGGAAGGTCACAATAAGACTGAGAGAAAAAAATCAACCATTCTGTACGCTACACTGCAAAAGAGAGTAGAAAATATATTTTTACATGGTTGTATCGTAGAATCAAGAATTGACTTCTAGACATTATACAGAAATACCTTGTACTTAATGCTATGTGTTACCCAAATTATAAGCAGCTTCCTGGCACTGAAGATACCAACACCAGTATCAATAGCAATAAAACACAACAGGCTAAAATCTGTTGCATTAGAAGAATTCATATTCTTTGACCTTGCTTGTCCCACCCACGTGCATCAGCTGCACATGGAGTATGTCCAAAGTCAGGCTCCACAGATTTGTCGTCTCTTAGCTAATGAGAGCCAGTCGTGCTCTTAGATGTGTATTGAAGCAAATAATGGGTGTTGGTGAGGAGTACAGAAACACTGTTTTGAGCCCTGCCACGAGAAACCCCCAGTCAATTAGAATTAGTTTGTTGAGCCCAGTGTACTGCTGTCAGCTGGGCAGTGGGAGATGCCACCCTGTAGCCCTGTCCCTCCTGGTGGCCCCAGCCCTGGTGGTGAGTGTTCATGGTCCTCCCCAGCCCAGTCCCAGCAGTCATGTCCCTACTGCTGCCTGAGGCCACTTGCACTGCACCTGATGCAGATCTTGGAGAAATAAATAATGCACGCGCAGTGTGGTTAGCCTCATCAGCTTCCTTCACCTGCCTTGCAGGTCTGAGTTTCTTGTCTTTGAAGTTACCAGGTTCTGCCTGGCTCCTTATTTGTACCTGCCCAAAGCTTTGTGTGTTCCTGTATCCTCGGCATGGCATTCATCCCACTGGCACAGGCAGCCACCTTAATCTCAGATTCCCATTCAGCTCTTAGGTAATTTTTCATTTTGCCTTATCATCTACTTTTTTTTAAAGAACTTGTTCAAACTCGGGGGTAACTAAAGCTATTTTTTTTTTTTTTTTTACATTAAATATCTTTGTTTAGTTAAAATTCTCCCCCTTTCTGACAAAACACCCTCTGTGTGTTTGGTGGAAGAAGGTTGGTCAGTTTTTCAGTAAAAAATTTCGGTTAGAATAAAGCTTTGCAAAAAACCAGGTTCTGTTTCTTGGGTTACAAGCCCAATACACATTTCCAGGGTATCATGAAAAACAGTCACCACCAGCTTTTCAGAGTTCTTCAGGAAAAGTAAGTGCAGTTTCATGAAACCCAGTTAATTTATTCCCTGTTCCATAAATGTTATCCCTTACCAGTCCAAAGGCTGTCATTATGCTGCTGTCTTTAACCATCTGTTTAGCATGTAAAACTCCTCGGGGCAGGGATCATATCTTTGCTTTGTACTGTGTAAAGCTGAGCCTGTAGCTGACACTTGAGAAACAATTAATGATAATGCAGCTCAGTAGGGTACTTGGATACCAAGCTAATAAGAGTGGTATAAATGCCTGGCTGGATAGGATTAGAGGGAACTTCTGTGTCCCAGTGGTGCATCTCCAGCAGGTGAATGGAAGTAGTCTTAAAACATCATCTGACAAGGAGCAGTGAAAAAATAGATGGTGTTTCTGAAGGATGCGAAAGAGTCAAGGATGCAAGAGAATCACAGTTTGGGCATGTATCTGCATTTTGCTTAATTGTTGTTGTTGTTGTTATTATTATTGTAAGATTTTACCAACTAAATATTTTTTTTCTACCATGGAGTAAGGGATCACTTCAGAGCATTAATCTCATTAGTGCCTGCATTTTCCTTTGCATGGTCTTCTGCACGCATTATAAATTGACGCTTTATCGTATTTTCCTTTGTATCTTAATGATCCCTGTGTGTTGGGGTGGGGAGAGAGAGAGAGAAGCGCAGTAGATTTTCATCTTATGATAATCCATCAAAATCAAGTTAGTTGTGAGTGGTGGAGGAGGCGCGCATGTATGCATAGACGTCAGCGCCCAGCCGAAAGCTTGCCAGTTGCCCAGCAACCTTCCCGGAGGAAGATGGATGTCCTGCCACCCGCTCTGCTTTTAGCTGAGCCACAATATATTCCCAGTACCGCATCCTCTGAGCACACAAGGAACGGGCATGCAGGCTCAACTGGAGGGGGATGTTGAGTCGCCTAATAGTTGGCTTTTGTGCCAGGACCAGATAAAATGCGTTTCACGCCATCCTTGTTAAAACTGTTAATTCAGTTGACTACATCATGTCAGTTTGGGAGCAGGTGCTGCAAACTCGTTCACATTGCTGGCGTTGCTCTTCCCATCCCTTGGGCTCTAAAAGCCACATTGCCAGCATCATTTCTCCCTCCTTTTTAGAAAGGCTCTTATCTGTAATAAAACCGCGGGCTGTAGGAGCTCAGTGCATGCTGTACGTGTCACTGACCTCTTGCTCTTTGATAGTTTCTTTAGTTCCTGAATCGGGCTCATCTAGGGCAGGGCTGAGTCTGACCTAAACTTCGGCAGTGCTTCCCTGTTCCGTGGTGTTCAGTGTTAGGACTCCTGGCCATGCATGCAGTGGGACAGGTGCTGTCAAGAGGCAGTCTGAGAAGCCTCTGAAGAAATCAAAGGGCTCTTTCTGTTGGAGAGTTTTTTTGTAATGCCAATGTTTTGAAGCCAAATAGGACCTGACAATTGTCTCTTTAATTTTATGGAATATTTAATTATAGGATGCATTTATTCACTATTTGGATTTCTTTAGATGAGCCAGTGTTGTGATCCACGATGAATTTAAAATTCTTGCACATTTACAGTGGTTGGAGCTGAATCATGCTGAAAAGCTCACAAAATTCTACCTGTGTAATCACAGGTATCTTTCATGGTCTGGCTGTGGCACCTTTATTTATGTTGACAAGCTCTTTACTTAGGGTTTGATTCAAGAAAGCAGTTACGAACGTACTTGACTTTAAATCTTTTAATAGTACTATTGAAGCTAATGAACCTCTTGACAGGTTTAAACTTGAATGTGTGCTTTGCTGATCTGGGCCTGTGTGAGCAGTGTCACTGAGCCAGCACGACCTGGGAGCCGAGGAAAGACAGTAAGGGCTATGTTGGCTTGGGTGCTGTTGTATCAGGTTCTTTGACCACTGCAAATTAGGGTATAGAAACACAAAAAGGGTGTCAGGGAAAGCATCAGTTGTCCTAGGGGAAAAATATTTGCAGCCATGTGATGCAGTCCCTTAAACGGAAATGAATCTGCCCCAGCCCAAGAAACATTGCTCCAGTTCCATCTGTGTTCCTCTCTCCATCGCCCCACCCTTGTGCACGTGCAGCTGCTCTGAGGCTCTTCCTCACACCCCTGTCCTGGGGTAACTGTCCATATGCTTGTGACCTTAGGGGAGCAGGAACTGCCTCTGAGAGATGGTTGGTTGTGTTAGTGGGTGGGGGAAACAACATCAGTGAGCTACATGTGGAACGCTTCAGCATGGCTCTTGCTTACTCTGTGCCTATGTATGTGGCAATTGCATGCCGTTTTGAATGCACTTTCTGGTGGCAAGCTATTTATCAACTGACTATTGAACTGGTTATTTCCTAAAGCATATGGTGTATGGCTCCTGATTGAAAAGCTGCTGTTCTGTCTCCTTGTTCTTCTACATTACATGGATTCTTTCCTGTTTGTTTTGTTAAAGTCCTTCAACTCTAGATTGATAACTTCCATCACCTGGATAGTGGAGCTTTGTTCAATGAGTTCAATGACAATGCCATTGTTTTAGCCTGTGCTGTTTCTAAAATGGCTGTACCCAGGGTGGCAGAGAGAAGTACCTGGAAGCAGAGTATCAGATGCCTGAAATTCAAAAGGAGGAATGTTTTCAGAATGCTGGTGGGCTTATTCGTTGGGAAACAAATAAGGATGATGAAAAACTAACATCATGTTTACCAGATGGGAGCCTGGATAACAGCAAAAGGCTACATAATTAAGGTTGTAATTGAACGAATCACTGGTTGTTGCTGAGAAACATTTTTTACAATAGAAAGTGTGATCAAGGAACAAGTGGTCTTGCTCTCATCCCTGTCGGAGCCCAACTCTTGCCATATTCACTCTTAATTATGAGAGATTGGTGTCTGGTCCTCTCTTCAGCCAAGTCCAGTGGGGATGGGTCCTGCTTCTTTTGACAGAAATAGTGGCTTGCTGCTCATGGCTTCCCATTTCAGGGAAAGGTCAAAGACAGACTTTTGTTCCCATGGTTAGATCAACTTCCCCCCCAGCTACTGAGGAGTCAGATGGGAATGTGCTGTAGGCCTCATACTGAAAAGAGTGTCAGCTGGGGTCTGTGCGGGTGAGCCTGCTCACTGGTAACAGTGAGCAGACCGGTCCTAATGAGTACATCATTAATTTGCATTGCAAAGACTCTTGAAGAGCCTGGTTTTGACCTATGATCCTGCCATTCCTCAGTGCCATATAAACACAAACCAAAAAGGACCATTTCCCACCTTAAAGGGTTTACATTATAAGAAACTACCCTGTAGTACACACAGGTAAGCTGTTAGATTAGAGCCTCTATTACAGATGGTGAAAGTGTTTCAGCCCTGCCATTTGTCCTGTGCGATGGGACTCACCTGGCTGGTGCGGTGTGGATGCCCTGTATGCTGCATGCAGTTGGCACCCCTCCACAGTTCACAGAGAGAAATGGGCACTCGGGGTGCAGATCGGCTCAGCCAAAGGAGTGCTTCTGACCAGGTGATTTTCTCCATGAATGCTGCTCTGCCTCTCTTCTGGAGCCCAGGTGACCAGTGCAGTTGTAGGCAGAGGTCGGCACTTAGCGCTGTCCTAGATTATGTGATATGGATCACAGATGTAATGCCAAAATAGGCCCACAGCGTGGTTTACTTAACTGGGATGTGTTCAGAGCTTGATTCTGCTTGATGCGGGGAGTTTCTACTTTCCCTTAGGATGAGGAGGAATTGAGGTCACCCAGTGCCATCCAGGACGGTGTCCTAGAGAAGCATGGAGGAAGGGTAGAGAAGCCACGTAGCTGATCGCAAAGAGCTACTAAAGCAGAAATAAGAATATCTTCTGTTATTTAAGACCATTTAATCTTTTTGAATGAGTAATATAATATTTATAATATTATAGTAGCTGTAATAACTTGCTTAAAAATTAAAAATAGTTAATGGGTGAAGTGGAATAAGCGTGTTTAATGCTTCTCACTGAACTGCTGCCGTACCTCCTGCTAGAAGAGTTTTATTTAAATGCATGATTTTCTTCCATTTTAACAACACTGACTGGAGCAAACATACCAGCTCTGTATTCCTTTCTGGATGCACATCAGGTTGATGGCATTTATGAAGTTCCCTGTCTGATATGTGTCCTAGCTATCTGGAGCACTACTTCCTACCATCAGATGAATTAACCCTAGGCAGAGGAGGGCATTTCAGTGAAATGTGTTGATCTGTCGGGTCCCTTCTTGGGATGCAATACTAGGTTCTTTTGTGGTAGGTCAATTTTGTGTATTATTTTATGAATTATTAGAGAAGTTTCCCTTAATTCCTGGGAGGTTGACCTCAGACTCAGACCAGTTCCCAGGAAAGTGCTGTTTCCTGCACACTTTCCCAGTGCAATAGAAAGCTCTACTGTGCTTGAAGACCCAAACTGCAGACCACAGCCCTCAGCTGGGCACTGTTGGAGATACTGTAGACAGCTTGGACCTGTTCTGTGGGGGACCTGGTGAATAGGAGAAGATGCTGGTCTGGATTTTATATACTTGGGTGGTAAAAAGCTTACAGGATAGCCATGTCTTGTGTTGCTGAAGAGGTGCACTGAGGCATTTTGTACAAGTAACAGTGATCTCCATAGCACTGAAGACTTCATGCCTGGGTAGATTGCATGGCTATTGTGAATTAGGAGGTGATAAAACACAAAAAGTTGCGGCAAAGTCCTAATCTACTGGAATAGGGTGGAGATTCCTACCCAAAGTCGATAGAAAGTATTTTGTTGCTCATAAAGATTGCTGCAGGATAGTTTAGTCTCAGTGTGAAATGAACATAAGCCTGGCCACAGGCTGGATTGACTGATGGGGATGGTGTAGGGAGCAAGGGAGAACATCCCTTGAACTGAAGGACTATAGTGTGAGCAGACTCCTCAGAGTGCTGTCCTTTTCCCACCAAGCTCATCTTTGCCTTCTCAGATCTTTGGCTGGTTGGTCTTTGTCAGTGGACCAGTCCTGCTGCGTGTGGTGAAGGCTAGGTAGGGCTATGTGTTGTATTCACAGCATCAGCAGTTCAGTCTGTACAGCATGGTGAAGTGAGGTAGTGTATAAACATTTTCTGATGGCTGGAGCCAGATAACTTGCAGTCAAAAATCCTGAAAGAAGTTGATGCAGGAGATCTTTGGTCTGCTTCTGTTAACTTCTTCACCTCTTGGAAGTTCACGAGTGAATTTGCACAAGAGGAAGATCCCGGGTAACTGCAGACAGCTTAGCATGACATCAATCCCGGGCAAAAGAATAGAAGAGCTGATAGAGGATTTAGAGAATTAAAGGTAGGGAATATAATTAATGCCATTCAACATTCTTTTTTGGAGAATATGTCTTGTCAAACAAACCTGATTTATCTGATGAGATTGCAAATTTGGGGGATAACTGTGTAGATATAATATACTTAAACTTCTGTAAGGCGTTTGATTGTATTCCACATGACATTATGTTTAAAATATTAGTACTCTATACTTTCACTGAAGCACATGTTAAATGTATTAAGAACTGGGTAACTGACAGAGCTCAAAAAGTAGTTGTCAATAGGGAATCTTCAGTGAATGGGAACATTTTTAATGTAACTGTGCAGGGATCAGTCAGAGCCCCCACGCTATTCATCATTTTTGGCAGTGATCTGGAAGTAAATATAAAATTATTTCTCATAAAATTTGTGACTGACACAAAGATTGATGAAGTGAGAATGAGTGCAGTAGGATACAGTGCTCTTGCTCACTTGGTTAATTGTCCCTAATGAAACAAAATTCCTTTAAATCTAATTAAATAAGAAAGTTGTTGTGCATCTGGAGGGGAGTGCAGCACAAAGCTGTTGCCCAACTTGGAAAGCAGAAGGTTTATGAGAACCCTTTCAGTCTGCTGGCCTCTCTGGAGAAATGGAGCTTCCCTAGTGTAGAGGCTGTTTGCCTGCAGGATCCCTCAGCCTCTGTGTGACAACAGTGGTGGTCCATGGCTCAGCAGTGCTGCTCCTCCCTGAGGAGCCTGCTGATACGAAACAACTCTTCCTCTGCAGTGCTGTGGAAGGCCTAAGAAAAATATGGATTTGGGACTGGTTAAATTTCTGTGTTCAGTTGTGTGTCTGTGAGATCCTGAGTATGTTTTCTCATTAACCTTTGTCCATTGGAGGTATCTGAAGATGCGCCTACATCTGTGTCATAGAAACACAGGAACCAGATTTAGCAGTAGAATTTAGCCTGAATGTGGAGCAGGGTCCATCGTGGTGTGATTGGCTTGTAATTCTTTGTTAGCACCTCCAAACTTAAACTAGGCTACAGCAGCAAAAGGCATAGAGCAGTGAAATGGAACCACAGAGGTATCGCATACCTGTGTCATGGCTATATTAATATTAGTGGCTTGGCGTGTAACAGAGGCTCCTCCTAAGTGCAAAAGCTCCTTGCGACCATGGTTACTTGCACACCACAGGTGTGCATGTGTGCGCTCTATGACATGCTGAAGCTTTTCCTGCCGGTGGCACCAAGAGAGAAGTTGTGTACCCAGGTGCCACGTAGTACACCCCATTGGCAATAGGGGTATAAGTTAATCACATTATGAAGAGGGGCATCTCAGTGCCAAGGGCCTTCAGCAGTGACCAGGGATAAATGCACAGGAATAAGATTCTGGAAACATCTTCAGGTTTATTACACTAGAGTTTTTGAAAAAGCAGAGGAGGTAACAACGCTTCTGCTACTGCCTTTCAGTTTGACCAAGACGGATCTGCTTGTGTGTGTTGTGCTGGGACCTTCTTATTTTCAAAACCTGAACATAGCATCACAGAATTGCAGAGTCATAATTTAGACTGGAAGGGGCTTTGGCCATCATTTGGTCCAACTGCCTGCTCAGGGCCGACAAGAGCCAGTTGCTTCCAGGTGGAGATTTCACAGCCGTTCTGGGTGGTCTGCTCAAACACTTGGCTACCCTCATTGTAGTTTGGTGGGTGTTTTTGTTCATGATCCAACTGGAACTTTCTGTGTTCAGCTTGTGTCTGTTGTCTCTTGCCTTGTTCCTGTAGACCTCCAAGGGAAATCCAGCTCAGCCTCTTACACCTTCCCATTAGGCAGTTGTATACAGTAATAAGCTCTCCCTAGAGCCTTGTCTTACGTAGGCTGAAGAAGCCCTGCTCCCTCAGCCTCTCCATGTATGTCTTGTCCTCCAGCCCCCTACCTTTGTGGCCCTAGTGGCCCTCCACAGGACTTGCTCCAGTATGTCAGTGTCTGCATGCAGTGCTCTAAGGTTGTCTCACAGACACTGATCAGAGGCGAATAGTCATTTCTGTCAACCTGCTGATATGCTTTAAGAGGGGAGAAATGAAAGAAAAAGTTTGGCTTTATTGCTGTAACATTTAGCTTTTCCCAGCAGGATCCTGGCATGTGGCTGTTTTAAAATATATAGAGGGAAAGTGGTGTTCAGTGAGACCAGAACAAGGTGAAGCTTGGGGCAAACAAACCAGCAGTGAAGTGTCCCTTGGAGAGGTCCACCTCTCAGCCAGGCCTCTGGGATCCTCAGCTGCGTAACTACCTTGCACTGGAGGTACAGTGAAGATAGAAGTGCCTGTGATGAGACTGATGGAAACCTCAGGTCCAAATAACAAAGTGCATCAGGCATGGTCCGTCCTTCCCTGTACTGCGCCGCTGCTTAAGGTCTGATGCATGCAGTTTCTCTATCACTGTTTGGAGGACTGGGGGCTATTCATAAACAGACCAACTTTTGGTGTAGCTTTCCAGCCACAAGTTTCCCTAAGCTAAAAGAAAACAGTGTATCTTACTAAATAAATGATTAGATGTCAATGATTTTCTGCCTTCTAGAGCAGAGTTATTTGGAAGCCTGAAAGGAAATGGCTGCAGCAGTATAAAACGGCTGCCCTTTGCACTTGCATCTTTCCCACAGAGTAATCCTTCATTCATTGTTTACTTAATAAAAAAGAAAGAGGTTAATTTATAAAACCAAATAAAAAACAGACAGAAGACTTTATTTGTGGAACAAAAAAACGGAATTGAATGAATAGTCTATCCATTAATGGTGCTAATTGTGCCGTGCTCTGCTGAGGAAAATACACTGCTAGTATTCTGCTCTTGCTAGTGGAGTCCACAGCCCCTCTCCAGTGAGTGTCCAAGCCAGCACTCTGTGGCAAGAGTTTCCTAAAAACTTTTCTTGCTTGGTGCATGAATTTCAGCTCTGAGTCTGTGACAGGCTCAGCCTCTCAGGGCTTTCTTAAATTTAATAGATAGGTGTAGAAATAATTGGCAGAGCTGATCTTGCTAGTGAGTGCTGCTGTCTGAATCATTTGCAAATTTTCATGAGCATCCGCAGAGAGCTGCTGCAAGGAAGAGAAAGAGGGACACCTTAATTCATTTTCCCTGCTCCAGAGAAGTCTGTCATACCTGCGTTATAATTTAGCAGGCTATTTCTGTTGACTAAAGGCTGTTGCAGAAGTTGGAATGAAACCCAGGTAGGGGGAAAGTTTTGCATTTCACCCAAGTCTCCTGTGGTAGCTGTTGATCTTTGTTTTTCAGTGCAAGTGTGAAATCTCTACCATACTGATTGGGTAGCAAAAATTAACAGGGGTGGGAGCAGGGTAGCTGTGCCATGATCTAGATGGGAGCAGGTTATATCTGCACGAGTGATGGCTACTTGATGCTGAGGCTGGCTGGAGGCTGAAGCTGCTGTATCTCGCTCTCTTTCTTGAGTAAGCCTGCAGAGGAGTGAGGGGGCAGGGGAGACCTGGGCAAGTGTCTCTTTAATGGCTTGGAAAGGGTGGTCAGTTCATGAAGACACCTAGCAATAATGTTTGATTCCTTTTGGGAATCTAAGGATTACTGTAGAGTGTAGATGGGGAAAAAACATGCCTGGAAAGAAAAATAATTAAAAGTTATTTTGCTGGAATTCCCTATGATGGTTTAGAAAATTTTGTGTTGGAAAAGGCACTGTCCTCTGGACTGTGAAACTAAAGGAAATACATAAAGAAGGTCAATCTATATACTGAACTTCATCAACTACCCTGTGAATGTTGAGGCTTCGTGGTCTGTCTTTACCAGATGGGGCACAAGGGTTTTTAAGTCCCAGCTGCCACCCTGCTGAAAGGACCTTGGGAGAGTTTATTCCTTAGTAACTTCTCATTGCCTTTGTCAGCCAGTCCTAAACCTTGATTTTCAGATTGTGATAGCAAGTGTGAAATGCAAATTGTGAAAAAACAAGTAAAAATTTAAACCAAACTGGTACCACAGAGCATGTGCAGATTAATGCGAAAGAAAAACCTGGAGCAGAAATGTTTTTCCCATTCTTATGTCAGGCAGATTCATCATTCTTGAATTTTATCTGCAATTTGTTTTATTTCTGACATCATAAAATTCTACTTCTTAACTTTAAACAAGACTTGTTTCTCTATATATGTATTTCATGTGTATAATATATGTGTATAAAGTATACATATTTATGAATATAAATTAATATATATTTATTGTGAGTATATATGAAGAAGTATGTAGTTGCTCTGACGTAGCTTACTGGCACGCAGAATTACATGCAGTCTTTCGAAAGTGGATTTTTTGAAATGCAGCCATCTGTTAAGTATTCAGAGAACATTTCAAATGTTCAGTGGAAAAAGTTGCAAACATTTTTGTTAGAACATTTATTTGTTTGTAACCTGTTCAATACATCACCTGTTTATACGCCAGCTGGCTTCCTTTCAAAAATGTACTATTGAGAAGATATATACATTTTTTTTTTTTATAGTTGTGATATATTTTTATGCTGTTGTCACACTTTAATGGAGATCCAACCCTTCTATAATATCTTCTGGAAATATTTGGGAAACATAAGACTATGCTTTTTCTGGATATATTGACAAAATTGTTCTTGGCTTCAGTTTGGGCATGCAAATGATTTTTTTTTTTTTCTCCTCCCAGTTCAAAGTAATGTAGTCGTGCTTGCCAATGGTTACATCAACACAGCAGTGTTCATTTTGTCTAGAAGGTATGTAAGCTGTAATGTCTTCATGTCTAAAACTGGCTCTGGTTTTAAAACCCCAGGTTTTGGGTCCTGGGGATGGACTGCTGGGCAGGTGGAGCCCATGGCTGATGCTAGCTCCCAGAGCAAGCATCGGGTCAATGAGGCACCTCCAAGTGCCATGTGCTTGTTGGCTTCTCTTTATCTTCCCATGGAGTGACCTGTGGTTGTGGTTCTTCATCTGATGATGCTGCAAGCTGCTTGCACCTTGCTTGAGGTTTTGAACATTTCAGGGCACGTGCCATTTTCAATGTTTGTGTTTAAACACAGGGCTGTAAGTTGGGAGGGAAGCATCATTTTACAGTATAACCAACTTTTGTATGTGAACATCGTTTTGAAGGAAGTCAAGGGTTGTGATGGTAAAGCTGAATCCCTCTCCTGGTCAGCAACAGCTTCAGCTTGTGCAGGCTGCCTTTCTGCCTGCGTAGCCCCTTTCTGCGGGGGTGTGGGCCACTGAGTGGGGCAGCTGGGTGAAGCCTTCTCCTCGTGAAACACAAATCAAAGTTAGGATCTGTAAGAAATCTCCACTGGTTCCCCATCGTGTGGGCTCAGGCAGTCAGCTGCTTTGTCCACTCAGTTTTGGTTTTTAACTTTTCCAGTTCATTTCTGAGAGCAAGAGTGGTACATACATTTTTTAGTGGAAGCTGAGATTCTCATCTTTGTTGTCCTTCCTGCACAAGTCCTCCAGGGCTGGAGGCTCTCCAGCACCGGAGGTCATTTGGCTGATACCTTTTCCCCTTTTTCTGGTTTTCCCTGCTCATTTAAAAAGCAAAGCTGGCACCTCTTGGAAAACATCTTTCCCATGTTAAAATGACATAGCTGTGCTTTCATGCTTGTGTCCTTCGTGGCCCTACAGAGCAACCTCTGAACAGGGACGAGGAAACCACCTCTGTGGTGAGCTCAGGCAAGTCACTTCCCCTAAGCTCTCCCTGGACTGTTGCCTTGAGGGGGAAGCTGTGGTGTTTTATGTATGCATTTAAAAGAGGCTCATTTTTTTTGTAGGCTATTCCGCTTAAATCTGGGAGAAAACTGTAGTAGGTTGATATAGCTAAAATTGCCTGTCTGTAGTTAGTGTGGCAGGGATTGTGGGCAGGATATCCTCAGCCCCCGCCGACCAGGCTGCGTCATCCTGCCACAGTGAGCAGCCGGAGAGTGAAGAGAAACCCGAGATGCACAACATGTAAATACTCCATAAATACTAGGAATTTGGCAAGGAGGCAGCAGCGGCTTCCTCTCTCCCTGAAGATTCCACCATATGCCCAGAGATGAATCTGGTTATTTCAGCAGCATGGGCAAAACTCAGTTTCAACTCCCCACTGTTCCTAGGCTGGCACGAGCAATGGCCCTGTCTTCTCAGGGCCGGGGGGCTGCCGAGTAAGGGGAGACGAGGGAAAAACACTGCCGCAGGAGGACCAGGACCACTGGTGATGGTGGTCTGGGTGCGGAGCAGGCAAGGCGGTACATACAGCAGCTGACTCAGGTGAAGAGCATCACTCAGGCAGTGAATCCTGGTGCATGCTGCCCCCCTGTCTTGGTTTTGGAGTACAGGGTTGGGGCCAATGCGGGGGTGGTGAGTGCTGGCAGCAGGACACACGTCCGGGAGCCTCCTGCTTTTGCCCTGTGCCGCCTCCTTTGAGCTTTAAGATCTGATGGGATCATGGCACAAGGTGGAATAGCTGCAGGCAAATCACTCATGACAGATATATTACTGCAATAAAATTATAAATTTATGGTAGTCAGAGATCTAGGCATGTGCCCATAACTTTTCCTCACTTCTGTGTATTGTCCCAGTCAAGTGGCATATAAACTAAACCAAGCCATAGAAGAAAGAGGTGATACAGGTTCGCTGCACCCTCCTGCTTAATGACTTGGGCCCTGGTGCTCTGCCCTGGCACGTGGCACTGCAAGGGGCTGCTGGAGCACCAAAACACAACAGGAGCTTTTGTGTGGGTATGGACAGCAGGAAACAAGCTACATCTACAGCACCTCCTCTAAACGGTGTTATTTATTGGTCCGCAGCAAAGCTCAGGCTCATGCTCTTCAATGACAGCACTTTTCTAGCCCCATGTTACTGCTACAAATGGAAGGTGGAAGGTGGGGTTTGGGTTTTGGGCTTTTTTGTGGTTTTCTTTTTAATTTTTTTTTATTTTCTCCTCCGCAAAGGGAGGCAGTATTTCAGTGAGTGGAAACGTCAGGGTCAAAAATTCACACTCAGCTCGTGGCTCCACTCTTCTGTACATAGTCCTACTCTCTCCACACCATCTGTCTGTTTATTTATTCCAATCTTTAAGTTTCTTTTTAACTTTTGGGATTAAGCTGGAATGCCCAGGCATCCTCGTGGACTGTGAAAATCCCCAAGCTGGAGTGTCACAGGCTCTTGAAAAGGAGGAAAATGTGGGAGATACTGGTTTCTCCTGCGTTTTCCTTGGCTTGCTTTCCTAGCTGCGGCTCCCCGGTCAGGAGAGGGGACCGAGGTCCTAGTCCTTGCGGTGTGAGCCAAAGCAGAGGCACATTTGGTGTGCAGTGCCCCAGGGTCCTGACTGGTCCCACGCTGCTGCTGCTCTGCTCCTTGGCAGCCCTTCCCTGCCTGCTGCGCTCTGGAGTTTGAGCACAGTCTCCTCAGAGTAACCCTGGAGTTGTGAGTCTTCTGACTTACATGTTTGGGTTTTTTCCTTCAGAGGTAACCAGAACCTCAGACTACCCCACAGCAGTACTTTTTTGACAGAAGAAAAGTACCATAACCAAAACAGCAACAGGCCCTACATTTCTCATCTTCATCTGCCATTGGGAGCATTACCTGGGTTGAGCTCAGGGTTGTCTGGATCCCACCTGCACCTGCAGTGTGTCCTGGGAAATCTCTTCCTTTCTACTACCTGTAGTTTCTTTGGTGTATTCTGTTTTGTGTCTGTGTGTGGAGAGTTTCTTTGGGGTTTTTTGGCTCCAGTCTTGTGTGCGACACAGCACTGCTGCATGTTTTGTTCTGCTGCTGGTCGCTGCATCTCAGAAACCTGGTGCTTCCAGCTGATACCACCAAAGTGTGACACCCTAAGTCCCTGGCTTCAATCTTCCTACAAGACACCTCCCGCCTTTGCCTGAGGTCTTCTCTTGACCATGCCAGCCCACAGTGGATAGTCTGGAGATGGGTGTGCTCCTTAGTAATTGTCACACTAATTGCTTCATGGTAACTACACTGTATCAGGCAGGGTTCATGCAGACAGATTCCCCTGCTTATGCCACCAGCCTGCCCTGGCACGCTGTGGGTGTCCACTCAGCTGCTGGGGAGCTAACCTTCTGCCATCAATTTGCATACCTGGAGATGGTACTTTCTTTACCATGTGTCTGGATAGAATATGTCCTTTTTATATTGCATCCTGGAGCCTTTAATTACTCTCAACAAGTCCGTTTCACACTTTGAAAATCCTGTAGCAATTTTAATTTCAATTGCTTTCTCTGAGGCTTCTGTTTAGATGAGTGCACCTGTTCTGGGGTTCCAGTGGTAATTGGGCTGTAATAGTTATGATCCTTTAAATGCTCTTAAGGTACCATGAGCTTTAAGAATTGGTAATGATGCAATCTGGCATCTCAGCACCAGTTTTGTCTTGTCTCTGAGCTGAGCATTTTGGTTTTAATTGTATTGTTTTGCCATTTGTGAAGATTACAGATATTCACAGGCTGTAGAACTTGAATGTATTTAATTAAACACTGCCCTGTGCTCACATACCCATCCCACAGCTCTGAGTCCTGGGCTGCTTCTCAGTTCCCAGTTTGCCAAACCCCTGCTGAGATCAGTGGGAGTTTTGCCAGAATAAGGCCCTAAAAAAGAAGTGTGGCTCATTTGAGCGGTTGTGCTTATTTGTGCACCAGTCTAGGCTCCTATTAAAAGGATATTAAACAAAAAATACTACAGAACCTATTTGTCTTGTCCTTGCCCAGAGCAAACCTTTATCCTGGGACTGGTCCAGCAGGTTAAAGATGGAGTTTCCTCTGGTTCATGCGTTACCTAGGATTTTGTATTGTGGGTACCATGAATAGATCAAAGTTTTTAAGGTTCTCTGCTGCTTTAATTCCCCTCTAAGGAGGGGGCTGAGGGGAAGGAAAAGAGAAAGACATCTCTCTCAGGCATGTCTCAATACAATAGCAGGAGGTGTGCAGCCTGTAGCCTGCTGCCACACTCAGAATATAAAATTTCCAAAATTACAAGTTGTGAGTGTGATAATGAACTGAAAGTAAATATGGTTCAGTTTGCTATGAATCATTCTTTGAGGGCTTAATTGGACTCAGATGAGCTGGCGTTGTTGTGGTGCGAGAATAGAGTTGTTTCAGAATTAAGACAGGTGGTATTGCTCGGCAGACCAGAGCTGCAGCATCTGAGTGACACTGGGGAAATCTTGCCCGTAAAGAGGCTTCCCAGGGCAGATTAAAGGTCTCCAGGTAGGGAAGGTGCCAGCTCCCACAAGCTCCTGAGATCAGATGAGCACCATGAGTGAAGGTTGTTGCTGTGAGATTGCAGGCTTATCTTCACCCTAAAAGTCCTCTAAGCTCTTCTGGCAGGGAAAAGGGGGCATGAAATGATAGTAATGGGAACTGCTCTAATGGGACATTACAGCAAATGAAAATAAGCATTCTGTGCTCTTCCTTCCAGCAAGAATTTAAGATCCCAAAGCAGGACCACCAATGGCTCAGGCAGCATGTTGTGTCCTGGCAAGGACAATACTTTCCTTAGGAAAGTGAATGCAGTTTAGCTCCACGAGAAACAGAGAGCTGGGAAAATACCCTACCTTGATGTGTGACCAGTGTAGCTTGACTACACTGGGGATGTACAAAGAACTTGAACATAGGAACTGGCCTGTAATGCGAAGAGACAGAAATTGCGTATCACCCTCTTTAAAGCCACAGTTGTGATTATGGAAGGAGGTTCTTAACCTGCTGCAAGGAGATTTATATAAGTGATTCTCATTAATGCCAGTGGGAATTACTCAGAGCTATACAAGTGCATCACAGTAAGAAATGTGCCTTGGCAGTTCACTATTAGTATCTGAAGATGGTACAAGCAAAGTCTCCTTCTTTGAGTCAAGTGGACAAAAACTAGTGATATTTTTGTGGGGGTGGGGGAAGCGGGGAAATCTGTTATTTTAGTTTTCTGAGAGGTTATAGGAAGGTGAACCGTTCATACTTACAGGTACTCAAAAATAAGAAATTTCTTATACATGTGACATGTTAACTGTTCCCATGGTTATAACTTCAGATGCTTAGCTACTCTCTGCTAGTTACTGATGGGCAACAGCCCAGCTCTGTTTTTACATGCCGCTGACCATCTCTGCTGATCCACTCAGTCCCAGGGCTTTGGGTCCTGTCTGTTGCTCACCACGCGACAGGAAAGGTTGGTCCTATTCTGTCTGCAGTTACATTGTATAATAAAATGGGATGGGGAGACTGCAGGCTGCAGAAGAAAGGCATAAGCAAAATCAGAATTTGTGATTTCAGTCTAGTGAAATATCTCAAAGAGCTTGCTTCTTTTGAAGTGGCCATTGAAGTGGGTAGAAAGGACTGTGTATTTATATGAGGTACAGAGAGAGGCAGACATTGACCTCTACTTGATGTTTCTGAGTTAGTCGTTATTCCTCTGTTCGGTTTGTATCAGTACCAAGCTTTCAAGTTGGTTTCTTCAAATTTTGGCTTTTTTTTTTCTTTTTTTCTTCTTTTTTTCCTAAGGTTGGCATGAAGTTTGAATCTTAAAATCTGAGTTCCAGCAGCAAACACTATTTTAGGTACAGGTCCTGTCCTGCATTGTACGAAGTATGGCCACGCAGCCTTTGTCTCCAATTAACCTTCATCCTGTGGACGGTGGGACTTGGGCTGCATCTGTTAGCAGTGTGTTGCTGCAATGCTTGCCCAATCCCCATAAGACCTTTGGCTAATTGCTGGCGTGCTGTTTCAACTAATTTTCTTTATTATTCTTGGCATTATTTACATAATTTTTTTATGGAAGCCATTTCACTTAAATGAGAGAAAGTAAAATTTACTACTCCTGACAGATGTCGACAGCTTTGGAACAACGCAGGACACGCTGATTGCGTCCCAGCAATGCCACTTGCTTGGAAGAAGGTTCACCAAAGCAGATGGGTCTTGCCTCTTGCCCTGCAGATCATAAATGCCAAAGCTAACCTTTATAACAGCACATTGCAGGTGACGGTCCACCCCAAAGCCCAGGGTTCCCCACTGAGTAGGTTGTTGCTCATGGCTACACAAGTTGAATTTCATCAGTTTTCACATTCCCAACAAATAAACTGGTGAGGTAGAAGTTGGTGCTGTGGATGGCTTGACGTAAACCTTCTTCAGGAGTTTTTTGAAAAGTCCAGGGTCTTGGAGATCATCAGCTGCTAGAGGTAACACCAGGGATGGTGGTGTGTACCCTCAGGGTATATTCCAAGTTGAAAGCAGAGCATGGAACTAGAGGACAGCCGCAGAAAAAGTGCATTTCTGTCTTTCACCTGAACAGTGGCTAAATCCTGGCCCAGTGTCTATACATCTTACCACCCCTGTAGGGACAGGTACTCTGATAGGAGAATTTGGCATTACAATGGTATGTGCTGTTTTAGTGCTTCCAGAGAGATAACAGAATACCTAAATAAACCCTGTTTGATGCTTAGATAAGGATTTCATGCTGCTATGTCTGTAGGCAGATATCAAACAGAGTTTATAGTTCACCGTCCAAGGATTTGATCCTTCCTTTCACTTCTTCTGCATTCCAACTTGCAGTATTTTAACTGCATAGAAATTACTTCAAGGAAATAAAGAACATAGTCACATCATAGTTGTACAGAATAAAGTTAGCGGATAAGATGGCATTGGAAACCGTGGACCTAGGAAGGTCCAGCTACTTGCTTAATACAATTATTTTACTGGACATTAAAAAGTAGAAATTCTTGTAAGTTCACTGCCTTCCTGTTGTTAAAAACCAATCAGACAAGCATGAGACCAAGTGAGGGTGCATGTCTCCCCTGCCCTGCTAAGTGGCAACCGTTACCAGGTATTTTACAAAAAATTCCCAGAACACCCTACCACTGTTATCATATCTGCTGCTTGGCAACTGTTAGCATCAGCCAGGCCCAGCCAGGAGCACCAGGCTCCTAAGGCCAGAATAGCTTTTAGACTACCATGCTAATTAAACTGACTGAAGCCAAGCCTGGCTGTGGGATGGGTATGGCCGCAGGAGCCTGGTTCAAGCGTGGTTTCCTCCCAAGTGCATGCATGGGTCGGTGGTGGCAGCTGGGGACAGCTGTGAGCACCAGGAAGAGAACCCAGGTGAGGGCAGCCAGGCTGTTTGAAAGGGAAAAAGATATTTTTATTCCAGCAGCTAAAACCTTTTGTATTTTGGTTTCTCTTAGCAGCTATTTATCCAAAACATTTGGGAGAAAAGCTGTCGCTTTATTAAATATTTAACACCCTTGCCTTCAGCTGTGGGCTGAGAAAGCTTCCAATCCACATGTGAGTCACCAAGAACTCCTCCGACAAAACCAGAGGAAGGCCAGATTGGAGATTGCTACAGGAAAAAAAATATGTTTGCTGATTTGGAAAAAACCCAGAATGGTTCACATCTCTCATACATCATAAAATGAGCACAGCAGTCACTCTGTGGACAGGGAGTCTTAGAGTCCCAGATTTTAAGTGAAGAAGATCTCAATATGCTTGGTAGCATCACACCCTTTATAATGCAGATGAATAGTGCACCCAATAGCTGGTCTTTTATTAAATACTGTTTGCGTTCGTATCCTGACATGTTGGACAATATATAGATCACTGCTTCCCTTAGTAGTTTGTTCCATTGGTAAATTAGCGCTAGTTTTAATTTTAATCAGCTCCAGTTTTCACCTCTAGCCATCAGTTGACACGCATCTCTCTGCAAAGGAAGAAGTTTTGAAGGTACCTGGCTCTTTCAAGATGACAGCCTGGGACTCATCTTCAGAGGGCAGGAGTGCAGGCTCCTGCAAAAAGAGCATATGGTAACAAATCATATGATAAGAATGAGCTGTGATAACAAAAAATGTTATGGCTAAAATTTAAGCTAGTGTAGCACTGCTGGTGGTGAGTACTGTTACACAGTGTGCTTACATGTGCCATGTGCTTGTACCCGACTCTGCTGTTTATTTCTACTGAAGTGACAGGAACTGAATGAATAAAATTAAAATGAAACTTTTGGCATGTTTCTCCCTTTGGCCAAACTATTTTTTCAACATCCAAATGAATTTATCAGCTGCAGAGATAGGTGGCAATCTCTGTCCCTTAGCCAATTACAGAGACATCTCCAGCAGTGGTTTTACACCTCTTTCCACTGTGGACCACGTAACTGTTTTTACTGGTGATGTGGGTTCCTTGTATAGCAAATGTACACCACCTGACAAGAGGTTTACTCCTCCCATTACTATTTGCAGATACCTTAAATGTGGTTCACAGTATATAACAATATTTTCACTGGTTGAAAACCATTAGTGTGTGACACAGGTAGGTTCTGTGCGCTCTGAGATCACTGCTACAGGGAAGACATAGACATAGAATGCTTTTCTAGGCTGTGTGCTCTGAGTACTTTTAAGCAACTTGTAGCTTATGAGCCTGATTCTGATTTATGAGTAATGTTAGTAAAACATAGTAATGTTTCTATATTGGCTGGTGGTAAGTTTATTCCTGATTTAAGACTATAAAAGGAAGATCCTTTTTTCCCCAGCTTTTGAGCTTAGAAATACAAACCTTATAGCTTCCCCTGCCCACCCCAGCATGGTGCTTATTGGAAGAGGAGGGGTGACACCAGTAACATTGGTTAGTAGCATATCACCAGCTGAGTAGCACTAACTGGCCAACATACTCTGGCACAAGTCACTTGGCTCCTTTGACCTTTTCTGCCTTGTGCAGGTGGGACCTGGGCAACTACCTCTTGTATGTGCCTGGCTGTTGGGTAGGCAGGGTTAATGCATATGACTCTTCCTGTAGCTGGCCTGTGCTATGTCCCCCTTTCTGGGAGGAGTGAATGAGATTGCTGAAAGTCAGATTAAAGTCTGAAAGCAATCAGATACCACTTTGACAGGCATTCTGCAAATACCCAGAGACAAGATGATCAGGAGACAGTTTGTACCAGCATTGTGGAAAACGTTAAGACCCTTTTTAAAACTCATTGCTCAGATGTGCTGCAGCAGGTACCTGGATGAATACGTGTGTAAGGACTCCTCATAGAGGGGAGCTGGTGTGGCCATCCAGCTGTGCCTGAGCTGGCTGATACAGCTAGCAACCTGATTCCCTACCCATTGCTCAAATTGCCTAATACTGCAATTGCCAGCCTCTTTGATGAAAGGCAGGTTTATGTATCAGATTGTTGGGCATTAGGGATAGGGGATTAGATTTGCAGTGTAATCTTCCAGTAACGTTCCTCTTGATCCAGAGACCGTGCTTTATGAAAGAGCTCTTTTCTCTCTGACATTGTGGTGGCCTGCTAAGGGATGACTATCTTCCACCTTCATTTGGAGATAGTAAGGCTGCTACTGACCTGATGTTCATGAAGGTCACAGCTGTACTGGGCAAAATTAGTTCTGTGCAGGACAGTTGAGTAGATTGGATTTTCTCAGTTGTAGCTGATTTGCTTTCATCTGGATTCCTCCTGCAAAGCCATTTAAAGTCCATTCCCCTCTGCCCCCCCACTGTCCGTTTATGGGAAAAGACTGAAAGGGGGAGATTTCTGCCTGGGCTCCACTTCTGCTTCAAGCGTTATTCTCATATCTTTCCAGGAAGTGTCTGGATAGAGGCTGGGGTAGGCTTTGTAGTTGCTCTAGAGCCTCAGACTATATTTCATCCCATCCCAGATGTTGCAGGGCCAGTAGGGATGGGCTTCCCCTGTGACAGTTGCACTGTCTGCTTTGGATCCAGAACCCTGTGGGGACCATTCTGCAGATTCCTGGTAACGTCGCTGCAAATGTGGCTGAGCCCTATTCCAGGCCAGCTTTTTTCTTTTTGTGGCTGAGTGTGTCTGCAGATTTTGGAGCCTGATGGAGCCAATTAATTTTGGTCAAAAGGCCTGCAAAGCCCTTGACTTCTAATCAGGAAAAAAACTTCTGCTGAAGTCAGTTGAGTACCAGATTTGGCCAGTGTAGCACGGCCACTAGGAAACATGTTGGATACGTGTCTGTACTGGCAAAAGATGACATACAGTTGTGCATAAGAAGCCCATTCACTGTGAGCATGGTGAGACACAAGAGGGAGAGTGATTTCCACCCAAATGCATTTTACTTCAATGACTTTGCCAGCAGGATATAATTATGGTGGAGCTTTGCCTGCTGCCCTTGGTTGCAAAGCAATCACTAATGGCAAAAGCCTCTCATTTTCCAGGCACCCTCCTGGTTTTGCTCCCTTTCATTGTACATTGTGGTGAAACCTGAAGTCTGCTGCAGTTGCCGCCTGGTGAGTTTGGGAAGCAGTACTGGAGGCTGCGGCAGACAACTGATGGAGTGAGGGCTATGATACCAGTGATGGACTGTGTGATCCCACTTCAGCTCTGCAGCACAAATGGGGAAAATTCATAGGGACATTTGCTTGAGCTGCCTGGGCAGGGGCGTGTGAAGGGGTATTTCCTTCTCTACAAAGTAATCTTCAGCCTGTATCAAAAAATCCATGCTGCCTGGGACTATATGGAAAAAGAGGGTATGGCTATAATTGAAGTAAAAGAGAGCTGCTGTATGGTGTGTTCCCTCCTCCCCAAAACTGTAGGTGATGTAGAGTTAAAGCAGATGAGCCTCAGTTGTTGCCAGAGCTCCATGTCTCTCCTCTCTGGGTAATGGAGCAGTGCCGGCAGCACCACTAGGTCCAGCGCAGCAGGGTCTGGCACGCCTGGGGGAGCCAGGACAGCTGCAGAGATCAGGTCTATGTCCCTGTCCCCTTGTGCTAAGCAGGTCCGCTTGACTTGGTCGCACTGATCAACTGTAATAACACAGAGTCTCGCTGACTCCAAGATTGTGGCATGCTGCAGAGCATCCTGTAACTGATGCTGTGGTGTCCTAGTGTAGAAACTTGCAAATGAGAAGCACCAGGTCAGCTGATCATAAATGTAACCAAATCAAGATTTTTGGATTCTGTTTTCTTTTCTAAAAGCTTTGGTAAATATCATTTTCCTATACTGCACTGAAAACATGCAATGACCCTGGTGTGTCTTTGGCATTTTCTCTTGCTTTTTATTGGCATCTCACTTTATGTTATAACAGTATGTCCTGTACTGGATTAAAGGTATAAACATTGCTTTGGGATTTGGACTTTTTAGTCAACATGCATTTGGGAGAGGTGTTAGCAACTGTTGAGGGGTCAGCATGCAGCAGGTGAATGCACAGTCACTGGAAACATCAGCATCCTTTCTGTTTCAGAACAGATCTGAGGCATGAGGATTTTAGGTTTTCCATTCAGACAGTATTATTTTAGAGATATGAAGTATTTGATAGTTCTTTTATATTTACTCTTTTAATGTCAAAATGTGTCACATCTGGTATTAATTGGTGGAAAATTATGGCTCTAATTTACCAATTTGATTGTCTGGGAAAATTGAAAAGTGTGTAACATAATAAATGAATGCCTATTAATCTTCTAAATTTGTCTGTTTACCACCAACTACTATCTGCTAAAATGGCTTGTTATGTGGTGCAGTAAACAACTTTCAGAAATCCTGGTATTCATGGAGAGGAATTACTGCCTGGGAGGGCTGTGGCCAATGTGTTTTGAGCTCACTAAGGGGAGGATGTGGCCTGGAGAAGTCCTGGGGCCAGCAGTGGCAGAGACACCCACCTGAGGCAGGGTCCACTCCAGGCTGTCCTCTCCTCTTCGGGAAGAAGTGGGCTGCTGTTTGGTAATAAACCTTGGGGGGTGACGGTATGGCTTCCCCATTCCTGCATGCATGCCAGTCTCATCCCCCACTGGCCTGGGTGCAGGGACGGAGGAGCAGCTTGCTGGGGACATGGCCTTTGCTCTCCTCCTTCCCTTTATCTCAGTCTGTCTTCTCCACGTGGGTTTCTTAGTCCAGGGCCCATGCTACCACATTGTTGATGCCCAACACAAATAAGCTTATTTGTGCACTGTAATTGTTTTAATCATTATTAATGAACAGTAATTATTTCCAGCCAGAGCTCTCCAAAAGCCCTGATTTTTTCAGACTTGCCAACAGAGGAGCATAGGTAAAAGAAGTCAGGTTGTTCTTCCTGTGGTTGCAAATAAAAAAGTTTGTCTTGCAGGCAACGTGCATCAAACCCAAACTGTAGATACACTTCGGCAAAGCACTGTCACTCCGTCGTGACACCCCCAGCTCTAATGAGATGGGTTGCTACTACCTTTCCAGCCAACATGCAGGCGAAGCAAAGAAACAGCACGCTGTTATTTGGGTAGCGTACGTGGACGGTGACAGGCCTGGTAGCTTTTCTATCAAAAGATACCCATGGGTTTGTGAAAATACATTTTTGGAGGATCAAATACCAGGTGCTTATTTTAGTAGTAGAAAGCCCTGAAACATGCCAACTCTGGAATAAGCTGATTCTGAAAACTGACATATTCTGTATGATTATTCCAGTATATGCCATCTGTCAGTAGCATACCCAAATATTTATGTATTTTGATTATTTTAACTGTTATGAGGATGCTGAAGTTCATACATAATTTCATTTTCAGCAATCATTTTATTACTCTTTCGTCGTTTGAAAATGACGTTTTACATGTGCCTGTTCAGGCTCTGACACAGGGAAGAGAGTCACAATGTGGCTATGCAAGTGACACTCTTCAGACAAAAAGCCTGTGTCTGAGTTGCCTGAGCCTGTGTCCGTGTCCCCTCTGAGTCTGTGCCAGCTCTCACTCATTTCATCTCCTTGGGCTTCAGACCGCGCTGTGCTTTCATTGAACTGCTTCCCGCCTTGTCAAGTGACTACACTTAGATTGGCAAATGATATAATATGACTAATTATGTTTAATGCAGATAATGTCTTATAATCAAAATAGAGTGGATTGCAAACAGATCCTTAAAGGGCACCAGGCACAGAATTGTCACCGTATTTATTACCAATAACATAGCTGAAGTGCTAACAGCTGCTCAGCTCCGGCAATTGCAGCCCCTTTGCAGAGTTTTCCAGAAGAAGGGCTAAGTGCATCGGAAGCGCATTATTGCTGATAATAGTAATTAGTTCAGTAGAGCTTGAAATGTTTTGTAAAATATTATTATCCCAATTTTGCAACTCCGCAAACCCTGACACAGAGAAGCAGCCTCCTCAGCTCGGAGGAGTTGCTGCCGGCCGTGGGGATGGCCCTGGCCCCAGGTGCAGGTCTGTTGCCCCTCTAGTTGGACCATATTGCTCTCTCCAGCTGACTCCAGAAGTAGAAGGGATGTCCCCTCTGTATCTCTGCCTTCATTTTCACAAGTGTTAGCAAAGAGACTTCACTAGATGCAGAAGTGCACTGATGTGAAAGCAGATTTGGATGTTAGGTTTTTGAAAATCCATTGTTAAGCTAAAATAGGAAACCACAAGCTGTAAAGGTTGATGAAGCTCCTCTGTAAGGGACTCTTATTTTGCTGTGTACATTTGTTTTCCCTTGCTTACTAAAGGGATAAAGTGCAATCTAGGTTTCAGAGAGAGATGGCTGATTAATCTGTCTGCCAGGTACATATGGAAATAAATTAGCAAATGGTGCATCTGGGATTAAACTACTGCAGAGATGATAAATTATTGCCGTCTTCCATGGCTGTATTACTGAAGCTTCACTGGGTTCCCAGTACTCAGTTACTTGCTATTCACATGGTGGCTGTGGAATGAAAAGCCTCTATATTTGAAGCAATTTTCTATGATATGCTAGTTTGAGAACAGATCTGGCCAGACTTATAGGGTATGTAGTATACTTAGGGTAAGTTTAAGTGAAGAGATTTGATTCGGTCCTTCTGCTCTGCATGAAATTCTGCTGATTTCTGAGGGCAGGAATAGTTGGGAAGGGGAAAGGCAAGGAACTGCAAGAGGTTTTTCCACTGTCTGCAGTCATCCCCCACCCTTTATTCCAGACAGCAGAGTTATTTACGCTAGCATGAAGTTGTGAGGGCCTGGAAGTGAGCATCCCCTGGTCTGAACCTCTCTCACACCCTCACCTTGACCGAGATGTAGTTCCAGATTGCACAACTCCAGTTGATCTCTGAGATCAAGACTGAGATGAAATACCACGGAGGCAGGTGGTATTTGCATTGAATCCTGATACAGACTTCTCAGCTGTGTCTCTGCTTCTGCTGCATTTTTCATGTCTGTTTAAACTGATGTGTAGTTGATGGGCTGGCAGCTGAGACATACTGGTCGTGCCTACAACAGGATGTGCAAGTGGAGTAAGTGTAACAGTAGACAGGTAGTGTGTTGCCTTTCTGGAGGAAGAAAGGGTCATGCAGAATTTCTCATCAAGGCTTCTGTGCTATAATACTTAACAAGATTATGATTGTGTCCACAGTGCTTATTGGGAGCTCTTTGTGGATCACCTGGGCTATAATTTTTTTCCCCATCCACATACTTGGATTTAATTTCAAAAGAAACTGGGACAGCTGCAGAAATGGTATAAAAAATGGTAGCTGTACTGTTTAGGCCAGAAGAGGTTTCTTACCTACACAAAGGTGATCTGTGATAGCAGTGCAGAGTAACAAAAGTTCTTGTTCTGGTTTCCTTATTTCCTGAGATCTTTACTTGGGTTCTTAAGATTTGCTCTGGGGTCACTTTTCCCTAGAAAGGAGTTGAGGGAATAAAGCAACTCAGTGAATGGTCACAAAGAAGTCAAGGAGGGGGTAGGTGGGAGCAGCGTTGGACACAATCAAAGATCTAGTTTTGCTTAACATGCCTTGTGTTTAAAAGTGTGAATTTTAGTTTGAGAGCATATTGAAAGAGTGGCTTGGCTTTTCCTAGGACAAGTCTGCAGCATGTAACAGCCATGGTACAGAGGGGCCAGATCCTGTGGCACTCCGGCAAGCTGTGGGAGCGGGGACAGCATTGCTGAAAAAGCTGCAGCCAGGCTTTATTTGGGAGTCTGCAGCCTGGCATGGAGAGCTGGTGTCTCCAGGTTGACCTCCATGGGCCTGCCAGGTCTCTTGAAATCAGTCCCTTTGCAGGGAGTTCTGCTGGGATCTGATGCTGCAGGCTGATCCTGGGGCACTGAGTGGAGATACACAGGATGGGATGCTTGCGGAGCTGGGAGCTGCTGGGCACTGGTTGTCATTCAGCTTCTGCTGGTGGCACTGGTGAGTGGACACGAGCGAGTCACAGGGCATGGACAGCTGTGGGGATGGCTCCACTGTGTCGTCAGGCTTGGCAAGGTGGAAGAGCTGGGCTTGAGGGACAGTTACTGGGTGACTATGCCCCCTGGTTTTCTCCTCCGAGTCACTCATCATGGTCTGTGAGTTAAGCACCGTTAGGATGTATGCGTTCCTAATTGAATAATACTAATGAGAACAAGGCGTTTCGTTACGAGATGCATGGGTGGATGCTGGGCTGTAAATCTGAGCTAGCGAGGACTAGCTCCGTTCAATTAATCCAAACACAGAAATGTTTACCAGAAATAGATTTATCTTCCAATGACTTTATTTGCAAATTTTGGTTAACAACAACAGTTTGCTTGTAATATAATCATGTCAAGCAGCAAGTGGGACTTACTGTTGTTCTTGGCCTTTCTCACAAAGTGTTTGCAGCAGAATGTGGAGTGAGTCAAAGGAACCACCGGCTGATGGATGAACAGATTGCAGCACAGTCATCTATTCTACTATGCAGTTCCAGGGAAACCCCTGCAAATTAGATGTGCAGTTTTTAAATGTACAGAGAAAACTAAAGAAATTACATTAAAAATGAAGAATTAGATGGAAATGTCTGTTCCTGTCTCATAAACAGTTCAGGAATAACTCCCTCTAAAATATTCTGCTTTAAGCACACAATTAATTTGTGCTCTGGGAGCAAAATAAAGTTGCTAAGAGAAAACATTCTAATAATGATTTATGTAAATTTATTTGAACAAAGCAATGATGTAGTTGCCTATACAAATTGTCTGGAATGTGAAATGGTATTTATGAGCTCCTCTCTATATGAATACATTAGATGATAGGAGATACTACATAAAGAAAACATGATTGTACATTCAAAATGGACTCTGATGCCATGTTTAGTAAGTAGGAAAGCCAGTTGAACAGATTGCTGAGTGTTTGATAAAATAATCTCCTGCTTGATTCTTGCTAGGCTATTTATAGCACATGTTTAATTTCAAATTTAGATATGTGCCACAGATGACCGTAGCAATCATACCAGGGCCATGTATGATAATACAAATTGTTTGCCTCGCATCACACATATGCAAAAATCTCAAGTTGCTTTGCAAGCAGAAAATCAGGCTCTGTATCCTCAAAATATGGATGAAAAGAGGAAAACAATTGTAGTCCCCAGCTGCTATGGGCATATGGGGCCAAATTTATCCTGTCTGTTGAAGGTTATGGAGTTCCGCCAGGCATGACTTTGATCCCGTATGTCTAGCAAAGTGGAACCAATATGTCAATATAAGACATTCTGCTACTTCTGATATTCTCCCAATAAGGACATCATTCAAAGTGGCTTGAATTTCCCAAGTGCCCAAGTCACAGACATGATCAAGGGGGATATTTCAGAAATGTTCTGTTTCTTGCTATGTTCATGTTAACGCAGTGACAACAAATAGGCTTTTTTGTCAATGAGGGCTTAAGCCTAGGAGTTGCTGCTGTAAGTAAGCATGCATCAGCCCTAGGCACAGAAAACCAAGGGCCATTTGAAGCATTGTAACAAAACACTGCAGGACTGAGAGCTGTTTCTGCATTCAGGTAATGCAAAGCATGTTTCACTTGAAAAGCTTTTTTCAAATCAGGAATGAGAATGCCATGTAGAAATAATAGGGTTATTTACTGTATTTGCTTTGGCGTACCGAGGCACTTCTAGATACCTGGTGATGGGTTGAGCCAGAAAGTTTGCATTCAGCTCCAGCCATTTACAAGTTTAAGAGGCATTTGAATCCCTTGCTTTGAACAGGGCTGTTCAGAACAGAACTTGCTAGTCCCGTGCAGCTACTCTTTTCAGGACATATGGCACTTGTAAAGTAAATTCAGGTGACCACCATGTGAAGATACATACATCTGGCTATTGTACAATAGCTGAGAAGTTTGTGTGTGCAAAATTGTGCATGTGAGAATCCTAGAGGGATTCAAGTAAAATAGTGCTCTGTCATCTGATTAGGGTTCAGGTGACATTTTTGCAGAGTTTTCGATTTATTCTGGACTAGTACTAAGTGCCCAGTGTAGGATAGCTGCGGCTGCTGCTCAGGACTTCACTGGTGGCAACACAATGGTATGTCCAGCACCAGGCTGGCATATTAAAGGCAATGATGAACATAAAATATCTGTCTTTGGTTTCATGCTTATAGGCTGTTGTTTTAGGCCCTTCGTGTGTATCTGAGTCAGGCTAGGAAAATCATATAAATGCCGGCACAGACAAACCTGCAAGTGAGAATCTCTGACCAAACTGGTGTTTATTTCCAGAGATGCTATACTGGACTGTACAAAAGGCAGATCTTGGTAAACACGGCTCTTTAACATAGCTGATAAAATTTTACATAAAATAATCCTGGGAGATGATTGTAGAGTTTTAAATTTAACCACAGACATTATAATCAAATTACTTTGTGCCCATTCAGTATACGGTGTCTTATAAAGAGGATTTTGAATGGCTATGGACAGAGCCACTACAGTCTCTGCTTATAAAGTGCATAGGGACTGTTACCCCAGAGTAGATATACCAGAGGTATAAAGGCACAGTAGAGTCACCACACAAACAGCAACTGGAAGATCATCTATTTTGCTCTGTTTATTCCTTTGTGACCACTCGCTTCTGCCTGGGGCTTTTGCGTCTGCACACTCTGCATTACTTATGGACTGCCAGGCCAGATCTCCAAAAACATTTGAGAAAGCCTGACAGGTTCACTTTTGAATCTTGGTCAATGCTGATTTGCCCTCCAAATCAGAATTAGCTGCACAAACAGTAGCCCCTGGAAATTGGGGTGAAGCCATATGCTATGCACCTTTCGTTTTGCTCTTTGGGAAGCCATTCCTTTGCCACAGCAGATCAAAACCAGGGAGATCACCCAAGTCATTTTCTGAGACGGTGCATCTGCCTTCAGAAATCTGCAGGACTTGGTTAATTTTAATAGCTCACCTATTTAATGTGCTGGGTTATACCTTACACCGTCTGTTACGTGTCATGAACTAAACTGGGACATCTCTGTCACTTGAGGGTACTACAGCTGCAAGGAGGCTTTCAGAAGAAGCTCTTGATCTGTTGGTGGCAATCGTCGTTCAGGCGTCTTCAGCCGAGATAAAAGCTTTGTTTGCTTAACAGGATCGAATTTTCCTCAAAGAAATAATTGAAAGAATAGGAGAATCACCCAAACCTGTGCTTAGCATTAGCAGATGAGCTGTTTTGAAATCGATCCATTTGGAAAGGAAATAATGTGCAGATTGGTCAAGGTAATGATGGTATTGGATGATAAAGTAGATGCAGGGGTGGAGAAAGCTTGTGAGGGATATAGTGTCACCTAAAAGCTTTTCAGAAGTGCTTTTATTACCCTGAATCAGCTTCGCTTTGCACTGACACTTAGCTGTTTGCGAAAGAATTATACCTGCTTCTGAGATAAATACATCTGACAGTGAACTCTTAACCCCTCTTTCGCAGGCCCCTTCTGGGCAGTAGCCATGGAGAATGAGATGCCTTCAATTTTTCTGAACACAGAGTTAGACAAAATGGGGTGCAAAACTATGGTACATAATTTTCTAGTGAGCAGAACGCTTCAGGAAAATTACAGTCATTATTGAATGTAATGAAACCTGACAAATTAGAGTTTCATAGGCCCTCCTTGAGATTAGCGTGATCCATTAAACATGCTCTCTGACTGCTAAATGGCATTGTCCCATTTCACTGTAAGAACTTGAAAAATCCTGAGGTAACTGGCTAAAGGCTGATTGAAAGCACCCAATCAAGAGCTCTTTAAAGTAAGAGGAGAAATTATCCTGATTAACATTATTTCCAAGAAGGTACTCTCTGAGTAGGCTGTAAATTGTGTTAGAAGCATTTGGGTATTGCAGGGAAGACCAAATTTGACACTGAAGTGGCCACAAAGTAATGTACAAAGTGGAGTCATCAATGGAGGAACATTTTGTTGATTGTGGTGGGAAAATTGAATTACTCTCAGTTGCATAGCTATTCAGAATATGTACGTTAAAGTAAATGATACTCAGTTTAAAGGAAGAGTAACCAAATATGAAGAGCAGAAAAAGCCTCTTTTCCAAATCCTTCTTGCCTCATGATTTACATCTTAAGAATGTTTTTGCAGGGAATAGCGTCGTGCACTGGTTATGAATACCTTATCCATTATGCTAAGATATCCCAGTGATGTAAACTAAATCAATACAGTAGTATTCCTTTAAATGATTGCTTTTTCCTTGACTGGTTGTGCATTAAAAGCAACCTTTAAATGATGGCCATTAGTACCTGAGACCTGGTCAACTGGTGCTGACTGAGCTGACATGTGATAGATTGCGAAGGATCTGTGTGATAGTTGGTACAATCCTTCTGAATTTCACAACAGAACCTTCAAACAGGGAGTCAGTGAGAGCATGTGTAAGTCATCAGTACAGGATACAGGGTTTTTAACCTATGTAAGAGATAACACATGGATATACTCCAGGGCCTGGTCCTTCAGGGCAGTAAGACCACCTTAGACAGTTTTTATAGACATAGGCATAAGAGAAGGAGAGAGTGCTGTGGCTATAGGTGAGCATGGTAGCATTCTAGCAACAGATGAGCCTCTCCCTCAGTAAACTGTCTAAAAATACAAAACCCACGTCTAAAAACGGTATATAGCATATGTGCACTAGAGTGATGCGACTGCAATTCAATTTTGCTTGTCCAGTCTCTTGGTCTCACCCATCGCCTGTCCCACGTCCCAGTTTGGGAGGCGCTGCACACTGCTAGCTCAGTCTGCAATATCTTTCTGAAGCTTCCAGTGCAATGATGCACGACACTGAAATGCAATAAAAATCCGGAATAATGGCAAGCATTAATAGATATTTCTGTAGTTCTGAGGCAAACATTTAAGTGAGATTCTAAATGTCAGATTAGAAGAGCCACATGACTACAATTTAATGCTAGGAGCTGTCTAGTCTGGTAATGTCATCTCATTTTGTGACATCCTCAATAACTAAAGCTGATCCAGAAGATTGATTTGTGGTATTTTTCCAGGATCACTTACTAACAATGTCTCCGTGGTGCTTTGGGTGGTGTTTCAGCCAGAGCAATGGGCACTGGTATAGTGGTAGAGTGCCACCATGGCGTATAAAGAAGAGTTGAAGCAAGAAGCATTGAAAGGTTGGAAAGGAAAACAAGCACTTGAAATACAAATTCCCATAATCTTGCCAAAAAAGATTCCCATAATCTTACCACTGCCTAGAAGAAGGAGTCTGTCAGCATAGCTGACATGGTACAGAGCAGACCATGATGAACGTGAACACAGTCCCAGAGAACTTAAAAGTTTATTTCCCCTAATCTAGCTGCTTATAAGTGTTTACAGTGCCCATCCCTGTAATATCTGAGCTCTATTTGACATTGTTGTTCAGGGCTGGCAGCTCATGTCTGCCATCAAGAGCAGACCTTTAAGGAAGATCTCTGTTGCCTATGATGTAGCTTATACATAAAAATATTTATGGAAGCTGCTTACATCTATCCTCTTCTGAAAGATAAAGCACTTGAGTGCACACTGAATGCCTGCTACCTTCTCATCTCCCTGACATTCATTATAAACCGAGAAGCCAGGTTTTTTAAAAGCTATTTAGATGTTTTGTGCTGTAACTTTCTCTAATAGATATATTCCTATTGATTGCAATGAAACACACAGAGTAGAACAGAACAGATCAATTGAAAAGTAAAGTTAAGACAGCAAGTACACTTCTTTTCCACTTACCTTAATGGAAACAGTTATGGCTAGATCTATCCCAGGTGTAATGCTGCTGAAGTCAATGGAGTTGTATCAGCAATGAATTTGGTTCCTAGTGTTTTGTTTTGACCTTTTCAGAAGGTTGCTCTGCAGGAGCGGAACTATTAAACACAGCCAGCGATACCTTAAGTCGAAATACAGAAAAGGCAAAGCTAGAGTGCATAGCACCTTTTTCACTAAGGAAGAGGCCTGACTTTTATAGAGTGAGGGTGAATGAATTGATTCCAGGTAAGTGCTAAACTTAGTTTCAGGTTTCCCTGGTGAATAACAATCCCAACTTGGCCTGAGAGTTGGACACATCTGCATTCACACACAGCTGTCTGGAAGGGGCTGCATGGTCTTTCCGTACATCTGCATGTCAGGATGGTTTTGAGTTGGATGTCAGTTCCTGCAGATACACTATTCATCTGCTCACCAAAGATCCGTGTAAACCAACTGAACATACTAACAGTTCAAGTGTCCTGAAATTGCCTGGCAGTGCTCTGTGTGATGGTCTTTATTAGCAGGTACTTTTGGATTTCAGTGACAACAGAGATTCTTAATGCACTGCAATTTCTCAGGAAGGCAGGGAATAGCACTGTGACTTTGGAGTATTTTCAGCCTCAAGCCATTCTGTTTTACACCTTTGGGTACACTAATCCAGGCTAAGAGACAGCAGCATGTTTTATGGCAACTGACAGGCAGCAGTGCGACTGTGAATGGGCCCTCAGTATTGGCACTGTCTCCCTCCTGTTGCAATGTCCTTTCATTCTCCACTGAAATTTCCAGCCGTTTCCAAAAGCAGTAACAGCAAGCCATGCATGACAGAGACAGAGGCTTTACTAACAAGGAGGGAGACAGCCAGAAAAGCTCTGTTTCTTCCTCAGGTAGTTGGATTTGGAAGGATGACAGAAGCCCAGAGAGGTATATTGGAGTTGTGCCCTCGGAGGTCCCCTTGTCTGCAGCAGGAGCAAACACCCAGTGCTGCTGCAGCAGGTGCTATGGGGTGGGGCGGCCAGAGATGCACCACGCTGTCGCACCGCCTTGGCTTAGAGGCGATGCTGGATGCGCGCTCCTGGGGTGGCTGGCTGTGTGCTCCTACCCCTCTTCTCATAGCTTCTTCCCTTTCTCTTTTTCCATTCCCAGGCCTCCCTGCCTTTTCCTTTTATAGGCTCCTTCCCTCCTTTTGTCCTCCCCAACAAAGCTCCTCCCCAGCTGTGTTTAAGAAATTGTTGGCACCAACCTGACATTTGCAGACTGGCAGTCTGCTTATGCAGGGTGGTGCTTTCAATGCAGGCGGGGGGTTTTCTGGGGGCAGTGTCTGATCCCACATTGCCTGTCTCAAACGGACCAGGGCCTCCCCATCCCCTTAGCTGCTTGTATAGTAAATACACTGATTTGCACCAACTCCCGATTTTCCTGGTGGCAGTGTGAGTAGGAGCAGGTCTAAAGATTCCTTGAGTACTTGCACCTACTTACCATCCTGCACATGTAGGTGAGGTGAGAGGATTTTAACACTGACAACTCAGAATAACACTGTTCATGTTAGTGGAGTTTTACTTATAATATTGCTCACTGTTTTCCATGCTAAATTTTGGTCGTTTTGGTGGGTTTTTTTGAAGTGAAATACAGCCTCACATTCCTCATTTGCCCTAATCCTTGCACCTTGTAATTCCTTTACTAAGTGAGGCTTGAGTCCCTGTCCCAGCAGAGGTTTCGGATCAGGAGGCTGCAGAGCAGTCTCCCGCAGCAAGGGCTTTCTTTCTTTTGTAGTCTACTGCACTATGTTTACTAGTTTATTCTGAAGTGTTATCATAAATAATTAAAGCTAAATTGTGCTTGTTAAACAAATGAGGAATGCACATGTTCAGCTGCATTATCTATGCTTTAATTGCAATCATTTCTTGAGGCCCTCCTCCTGTAAGGAAACAGGAGCCTTCTGCCTGAATAGAGGGCTGCAGGAGCTGCAGGATCTGGACAGAAGTACTGGGCCCTCATTCGTTTGCCCAAGAATTTTTAAAACACGTTTTTAGGGTAGTGGTGAATGTCATCCATTATGGTGAGATGATGTTCCTGGAGGCAGGTGCCGTCGTTCTGCTATGGGCTTTAAAAATGTGGAGAAACTCTTTCATGGGTTGAAACCTTTACAGAGAGAGTTTCTTACATCCAGGTTGCTGTTCAGCATGTACAGGACAAGCAAATGAACCCCAAGGTCTCACGTTTACAGTCACATAGGTTTGTGCTGAGTGCTTCGCAGTGCACGCTGCCCACACGTGCCCCTGTGAGACTCCCTGGGGCTGGGCTGCGGGGCTCCCTGATGTGTCCCCTGTGCTGCTTCCTGCATGTAAGTCCTGGGTGGGTTTAATTTCTCCTACAATCTTCTCATATGCTTTTAGTCCTTTTGTGCTTATGTAGCACATACACGCTAATGCACATGCTGCATATGACCTAATAGGTCCCAGTAAGTTGCCACTGTGCAGCTGCAGGCACACAGGGCCCCATGGGGTTCCCCCGTCCTGCGGGCTGTTACGTCCCTTTCAGAAGGCAATCCAACTTCATCTTAAAACTGGTTTTAAAACTAATTGCTGCGTGGAGTCTCACAGCCATCCCGATTAGTGATTTAAAACTTCTGGACTCAGTAACTTTATCTTCATTAGGAAGATCTGTTTTCATAATAATTGTCTCTAAAGAGGACCTGGGGGATTATTAAGAGATGGTATTCATAATCAGTAAAAATACCATGAAGAAATTTCCTAGACAGATGTTGATGTTCTGGATGATGTTAATTTTTTCTACAAGGAAACAGAATTTTATGTAAAAATTATATATTAATACTTATCTTGAAAGCTAAATTGGATTTTAAGGCTTAGTCTGTGTTTTAAGCTTTGGTCAGTGATTTCTAGGTGGTTGACACCTGCACAGCTGAGCAGCTGAGGAAGGCTAAGGCTGGTTATTTGGGGGAAGAAACTAAAAACAACAGGAAAAAGGCTAAGGAGAAAGAGGAGTAGTAGTGTAATTGGTAAGGAAAGGCTTTGGTAGGATCTGACATTTAGGAAGCAGACTAAGTTGGAGAGAAGTGAACTCGGGGAGCAGAAACCAGCTTTGGAGCTTGAGGCCTGAATGCTGGGAGAATATCACAGATGGAGAACAAAGGATTTGTGTTGTTTTGGGGGGTTTTTTTTACTGATTTTTTTTTTTTTTTTTAACTAGGAGGGTTACAAGTAGCTAGAAGATCTGCTAGAAGACAGTGTGGTAGCTCAGTAAATAGCAAGAGGACTCACTGGTGGCAGGAGCGAGGCTGGTAGGCGCAGGTGCAATAAGGCTACCCTGGCTTAGGAAGAGATGCACCAGTGGCTGCTGAATTTCTGGAGGTTTTCTAACTTTACAGAAATGAGATTTGGTGCAGATCAGAAGCAAGAACAATACATGGATACAAGGCAGCTGTAAGATCAGATTCCAATGTCCGTCTCTACGGACACCAAAGGAACATAGCTACCCCTAGATACTTCTCACAGCATATATAAAATGTTTTTTATTGAAAGACTTCTGTCTTTATAGAGAAAATGGCTATAGAGCAAGAGGGAATGAATAGATTTGCTTTTTTTTTCCTGTACCTCAGCTTTGCCTTCTTGATGTTTATTTTGGTTATTGTGGCTTCTGAGACTTTTTAAATTAGTGTTTATTTCTTAAACAGAGTGCCTGTGAATGGTCCAGAATCTCATGTCCAAGGCTGCAGAAAATAATATTTTAGTGAAAAGGAGTGGGAAAGTGAATTTTCTCTGAGGAGATAAGTTTTTGAATGATTGTTTGTATCTGCATCTAGAAGAAAGGAAATTAATATTTCTTATGGCAGCTGAGAGATGGTCATGAGGAAAAGGAAGCCATTATTAATTAATCATCAATTATTATTTTAATATTTATGTAGCACTGTGTGACTGGCGCCCCACAGGGAAAGAGGATCAGCTCTCTGCTTGAGGAGCCTACATTCTAAATTTACCCATGGTGAGGACTGCTCATGGCAAATGATGTGTTTTCATCATTCCCTGCTCTGCTTCAGCTTTTCTGTTGAATCCCATTTTAATTCCCCATCCCCAACAGAGGGGAGCCTGCACTAAGCAGGAATGGCAAGATCAGAGTCTAAAAGAGCACAATCAATGCAGTAAACACAGAGGCAGGATTAGAGGTCTGATCTCAGAGTTATATCTTGCAATCCTTACCCGGAATTGCAATAATGTAAATAAAACCTTTCCAAGAATAAAGAGTGCAGGATTTCACGCCAGTTTGGAAAGACTTGCTCTTCCTGGGCCCTCAGACTGGCGTCCAAATAAAGTTTTTTGGTTTTTTTTCAAAGTCTTTAAATTGACATGCTTAATTGTGAGACCTGGCCTGCATGGGACTGGTGGCAGCAACACTGGGATGTTTCTCTTACAGATGTTTGTCCTGACCTTACCTCTTGCTGAAGTCCCATTCCTATTTCTGTGCTTTGAAGCAGTTGTTTCTAGGTGCTGTGCCTGTACCTGATACTATGCTCAGCTGGCAGCAGTCAGCACGGTAATGAACTCTGACAGATGTACTCTGATAAAACCTATATATTTAGTTCCTAATAAGTAACTGATAGATCACAAAGGTTGTATTGTAAGGAGGTAGTTCCATGAAGTGTCAAACTGAACTCTTTGATATAAAGAATACATATATGTGGCAACCCCCTTGGAGTGGATTTGAAGGGCCAACTGAAAATATGTAATATTGAGAGAAACCAACGTTTATGTAAAGTACCTATCATTGTCAAAGTGTGGCGTAGTGGCTAGAACAGAAAATGAGAGTGAAACAGTCTAGGGTCTATTTTTGGCTCCAGCATATCTGTACTGAAGTCAAACTAATTGGAGCTAAATACAGAAATCTCTCCTTATATAGAATTTTTGATCCACTTTCAGAACTCTGTAACAGGGATGTGCTATTTTGTTTTTTAGAGGATGATCTAAAAGCATGGAAGGAAGTTGCTGTATGTTATATTAATATATGCAAGAATTTTCCATAAACATCTGAGTTAGCATCAGACATGACTTCTGGGCTGGGAGGAATGAATCTGTGGAAATCTATAGCTATTGCCAGATGCCAGTCTTGATCAGAAATCTGTTGGCTTCACTGAAATTTTGCATAGATATTTTGCCCTGTCAGGTGACCTATTTAAATAGAAGAAATACTGTATAACACAGAGAAGTTTCTGGGCAGAGAATCCATATTCTGTGGTGTAGAAGCTCAGGACAAAAAGAAAAGTTTTGATTTATTAGTACACTTTTCTTTATTTAAATAAAAAATAATACTTTGAATGTGACTTTTGCTTGTTAAAAAAAGTTTCTTTAAAAAACTAAACCCAAACAGTCTGTTGTCTCCATGTGTGTGTAGTGCTCTGTAAAGGTACCCTAGTGCTGTCTGAGGGTATCCCAGTGAACTCCAGAGGAGCTCTCTCAAAGTTCAGCCACCTGGACCATGAGTTTATCTTTGTGCTAGCGTGGGGACATTGCTTACAGGATGTGTTGTAGTTTCGCTGTCCCTAGACCATGCTGTGCAGAGGGTAGCAGATACACCCTTAGAGATTACCACATGAGAGGACGTTGTGATTCCCATTTGTTTCAACTAGCTTCCACATCTAGATGCTTGCTCATAGATGCTCCCACGAGTGGATGCTTGCTAACAGAATCCTAGAATCATTTAGGTTGGAAAAGACCTTTAAGATCATTGAGTCCAGCCATAATGAATAGTTACGGAGAAGAGACAATCTAAGCATACAGGAAATAGACTCTGCAGAGGTGTGATTTGACAGTGGTTTCATCCTCTGGACTGCTCAGGCCTCTGTTGTGCTGTGTGTGCTCTCTCAGTCTCACTGAGCTGGGTACGTCCCTTTTCGGGATCGGTACCTCCTAGGAGTAGAACCTAATCCAGTACTTGCAATGCACAGTCCTGAAATACTTCACAGAATAAACTGTATAATAGGGTGTGTTACCATCTTGTCCATCGGAGTTAGAAATCAAAAGCAGAGCTATCAGAGGAGAGAGAGACACCAGGTTTGGTTGTCTGCTTTGCCATCTCCTACCAGCTGCGGAGAAGGATGGGCGCAGGACTAACAGCAGCCACAGGCAGTTTGGCCGTACTAGTTTGTGTAATGGCTGAGGGCCAAATATACCCAGGATCATGTTCATTTCTGTGCAGGACATTCCCCCTAGGCAAGACAAACATCTTGTAAGATCTAGGGTTCTTGTAAGATCCCACTATAAGTGTGCACTATGTCAGCAGGGAGCGACAGGCAAACCGTTACGCAGGGCTTTAAGATGACAGTTTTGGAAGTACCTGAAGGCTGTAGCAATACCAACTTCGCTGAAAGTCAATTAAAAGTCAGTGAGACTTGGGCTCTTAAATCTTTCCATGCTTTTTTTACAAGTTACCATCAGTACTTGAAAATCTAATGTATTGGCTATGCATTCATTGCACCATTCATCTGAGAATCTCTAACCAAAGCTGTAAATATCTGTAATTCTGTAATACCTTCTGAATTCTCCATATTGACTTGGGTTTTGGGATGTTGACTGTATGAGTATATTGATTTAGGTTAATAGGAAAAATAACCTGGTCAGTAATAAAAGCTGATGGTAAATCACTTCTCCAGGAGTGTGGTTCAGGTTGGTGACAGGCAGTGTGAGGATGGAAGGATCCTGCAAGCAAAGGCCAGCAAGTTGGTATGAGCAGCTTGTGTGGCCAGTCCTGCTGTCACTGTGGCAAGGGCGAGTCCAAGGGAGACTTGCTTAGGGGAGAGCAGGGTCTCCTTGGGAGCCTGTGAATGAGTCAGCCGTAGCCATGTTACCCTCAGGTGACACAAGATACACCTGCCTGCTCTGGTCTGTCTGCCTGTTAAGTAACAACTTGGATTTAAAGGGACTGCTGTTACCGCTGTCGCAAGCCTCTGACACAAGTCCAGCGGAGTCCTCACGGTTTGTCAGATAAACAGGGTTCATGCCTAGGTTGCTCCTTCTCAGGGCTACCTCTCGTGGTGAGAGCAGCTGCAGGGTTGTGCCCCGGGAAAGAAAGTGATTTCTCACATCCAAGGAGGGTGCAATCAGAGCAGCAGAGGTATCACTAGCAGCAGCACGCTTCACCTATATCCCGTGCTCATGGAGGAAAACATCAGTAGGTTATCCCATCCAGCAGTTGATATGGATGTGTACCATTTTGCCTGAAGCAATTCTGTAGACTGCAGGGAAAAATATTAATGATCCGCAGGAAAAACGAGGCTGCCTGATGTGAATGCAACGTTAGGCTTAACCACAAGACGGGCAATGGCAGAATTTGTAACCAGAGTATGTTTTTTCTGGTCAAGCTCCTTGGGATACTAACTCACATTGTTGTATCTCAGTCTCTTGTCCTTGTTGTTTATAAAGCAAAAGAGCTTTTTTGCCCTGTTAATTTCCTAAAGCACAGCGTATTGCTTTCCTGTTTTAAATAAAGCTCCTGCTCTATTTTTGAATAACATAATGAGTGAAAAATGACTTTATCCATCCTGGTGGCAGGACAGCAATTTGTTATGCTGCCAGCTGGAGGACCTGGATCAGAAACAAATTTGGGTTCCCAGGCCCCACGCCAGAAGAGCCGAGACATATTTTTGAGGTGATGTACTTGGACTCTAGAGGGAGATTGTTGACTGAACTGAGCTGCTTTCAAAAACATCCTGCCAGCTGAGCCACAAAACACTGCTTGTCTTTGCCTCAAAATGGACAGGTCTCCTGCCTCGCACTGTGCACAGTGGTTAGGAAGTTCTCACAGAAGCTCCAAGTGCAGGTGAAGAAATCAGGGTACTTTGAGCGGAAATTTAAGTTTCTGCATGTATGTTCACCCATATTTATCAGTTATTATTGCATCAGTCCAAGCACAAGGAGGTAGTGTATAAAGATGAGTCCAGTTTGTTGGAGGTGGGCTTGCCCTTTTCACATGGGGCCAGAGCTGAAACTTGAATAGAAGATGATGCAAGGTCATTGCTTCCCATATCGCCACCCCGGACTCGACCTAGCCCCATGACACTCTTTCAAAGTGCTCTCTCTCTACCCCTTCCCCATAGCCCTTCCCACCATGCCCCATGGTCCTTTCTCATCTCCCAGACTATCTCCACCTTGGCCGTGCTCCTGCTGTCTTAGGCAGGTGTCAGATGTAAACCAGAGGCTGCAGCTTGCACTGGAGCACCCCAAGAAGTTTGTAACGCTGAAGCTGCAGCTTTTTTAAAGGACTGAACCTGCATAGGGCCTGATCTGTTACAGCTTGTGTCTGTGTGAGGTAGTGTCTTCCAGCTGCTGTTCTCTCCATGGATAAAGATATTGTCAGCTGGAATGATCTGCTTCCACATTTTCTGTGGACACATTAAGTGCTTGGAAAAGCTCCAGGTACTTCAAGTGAGACTATGAAGGGAAAGCTACAGAATGAGACTGCAAGAAAAGCATGTTGTTAGGACCATTTTATTGAAAAAGAATACCCTTTTCTCCTGTCTGTGTAGACACAATATTGATAATTATGACTGTAAGAGTAGATGGTTATTGATAGGTATGTTTATGTATTACATTTTATTGTTTATGTATACCTGTAGTTACTTCAAAGAATGAAATACAGAATTAAATGTATTAGTAGCACTGTCTGAACAGTAAAAAGGCACTATAAAGTCAAGAGAAGTCTGCATAGACGAGTCACATGTCCTAGATATGCAGTAATTATCATAATACAAGAAATAGAGGTTTCAGGTAAAGCTATCAGGTGGCAGGTTTAGAGCAAAGGAAGAACTTTTTTCACACAGTCAGTAGTTAAAACGTGGAACTCCTTGCTACAGGCTGTTGTTGACGCTGAAGCTTACATGAACCTTTTTTAAGGCTGATTGAAGAAAGAGTACCTTTGGGTTTATAGCATACCACAGCATCTGGTCACATCTTTAGCTGAAGCTTTTAAGGAGCAGGTCTCTGGAAGTACAGGAGAATGCTGCAGAGTACCACTGTGCATTTGCGCTGCTCTTCCTTAGGATGTGGCTGGAACCAGAACGTGAGCAAGAGGAGCTTTGGTCTGACCGGCTTCTTCAAGTCCTGCAGTAAAGGTTAAATAGAAATGTGATAGGGACATAAAGGGATAAATAAAGGTAGAGGGTTGGATGCTGATTTAGTTAGAACTGGTGTAAATCCAAGGGTGCAATCAAACAATGCATGAGAGCCACAGTGCGCTAGGGTACCTGAGAGCAGCTTCAGCCCACCTCCCTAAGGACTCTGCAGGCAGTAGTATCAGACTTCCCACTAAATAAGGCAAGTACAGGTGTAAATTCCCATCTGGACACTTTCAAGATCTTATTCCATCTGTCTGACCTATGAAAGAAGAAACTCTGCTCAAGTGGAACCTGTTAACTTCAGTAAGGAGCCCCTTCAGGTACTTGACAACTAACATCCCAGTCTTAAAGAGACTTCAGCACATACTTGCCATGGCGTGCATGCCCACACACACCTCCCTGCACGCATGTGCTTGCTCATTCATGGAGATCAGCTGCTTGAAAGGGGCCATTCTGCAAGTCCAGAGGGGTTCCCAGATGCCAGGTCAGTGTGTACAGCTGTGTTAGGAGAGCCGTCAACAAAATCCTTAGTCCATCTCCAAATCCAGTGGTGCGTACCTAAGTGGCCAAATTTGTCTTATTGTCCTCGTTTCACTGTTGTCTCTTGAACTTGGCTGATAAGCATTTTGATGCAGAGGCAGTTGCTCTTCCTTTGCTTGCTTGGTACCTTACACCATGGGATCTTGGTCCATAGCTCTGGAGCACATGCCAGGATTACTTTCCCAGAGTAGCTCGTGTGCCAGGGACCCTTCCCCATACTGGATTTGTGGGGAGTCTCCAGTGTCTTTAGGCCCAGTTGTAGTTCTGTGCTTCATGTGTGAGTGCAGCGTGTCTCTGGATTCCTAAATCTGATGGGTATGTATGAGAATCCAGAGTCAACCACGGCTGTATACAGAGAGTGTGTGAAACCAGCACTGTAGCAGAAGAGCGAGTAGTAAGTTACTGATGGCAGTGCTTGTTCCAGCCCATTTGTTTTGCCCTCTCCACTATTGCAGAAGTTGTGACAGTAGACAGAAATAAATAAAAGTAAGGGTGATACATGTATTCTCTGGCCTCATCTGGCCAGCGCTTATGGACTTTCTCACTCTGCAAAGCTGCACTTTCCCACTGACTACTGTGTATTCACCAGAGCGTATAAATGTTAGCTTCCTTTGGATTGGGACCTGTGTGTGGTAATGGATGAGCAGAGAGGCAATTTCACATATAGGGAGGTAAGCATTATGCAATTCAAAGGGGCCACAACTTTTCCTTTGAGTTGAGTATGTGAGTTTTTGCTTTATGAATGTCTCAATTTGCTGATTTGTGGTAAGAAGTACCTATACTTTGTTGTAACAGTATGACCAAATCACAGAGGAGTCCAACCTTCCTGACAGATGGACATACACTGAGGTCTTGAGAACCATGAGATTAGTTTGGAGAGCCAAGATGAAGGAGGAGTTGCAGGAGCAGTTTCCCAGTACAAGGAACAGTTGCACATGGCTTTGGATTGGGCCGTTTTCCCTGGTACCAACGTGATATAGCTGCTTTCACCTCAGTGACATTAGCTAGCCCTAAAGTGGTGGTGAGGATTATCCGGCTGGCCGGTGCTGGCGGTGCGCCCTACCCATTGCATGGGAGTCTCATGTGAATTTGCTGAGACTGTGTCTCAGGGCTCCCAGGTGACCTCTTAGGTCAAAGCCATCCAGGGCACCCTCAACAAAAGTAGTGGCATTGACCAGTCAAGAGATTCGTTGGCAGTTTTAACCAAGTTTTGGCTTTGTTGCATGCAGTTAAAAGCTGTATGTCAGTTTGTTTGCTCATCCTCCCCCAGATTTGGCATTCCTCTGATTTTGTAGCCAACTGTAGGTTGTTTTTATTTGGACCAAATCATGCCTTGGAGCAAAACTGACATCACTGCTGGGCCTCATTAGGGAAATGAGGAGCAGGGTGTGGGGAGTCAGCTACAGGAAGTGCTGCTGTTTCCCACCACTGAACTGGGAGGTGAACTCTACTTGCCAGGCAGGTTAGTGGGGTCCAGCATGTGACGGGATTTCAAAGCAGCCCTTTGCCAACACCCTTCAGCTACAAGAGGCTCAGGAATCTCGTCAGGTGGAGAGTTTTTGATAAGTTAAGACTTGCATACTATGTGGTGTAGGCTGCTCCATTGCTGTCTTGTGTTTGTTGAGGGATTTGGGTGGTTTTTTTAATCATCGTTTTAAAGAACAGTATGTCCTGGTTTCAGCTGGGATAGAGTTAATTTTCTTCCTAGTAGCTGGTACAATGCTGTGTTTTGGATTTAGCATGAGAATAATGTTGATAGCACACTGATGTTTTAGTTGTTGCTAAGTAGTGCTTACCCTAAGTCAAGGACTTTTCAGTTTCCCATGCTCTGCCAGTGAGGAGGTGCAGAAGAAGCTGGGAAGGACCAGAGCCAGGACAGCTGACCCGAACTAATCAAAAGGGTATTCCATACCACAGAATGTCATGCTCAGTATATAAACTGGGGGGGAGCTGGCCGGGAGGGGCTGATCACTGCTGGGGGACTGGCTGGGCATCAGTCAGTGGGGGGTGAGCAATTGTAATTGTGCATCCCTTTTTTCTTTTGGGTTTTATTTCTCTCTCTCTTTTTGTTGTCTCCCTTGTTGTTGTTGTTGTTATTATTACTATTTCATTTCAATACTTTATTTCAGTTATTAAACTGTTCTTATCGCGATCCATGGGTTTTACCTTTTCCTGATTCTCCTCCCTGTCCCACTGGGGGAGGGTGGGGGGAGTGAGCAAGTGGCTGTGTGGTACTTAGTTGCTAGCTGGGGTTAAACTGCAACACAGTACTAACAGGGCAACAGGGTTTCTGTGTGTCTTGTAAATTCAGAACGTGGATGTAAATAAATGAAGACTAATCACATGGTTGTCGGTAAGTGGTAAAGTCCTTTTCTTCAAGTAGTGCAGAAGGTCCTGCTCTGCTTAGTTACAGCATTTCCAGTTTGGGAGAATGAGAGTGATTAGTGAAAATTGCAATGATTATTTCATTTGCAAACTTCCTTTGCTAGCCCCTTTTTTTCCTTGTGTTTAGATATCAGTATGATGCTGCCTTATGTCTCCCACACTTTACCTTGTTTTATACCTTACACAGTGACTGGACTTTAGCTATATAATTCCTGGCTTTCCCTTTTATCTAGTTGTTTCCGACCTTTGGAATTGGGTTGTGTAACCAGAGGTGCAAGTAACGTTTTTCCACTGAACATCAGCCACATGTCATGTAAGACAGTGTCTTTAATGTCAGTTTGTAGTTGCTACTTCAACACGCAAAGAGTTACTAAAGTTAACTTGTGAATATAGTGAGCAATTCATCTTCCAAAGAAAAGTACGCTTTGAAGAGAGCCAGTGCCCGTTCCAGCTACCCCAGCAGCAAACACCACCGCTCGTGCTGCTAACATTGAACTATAACCTGTCTCTTACTTCATACTAAATGGGATAATAAAATTATTCTTAGAAATGGGCTGTTTCTAAACATATGAGAAGCTTGTTTGGTCCAGCACCTAAAAAAGTGAAAGTGTGTTTTTTAAAGTCCTCTATTTTCATTTTGGCACACATCAGAGACGTTCACAGAAATACCAATAAGCACAGGCTGTGGAGATGGGCTGCTTCTCATTAAGCATGCACGTGCCGTTGTCTTCTTACTTCTTTAGGCCTGGCCTTCATTTTGAGGTCAGACTTTTAATTTTTGAAGAATGTAATTTAAAGCTATTTATAGTACTTCATGATTACCTGCAACTACTAATGAAAAAGACTTGGCAACATAGAAGTAAATATGTAGCAGCTGCAGCTGCTCTAACTCTGGTAGAGGTAGTAAAAAAGAAGGCCTAAACATCATCTGAGCCAGTTTAATGAGGGGGTAGAAGCAAGTGAAGTGTCTGCTGATCACAAAAAGTTTTACAGGCAGAAGCCGACAACACAGGAGGCTCCAGATCCCTGTATTTAAAGTTTACTTTGCCATTTGTCTTGAGTGGGGTCAGTGTTGTAGTGAATAATTTATAGGCAGCATGAATGAGCTCATTAGTCACCTTTTCAGAGCTTAAATGAGTTTTGTGGTTGTCATTACATGGGCCTTCTGTTCAACGGCATGGCAAAAGGATGGCTTGGCGGGCTGGCTGGTTTGTGACAGGACAGCCCATCTCCTTCCAGCCTTGACTGGCCTTTGTCTTCTACTGAAACCCCCACTCTGCTGCCCAGTGCTGGTCCAGTAACCTGCAGGTGTTTTTCCAGTGATAGCTTTTTTTTGTTGTTGTTTGTTTGTTTTTGTTTGTTTGTTTTGTTTTGTTATGTGTGACATTTGGTTTGATATTGTGTTGTTTTCAAGTTGTATTTCCTTTTTACATTATGGAAAAAAATACTGAAGATTATGTGACAAGTGATGTGGAATAAGTAAACGTCTCTACCTGCATACAAGCAATACAAGTGACTTTTCTCCTCAAATGTGCTTCAAAATTTTGTTGTAGCCATAGCATTTTTTTGTCCTTGAAGTGCTTGTGGAAGTGCTAAGCAGTGCTGGAACTAGCTGAACCTTAGAAGAAGACATAACTATCAATGTTTACAGGACTGCAGATTTAAAGAAAAAAAAAAATATTCCCAAGATTATTTCACAGTGCTTTGGCTACCGAGGCCCACTCTATCCTTGTGGCATCCTTGTGAGAAACCAGTGGAGTGAGAAATTTGCCTGCAAAAAATCTGAGAGATGTCAGATGCACTATACCTCCCAGATCACTGCAGCTGTTAACTGAAGTTACCTGTTGCCAAAAAGACTGGAGCAGTGCCAAAAGACCCAGCATAAATTAATGCCTCAGTGGATAAGTCAGCCCATAATCATAATGAACTTTTGTCACCACACAGAAGCCAAAAGCTGCTCGCAGGGAAACCCACCTCACAGGACATGAAGGTGGCAGCTGGGGGCTAGTTCTCTGGCTGTAGCTGGCAAAAGAAGTTGCTGCTAGGATGCAGGTAATTTAGGTGTGCTTTTTTTTCTGTGCCAGCTTTCCTCCTTCCTTCTCAAATCTCACTTACCTGCTCTGCCTGGCAGCTGCTCTCTGGTTCAGCTGTGGAGCCTGCCTTGCCTGTGGCTGTGGAGGGGAGCATAGGACAGTGCAGAAGCTTTCTGCAGGTGCTACTCACTCATTTTAGTCCTTCCACTTGCAATTTTTCGTTGCTTTCCATTCCTTGCTCCCTCATGCATTTGGTAGGCTGGTATGTAGTACTAAAAACACAGCAAAGGTAGAAGTCTGCTTAATCATTATATGACATTTTGCTTGTTTCCCAAAACCTGCATCCTCTCGACATCCCTTTGCCGGCACACTGTAAGTCAGCTGTGCTTGTGCTTCATCACTGCATCACCTCATACAGGCTCTCGTAGCGGTCTCCGTGTTGCCACAGTCTGGGAATCTGGACTGCATCTCACAGGATTTCCTTTGGGAACGGTGTTCAAGAAATGTACAGGAAGAGTAGGGCTGAGTGGTGAGTATTCCACCCAGGAATATCCTGTGCTTCAAAGAGCTGGAAATCAAGCTGGGACTCAGTACACTTGTGGCTAGGAAATCCACCTGGTACAAGCAAATGGTCTGAGGAGAATAATTGCCTACTAGCTTACAGCACTCGTGATAGCAAATTGTATTTAGTGTCACTCCCTGAGATCCTCAGTTGATGAGACGTGAACACAAAACTTCACTACCTGTGAGGTCCTGTTGCAACTTAATTTTGCATGCATAGATACACAAATAAATTATAAACTCCTGAAGTCTTTGATGAAATGAACAGCTTGTATTCAGGAAAGCTGAGGTGGGACTCGAGATGTTGTCCAGAAAGAATTTTGTCTTAGTTTTAGAAATTCAGTTTGGCAATACAGTTTGGGAACTTTATAAAAAAACCTTGCTTCTCCATTATAGTTTTCCCGAAAACTTGTGATCTTTACTTCTGTGCAGTGTTGGCTGCTGCTTTTCCTCCACCTTGCTTTTAAGAACAAAAATACTGTTGATTTCTGGTTCTGCTGATTACTGCAAAGTTTGACTTCAGCTGCCAAACAGTGAATACTAATGTTGAGATAACTCCAGGCCACATTTTGTGGCATTACACCTGTACAACAGATAGCAGAGACTGCACCACACCCCAGAAAACAGTTCGTTCTTTTTTCAGCCTTTTCACACACTGCAACAATACCAGAAATACTGGCTTGTATTGCAACTGATGTACCAGCTGTGTTAGGTTAGGTGTGATTTCAGACCAATACAGCCTTTATAGCAGAAGACTCCAGTAAAGATATGTTTATCCCAGCAACATTTTGCTTCCCGTGGGCTGCACTACTGAAGTAAGCTGCACTGGCAGAAGCTTCCCTTTACCCGTATAAGCTAGGTTTGTGCTTATGGTGCTCATAAGTTGGTGTGATTATCACCATAAGCATCTCTCATATGGACCTGTTCTAACAAATGTATGTAGGACGAACTAGCATGCATGGTACTCTCCTCCCACGGCACTCATGTACAGAAACACACTTAATGGTAGCTTGTCAGCTGTATATGATTTTAGCACTAAGTATACTCATTTTCTTAGAAGCTGCAAGCATTACTACAATAACATCATGAATGTGCATACATTATTTTATAAAGGAACTATTTCATAAAAATGCTGGGGTTTATTGTGAGAAATTCATTGTATTTTAGCCTGTGAAACAGAAATGCTGTAGACACTTTTGTTTGCTCGCACTTCTGACAAAGCTTCGTATCAGTGCTCTTTTTCTCAGTGGTCCAGGTCTGTTTCTGTTGGGTTTTGCCAGCTGGGGCAAATGAGAACTTGAGGAATAATTAAATGAAAGCTTGGGAAAATGCTCTGTAAATCTTATTCCATGGTCTCAAGTGAATAATCAAAAGATAGATCTCCTATCAGTAAGCTGGAGTAAGCTGGGCCTCCATTGCCTGTGCAGCTTCTGTCTTCAGCTAGTGCTTGGGGTGGGAGAAGAAAGGGGAGCACATGCTTATAAAAGGCATGGGGCTGGAAGGCAGGGTACAGTGGCACTCAGAGCAGCTGTGAGGCAGGAGCTGCTCTTTTTCATGGGAGTGAGGTGCTGTTAGTCAGCCAGTTAGGTGTATGTTACCTCTGTGTGAGGCAGAGACTCGGGCTGTTCAGGTGGGAATTCAGATATAGCTGTTTCTCTGCCCCAACAGTGGGCATAGTGCAAGCAACAAAACCAGGCTGGTCTGCTGTGGTTAAAAATAAAGAAGTGTTGATAGTGCAGGTTCTCTATAAGGGACTGGAGAAGAATGTTGGGAACAGGAGTTGTGAAAGAGGAAATGAGCAAACACAGATTGTATTAATGATTTAGTTTGATGAAGGTGTTCGACATGCTTCTGCTCTGTACAAGATTAAATCCATTGCCTCAGGGGAAACAAAGTTTAGAAATGGCAAGACTGATGGGGGATGCCAGTCATTCAGCGTGGGGGAAGAATGGGAACAAAAAAAATGGACAGTAAATGGTGTTGGAGCCTGAGATATGTCCCCCTATGAGGGTCTGATCACAAGGGGCAGCAGCCCTGTCCACTTCAGTCTTTGAAAGGTACTTAGCACATCAGGACCCTTTCAGAATTAGGAGGTTTTTGTGTACAGCCACATGTCAAATTATAAATCCTAATGAGCAAGCTTAGTTGGCAAACTAGCAGCAGACTTCAGGGAAGAAATTTGACTCTGATGTAGAGAGAATAAACATTGACAAGGATGCCAGTCAATGAGGACATTATAATTGGAGATCAGGTTAGGAATGGGGTCTTAAAGGTGAGGATAAGAAGTGCAGGTCGGTTGAATGGTGAGACTGGTGAGGTCAGAGGTCAGAACACAGTAATATTTAGCAAGGTCATGTGGCATGGTCATAACACTAGCAGAGGAATATGTTCCCAGCAGAGATGGAGGGGGGAAGAAGAGCTTTGGAGGGTTGGTAAAGAGCCCATGACCCTTGTTGTGCTGTGTGCTGGATGGCTTCTGGGAGGTTATCAGGGATTCCAATCTAGAGGAGGATAAGAGATAAAGGAGTATAGGGAGATGGCTGGAAGTCCTCATTAAGTAAGATACGGCAACATCTGCAGTTGCTATTCTGAAATCTGAGTGGAAAGATTAGACTGTTGTGTATTAGCCCACAAGGCTAAAGTGCAGCTCTGCACTGTTGGTACTTCTAATCGGCCTTCAGTACAGCAAATACTTTGGTCTTGATGTACAAACAGTTTTCATCTGTCAGTGTTGCAAATCTTTTGCTAAATGAGTTAGTACTATTCCTGTCCTAGAAATGGGGAAATCAACACCCCAAGAAATTTGGTAGCTTGCCGAAGATCACAGTGAGTTACTCGATGGCCATATGTTGGATGTTCTGATGCTGCTGTAGTCTCTAAGCCAGCAGTTAATGATCTTTCAGGGGTGCTGTGTGAGACTATATTCTCCTTCCTTAAATTAGCCATATTAAGTATTCCAGTAAAGAGTCAGAAGAAGCTGGGGAACAGTCTTCCCAAGAGGCAACATATCAGTGTTTACCTTGCTGCTGGTGTTTTACTGCTCTGCAAGTCAGCAGCTCCAGTTGCTGCCGAGCTCCGGAGTGAGGGGGAACCAGCGAGAGGCTGCCCCGCACTGCTGCCTCTCACAGGGCACCTCAGTGGGGAGCCCTGTTCCAGTCCTCCGAGCGGAGCCGGCGTGCAGTCTGTCCCCCTGCTCTCCCAGGCTTCTGCATCACCTCCTGCTGCCCCAGCACTCGATCACGCTGGCTTTTCTGTCTACATGGCAAATCACTGTAAGCCTTAGTGTGCACTCTGGGGAAATTCCTGCCCACCACAGAAAAGGTATAAAACTCTGGAACTGATATTATTCCACAAATATTGATGAGGAATTTTGCCACTAATTTTGAACAGAGCTGAGCTGTGTACCTGAATAGGATATGTACATAATGTATTCAATGTGTAATATTCTTTGCGTACTACCCTGCATCTCACGAGGCTTCCCCCTTCTCACTTCAGAAATACTTCTCATTAGCTGAATTCTTGGTAGTCTGTTCTAAGACACTTGACTTTTACAAGTGATGATAAATGCAATAAATCTCCTTGCTTGCCGATAAAGAGACATGTTGATTCACTCAGGAAAACGTCTGAAGCATTTGGAGTAAATGCGGGTGGGTGGAGTTATGACTTGGTAATTTAGTTCGGGTTTGAAACCAAACGGCCATGAGATAAGAACTGTGTAAACTAATGGTCTGCTGACTGTTGGAGTGTTAGGGCTGGTGGAGTCACAGGGCAGGGTTACCAGTGGGTAAGGATGATACTCTGCTGCGTGATAGGTATTCTTCCCATTCTACAGTCCAGCTGCTGGCTTCTTGGAAATATGCAAGAATGTGAAATAGCAGTTCACTGGGTAGGGGAGGGGAAGCTATCGGCAAAAGAAGGTCTTAGCGAGTTATGACAGGAATTTCTAGTTTGAGAGAATCAACGAAATGCTTTTCAGCTCTACACTTTGAGAATGAGGTAGTTGCCACTCTTGTCTAAAAATGTGAATTTCACAAGTGTCAAGAGAGATTAAGAAAGGTAACCCGTTCCTTCGGAAATGACTAAGTACAGACACAGACATGCAGGAGGATACAGTGGTGATCCTGGTTAAGCAGGATAATATTGACTGTGTGGGCCAGCACAGAATTCCTGCAAGGTCTTGAGACAGTTGTCCTAACTTTCCTAAATAAAATGACTGAAATGCTTTTCTTCTTGACTTAGGGATAATTTCTGTGTCCAGAGCTTCATTGGAAAGGATCTACTAATATACCTGTATTTTTAACTCACTTTATATTGTTTATACATTTCTGCAAGCAGACCTTTTCCATACTGAAAAGGAAATTAATTTTGAAATAGGCTAAATCTGCAACCCTTGTTTACCTGGAGCAGAAAATCCTAGGTTCTTGTGGATCAGCTACAAAACAATTTCATGTACTTGTTTTGCAGGTGGACAGCCATACGGTAATTTGGTAATTCTGTGCTGTGTATCACTGAAGCTGCTTGAGATTAAGCATGTTGCATATGGGAGACTGTGCATTTACCTAGTGCTGTCTAGACTGGGCAACTTTTTTATTTTTAAATCAAGTTAGTTCCCTCCAGTTAATTTAACTGATGGTAAGGGTTTTTTTACTCAAGTTAATACCAGTTATGTCAAGGTATGGTAGCAGAGAAGAAAATGCACCATTCTTCCTCCTTTTTTTAAAGCAAATTTTCTTCGGCAAAAGAAAGAAACTGGTTTTTTTTCCTCGGTAGTTATTGCAGATTTCTGCATCACGGTTCCTTACTGCACAG
>JAVJGI010000063.1:43880866-44056338 GCA_035590275.1 Ibycter americanus
AGGGGGAAAAAAATAAAGAGAGGGGGAGAAGAAAAAGGGATGGTATGATACAGCCCTTTGGGAGGATACTGGCAAATAAGCAAATTAAACAGAAAGAGAGCAGTATGTTGTCATAGCAACAGTGCAATTAAATTACTTTACTGTCAGCCATCATATAATTTTCCTGTTTAGAAGCTCATGGGACTTAACTTCCATTTGAAGTCAAAGTTGAGCTTGTGGCGTAGGTAGGCGATGCCGGTGCCCCTGGATCCTGGCAGCACTCATGTTTACCTTCTGGCTGTGCTGGATGCTGTTTTGAAAGCTAGGAAGTGAGACCTACGTAAGTTCGGCCTCCCAGTGTTTATATCTGCCTCGGTATTTTTTCCTCTTCCAGATACTTGTGTAAAGGCACACGTGTTTGCTGAGCTTGATGGGTGATGGTGTGTGTTAATGGGCTTCTGCATAAAAGTTCTGTATGTTTATTTTTTAGTAATGGCTGCTTTGGTGTAAAGTGTTTGTGGAAAGACCTGAGGAACTTTCCTGTTTCATTTTTGCCCTTTTGTAACAGCTAAAATGAAGTCCATCGTTTCTCTTCCCCAGAATGGCTATCTTGCTCTTTTTTTCCCCTGTAAATAGCTGGGTCATTCTGTTGTTGCCTGTAGTTTTTTTGCTGTTCTTTGACAGTATTGACTGTGTGACTGCATGACTTAAGGGAGCTGTTGAAGATATGTTTTAGATACAGGGAATCATTTTGTTCTGGTCCAGCGTTTGAGCAGAAAGTTTTGTCGTTTTTAAACCTGTTATTAACTCGTTCCAGTTTTTATTTCACTGCTGTTCACATCTCCAGAGCTAAAGTCTGGCAGGTTTACTGTATGGAGAAGCTAAGGGAGCATGCCACCTGCTTCTGAAGTAGAATTGGGCTCCTCTGCTTCTCTTGAGTTTGGCAGACACCCAACTTCACCCAGCTTCTGAAGGGCTCAGGTCCTCACAAATATTACTGCTTGCAGGTGTACCCCTGGGGGCTTGCTGGTGCGGTACCCTCGACAGCTTGTCCCAGCTCTCCCAGGCCACTGCCAAGCATCACAGGAGTCTTTCTGACTCTGTTTTCTACCATGTTTGAAATACGGTTCAGCTTATGTTAAAATCTCTGTTTAGGTACAATTTTGAAGTGCTCCATTTCTCTGGTGCTTGTTTCTCTGTGTCTTGGCCGAGGTCCCAAAACTACCATGCGTTGCTTTCCCTCCTCCCTTCTCCCACCCTTGCTGGTTTTGAAGTTCTGCTATCATTTCTGAGTTTTGTTGCAACTGGGACTGTAGTCAGATTGGATGCTTGCCTGACTCAGCCTTTAGCCAGAGTGACTTTAATCACGGTGCTATTGTATTGTCCTCAAAAGTGAAACAGCTGAACTTAATCTGAAGCAACTGGCTTTAAGCCCCTCTATTTTTTAAAAATTTTTTTTAAAGGTTTTTTTTTCCACATGCTTATTAAAGTGATACAATCGGGGTATTCAGTGATTTGATACATGTATTCATTGCTGAAGGGATATGTCTTCAGGATTTCCCGTGCGGGGCTTCATGTACATGTAGAACTGAGGTGTGTTGGGATTATCGTATTATTCCATTGACTGAAATTTCTTCCCTTGTCCTGACTTTGGATTATTTTACTCAATAGTTGTGGATGAATGTTTATGTGAGTCTGTCATTTTTAATACAGATGGCAAAAGGCCAAGTGACCAGTTAGGGAAAAGCTGTCAAAATGTTATGCAGCATCTTTTTATGAGTTAACTTTTCTCTCTGTTTCTTTCTCCCTTTCCTTTGAATTCACTCTCCTAGGAGCTGCTGTCTAAATGGGTCCAGTCATGCCTCCCAGTAAGAAGCCAGAGGGCTCAGGAATTAGCGTTCCCAGCGGATTGAGCCAACGTTACCAAGACAGCGATCTATCAAAGGCACTTCATGATGACGAGGACCTAGATTTCTCTTTGCCTGCCATCAGATTAGATAAAGGGGCCATGGAAGATGAAGAACTAACTAATTTGAACTGGTTACACGAGAGCAAGAACTTGCTGAAAAGCTTTGGGGACTCGGTGTTAAGGAGCGTTAGCCCCGTTCAGGACATTGGTGATGACACGCCGCCATCTCCTGCCCACTCTGACATGCCCTATGATGCCAAGCAGAACCCCAACTGCAAACCTCCTTATTCCTTTAGCTGCCTCATATTTATGGCCATTGAGGACTCGCCAACCAAAAGACTGCCCGTAAAGGATATATACAACTGGATCTTGGAACACTTTCCGTATTTTGCAAACGCGCCCACTGGATGGAAAAATTCTGTGAGACATAATCTATCCTTGAATAAGTGTTTTAAGAAAGTGGACAAAGACAGAAGTCAGGTAAGTTTGGAACTATGGAAAGCTATCTGGCTCTGAAAATACTCACCCGCTGAGCCCAGAACATGTCTGTGAACGTTGAAGTGCAGAATATGCAACGCTGTGTCTGCTAGCGTAGTTCATTAAATTCAGAGAGCCAACATTTCTTCAGCATGGTTCATTCTGATTTTATTAAATTCATTGTCTAGACATCTGTAAGAAAGTACTTGGGGTGTGTGTGTGTTTTTTTCTTTCCCCCCCAGCTGGTGTCTTCATGCATAGTGGTTAAATATTGTTTTTAGTTATCGTGCTGTGGTAATGGTTTCCAGCTATACTAGATGAATGTAATCATGTTATAAATAGGCTGCTTGCTGTTCTTGGCTTATACAAATGTATAGTGAAAGGGTATGCCTTATGTAACAGTCCAATGCTTTTTCCCTGGTCTGTGTTGTAATCTGAAAAAACATTTTTTTCTCTCTTCAACAAACAGAAGTAGTTCTGACTTTTGGTGATGAAGCTTCGTTGCATTTCAAGTAGATTTTAGAGAAACTCTTCAAAGAGAGGAGATAGGTCTGGCATCACCATTCACTGAAACTGCAGTCGTTCTCTCCCTGGGCTCATATAGCTTCTGCGACTGGTGTGGTGGCAGAAGCCCTGGGGAGCACATTCTTGCTTTTGGATCTCTGTTGTTGTCGCCTGGTTTCATTGCTGAATTCTCAACAGCTTCTGCAGGAAGGGGCTGTGTGCAAGGGAATGGGGAAGCGAGCTGAGTGGTGGAGGTACTCCTTTGCATAGCCTTCTACTGTGTCAGTCTGCCTGGGAGGGGGTATCAGTTTCCAAAAGGGACAGTCTCAAGAAGTGGTGGGCTGGATGAATCTTTGGCAAAGTACAAGTATACTGATAAAAATATCAACTTGCAGATTAATTTCACAGGCCTTCTCACAGGTTAGTGAAATAAATAGTGGGTAAAATCACATTACTGGCCGCCTGTCTCTAAAATTGGCTGAAGATCAGGAAGTGGACATTTTCTCCTGGCACAAACAATAGATGCACTCAACTTCTGTATTTCAGTGAAGTAAATGCTGTGGTTGTCTTGTAACTGGTTACCCTGAAACTAGACTTCTGTTGGTGGTGCTGTTCTCCCTATTTTGTGTGCGATTTAACTTTAAATACCATGGAATAGGAGCTCAAGTAACTCTAGAGGTAGTCATACATGACCCTAAACTAGCAACTTTTCATTTCATTTTAGATTGCTTAACTTTATTTTCTCTGGAACTTTCCTTTTTCAAATGACTGACGCCTTTTATCTCTTTTTTTTTTTTTCTTTTCTTGCTTTTTTCCCCAAACGTTATTCCCTAGAATCCACTGTCCACATATAGCTGATCAAACGGTACGTTGGTATTTTTATACATTACTTGCTGTGGAAGATTGTGTGTGAGATTAAAAAACCTGTTCCTGAGCTGGATCTTGTTTTGTGTAAACTAGAGTCTTAAATTTTTGTTTGGAAGTGAGACTATAACAACAAATGGCACATCAGACTTTTATGATCCTCTCCCAGACCATAAGAAACCTTCACACAAAACATTTAAAGAAACCCAAAATGCTGTAACCAGCAAGGCATGTGTTTAACATTGCCATTTGTTTTGTTCTATCCCTCTTCCTCTGTTTACATGTTGACTATTTAGATTATAGTTTCCTTCCTGTGAGGACCTTGTCTTCATGTCTACCTGTCAAATATCCGGCAGTCTGCTGAGCTCGTAAGAACAATACCACGACGTGCTGCTTCTCTACAGGGAAGTGGCGGAGCACAATGCATGACTAGTCACCTACGTCTCGAATTTGTGATTAGAGCCATGGCTACATAGCTAGACAGCAAGGTGTGGTGGGAGGCCTTGCCTGTATGAATAATGAGGTGGGGTTTTATTCATTCCTGGAAAATCCCAGGTTATGAGAAAGCATCGCCAGGAGATGGAAGAAATTCTAATAACTGCAGGTAGCCAGCATTAAGGTGAATGAGATGAGAATATCAAACGTAAAATGCACCAAGGCAGGCCATTTAAATCCCCTTCTGGGTTTTTCTCGTGTCCTGGTCAAAGGACGTGGCAGACAGAGTTCCGAGTGCGGAATTGGCGCTCGGTCAGAGTTGCTGAATCAGGTGCTTGACAGCTAATTGTAGACTTGGAAAGCTGTAAATGTCAACTGCTGGCTTTGAAAATACCTTCGTGTGTGTGCACACGCACACTTGGGGTTGATTTGAGTACCTAGCAGCTAGCATCTCTGCTGTTCAGAAGGAAGGTGGCCATCTAAATGGTTTTCTGGTTTTTGGGCTGGGGCTTGGCGCAGGGGCAGGGGAGGACTCTCCTCTATAAGGAATCATTTCATGCCACTTCTTCCCCATTGCAGCCAGATTCTGCAAATTGCAGGTTTGGGGTCTGCCTGTCTTGCTGTTCTTATGTGGGGAAAAAAACCCCCAGCATTTAGCAAATGTCATGTTACAAAATGCTAGCAAGATAGGCTCTGAAACGTGTACAGTATGGGGGGGGGAAGGAGTTAATCAGTGCTGGGAATTGCAGGCATTTGCCGTTGATGTGCATTGACACATGTGAAAAGCTAGAAGCTTTTCCTCTCACAGTTGTGCTTTCCAGCGTTTGTGTAGCCTTTCAGTTACCGTTTTTCTAAAAAAAGTTTTGCTGAACACTTAATGCTTTTCAGAATTCCCTCTGCATAGTAATTTTCTCAATCTTGGGTTCCACTAATTTATATTCATGGGGTTAAATATGTATTTAATAGTATGTAGCTTTTTCTGCCTGCATATGAACGCTTGCATTTCCTGATGCGAGATCCTTGTAATGGGGTGGGGGAAGACTTAAAGGCTTGCGTCACTTTAGTTTTTGACTTGCCTTGTCCTGGTGCTTTTAGGTCTGGTGTGGAATGCCAGGAAAAGACATTTTTCTTCTCGGATTTGTTTATGCACTGCTGCTATTCCACTTCAGCTGCAGTGCCATCAGGCTTACCTGGCAAGCTGACAGAGTGACTGTTCATGTAACTTTGCGATGAGGCTGATATCCTGGATTGAGACAGAGCGCCAGGCTGAAGAGGGAAAACGCTGAGCCCCTGATTGTACAAACCTCTTTGCATTGAGCTCAGCAGTTTAATAATAGTTGGCTAGAGTATGAAGAATCACGTGATGAGGAGTAGATGAGGAGTTCCCTGCCTTTGTTTATCCTGCCAGACCTGTGAATTCAGTCATTCAGATTAATCCTATTGTGAATGTACAGATCTAAATGTCCTCTAGTGTGTGTCCCATTTAGTACAGCCAGTTAGCCCATGACTTCCCTGACTTCCCTACCATCTGGTCCTTGGCTATAGAGAGGAATTTTTCTTGTATATGTGTCTCCATAGCAACGAGTTTGCAGTTGATATGGAAAGTAAGCAGTTGCCCTAGCAACGGAGTTACTGATGTGGCAGCTTCTCTGCTTGCAGGGAAAGGGCTAAGCTAGTTCAGACCCATTATGTAGGTTTGCTGTAATTATAGCTGCGCCCACTAGTGCTGCTCTAGCTAAGGGTCTGTTGAAAATTTTTGTTACAAGCCCAATTTTTTTTCCCCCCTTGAAGATTTGTTTTATTCATGTAGGGATTCCTGCTTTGAACAGAGGTTGGTAGGATACGTGATATGTCTGTGCCTTTTAGGAATGCAAACTTCCTTGATCATTATTATCAAATGAGTGGATGAGGGGAAAGGATATTTGACCTCATTGGCTTCTCTGCAATTTTTTTGTCTCAGTGAACAGCCCATGGTTATAGAAGCTGGGGCTCTTGTCCCATGCTCCTTTCTGCTATTCTGCCGTCTTTTCCCTGGTCTGTGCTTCTTTGGGCATCCATCATATCAAGAGGGTTCCTCTTTGTGTCTGCTCTGCATTGTCTGAGATAGGGAGACACACACATGCTCCTGGCTGTGTGCATGCTGAAGAAATTCAAGTCTCTTAAAAATTTGTTTGGCACTTGTGCTAAGAGACCTCTTAATAAAAATGTAATGAGGGTAAAGGATATGTTTATGGTGATGGGAGAAGAAAATTCTCCTCGCTTGATGTGGAAGTTATTCTTAGAAGTACATGGTCCATAACTGGGTCATGGAGATCCAGCCAGCCTCCTCCTCTGTCTGAAGCAGGCTCTGAGATCTGAGGACTCCTGAGTGGTCCTTGGGCTCTGCGAGAGCTGACGTCCAACTTGTCCTCGTCCAACACACTGCCTCTGATAACGCTCTGACAGGGCACCTGGTAAGAGCCATGGGGGACCCTTTGGGTGCAGGAGAATTTTCAGGACTCCCTCCTGCCACTGTCTTTCCTCTGATGTGATAACGTCTGGGCATTTGACAGGTAAAACCCTGCAGAAAGATAAGTACTAGTTGGAGTGAGAGGAAAAGGAGCCTGCTTGTTCTTCCTTAGAATCTCCAAATCCAATCTGCATATGCACAAAAACAAGGGACCGGGGAGCCTGTCCTCCCTCTTTTAATGATATTATTCAAGAAGATCTCCTGTGAAAGGTCGGTGGCACTCTGGGGATAGAAATTATCTCCTCTGGTTTTAATGTTGTTGTCACCTACCCTGACCCAAATAACACAAGCGTCAGAATTTCACTGTGTTCATAACATCTGGTGGAGCTAAAGTGTAAAATAAATTAAAAAATCCCCAAACAAGAAAATAACTCCTCAGATTCATGTTAAAGACTTAGATGATGTTGACTCCATTAATATAATAATGTCTTAAATAAGCTGGTCCAACTTTATTTCCCAAATTGTTAGAAGGAGATGTGTTTTTAAGCTGGAATTCATCTAGTTTAGCTTGAAATCAATTTTCTTATATTCCAGTCTGTCATGCTAAAGCTCTGTAGTATCAGAAATTTTCTTGTCAAATCAGTATATAGGGAAGCGAGGGTCATCTCATTCCAGAGCAATCATGTAAGTCTCTAGAACCATACTGTAATATGTGGTTTCCAGATATCAGACAGTTTATGGAGAGCTTTTCTTGAACTGTTTTAGTTTCGTGTTTGAAGTGAAAACCCAAGAAATGATACAGAATATTTAAATAATAGATTTCATAAAGCTGAGCATGGAAATAACATGCTTCCAGCTGGTGACTTTACATCAGAGCTTATTCTTTGCGGTGGAATCTGCCTGTATTAACTGGTTTTGAGCTGTCCAAAGCATTATCAGTTCTTTTTCAAGTAATGATGAAGAGCTGGCAATATCCGACAGTAACCTTATATGTCGAAGGTATTTACATTATCTTGCTCTTCGTTAAGGTAGCCTGTGGGCAGGTGCCCTGCTGGGTAGCTGCGGTGACTTACCAGAGGGGATGGGCTACTTTGGTTGAATAAAATGGAGTAACTGTTGGTGTCTGTACTAACCCACAGCAAAGACGATACTGTATTAGGCAGCATTGAAAGAGCCCAGACAGGAAAGTAGGAGCGAGCTGCTCTTTACCCGTTGGGCTTGGGCTGTGGTGGTGTTGATGAGTTTGTGTTTCAGCTGTGGTCGCAACTCTGTTGCTCCTGGATGTTTGTTCCAGCACCACCTTGGCATGAGAACTTCTGTGTTTATGTGACAAACCATGGATCTGCTTGGAGATCTGATCTAGCTGGGTTTTTCTCTTTCCCTCTCTTTTTAATTCTTGAGTTGCTCTCAGCTTAATTCCTTGATTCAGGTCACAGTGTAGTCCAACAAACAGTTGTACTGACACAATGGAGGGAGTAGATCATGGGGAGGCTGGGGAGTATCTCTGGTTGGGATTGCTAAGGAGGCAAGTCATTCCTGACGGGAGAAGGGCCTGATAGAGGCTGGCAGCTGCAGGGAGAGTTGGTACGTGATGGCTTGGTGGGGTAATGGATGTGGTCCCCACCACAAGTTGAAGGCTAGGGTGAAATGAGAAAAGAAGTTTAAATACAATGGCAGGCTTTCTTCTGCTGGAGATGTTTCTTTCAGTTTTCCCCTAGGAGCAGGACTGTGTTATTTGTTGCTCAAGTGGCCTGTGTTAGTGGCTCTTCATGGTGTTTTACAGCTGATTTAAAATTATCAAAATCTGAGCTGCCACCATCAGGCATGGTCCCTGCCCAACCTGGCTGCCAGTTCCCTTTGCTGGGGGATTAAACCGATCCGGAGCTGTACTGCCAGCCCCTCTTTAGCTCATACTGGCATGTGTGTCACTATGCAGTGAGTGGGCTGAAAACTATTCGTGTTAATTTTAATTTGGGTTATTTTTTAGTGGGCTAATTTAGTTGGGTTCATTTTCATCTCCCTGCTTAACTCATGGTTACTGTGGTCAGAGAACCACCAGTGTCGGCACAGGCTGTGGGCTTAACTCCATTAAATCTGGCATGAAACCGTGCCCATAGCTTTCAGGCATCTAAGAGCTGACCCAGTGTCAGCAGGAGAAGATGGGGAAGGGAAGAGGCAGGGGATGCTCTTGACTTTGACAGCACAGTCTGTCCTTAAATCACTGGGGCTGCTTGTATGTTCAGTCACATACATGTTTGGTGCTGGATTGGGCCCATACAACATGAGTGAAATGGTCCTAAGAAAACTACACATGGATGTGTATGTTTTCTCATTTTCTCAAGGGTGGTTTCTTTCTGTTGCCCAGAAGTCTTAATATTGGCAGTAGAGGTGGCTCTGAGTGGAGCTGTGCTGTGGATCCTCTGAAAAGCTATTATGGAAGAGGGAAGGATGTCCATAAAATCCATTATCAGGCTTTTCCATGCTGCTGTCTTTACATCCTCATCACCACCTAGGTTTTTTCCTAATTGTCAGAGTTAATGAACTACTGTTGTCACTGCCAGCAAAGGAAGCACGGATCCTGGGGCTGTGCTCTGGTTTGAGCACAGGAGGTCTTGCTGATGACAGGGCTGGAGTACGTGTATGCACAGGAACGCTTCACATGTCCATCAACGAACTCTGGCTCATGGGGGATCACTGTGAAACTCCTGTGGCGGTAAGCAGGACATGTCCCTGAGCACCAGGCCCGCGATGGTGGCTGCACTACCTCCAGTTGTAGCTGAACGTCAGAGATAAACTGGACTTGCTGGTCTGGCCGAGCATGTGCTCTTCTCTCTTGCGCTTCAGTTCTTCAGCAAAACATCAAAGAATTGATTTCAAATACAAAATACATGTCCCTTAGACTTCCTCCTTCCTTTCCTGAAAGGAAAGGGAAGTGTTTTACGTTGGCTGAAAGAGCACAGCAAATTGTGCTGTGTGGCTTCTTTTCCTGGGTGAAGACCTTGTGAAAAAGCAGTAAAAGACTTGATCATAATTGAGCAGTTGAAAATAATTGAGGAGTTGAAAATACTCTTCAGGCAGCCTGAAGTAGCCTTTGAGTTGCTGGAGAGGCTTCCTTTCCTTGCTCTGGTTTCAGGCAGTTGCTGCATCCCACTCACTGACCCATACAGCTGAAACTTTGGCTCATTCCTACAGCAGTTCTGTGTTTCTGGTAAAGTCGTTGGGATGACTGGCCGGGTGGGGTCTCAGAAGCAGTCTCCAGGCTGCTCATACCTGCTCCTTCTGTGTTATTTTCAGCTGATTGCTGTATCTTCATCATAAATCTCATCAAAACAAATGAATGGTCTGGGGGAACACAAGCTGGGATCCTTATGAAAAAGGGACTCAGTGTGACTATTTTTAATTTAGTTTGTTGGTAGTTGTATGTTGGTCAGTGGTGGCTTAGTGTATAGGAGTAACTGACTTCTGTCGTTTCGAGACTGGACAGAAGATCATTGCTAGATGAGGTGGTGGCACAAGCACCCTATGTAGCTATAACAAAGCAATAATTTATGATGCAGTTAGTCTTGTGAACACACATTTGCTTAAAAAAAAAAAAGCTACGTGACTACCTCTGCTTAAGTTGTGCTCACTAAGCATCTAGAGAAAAAGACTATGTTGCATGCTTACATGTATTTCTTAAGCTAATAAAGATTTCTGTCTCTAAGTATTTGCTGTTACCTTTTGATTCATAATCTGGTTTTTTGAACCAGTGTAAGTCAAGTCTCCTGTCTTCTAGGTAAAGGAGGATACTGAGAAAGTTTGCTTTAATGTGACCGCTATGAATCTTGTTGGTTTTCTGGTACTCATGGTTTAAGTCAGTTTGTTATTAAGTAGTTTGGAAGCAATGAGATTTTGGTGGCCTCAGTAGTAGCAACGGGCTTGTTATGATTCAGTATTTAAGTTTTGGTCTCAAGGAAAAAAATGTTTAATTCTGCTTCCTAACGTCTGTCATTCGATCTAATTCCTGGTTAGTTTCAGTCCCTCTCTCAACCATTCTCCGCCTGCTCTGTTGTCTCTTAAAGCTGGCCAAAAGCAGGGTACCCGCTCAGCTCCAGAGCCAGAAAATTATTACTGGTGGGCTGGGGAAGAGAGGAGGTGCCAAAATTGATTGTCTGGAAGTGCTTAATTGACAAGCAGCAGAGAAATGCAAGCAGTTGGTTCAGGTGCAATTACGAGTCCCTGTCTTCAACGCTTGCGCTCTGTCTTTAAAGGCAAAACAGATACTATACATCTGCTTGAATGCTCTTATCAGTCTTGTATCTTAGTTTTTCTGACTTAATTCCTATGTGTGTTTTCTCTAGTTTGGAAGAATTCAGGCACAGAAGTAATACTGTATGTTTCTTTAATTGTGAAGGCAAAGGCAGCTCTTCTGAAGGAGCAGAAATATTGCTGTTGGACAGTGGCCCTGTGGATGGCTGCTGGGACACTTGCCGTTCAGTAGAGTTTGGGTGGCCTGGGACTAGCCGGCCTCATAGATGAGGACAAGGAGCACCTTCCTCAGCTGTGCTGCTTTTAGCGAGAGCTTCCTGAAGTGTTTTCCCTTTGAGCATAATTAGTGTCTGGGACTGAAGTTCACAGCAATTCTCACTTTTAATTACACAAGCGAGTGCAGAATGCCTCAGCTCTGCTGTGCCATTGTGTCTGTGATTCCTCTTAGCCTGCCTTCAGATCTTATTGGTGAAGCAGCTGGAGCTGCTGAGATGCCCAGTAGTTGACATACTGCACCCACACCATGCTCATCGTTGCTGCTGTGTCTGGTCATGTAGTGCAATTATTGCAATGGCAATAAAGCTGTGGTATCTTTTCTGGAGATTAAACATGTTTATAACAGTCTGGATGCTGACAAGATTTACCTACTTGCTGGCAACTCAACTGGCTTCTAAAAAGTCCTAAATTTCTTGTAGCTGTGAGTGGTGTCAGACTCATCAGTGCTAAAGGTCATGTAAGATAAGCAACAGTAGGGAAGAACAAGGGGTGTGACCTTGCTACTTTGGCATGATTTTTTTTTTCCTTCTCATGTTTTGGTAGGTCACTATTGGCCCTTCTGTAACCGGAATGTTACTTGTTTTCTTCTGTTCTCCCACCGGTTTGGACTCTTGACTTCAGAGGAGCTGCTTTTGCTTTACTCCTGAGTAAACAACAGCAGAATTGGGACTGAGGGCTGTGGAAAGCACCAGTTGTGGCCATAAATGATGCGTCTGGACCTTACTCAGTTATCCATAATAGTAATTTTGGAGACAGTACATTTTAACTTGTTAGTTATGTTCTTCAAATTCCAGTCTGGGTGTTATGGTAATTTTGTCCTGGGAACTAATGTAGGAATTTGTGGGAGGACTCATTCCAAGGATCTTAAATGTGATGGTTTTTCCTTGCTACAGTAGAGAAGAAACCAAATTGCTGCCCTTAGCGAGTGACTTAAGATACCAAAACACTATCTATGGCATGCTGAATTGCTGTATTTCATTGCAGCAGTGAACGGTAGCAATTTGCTCTAGCTGAGTACTATCAGGATTTTGAAATGCCGGTGTAACTTGCTGAAAGACGACTGTTGGTAAGCAGAGGAATGAATGGGCTTCTGTATTGGGGAAGTTTCGATGGCATGGAAAAGTGGCTATGGCAGTACGTGGGGCAGAAACTTACTGATGGGATTTTGCATAAGAGAATCTAGTTAAATGCTGAATTCACACTCATTCAAGCTATGAGCAGAAAATTAGGCTCTGTTCCAGAGCTGTATTTATGAGATCCCATGGCTGCCTGCTGTAGGAGGGTACTCACTGAGATGAAGCAACTCTTGTAAATGTTTTTCTTGAGTTTACAGTTGGAAAAAAGAATGCCTACAGTGCAACTTGCAGGGGCTGCCTGGGTTAATACAAGGCCAAGGTTAGGTACTGGGATACCTTATCTCTTTCATTTACATATTTTTATCTCCTTTTCTCACCCTGTAGAGTGGAGAGTGGAAACATTCCTCTCCTTAGGTTATGTGTGTTCCGGTAAAAATAGGGAAATTGTTCATGAGACATTCTGATTTTAGATTTAGGGGAAGGGGGTAAACATCACTGTTAAGGTTAAGTGGTACAGACCGTGATAAACATAGTGGTTTTGCAATTAGATCTGTTTTCTTCAAATTGCTGGGGAGAACTAAATAGTTCTTTCATAGTTTACCTTTAGGAATCAAGTCGTAGCCATGCAGAAAAAGCTGTATTTCCAAGATTCTTCTCAATACCACTGTCTTGCAGTAGCTGTCTGTGTGCAGCCTTTTCCAGCCCTAGGATGACACAGAAGCACTGCACTTCCAGAGATCCTTACTGCTCCTGGGAGCACTTCAAAGGCTTTTGGAGAGGAATGTTTGATGGCTTTAAGAACTGCATACTGCCAGCTCAGTGGAGCTACAATTACACTTAGACTTTGAGAGAAAACGGTACAGAGCTCCTGGGTCAAAAGGCATTTAGTTCGGCAGGAATCCCCTTCAGAGATTATTTATAAATTTAACTGGAAGTAATGATACGATTCTTACATAATTCCACCCTTCCTGAAGTACTTTAGGACTAAGGAGCTGTAGATGAATAGTGGAAGTAATACATTGGTTTGCCAATGTAGCTAAGGTAGGAAGGAATGCATGGTGTGCATGGGAAGTAAGGGTTTCCAGTCTTCAGTTAGGAGATGGGAAGCTGGAGAGTCAGGATGTGGCCGAGGTGACTGAGACTCAGACAAATGCTGGCGCTTTCAGTGTTGCATGGTTTGTTTTGAAGCAGTCAGATGAACTTGTCCAGTATGTTTTTTCTGTTTCGGCAGTTACCGTTCACATTTATTGTTACATAATTGCCTTGTTGCACTAATTTACTTGGTTTTTCTCTGTCTTGCTCTCCTCTGCAGATGAGTGTTTTCCCCCCTCAGTGCTCAGGGTTAAGTGTACAAACCTTGCTGTTGTAAAAGAGGGCAGATTTGTTTTTTAGAATTTTATATCAAGTTCTAATACTTTCTGGACTTCTGGCTGCACGGCAGAGAACGAGGAAAGAAGCTGTCATAGAGACAAATTGCACAGAAGACTCAGTACAGTGCTAGCTTCTAGCTATTGAGACAAATGGGATTTTATTGTTCAGGCTGTACCTCCCTTTCTGCTTAAATTCATTTATTTTTCTATCTATCTGTAGATATGTGTGTATATACAAATATATTTTATATATATATAAAAAGCATTACAGAATCATATTGTTTTTCAGATCATCCAAACACTTTTAAGGTGAAATGGGAGGAAAGAGTAGTATGGATTTGGGTTGTCACACAGAGAGAGCTTTCTATCTACTTGCATCTCTGTGCTAGGAAAACACGGTGCTGCCATAGTGGTACATCTCTGCAAGATTTCCTTGGGACAGACATATTCTCTTGCCACAACTGGTTACCAGTTAGTCTAAACAGATCACTCCAAATTAAAAGTCTAACTAACCTGAACCGTCTCTCTTGCTTTTTTCAGAACAAACCAGCACTTGAAATTTAATAAAACACCTTGACTTTGACTAATTTTTTTGTTCTTTCGGATTTTGCTAAAACACCTGTAAGTAAGACTTAACTGCCTTTTGGGCAGCTCTGCTTTTGTTCGGCAGAATGAAGTTCCTTGTTCTTGGCTTAGCAAGTCCGCTTTGATGTGTCATTTGCTATTGGCTTTTAGAGCTGAGTAATTTTGAATTTGGAAAAGCAGAAATGTAATTACGACCCTTTCCATTAAGAGGCAAGCTTTTCTGTCATTCTTGTTTGAGAATAAATACAAAATTTTCATTTAGAAAGCTTTGATTTTAATTTGTAGCATTGAAATTGTAGGAAAGATCTTGCTCTTTTTCATCCTGTTTTTCTGCTGACTAGGAAAAAAAAATAGGAAAATGTCCCCATCCCCCTCCCTCCCCCCAGCTAAAATACTTGCATTATTTTAGTTTCAAAGTAAACATGCTTATGATCTAACCACTTTTGCTAATTACCATCTGCTCCTTCACTAGTACTCAAGTCCCACTCACCCTCCAGTGTCTAGTATGCCAAAAATGCATTTGGCTAGGCTTGAGCTGATGGGACAAGAGTCCGTGTCTTAATTATGGCAGAATTATCCACTTGTGTGCCACATCAACTTTGATTTATTTCCCTCGCAATTTATAAAACAGGGTTCACAGACTTGTTGTTGGATTTGCACTCTGAATCTTTTAATTTAGACAGGCATTAAAAAGGGGAAGAATTTGCTTCATCAGTAAGCTCTTGTTTTTTTTCTTGTTTTGACTATCTGTCGATTCCTGTTGTTTGGCATCAGGTTAAACAATAAAATGGTTCCAGAGCTGGTTTAAATGACTTTTCAATCCATGCCATGTGTAGTCTCGGCCTTCTCGCACTGTGTACGGAGACATGCTTCTGTTTGGAAAGGGAGAGAATTCTGTAACTGCCCAAATAAATGCTCTGTGTTTGTGCTATGTGGCTTTTAAGTTAGACCAAGTAATGTTAGCGTGTGGGGTGTGTGTTAAAATATGAACAGATGTGATAAGGATGGTGTGTGGGGCTATATAGAGATTTGGGCCTTAGAAGTTATGAAGGTGGCTTAAAAATCATGTTGTCATTTAAAATAATGGGGGAGGGGTGCATGTGCCTTATTTTAGAGCCTTTAAGAACTTTTCCAGGCTCTTTTACAGAAGTGAAGACAGCTGGAAACATTTTGGTTTGGGTTGCCCCCCTGCCCTGGGCTGTGGTTTTGCACCATCTCATGACTTTCTATTAGAAAACACCTAGAATCCCAACATGCTAAAAATGCTATGAATTGGTAATTTTAAGGCCGGATTCTGGAGCTTACGATAAAGCTGGAAGTTACAATGTCTTTTGGTGGTGGTGTGTTTAGTATTGACCCGGAGAGCCTTTTGCAAGGAATACACAGCAGTTACAGAAATCCTCTTCTGTACAGTGCAGATGTCAGCATTTGTGGTTGCTGGGTGTGACTATGAATAGAAGAAGGACACACTTTGGAGGAGGCCAGCCCTTTTCCACAGGCTGGCACTTTGGAGCTGGTATATCTGGCTTCCTTTTGTTGGGCAAGCAGTGGTGGATTTTCACACCACCGGCACACTCAGGGACTGGTTACTGTTTTTCAGCAGGATTTTGTACATTATGCAGCTCTGCTGTCAAAAGTTTTTCATCATCAGTAGGATAATGGAGTCAATTATAAGGTGCCCTTCCCTTTTTGCTCAGCCTTTGAGTAGGGCCTTCAGCACTTTGGACCTCATTTTCTAGCTAATTTTTTTTTCTGTAAGGGAGTTTGTATGGTTTTTTTGGTTGCTTTTCACATTCAGGTGTTCATTTCTGACTGCTGTTTTTGTGGGGTTTCTTCTCTTAGTTCTCTTCCTATTTGTATCATCTAGAAATGGAATCGTTCCTAAATGTGTCAGAGCAATGTGGCAGGGGCAAGTGCTTTAAAACATGGTTGCACTGTGCTGAAAGTGCATTTGCATTTCGCAAAAGAAAAAGTAGCAACCTTTTGAAGCAAGATTTTCATTTATAAACCATCTGACAAATATGAAGGCTTCCTGTGTGAAACCGATAGAGAAAAAGATCACAGGAGACCTGGAGCAGTGACTCAGGTCCCAGCAGGCCTGTTTGCATGACACCTGTGCCATCAAAATAGCCTTGCTTTGGCATCCTTAAATGAGATTTTCTTTTCCTTTAGATGGTAGATCTGTTCAAAGGCGTATTTGATCATGAATTGGAAGAAACCAATTTTCTGTCCTTCTGAAAATATCATACATCTCCTTGTTACTTCTGAACTCTTCACAACATCAACATCTGATGTTGGGCAAGTTGTCTGTTTTCATTACTGTGGTCTGCTCAGAAACTGCTTCTCCATTTCCTTCCACTTCAGGCATGCTAAGTCAGACAAATTCATACACTGATGTTTAATCACTGAGCACTAATCACCCTTGTGTAATATTGATCAGCAACCTTTTTGTATATGATGATCAGAATGAGTAATAGCTTGCTAGTAAGCACTGAGGAGTGGGAGGGTGAAGATGGTGAGTTAGCCCAGTGCAGAAGTTGATACAGCTTTTCTAATTTCCAGAGGTTTCTAGACTCCATCAGACGGTGTTGTCTTCTCTTTTCTGCTCCCCTGCTCCAAACTGTTTTTCTTTGTGTTCTCATGTTCAAGCCAAGCAGTAATCCTTCCTTTCTGTGGACAGTGTGCCTTTCTACAAGTGCCCCTGTCACTATTCTCGAGGGTGCTGGCACTGCTGAGGTTGTCCATGGTCTTGTTTTCCCAAGGAGCCTGTCATTTCTCCTCCTCCCAGCACACTTGAAGCATGCGCAGGCGTGTCGTGCAGTCCTGTTTCGTGGGGGCTGCCTGCGAACATCGCACTTGAAAATGACTGCTTGTGAGATAATTCAGTTAAAAAGAAACCAGGGAAAACCCAAGTAGGCAGGGCTGCAGTGTGTGGGTTGAAGGCTTCCCCCCCTCTTCCTCCCACTCTTTCCTTACTGAGTGAAAGACCCGGTCTGTGCCTGAACTTGCTATTCTGAATAACCTCTTCTCTGCACACAGCGACTGATGCTCACATCCTGTTTGCTACCAGCTTAGCTGAAAGAGCACCCTGAAGAGTGACATTTCTATTTCTGTGGGGTTTGTTTCAGTGAGCTTGCAGGCTGGTGCTCTGCTGCTGCCTCCGTCACGTGCCTTTTGATTATCTTCTGTGAATTTGAGGAAACCCGCTTTTCCTTTTCTTTTTGTATGAAATAGCAAAATCACTGTGGGATTTGGAATCACATCTGGAAAAATGAGGTGGACTCTTAAACAGAGGAAAAATCTGTATTGAGTCAGGATCCTTAAGTATTTAGACTTTGATTAATGCTCTGCTAATGCAGAACTAGTCTGCCCAGGAAATAACATGAATAAACCTATGAATTCTATTCTTGCCAGGCTGTAGATTTTGATCAGGGACTTGCTAGCTTCCTTGGAAAAAATCGAGATTTGAATATTCATTTTTTTTCTTTAAATCCATGTACACCAGTGAGTGTTTTTTCTCTAATGTAATCACTTTGCCATGTTTAATAAACTATCTGCACACTTTCAAATCTGTTTTACTGGTGAAGGTGCTCAGGGAAGCTGAAATGCAGTATTAATTATCCACTCTAAAATGTACTTGATTGAGTGGCTCATGCTGCAGAAGTTCTTCATGCCAAGCTTTGTTGTATCTGCTGCTTTTACCGTTTTGCCAGTTGCAGCCCATGTAGCCATGCTTGTAAAAGTGCAGGCACCTAAAAAACCCAAGGCAACAAAACCTTGTAATTGTCAAATCTATTTTTGAGTTGCTGTGTGGAGAAAAGTAGCAAAGGAAGTCTTACAGTTTTAGTGAATCTTACTGTGAATAAGACTGAAGGCTAAGCAAGTTCATCTTTTTACAAGCCTGTGTTTCTATAGCAGACTTGAAGTAAAAATGGGAGGAAATGCAAGCACATCTGAATTAATCGTTCCCACAGTGAAAAGGTCCCATATTGTTCCTTTTAACTTACTCCACCTTGAGGATGACTTGGATGAGACCTGGCAATGTAGCTTGCTTTCTCCCCCTGCCAATACATCCTTCTGCTGAGAAGGACAATTCCTCACCTACTTCACACCCTCTGCAGTTTTTGTGGTAGAATGCTCATCCCCTGGGACTGGGTGCAGGCTCCCCAGCACAGTGGGGACTGGTGCCATATACTGGTAGGGAGGGCGAGGAGGACTGTGCTTGCTGCCGGTGTGGCCAGGGTGGAAGGACATGCTGTGCTTAAACCACATACCACGGTGTCTTCTGCTTGTGCTTGCAGTAACACCGTAGCCCTGGCTGTCTCCTGCTGCTGGTGGTCTGGGGCATCTCGCCGGCTGGAGCAGGAAGAGCCTTTGTGCACTTCTGCACAGGAAGGCTGCAGGGCAGCTGCCGGAGGAGACCAAAGTTACAGCTAGGTTCGGGAGAGGGTGCTTTTTAGAGACCTGCAACGTGGGACTTGGTGGAGGCAGGCAGGTGGCTTAGCAGCCTGCTCCCTGTCTCTGCCTGGGTATGCAATTCCCTTGCACTCTTGAGATCAGAGCCTCCCCACACTGGAAGGCTTTGGTGCAACTGAGGTGTGTCTGCCTCTCCTGACAAGGCTTTTGTGGCTGACTGTGCAGAAGACACGGAAGAGGTTCGTACCAAAGGTGGTGGTGGTCCTCCTCTGCGTCCAGGCCTGTTGGGGGCTTCTGCTCCCTGTCTGGCTTTGTGTAGGTCTCAGTGGTGTGGCTGTCAGGTAGGATTTCTTGCATGTTTTGTATTACAATAAAAACAAGATGTCAGATCCCACCAGGTGAGGAAAGCTGTGTCCTGCAGGCACTGCTGTTTTAGTCCCACCAGGATGCCCAGTGTCTAAGAGGGAGCATGCTTACTGGAGTGGCTGGGTTTTGACCTCCCTGCAGGAGGCTGGTTTGCTCCTGGAGTTAAACTGGTCTTGCCCTGGTTCACCTTCATTGTAGAGCCATTGATCTTACTGACTAATTTAAGAGGCATTGAGTCTTGTGACAGTATGTGGTGTTTGGGAGGAAGTAGGATTGGTGTAGGCAGCCTGCAAAAGTGCCAAGTCGTGGGGAAGTCCCAGGTTTTTCAGAGTCCATGAGGTTTGGGCTTGTGACATCTGAGCTGTTCAGGCTCCTGAAACCAGGCTCTGCACTGGTGAGTTTGTGTTGACTTGCGCTGTGTGAGCGAGGCGAAGGCTTCAAATGCGGTCAAGAAGTTGCTTCATTTTAGAGCATGTTTGCAGCAGGGCGGGGGCGTTTTGTTTTGCTTTGCTTTCTGGGATTTCATTCAGCCATGGGAAAGGGGAGAGGGAAGGAGAAATGGTAGTAAAAAATAAGTATTTCTGAACTTAGTGTAGAAATGGGACGCAAGCAGAGTAGAGTTACGTGTATGTAAGTGGCAGAAATAATTTGTGTGTTGATAGATGTGCAGTAACACTGAGGTCTCTTGCAGGACAACAGTTTTTCTTCAGCGCATGCTTGCTGCAGGTGATGGGGATCTGTTGAGGCTGCTGAGCAGGGCTCAGGATGGAGCACAGCCTTGTTTCCCTAAAGAGCTCAGGGACACGTGGAAACCCCACATCCAGGCACCCTTTCAAACCATTTATCAAAGTGCCTGTTTTTCCCTCTGAATTCATTGTGCAAACCAGTATTAAATACTAAGCAAGAAAAAACCCTACATTAAATAAACAGTTATGGGGGAAATGGTACAAATCCATTAGCTTTTGTCAGGTCTTCCTTATTTCTATTTTTATTTGTCACTGCTAATGGATTTAGTGCAAACTGCTCCCTCCCACCTGTCTCTACTAGCTGTTAACCCCTTCTCCTGGAAATTCACTCACTGGCTTACTTCATCATTAATATACTGTTAGACAAAAAGTGGCCTGCCAACCTTCAGCACAGATACAAGTGTTGAATAACTTTTTTAATACCTGCTGTGTGAAGGGTTGTGGTTTAAAATTGTTGCTAGGTGTTCATATACAATGTAACTATATATTTGTAAGAAAAGGCAGTTTATGTCTTTTCCAGTTGTATAATCTAGGTAACGTGAAGAGTACCGGATGACCAGTGGGTATTTAAATGAGTGCCGCTCTGACATGAAATTAGCACGTGCCACTAAATGGGCCGTTGGTCTGGAGTCTCAGGGATTTTTTTTTCTTTTGCCTTTGACTTTATAGGTGACCTTGAACACTTAACTTCTTTTTTTATTCTTTTGTTTCTGTGTTTCCCCAATTTTCTTTTCAATAGAGTAGGGATAATTACACTCTCCATGTATACACAGAAATTCTGTAGTCTGAAACAGCATTATTAATGCTACTTGCTACCTAATCTCCCTCAAGTATGCCATGTGACAGCCCGTCATGCTGACAGCTTGTCTTCTCGGCTGTCCTGCCTTCCCAGCCCAGTCTCCCTGTGTCTGTTTGATCTTGTACTTTTTCATCACTAACAGTGTCACAGCCTGTCTTCTTCAGTGCCTGGACTTTGCCTAGCCTGGGGAGGCTTTGGGGAATGTCTGGTGTTGCTAGGCACTAGCATGAAACAACATACTACCACTTTATATAGGAGCCAGGCATTGTTTAATGTTTACTGTTTAACAACACTGAAGAAAGCTTCAGTTGCTTGCAGGATTTCCATATGGCAGCCTAATAGCTTTATAGGGCGGTTTGCATATAAACTCAACAAGAAGATATTTAACAGGCTAAATATGACTCTTGGAGTTGGGTGACATAATGCAACACCTTCTGAGCCTGTTGGAGGAATCATTTTATGGTGAGGCAGTGGGAAGCTAATGTGGTGTGGCAGATCCACTGCCGGCTGTAGGCAGTAATGTTGTGCAAGCTTACCTGTACTAATGAACACACGGGTGCTGGTGTGCTGGAGGAGCTGTAGACCAGCAGTGCCTGTGGTGTTGTCTGGCAGTGGGTCACCATGATTGAAACAACGATAGAGAATTGTTCCAGACATGGTGTTGAAGTGCCCATTGTGGGATCAGGGGCCTGGACTCTGGAGACGTGCCTTGGATTGGTAGTCTTTGGTGGCAGCTCAGACTTGCTGGGTGTCTAAGTCATGCACTAGGAAGACATTTCTGACTTCTCCGTACTCGAGAGGGGGAGTGCTGAGGTAAAAAAATTGCTTAAAAGCCCACAAATGCCTTCATTTGTGTAAAACCTGAATGCAGCCACTCGTGTCCTGTCTTGCAGCCATTGCCGTGGGATGTTACCCTCTGTTTCTTTGTGGTACTTGTGGCAGGTGGACAAGGCCATAGGGCCTGTGCCTGTGGCTCTACTTCTGGGGCACTCTTTGGAGGTTGGAGGGGGGCAGCCACTAAAGGCAGCACTGAAGGGAGTGGGGCCCTTCACTCTGATAGCACATACAAGTCCAAAGGTAAAAAGAAAACTTATAATAATGTGTCTTGTATTGGTGAGACTTGAATGCCTTTAACATTGGAAGACCACTGGACAGTGTGCATTTTGGTAGCACTTTCTTGTGTTGCAGAATCTTGCACTGCATCTTGCCTGTGAAATAGTTTTGTAGGGTTGTTTTGTTGGGTTTTTTGAGTGTGGAATACCACAGCCTTTCCTTTGCTCCAGCTGTTAGTTCACAGTGCTGGTCTGGCCTCTTTATTCCTGTAGCATTGTTTCTTTGCATGCTTGGCTTCCCACTTGGTTTGGGGTTTTTTTGTTTATTTCATTTTGAGGCTAAGTTGTCCTTTTCCACTATAATCATGCTTCTCATTCTTGGTGAAGTTGCTTACCCACCCAACCTCTCCAGTCAGAAAGGCAGTGCCCATTTTGTAACTGGAAGGGCACGAGAAGCATGGAGATGGTTAATGCCCCTGCACCACTTGGGGCAGAATCAAGCCACTTTCCTAAAGGCAAACCAAGGGTTTGAAAGGTTGACGGCTATGTTGGTGTCTGGGGTAGCTCATGGAGGAAGTGAGCTAAAATACTGAGAGATGAGCATGAAAGCAGAGGCTTGGACTTGTAAGATTTGAACTAATGGATGTTTTTACTTGGAGCAAAGTAAGACTTAAATAAAAGCCCCAACCTTTTGTTTTCTTGAGAAAAGCCAGTGATTTCTTGATGCAACTGGTTTACGTGCATTGAACATTATACTCCAGCAAACCTTCCCAGCAAACTTTTAATTTCATGCATTAAATGAGCATATACTGTCATGGTCATGTAGTTGTGTTTTAGCTAGTCAGAGCTCTTTCTCAGCTTTGTGCTTGAGCAGAGCTGTGACTGCTAGTTTACTGGAAAAAAGAGTTGAAAACATGCGGGAGAAGTGGGTGTGAGGTTTTGTTATGCTGCGTGCAAATGCTACTTTAGTTTTCTCTTGGTGTTAAGCTGTCACATAACATTGCCAAATTTTCCTTGGAAGGGCAGGGGAAGTTTCTCACTCTTTCGAGTTCATAGGTAAGGGGGATTTTGTGTGAAGGTTTCTGAAACATAAATGCTCACCATACAGTTGCTACTGTCATTAAAATTGCTGTTAAGGTCTGTAGTCCAATTCTCTAGAACCGGCCATATAGAATTTCCCTGGTCTGTGCTAGAAATGTTGGAAGAGAATAAAGGAAATCTACCCTTAAACTGCATGAATAGTTATTTGTAATTTTTATGTGAGATTACAGTGGATCTAAGGAATGTGTTTTGTAATAATAGCAGTCATTGGCAGTGGCTTTGTTTTTCTTTCTTTAAGAATTCCTTAGCAGTTGTATTTCTTGCCTTTTTTTTTCTTCTTTTTTTAAACCAGCTGACCTCAGATCATTCAAATGGTTTGTTTGTTTCTTTCTGCAAATTATTTCATTCCCTTAAAAAGGAGTAACTAGAGAACCGACCAGCCTCATCTGCATGCAAGGTACATAGCTGTTGAACAGGATAAGGCTTTCCTATTATCTGTGACCACTCATAAAACCTATTTCAAACCTGGAGAACCAATGTAAGTGCAATGTAGGTGAGCAGAGAGAGCAAAATTATGTCTGTCTTGATAACTTGAAATACTGATGAGTAAAGATAACCAACAGTTTTAAACAAACCAACAGGCAAACTTTGGCATCTCAATCTTAAATCTTCCTGAGCATTTGCCAGCTGAATAGTTTAAAAATTGTTATATAGTATCTTTCCCCAGTTTCCATGCTAAGATGCTAATTCTGTGTCATGTAAATTACAGCTCTGAGTTGGTCCTATTTTAGCAGTGATGCCTTTCACAGAACGGTCAGGGTTGGAAGGGGTGTCTAGAGGTCATCTAGTCCAACCCCTCACTTAGAGAAGCTTAGTACTAAGGTGAGGGATGGGTAGCTGAACTGAAAAAGTAAAACACTTCCTGGCATTACTGTCTGCAAGTGAAGAGCACAGAACTGGCCTTTGAGTAGTGTTCCTGGTTGCACAAGTTCTCTTTGGATATTGAAAAGCCTTTCTGCCCGTGCTGTTGCAGTGCTGATTCAACACAGCATCAGTGATTGCAGTAGACTTGCTTTTTTTAGTCTTGGTGAATTTTGTAATTGTGAGCCCCTCGTTTCCCATAGTGCCTGCACAGCATTTGCAAACCTTCAAGAGTAGTGGCATATTTGGTGAAGGATGCGTGATCTATGTTGTATTTTGGAATGTTTTTTAAGTGACCTGGCAGGTGTGTCTGCATAGTGCAGGAAAGTTATTTAAGCAAGTATTGTCTCTTGAGGTGGATTTTGGAGTGGTAATTGCATTCCTCTTGGTGCATTTCAGAGCTGAAGGCAGGGTGTCACGAGGTGCCACTTGGAAGCTATTCTACTTCCCTTTCTTCTGCCTGTCCATCTCCTCACAGTAATGCCTCACTTATGAAATAGATTTTTTTCATAAGGTGAGAACAGGGGAATTTGTGTTTAGGAGGAATTCTTGATGGTAGTTTGCTGTCCCTGGGAACCAACCAGAAGTAAAGATTTCCAGAATCGCTCTGCATTTTGGGTGACTGCAGTGTTGGGTGGTGTGTGAAATACCGTGCTCTTTGCATGGGTCGACATTTCCATTGTGCCTGTACTCTTGGGAGCTTGTATGGGTCCTTGCTGCCTGACAGCCCCTGGGCATGCTCTCGCAACCCCCAGAGGTTTCATGTGCAGGTGTCAGCAGTCAGCAATGGTTCCAGAGACACAGCGTCTGTGAAGAGGAGGCTGATGACTTCGTGCTGCCACATTAGATGTGGTGCAGGCATAGAAGTTGAGAAACGTTGTTCTTTATTGTACCTTATACACAGAAATCTTTCTGCTCTAATACAATTATTTTTGCAGATTCTGGTCCTGGCTGTACTTACTCAAATGATTGTTTTAAATTCTGTGGTGACATCATGGGTATTTGTATCATCCAATTCTTCTTGATCCTATAGAAACAATTCTGTGCTTGCATGGCATACTTGGACAGTAGAAGCTTGGTGGCAAATCCATGTGAAGGGTTTGCTTCAAGCCTGCTGTTGCAGGGTAACTGGGCACAATGAGCTCAGGATAAATACTTTTTTAGAATAACAACCTTTGATATTCAGTAATCTCTCCACTATTACTTGCAGAGAGGTCGTTTGCTGTAACAATAGTAGGTTTCATCCATGAGAGCAAATTCTTAGATCAGTAATGGTGAATACTTGACACCGAAAGGTTCCTCATCACTGTAGAAGGTGTCCTAAGTGGTATTCGACTGCAACAACTTACACTGAGCTGGGCAGGGACTGATAAGTCACAGTGGTGGGATTTCAAGATTTGATAGGTTGGGTCTGTAGATGATAGTTGGAAATGCCCTTTTTTCAAGTAATAGGAAATTTCTGCTTTTTCTGTTCGCTTTTACAGTTCCTGAAACACTCCTGTAACCAGCATGGCATATTTCTCAGATGGTGTACATCTACACCACTTCAGCCTGGGTAGCTGCTATATGCCTAATTCATATTGCTGACAGTTTTGCTTCAGGAGAGTCTAGCCATGGCCACTGATCCCCTCCTGGTTTGGTAGTCGAGAAGAAAAAGGACAGATCTACTCAGTGGGGAGCCGTTGGCTTGGTTTTGATTTGTTTGTTTGGCGTAGCAAGGTCCTTAACTCAAAGAGTTTAATAACTCTCAGCTTGCTGGTGTAGCCTGGGCGGCTGTACAGAGCTGTGGGGTCGCTCACACACTCATGGGTCTCTCCTTTTGGTTCCTCTCCTCCCAGCCTCGGAGCCTACTCCTGTGTCGGTACCCAGCATCTCGGTGTCTCTGGTGCCTGGCTCTCCTGGTCTTTCCTTCGGGGCCGTGGCTGCCAGCCTTGGTGCGCTGCTTACCCCAGCTCTTCCACATACCCCTGCTCTGTGTCACAGTGGTTTTCCCATTCCTCTTTCGAGCTGCTTTGTGTCCAGCCAGAGTCCCCTGCTGCAGAAGGGGAGAACTCCCATTCCCCTCCCTGGCTCCCTGCATCCATCCCCTGCTTTGCAGCCGCAGTGGGTGTTTATCAGACCCTTCATGTGAACCAGCTTACTGAGTTTAAATGACATAACATTGTACCAGCGAAATAGTTTTCTTCAAGGAAAAGGACTGAAATGGGCTTGTGCAAGAAGGGCCAGGTACGTGCAGGAGGGCAGGGAAGAGAACAGTGCAGCGAACACCAGGGAAGCAGCAGCTCAGACCCCTCCATCCACTACATCTCTTTTGGGGGATGTTCCCTTAGGGGTCTGTTCCCTTTGGGACCCTCTTGGTGATGGTGCTGCTATAAGAGATGTGGGTGCCTGAAGCTGCTTCTCCTGGTTTTAGCGCAGTCCCATGCAGATTCAAAGTGAACGTGTGACTGGAGCTTCAGAAGGTACAATTTGAAATTGCCAGCATCCCTCTGAGCCCGTATGTTTTGCAGTTCCTGTATTGGCTCTTTTTGCAACACTTTATTTTGGGAAGACTGTTTGTATAGCAATGAAAAGAACAACCCTGGAAAAAAGCTGCATTCCTGACACATTTCAAGTCTGTGCTAAAATAACCAGGGAACGAAATTCCTCAAATAAACATTTTCTGGAATTTTTATATAGACAGGGCATGTATTTTTTCCCGGGCATTGGTCTTGGAAAGAGCTCAACACACAATTTTTTTTATTGAGCTTTGGGCAGATGGTAGGTGGTACGTAAGGCCAGGCAGTTAGTTGCGAGGTATATGGAAGCAAGGTCTTTATAATGAGGAGTTTTAATACTGGAAATGCAATTATAACAACTGAAAAAGCTGACTAGCAGCATTTGAATTCTTTTATTTTTAAATTTCAAACTTTTGTTCAATTCTACTAGAAGATGACCAAATGTTTTTGTTTGGATCCTAATAGGTTGTGTAAAGTAGGATTTTAAAACTTCATGTACATTCTATTGAGAGAAAAATCAATTGGACACCAAGTGTATCATGTACCTTTCATGGCAGTGCACTGGTTTTAGTTGGGGGGGAGGAATCAATTTATATGTTTGAGACAAGAGAAAGAGAAAATTAATAAGTTGTGATTTAGTACACAGTAACCTGATACAATCTACATATATATGTTGACAGAAAAGGGCATAACAATTTCATAATAGAAAAGATTATCAATAGGGTGTTTTAACAGAAAAATATTCAGTCATAAACTTTTACGTGGTAGCTTCAATGTGTTGCTTTCTCTCCCCATTAGTACCTCTGAAACAGCTTACCTACAGCTATCATCTACTCTTGGACGAGGTGAAGGAGACTCGTAGTAACACTCTCCTTGTTTTAATAACCTTAAACATGACTGCAGAAGTAGTAACCTGTGATTGGTGGGAGGGAGGGAGGGAGGGAGGTGGCTGTGCCTGACCTTGGGAGAAGGTGGCAGATCTGGGGGTCTGAAAGCATTGCAATGCTGAGATGATCAGGGGGCTGTTATCCACTCCTCAGTCACTTGTTGCCTGGGAATCAAATGCAATCCAGGGATTATATTTTTTTCCCCCCTTCCTTGCTGGTTTTTGATTGGAGCCACTATTGACTTTTGACTTGGAGGAGTTAGCAAGCAGCATGCCAAGTGTCATAAGATGGAACTTAATTACTAACTGATGGATCTGAGTTCCAATGATTTCCTTTCCTGTGATTGCTCTGTGTATGGGAAGACTAATGACACACCTAAATACGGTTAACGAAGCTCTTCACACCTCCAACAGTCAAGAAGGATTTTGAACCAGATGACACTTCAGTTTTCTTTTTATTTCTGCTCTCTTGTGTGATTGTGGAAAACCAAAAGTAACTATCTTAAAAAAAAAAAAGGAACTTCGCATAGTTAGAGAGCTTTGCCTTAAATTTCATTTTTTTTGCTGCTAAATTAGAAGTCAGCTGAGTTGGACTGAAAATACAGCAAATCTGCCTTCCCAGTGTTTCTTTTAACAAGGAGTATAATGCTCAATACTTTTTTGTGTGAGAGACTTTCTGGTTTTCAGTGAGATTATTTTTGGCTTTTGCAAGAATATGGACAAGCCAAATAAATTTAGCTTAACAGTAATGAAGATTTTTGAAGTTACTCTTCAGTAGTGACTTCATCTTGTAAGGCCCTCAACTTGAACTAATTCTGATGGGTTTTGGGGAGTAATCTCTTCCATGTAGATGAAAAGTCTGTTTTGGAAGTAAATGAAAAAGCAGAGAAGTTTGGAAACAATATGTTGTGTTCCAGTAAGTACAAATAAGATAGATGGTATTTAAGTGTAACTTTTTTATTTTACTCTTATCCTGTGCTGTAAGGAGTAAGGAATCCAGCAAAGGTTTTCTCCTGAAAAACATGCTTAGTTTTCCATGTTGCTTGCTTAAAAGGAAACTTTTATGTTCTTCTTGCTCTGGCTCTTGAGTGGAGCATGAAAGTGGAATTTGAGAGGTTTGGATTCTATGTTCGACTCTGTCCTTTGCCTAAAAAGTTACTTACTAGGCTTAACATGTGAAGTCTCTGGCTCATTGTCCCATATTTAAAAGAGGGCTAAACATAACAACCTCTTTTTTGCAAACTGGTTTGAGATGTGTGGTGCACAGCTTCTGCCACTGGCACCAGCAGTAGATCTTTCAGTCATCTGCTGTAGTGCTTCACTGAGATGAAAGCCCAAGAGTCTTGCTTGTTCTCTCTCTCTGTAGCCCCATTAATCTTGAGCTTTTTGGCCATGCAGAGGCCTTGCTTCACCTTGAGAGCTGGAAGATGTCTCTCCTTAGGCTGTTCAGTGGCCTTTCTGCTAGGGTGCCTTTGGGAAGCAAGGGGAGAGATGGGCTTGAACCCTACTGTCCTGTACCAGCTTGACTCCATGTTCCTGGTTCCACCAGAGCAGCATGTGGAAGATGGTTGCTTCTTCATTCCCTCTGGCAGATGTGCTTGTTTCTGAAAGAAAGCAATTGTGGCTCCTGTGGGTTGTGCCAGCCCCTCTCCTTTCCTTTCAAGCCAGGTCTCACGCGGTGTTGTGAACTTGCTAGATGCTCCCACACAGCCATCCAGTGACATTGGGGGAGATTTTTCTTTTTCATTTTTCTCTTTTCTTGGGGGAAGAATTTAGTGCAGATTTGCTGTCTGTAAACTCAGAAGGAGGTCTGTAAGCACTTTGCACATTGCATTGTGTATCCTAAAGTGGTCCACGAGGTAGAGGAGTGCTTAGGACTTGGTAGGGCTCCACAAAGATGACAATATTTCAAAAGGAAACAAGCATCTGATTATGGTCGTCCTTGTGTCTTTAGAAAATAATATCCCACTTCTGGTGTGATTTTGTGTGTGTGTGTGTGTGCTTCAACACATGAAACAGAGAGCCTTGCTTTGCTGATAGAAGTTGAAGTTGAGAAAAGGGATGGTCCTGGGTTGAAAAGCAGCTAGAGGCAGTAGCACAACCTCCCTCGCCTGCTCCATAAAGCATCAACATTTACCAAAGTCTTATCTTAATGCCTTGAAAGCCTGCTAGTGGAGTTCAGTCAACAGTTAGGATTGGTGTTTGGTTTTATGCATGCTCAAGAAGACCAAGGCTGCTCCTGAGTTACTATTTCATATGCTTTCATAGTAGAGCCGAGGGAGAGTTGTTTTTCTGTTTGTTTGAGAACTCACACAAAACAATTTAAAATATCTGCACCCTGACCTCTGATGGGATTGAGACAAGAATTGAAATTGCACTGTTTGTAACTGCAGAATAAATACTGAATTTCAGTGTAGTCTTCACATTACAGATTGAGTTGCTCCATGTGTCCAGAAAGGGTAATTACAGTAACTGTTGTTTTTAATAACTGATCACAATTTCACAACAACCTTAAACAGTTTAAATTCTGATTATACTGTGGACTTTTTTTTTTGTTTGCTTTGGGGGTTTTGGGTGGTTTTTTTCCCCTTAGGGGAGAAAAGATGATTAATTTCGTCTTGTAGTATAATGGAACTGATGTCATATGGGTTGAAGGATTAAGTCCTTTTATTTTTAAAACAGTTGCTAGGGTGTTTAAACCCCTCCTTCTTAGCCCTGTTTCTTGTTAGTAAAACAGCAAAAGGAAAAGAAAATCACTTTCGAAAAGAATCTACTTTGAGAAAAGTTTCCATTTAACAATAACTGTAGCTTCTTATTTTTCCAATAGGGGGTGATGGGGAAAGTGCTAGATATTATTGAATCATATTAACTAGTAAAAAGAGGGGGTGGGGGGGAGGGAGCAACCAAACACTCATTCTTACTCCACACATACCCATCCCCCCAGAAGTGTGATTTAAATCATACAATTGCAATATGTTATTAATGGAGCAGTAATCTTTGGCAAGCAAACTATGTTCACTTCTGTCAGACAAAAAACCCAGACCCACCGCTTTTCCTGACAAATACTGCTAAATAAATAAGGCTATGCCATTAGATCAAATATTTGATTTTTTTTTTTTTAATTCTTTTTTCTTTGCAGAGTATTGGAAAGGGGTCCTTGTGGTGTATAGACCCAGAATATAGACAAAATCTTATTCAGGCTTTGAAAAAGACACCCTATCACCCATATTCGCATGTGTTCAATACACCTCCCACATCTCCTCAGGCATATCAAAGGTAAGAACTAGATGCATTTTACAACTCTAAATGTTTTCATCTGGTGTTGCATATGAATCTTGGGTAAGACGTTAAATGTAATTAAGTGATGCAGTTTGGAAATGTGCTAGCGAAGAAAGCCCGGGAGCGCTGGCGGCACCCTGGCGTTGCGCAGCGTTTGTCGGGGATGCCTTACCTGCCTGTCCCCCTGCGTGGCGGCAGCGAGTCCCCCCGAGCAGAGCTCGCAGTCCTCCCATGTGAGCCACAGAGCCTTTGGCAAAAGAATGCCTGAAATTAAAATGCATATAAGCAAATGGAGAGCTCTGAAGTGCCCACTTACCCCCTTTGCAGTAGGTGAAAGCACAGTACCCTTGCTCAGAGGAGATGGGCTTGGTTTTTTTCCCCAGGCAAGCTATGGGGCCTGTGTTGGCTGTGCAACCGTCAGGTTTCCACAGCAGACCTGTGCCCAGGTGACTTAAACAGTCTTTGTTGTAGTTACACCTCCCTTTGCAAGTGCCTGCCCTTGAAGTTGTCCCAGAGGGGTGTGGGAGAGGGCAAGAGCCATTTTTCTGCCGTGCTTCAGTGAAATAAGCATGTGGTGGGGGTTGTTTTTTTTTTTCATTGTTTTGCATTTGGTTTTGACCTGGCTGTTGCTTATGACTAAGGTTAGTGAAGGAAGAGAGATAATCTGTGGCTGCCATCTGCCAAGTGGGGAAGCGACCACCGGGTTTTGACACAGCTGCTTTCTCTTCGCTGCCAATATGGAGATTGTTTTCCTCGCTTTTTCCAAATGGGCTGGGTCAGAAATGCTGGTCATAGCCAGCTCTGTACCACCGCACCCCAAAAAATCAGGAAGGTGGCTTGAACCAGCCGTAGCAGTGGTCAGCAGCATCACCAGGACGAAGAAGTGACTGTGGTGGCTCTCCCGGGGTTTGGCTTTGATTGGGTTTTTTTCTCCCGTGGCCGTTTCAGCATTAGTGTCGAGGCTGGTGGGGAGGGCTGCGGCGGGGCGCGGCGCCGGGGAGGGCCGGGATACGGGGAAGGGGGCTGGCGCGGGAGAGGCCGCTGCCCGCCCTTGCCGCCCGATGAGCGTGATGGTCGCCATAGCAACGCGGGCGTCTCCCTGGCAACGCGTAGCCCAGGCAGGTGCCGCCGCATAACGGGGCTGCGGCGCTGCCTGGCGAGAGGACCGGCCGCTGGAGCTCAGCCGCGCGCCGTTGCCGTGGTAACGGGTAATCCTCCGCGGGCAGCCGCTCCGAAACTTTTGAAAATGGGGATCCTGTACCGGGTTTTGTGTCCCGCGGGGATCGGGAGAATTGCAGGCGTTGGGTTGGGGCTTTTTTTGTTCCTGTGTTTTGAAATGAGAGGCTGGCTTGGGGTCGGGCCGGCAGTGGGAGGTGGCAGCAGTTTGGGATTTACTGAAGCAGCGCAGCACCAGCCGCAGGGCTGCGGCGCGGGCCCCTCTGTCTTGTGTTTCACGTGGAGCTCCAGAGAGATGTTTTTCATAGTGCCACCTTTAGAAGGGATTTTTTCACCTTCACTTTTCCCCTGCTCCCAGCGATCCCACCACTACTTGTGCTTTGCAGAAGGACGGATAAATAGAATAACGGTATTAAAATTGTAATTTGTGTGTTTGAACAAGGCTTGTTTCCAGAGCCTCACTTTATAATTTCTGTTGCCTTTTTAAGAATATTTTAGTTATGCCCATACAGATTTATTCGGAGATTCTCATATCAAGTAGAAGTGTAATGCACATCTGACGTGGTAATGGAGGGATTTTGATCCCTTCTAATCCTTTCAAGCAAAAAAATCCAGCAAACACACACAGTTGAAAGCAGGAGGATCTCTGATGTTGGGGGTTTTTTTGTGCTCAAAGTGACTGTTGACTTAATGGGTCAGGTTTGCCAGAACTGCTGTGCACTTTGTTGGCAGATGTTGCCAGCAGGAGCTCACAAATAGCTTGTCCAGGTTAGGTTGAAGGAGGCAATGCAGCAGCACTGGCACAAGTGGTCCTTGCAGAGGCAAGCCCATAGAGATGCCCCGGCTGGGTGCCTGGGTGTCAGGGAGCCTGCCCCAGGGCAGCTGCCGTGCATCCTTCACAGCCATATGCCCACTGCTCTCCTGTCCTGGCTGTGTGTGGCAGAGGACACCTGCAAAGCCGCAGATGGGCAAAAGTTGTGCTGCCCTCTTCTCATGGGGTGGGTGTCCAGAACTTTACAGCCTGGTTTTGCATATGGGCGAGGAGAGGTGTATTGGCGCATGCCAAACAGTATGGGATTTAAGAAAGCGTTTTGAAAGACTGCCTGCTTTCACTGGTGCCCAGATGTAGCTGGGCAAATGGCAAAGCTGTCTTCTGAGCGAGGGAGAGGGAGGGTGCTACTGAAACATGCGCAAATGAGTCCCAAAACTGAAAGGGAAACTTCCTCTCCTTGGAAACGGTGGGGTGTCAGAGCCACTGCTGTATTGCTTGTGCTGCCAGGTGCTTTCAAGTCTTCCTTGTAATAACAGCATCATAAAACAAAGAGCTTGGCTGGCTGCAGGAGCAAATGCCTGGCAAATAGAGGCCTAAAGGAGGCTGGATTTTGTATGAAGAAATTGTGGTCTCACTGTTATATTTAGCTGGCTATCTTTCAGCAGTCCCACTGTCAAATAAAATTTAATCTTCCCATAGCCTTCTAAAATATTTATTTATTCATCTGCTAATGAGTGGTGAGACATCAACACGAGGCTGGTCTAGGCCATCAGTGACTGTTGAATTAATTTAATTGTACATTGGCAGTTACATGGTAAAATAAGTTTTTCAAATATATTTCTGATATATTCATAAGGAGTTGAACATTTCCTGTGTGTTTGGAAAAACAGTAATCCCATATGTAAGTGATGTCTTTGTACACATGAGAAAGCATTCAGTAACGGGTAGAAAATGTAAATCCACTCCACCATCCTCGGATCTCCAGAGCAATACATCGTCATAGTAACAAATTCCAAGGGAAATTTTTCTGATGGTGAAGATAATATGTCTAGAAAAAATCCTTGGGTGGCAGAGGTTTGCTGTCCATCCGTTTTACATAACTGAAGCTCACAACTAAGAGAAACTGTGTCACCTGCTATTAATGAAATAGGTCTGGAACCAGATAATTCACCAATATTACTCCTGCCTCTAGGAACAGGCTTAATTGGAGGAATTACAAGGTTTATAAGGATCAGTTGGTGCAATTCCACAGGGGCAAGTTGACCTATTGCTTGTCTTTATCAGATGTTTTAAAAGAACAAGGATACACAAATGAATCACATGTTCTGTTTAGTATCTGCATAAGCAGCTTAGTGGTGAATTGAGCACAGAGTAGAGGAATGTATGGTAAAAATATCCCAAGCAAGATGATCACTGAACAGACAAATTGTCATTTTCTGAGCAGAGTTAATTACATCAGATTATTTAGCTTTACAACTACACTAGAACGTCCTGCATAAGCATAACAGAGAGGACCTCTATGAAGGATTTTTATGATGTGAACCCACACAACTGGATGGCTGACTCTGTTATGCTAGTGATCAGACTTTGTGCTTTGAGATCAGACGTATGACTCAAACCAGGAAGTGTGGATTACATTGGGCTCCATGTATAGAAAACCATAGCTTTGGGGGAGAAAAGCAATCGTGCAGTGTTTGTACATAAGAAGGAACTTCAGACTACAGTTGTCCAAATTGCTGTTACAATTCAGGGTGAAGATTATCTGTAAGCTCTAAGAAGAGGAGCAATATAGCAATGCGAACTATTTAATTTTAATTGGATTGGGTGTGTATTTTTAAAAAAACAATACTCATGCCAAACAAAAAAACCCCAACCTTGGATTGTTATCTGATTTTTCTAATTGAAGCATAGATCATGTCCGTTATGATGAATTTCAAGGGTAAACTAACACTGATAAACAGTGTTACAAAGAAAATACTCCTTGGTGTGGAAAAATAGGTGCTTTAGTCTAATGTATTTCTTTTTAAATATTTACAATTGAGTTGGCAATAGCAATGTTGAAATGTATTGATAGACACAAACTTGGTGAAGTTACTATGTAAGTCAGTGCCCTAATATTTCATCTATGTTTTATTTCCGGTTTTCTGACTCTTAACTGAACTGTACTGTAGTAGCATTTCAAGGAGATCTTGAAATGGGTTTTTCTTTTCCCTGTATGTATGATATGGGGCTAGTTCTCAACTGTATTTCTCCTCCTACTGCTGAAGACTATCAGGAAATGTAATCTAAAAGAACAGAAATTATTAGTTTCACAGATGGCTAAAAACTATTTGAAGATTTGGGTCACCACCTAGGAGTATTGGCTAGATCCCTTGACTTGTGGAGCATTATTGCACTGCTTTTCATTTTTCCAGTGTGTTTTGCTAATTGTAGTTTGTTAAACCAGTGGCAAACGTTGACACGTGTCTTAAGTTGCCATATAACTAATGAAACTGAAAATGTGCCCAAGATAGAAACTGAAGAATGGTTTCTTTGTTGCATTGCCCCAGCCTGCCTGTTCATAAAGGCCTTGTTGAGTTCCTTGTTGGTTTGCTCTTTCCCATTGGAACAACTCCTCGGGTGAGTTTGGTTTGTATGTTCTGCTTCAGGAGGGATTGAGACCGCAGTTAGTCCTGAGCTGGATTTGTGCTTGGCTTTAGACACGGAGTCCACCTGTGCACATCAGAGCACTTTTATCAGAAAAACACCTCCTCTGATGGTTGTCAGTGTTTCAGCCAGGCTGCCCTCTGTAGAGAAGGCTTGAGCCTTGCAGGGCTGAAACGGACAGGAACATGTGTAGCAAGAACTAGCTGCACCATGATTTTGGTTGTTGGTGAGTGGAGTCAATCTGCAGCTGCTGTACACGGCGTCTGCTGGTTGTTGGCAGAGTGGGTGCTGCAGAGCCGCCCTGCTGCGCTGCCAGGCCCCCGACTGGTGCTGCAGCCTCAGAGGCTGCTGCAGGAGGGTGGCCCTGCAAGAAGTCAGCAGAAGAAGCCCTCTGCTTCTTCTGTAGAGGCACTTTCCAGAACAGTGTTTCATTTCAATGTGCGTTGGCTTCATGATCTGGTTTTCCTTTCCCCTTCCCTTGTTGAAGCGTGTGGTACAGGGGAAGGCCAATGGATCATAGAGGGCCTGCAGGTATGTGGCTGACCAAACGTTTTATGAAACTTTGCCAGCCTGGGATTTGAAAAATTTGGAGTGGCTTCTGTTGCATCAAATTTAGTGTCTCTTACCACCATTTCCTGCTGCTGCTGTTGGCTTCCCTAAAAATGCTATGAGCTCCTTAAATGTTCCTCGCTTCTCCAGTATCTTGTCTTTTTATACCTGTTTCTGATAAAACTAGTTTTCCTTATTCTTTATCCCAAGGTAGGATTCAAAAAGGGGACTTCGTGATTATGATCCCCTGTCTTACTTTTGAAATTTATTAATACAGACACAGTGAAAAATTCATGAAACTTGGTTTTCAGGGGGAAAAAGCTTTAGCTGCCAGGACCTGCCATCACTGCAAGCTCTGTAGTAGATGGCCAGAGAGGTGGCCTGGGCACACTTACATTTGGATTTCAAGTTAAAAAAAAATTGCGTTTACCTATTCTGAGACTGAAAATGCAGTCTCGCCACTCTTAGTCATAGCTTCCTGCTTCTATCTCCCCAGTACAAGGACAAGTCCTCCCACCGTGCGGTGGGGAGGGCGAGGGGCAGCCATGTGGCAGGAGCTCCCTGTGCGGGGCCCTCGCTGCACCCGCACCTCCTGCTGCAGCAAAAGCCCCTTGGTCGGCTGCTGCCGTGTGCTGTCAGGAGGCAGTTTGCGTATAGCCCTCTCAGGATGGGGAACTTTGAAGCTGTTACATGGATGTGAAACAGACAAGTGTTCCCTGTCGAGGATTGCTGTTGTAGATCAGCTGCTTAGGAAACTGCTATTACTGGAAAAACCGCTTCAAATATTTGCGGGTTTTGGCTTTCCTGTCACAAGCTTCACCCTTTTGCAGCTAAACCTGCATCAAAGTCGGTCTGTTGTCAGTTATTGTTTTGGACAATGTATAAGCATGCTTTTTATCCATATACTTTGTAACTCAAGATCAGAAATTATCTTCTGTGGCCATTTGGTGAAGCTGGTGAAACAACCTTTTCCCATTCACTGAAAACTTCAAAGCACTGAAAGACACCGCAGGTTATGTCCCTGCAAGAAGGGACTTAGAAAAGAAGTTAATTGGTTGTCCTTTGCAGTCTGGAAACACGGTTTTAATTCATTATTATGGTTTTGCTTTCAATAGGAAATGAAGCTGACCATAGAGCATTCTAATTTCTGTGCATGTTACAACCCCTTTATCAAGATCGATCTAGATGTTTTGCTTCCTGGATGGAGACAGAATGAGTTTTCATCTCTTCGGGGAATTTTGTTTCGCTGTTTTTGTAGTTCAGGGATCACAGAGAACACAAGTTCTTCCAAATTTTGCCTGCCCTCTGACACCATAACATGTTTTGATTTGAAGGGTATCTATACTGTGGGATTATGCTGCTTAGTTTTTGTTTCTGGCAAGTTGGAGAACATCGGTTCCACTTGATGCCAGGTAGGAATGGCGAAGAATAAAGAACTTTTGCTTGAGTGGATGTCTGTAATGCTATCAGTGCATAAATATTTGAGGATTTGCCAGTCCAGAACTTGTTTTCTAACATCTGTGTCTGCTCTCTAACCAGTAGATTTCTGTGATGTGGGAAGTATCCCATTAAGCATAGTTTCAGAAAACAAAACATATCAGCTCTTACCTTTTAAAAGGAATTTTCTTGTATGTGATAGTAGGAGGGAGACAGAGGGGAGGGAGATAAATTGGGAAAGGTGGCAGCAGATCCTGGACAGAAAGTCCAAGTCCACCCTCTTCCATGCAACAGTTTCATGCATCCTTTCTGCAGTGCCCTTGTGCTCAGCAGGAACAGCTTGTGGAAATACAAATAACCCTCTAATCACGTCTTCATTCCTCTCAAATTTAGATAAATGCTTCTGAGCCTTCTCAGCTTAGATGTTTTCAATTTTTTCTCATCCATACCCCCAAAATAGTAGAAATGTCTCATTTCCTATTTGCCAAATACATAAAGATTAGGTTGAGTCTTTGTTTTGGCTGTGTGTTTGCAGACTTCTGGTAAAGCAGCATCCTTAGCCTGTTGTGTTTCTCTAGATTCCAGGCAAACACCAGCTCCTTGCTTTACATTGTTATTATTCATAGTCCCGTTTGTTGAACAGTTTTCCCAGTTGCTTGGCTTTTTAGCTCCCCCACCCCGTGCCTTCTGTAGATATATATAGCCTTCTTCCAAAGATAGCTTGGAATGGTACCATAAATATTTCCACTTCAGTTCATGGGAAAAGGAAAGTCTAGGGGATGAGTTTTGAAAATTTTGTTTGTTTATAAATCTGTCTCTAGACCTAGATATTTCCCTATGAAAATTGTTAGAGTGGCCTCATTGACAGAGCTGTGAATTGCTGACTGCAGAAACTTGAAAGTATGTGGGTGCTGTGCTTCTGAGATTGCCTTCTGCAACTCCCCGTCCCTCTTCTTCGCTGTCCCCAAGGTGTGTTCTTGTGCAGTTAGGCTATGTGCTGTGCAGTGTATGAGCAGAAAGCAGAGAGCATGGGATGCACCTCTCCTTTGGTTACCAGTGTTCAGTCCATCTCTCATCTCCATCAGTGTTCAGTCCATTTCCATCAGTTGGAACCTCCAGTGTTCAGTCCATCTCTCACCCTTCATCCCATTAATAGCCATTGCATCACTATTACAAGTGCAGCAGTTGCATGGATGGGGAAGCTTGTGTAATGCAATTCAGTAACAGTTCACTGAAATTTTAGTAGTTGAAAATTAGGACTTGGGAACAAGTGCTTGTGTGATCAACAGTGGCACATGAGCATCATGTTTGTTAATCATACGGTATTATTACAGGAGTGGAAATCATCTGGCTTTGCATTTGAAAACAGACTCAAGAAGCGTGAGAAGCCGCAAATGGTATCATAGTGTGTTACATCTTACTGCTGTTGGATTCAGAAAAGATTTTTTTCATTTCCAGAACTCAAGTTAAATTTTTAAATTTAATTTTAATTATACTTTTTTATTATTTTTTTTCTTCTTTATTTTCTTCACTCTTCTATTAGTAGTTATAGGACTTCTTTCCTTTGGTGCCTGTAGTAGGAAAGATTTACAGGGAAAGTCACCTTATTTGCAGTTCTGTTGTAAGACTGACATTCTTAGAACAGTTTCTAATGTTATAGTAATAAAGTTTCTGTGAGTAAAAAAAAGTTATGATAAATTCAGACTCTTTCAAACTAGGGCAGGGATGGCTTTTCTGTAATGGTTACTTTTATGATTTTAAGGCATTTGGCAGCTTAACTCTTCATTCATTATTTAATATTTGTTTACATTCAAAGCAAGGTACATAGACTATTTCCAAGAATTGCAGCTCTGTCTTAAACAAAAACAAATGGACCTTTCATCCTTTTACCTAACATTTGAATGTATACTGGGGAATAGAGAACATGTTTAAGGTGTGAGGGAGCTGTTGCAGTGTATGTGAAACTCCCGATATTTGTGTAACCAATTTGTTCCATATGTAATGCCGTTCTGAGAACGTCAGTTCTGCAGAGAGGTTCAGTGGCCTTGGCTAAGGGAAGAGGCCAAGCAGACTGGTTTGGCAGCTCATCATCATCTTGGGACAGTCCACTTGAGCCAAGAGCTGGAGGAACTGGCTGCAAGTTACTTGACTTCTCCCCAGGTCATAACCGAAGGTAACAACTGCACCATAAAAACACTGGTCGTCCATAGAGGAACATCCTGGGAGATGAGCATGGCCAGTGAGAATTAATTCCTCCTTTCTCTGCACAGTGTTAGGGAGAAACAGAACATGAGAGTCCCATTTCATTGCTGCTCACAGTGTGACTATGGAAGATCCTAACAAGGTAGGCTCCAGGTGATCAAGGTGGCCCATCTGGCCTTGGGTTACCCATCAGAGGTAAAAAACTGAACTAGATGGTAGACCCTCAGACTGGGTTCTGAGCCAGCTGGCAGCAGGTTGGGAGATCTTGAGCTTCAGGGGAAGGTCAGTTGACCTTCAGACCTCACAGACCAGCTGGTCTTTTTGTCCTGAACAAAATCCTCTCTTGATTTCCTTATCTCCTAGTCACAGGGGAGCATGCACCTGTGTGCTAAGCTAGGCTTGTCACAGTAGTGTTTCCAGTTATTTTATACATATAGTTAAAAGTGCAGTTGCATTTCGTACCTGTTAGGTGACTGTGTAATCCCTGCTGTGTATGTGTATGTGACCAGTATTTCTCAAAGTATCAATCAGGCTTTCTGCAAATTATTTTTTTTTAAAAAAGCACAGGTGCCCTAAACTTTTACAGCATTTCCACTGTCATACTGCAGTGCCACTGGCCCTAAATCTTAAAGTGAAGGGTAAATATTTATTCTCAGATAAAAACCTGAAAGCAGATTCCAACAGGTTAGTCTTTTTGATTCTTTATTAGCCAGCACACTTTTTCTGGGTTACATATGGTATTCCAGCATATAGATATGTGTATGTACAGTGTCCTGTATGCTGATAGTATAGTATCACTGTATGTAGTTTGATACTCTTTCTGGAGAAGACAGGTTTTATAATTTGTTTGAAGAAAGTAAGTTTTGGGATAATTTTGTTTGTTAATATTTGAATGCTTGAATCATGATTTTTCCCCTCATCATTGCCAGTTATGACTTCCCTTCTGATGTCATAAAACCTCCAGCTCGGGGCTGGAGTTGCCACATGCAGGTCATAATTACTGACCATGCTTTTTCTGGCTTTTGTAACTCCCTTCATCACCATGATACCTGGATTTCTGTTGTATCTAGTTTTTAATGTGTGTGAATCTGTCCTCTGATTGTAAAAGTGATATTCCTCCTATTTTTGGATGGAACTGGGTTTTGTATGAATAAAACTTCTGCTAGAGTTGTTTCCTTTCACAGGAACTTCCATGGCTGAGAGGAATAAAAACTGAAGGGGCTTAAATGGTATTAAAATACCTCATTCTGAAGTTTTGGAACAAAAAGCATAGGGTTTTTTCATAGTGAAACTTTTTTACACTTGGGTTTTGAATTTTGACTTGGAAAAATCAAGATGCTTGTTTCAGCAGAATGAGCTGCTTACATAAAACCTGGTTTTTGGAGAAGGTAGGGGGTCCTTAGCAGAGAAATTTCCATCCTCAGCAAAGCCCTGCAGGGTTGGGAAGAGAGACTGTCTTCCTCACGTATTTACCTGTTTGTCCCTAAGTAAAAAGACAGGAGGTGAGAGCTACAGCTCTTTCCTTGTCCACTGTGTTTTATGCTACAGTGGCCTGCTAAAACGGTCCTTCCCCTTTCCCCTTGAGAAACAGAAGTGCTCGGCACTTGCATTTCTTGTTCTTTTTCAGTAAAGCCACAATGAAACTCTGAAGGTTATATTTGAATAGCTATAATACTGTATTTTTTCACAGATGTTTTAACTTTATTTTGGGGACCCCACAGTTGTTTAAAGAAAATCTGTCAAGCAATTTTGGTACATCTAAATACGAATGAGAATTAAGGGGCTGTGTTTTAGACAGATCTCAGGAAACTCTTGTTGGGCTTCTTTTCTGTTCTAGGTGGTCCCAAAGGGAGTGTGTGTGCATGGGGTCCTTGGCAGTGGCATTTGTTCTGTTTCTAAAGTATGAAACTGTTTTTAAAATATAGCACTGGCTGCTCCCCTCCCCCGGTTAGAAAAAGCCGGGTGGGAGGGTTAGGTAGAGTGTAAATTAGTGGAACTTGCTACCACAGAAAAATGCTGAGGCTAAGGATTAAGCAGTAGTCCCCCAAAAGGTGGAGAGCTGTTTAACTGTCATGACCAGAGCTAATACAGATGCACCTGGAAGAGGATACTAGACTTTGTGGGATTTTTAGGTTTAAATAGGTCTCTCCGATACTGCACAGATTTGCTGTGCTAAGCTGCTATTCCACACTCTGTGAAACTTCCATCTCTGGTGTTGGGTCATGGAAACCCTGGACCAAACAGGCTGTTGGCTTCATCCAGTTTGGTGGCTTTCATGTTGTTATACTTTTGATAAGATTCTCTGTTTTGCGCCTGAGGCTTTTTTGCCTATGACTTCATGTGTTTTTACTGATAAATGTGCAAACCTTTGGGGGTTTCAGCACATAGGTGTATGTCTATGCAGTGTACTTTTTATGTCAAAAGGCAGCCTGGCTGCCAGGGAAGCTGCTTGCTTTTGCATCTTGAAACCAAAATGACTGTTTTAGTGCAGGTGACCTATTTTCATTACAAAAGAGTAAATACAGCAACAGTGATAGGAGAATTGCTTGAGACAACTAGTCTGAAGTGGATTTGTGTAAGCAGTTTGACTAGCAAACACATTAGAGAAGTTCATTTTGTTGATGAATAACTTGCAGATACCAGAAGAGGAGCATTGGTAAGGTGCAGCCTGGCTCTGCTGCTCGGGGTGAAGTTGATTGGGTTGTCATGTAGACCTGTGCATCTGTTTACAAAGGAGCATAGTTTCCACCTCTGTGTTTTAAGATAGTTTTTCCCTTTGTGAGATGGGAATGACTGAAGGGTTTGGCCAGCTCAGATACGAGTGTGGATCAGAGTTTCATAAAAGATCTTTCCTTTCTTTTCATCCTGTCTCATTTCTGCTTTGTTGCCAACCTCCACCTGTTAATTGCCACAACTCGCTCTGTGGGCACATGTGTATGCTTCGGTTATGTACGGTAATTTTTCATTGCTCTGCTCTTAAAGAATCCAAGATTGCACAGCCAATGAGTCTTGCTAATACAAATGTAAATGTATTGCTTTCTTGGCTTGCTGCAGCATGCGTGCACTTGTTAAATTTTCTTTTCATTAGCTTGTATGACATATTTTTGGTATTAGAATCAGTACTACATGGACTTTGTTTGTGAAAGTGGAATAACTGTAGTTTATTATTCTGCCCTTTTCAAAGGTAGTAGTCAGTGTCCAACTTCATACAGCTGATGGTTTTTTGCATTTGTTGCTTATGGCCCCTTATACCTGACTGCTGTTGCCAGTTTTCTCTGTGCTATAGTTTTTAACCTCACTGATGGGTTCTCTATGTTGTCTGCCTGGATAATATAAATATTGCAGAGCTCTACGCCTCTCACTGCTTTTTTCTGTAACTATTTTTATCAGGATTCCATGATATATCCTTCCACAAGAAATTCTGTTGAAACAGTGGTTACAGGCTTGATGGAAAACTTCCTAAGGTTACCCTGAAAAACTAAGATGCTCAGAACAGACTCTCTTTTTGACACTTTCAGTTCAGTGTTCAGAAGTGTATGTAATTCTGGGTTTTAATCTTGTGTGAGTGTGGTGGTAGTGGTGTTTAAGACAGAATACGTAAAATACGGAAAAATTAATTGCATAGTAATGCAGATATTGAAGACTGAGTTACTAAAAATGTAGTGATGCTTTAAAATGTCCATGCAGCATTGGGAATTCATAACTGATGGCAGTGCAGGATGCAGGTTCCAGTAAAAGGATATGAAAAAGAGATGTAAATTTAGCAAGTTTGGCATCATTTGGGTTTCATTCATTTTTATGTTTAATCCGGATTAGCAGATGGAGAAAAAAATGTAAACAAAAAGAAATTTTGTAAACAAAACCAGAATTGCATACTGTTAATTATGTAACTTTCCTGAAAAGACTTTTATTTCCAGGCAGCTGTTGGATCAATGGCAAAATTTGTAACAGCTCCCCAAGTATATATGACCTCTATTAATTGGAGTTCCTTCTTTGTATGAAAAACTGTTCTCTCGTTAGCTGTTTTGCATATGAAAGATGAAGACAACCATTTTTCTCATGAGATTAAAAAATAAATAAAACAATTAATTAGAATGAAATAATTTTCTAAACTTAAGGGAATTAATAACAAACAAAGCTTCTGGAGTAGCCAGCTTTTATTTTGCAGCTTGCAAGTATAACGTAATGTAACAGGAAGACTTTGTACAAACACATTTATTCCATGATAGTTTAAGAGCCGTAATCAGCTATATTGCTGAAGTGATGTAGATCTTTTGTTTATTAAGTATATTTTGCTGCTTTTGCCTTCAGATGTAGAAATAGACTTACTCAGATTTGATGGAAAAAGAGAATGGAAATTTGTGCTGGAAGTGCTAGAGCTGGTCATCTTCTGTTTCCCTGGGGTTATTACCATCAAAATCCTGCTTTGAAAACAGGGACGGTTGTATCAATGAGCTCTGTATTTTGTAATGATATTGAGCAAGATCTTTAAAAAGAGTTCAGCTTATGTTGAGTGGCACTGTCAAAAGAAAAAACCCAGGTTCTCTTTTGCCTATTTCTCTGCCCATTTGCCATCCTCAGATCACTAAGGTGGGTATGAGATGCCCCTGAGAAGAGTGGCTAGCACTCCCTGGGTGGTACGTTCAGTCAGTACAGTTAAAAACCCCACTAACAGTTGCTGTCTGATCATTTAGAACCCCACAGACTAACAGAGGAAGCTTTCCACAGGCTGTTTGGATTTGCCACTGAGTTTGCCCTTTGGCTAGTCTAAGACAACAAAAGCACACTTGAGCTTTAACCATACCACATGTGACAGTGGCATGCAGCAGTCTCCAGACTAGTTCTCAAACAGCTGCCTGAGGACCTTGGAAGCAGTATCTTCTGATTGCTCAGCAGAGGGTTGGTTTGTGAGTTTGATTTGGTTTTATTTTTTTGGGTTGGTTTTTTTTCCCCTTTTTTGTGTATTTTCTTTGGTTTTCCTTCACAAAGTCATTTTAAGATGTTCTTGCTGCCCTCATACAATAGCAAACTTCTCAGTTGTGCTGGTGAAGACACTTGTGTAGTTGCACTGTAAATGAGATCCTGGTGATTTGTTTGTTTTTTTTTTTAAGGGATTGGGGCTTGTCAGGGAGAGGTGAGGGCTTTCTTAAAGCATTCCTACCAGAGAAAACACGTCATTGAACCATAATCTCACTGAGGCTACTTAGATGGCACAGTGCTGTGCTAGTAAAATTACGCTACGTCTGGCTCCCAAAGCAGAGTTTCTGCACAGAAGAGCCTGGAGGCATTACTGCGCTTAGTGTTGACTCAGGTGTATTCTGACAGGTGAGTGCTGCAAACCTACCTTAAAGGTTTCTTGACTTGCACACCTGTATTCTCAAGTCACTTATACAATATAGGAAATTTTTCCTGTGCCAGGTAAAGCAGGTGTTGGGGAAAGAAGTGCTGCACCTGAACTTGATGATTTCTCAGTCTTTACAAGTTTGATGAGAGAGGGTAATTCGCATGGCACAGTTCGGCAGTCTGTGCATCTCTCAGCCTATGCTGTAATGCAGTAGCGGTAGAGCAGCCTGTGCCAGCACAGCAGTTTGAACCACACTGAAGTAGGCAAACGCTATCCAGGGACTCTGACCTGGGGAGACGGGACTGGCAACAGAAACTGATCTTTACTTGCTGTCTTCTGATTTCCAGTTTTCAAACTGCAAGGTAGAAAAGGGAGGTTGCTTTGATGCTATAAACAAGTTCATAGTATTCCTCTGTGAACGCAGGTGCTCGATTTTCGTGGGGATGTCTCTCTGGCTCTGTTGTGTTGCTGCTGTGAACAGGCTTTGACATTTGGATGGAAAACTTGCCATTTTAATAGCATGTGAGGAGGAAACAAGTACACAGGCTCTGGCTTATCTTTCCTTGGTCACTGGCCAGGCGCAAATAATGAACTTATTAGACTGTATTAATCTCTTAAAGGAAATGGTCTGAAATCCATCTGGTAGAGTGCTGAAAAGCAGACTCAATAAAATCCTAGAAAATTGACTCTAGGAAGGAGTTTTCTGTTGGCAGAAAGCTGAATTGGATGACCTGAGGAGAGTCCTCTGTCTGAAATTTCTGACGCAAAGGCAAACAGAAATAAGTGATGGATCCCTGAGCACAAGGTTTGCAGACTGCATTTTCAAGAGATGGAGAATTTAAATGCGCTTGTTTCAGCTGATCTTCTGTAACACTGTTTCCTCAGTGAGGTGTCACGCTGTGGGTGGTTTTAGTGTGGTGGGGGAGCCTAACATTCAGGGAGTGGTAATAGGCACAGAGCTAAGCATACTTATTACCTATCTTAATTCAAAAGCCACCGAGACACCACCTGATCTCAAGCTATGGTGCAAACGAAGAAAAATCATCAGTAATCTCATCTCTGTGTTCAAACCTGCTATTGATTTCTGTGACTAGAGATAAATGACAAGTTTTTACTGTGTGACTGTTGTGTACCCACACCATTTCTAGTGGGTGCTTGAAGTAACAGAGTGTGCTTTTTTTCTCCAGTGACAGTCAGATGCTGGCTGAGCATGCCAGAGAGTATGTCTTTTTACACAGAAACCTTTGGTGTTGCCTCTTCACGCTAGCAGTAGATTCCTTAAATATAGTGAGACCTTGTGTCTTGTGTGGTGGCTTCTGCAGGAGCCTTGGTACCTGACAGCCCATCTCTTCTTGATGGTCCACAAGAAGAGTTGATCTGTCAGGAGAGTGAAGCAAGTTTTATCTTTTTCTTTTTTGAATGCTGACATACTCTTCATAGCATAACTGCTTGCAGGTGCCTGAAGGTGTGCAGTACTGAATGAGGGTGTGGATGCAGTCACAATTGGATTTAAGCTCCAGAGCGCTCCTTGGGAGTACAATGGAAGCAATGTATATCTCGTTATATGGAGTTTCTTGTGGTGTTGTCCTTCAGCTTCAAGACAGTAGAAGACACTGTGCAATATCTAAGTGTCAAAACTTTATGTGGACTCTTGGTGATGCAGTCCTACCAGCTTTGAAAACTTCTGGCATATTTTGCCTGAATCAAAGCTCAAGGTTAGCCTTAGGTTTTCTGGAAACGAACATCCATTGGAAATAGCTTCTTTGTGGTTTTGTTTTAATGGACTTGCTAGATAGAAGTTTCCAATTACAGAAAAACTAATTTTGCTTCCAAGTCTGGCTGGGAAATGGTCAACACTGATAGTCCCTTGGTAAGAGAACTCATTGTTTCTTTTTGGCACTACCTGCGAATACAGTCATTAGCTGAAAAGCAGCAGGCTTTCTTAAATCTCCTCTTTGCTTGTTATTCTTCAGGGAATTGTATTCTGGAATATTTCTTAAACAAAGGCTGTCCTTTCACCACACTGACTTGGTCCTGTCATGTCGACGTGTTCCTCGGTGGCCACATTGCTGCAGTACTGGAGCTGAGGTGTGCAGGGTGCTCCCTCGCTTCCCTTCTCCTTGGTGCTGCCAGTGGAGCTCTGTAAGCGCCAACGCTGCCTGTGCTGCCCTGCGTGTCTGGCTGGTGGGGCTCAGCCCGGGCACGGCGCCCTGCACACCACCCGGCCCTCCGGCCTGCGGATTGCCCGCAAACTTGTGGAGCTCCTTGAGCAACAGTGAATCAATTCTTTGCCTCAGCAAAATCTTGCTGCTCATGCTGTGCAATTTAAAGACAAAATGCTTCCTGCTAATTATTAACAGTTACTCTGTAGGAACAGGCTCATTATAGGGGCACTGAACCCTGGCCTGCCATCCTTTTCAGCAACTGAACAATGTGAGAGGGAGGGGGAAGAACCTAGGAGAGAAACTGGAGTGCTGGCACCAATTAGTCCTGAGATTAGTCCTGAAAGAGGATTGCAATTTCAAGGCCAAAAAGAGTAGGGAGTGGGTAAAAGGATTTGAAATGAGATTATAGGACCTAAAAGCGCCTTTCTTTTGTTAGGGAAATAATTCAGCAGTTTTGCTCGAGACAGTGAGACAATCCAGTTTAGTGGCTGAAGTAGATGTGTGTCCTGTTGCTTTTTAAGGTTCTTTAACTAAGTTGATCCCTGGTTGCATTTGTTAGTGCTTCCTGCAAAATCAAAGTGTTTTCAACAAACAAACAAAAACACAGAGGAAAGCTATTGCCTCATCAAAAGACCTGTTGTTTGTCAGGAAGCTTATTTGTATTCTTTAAAAGGGGAGCCAAGGAAAGGAGGCAGATTGAACGCCCTTTTTTTCTTTGGGGAAACTTTTTTTTCCTGGTGGTTACTATGAGACTGGCACCAGAGTCACCCTTTCACCACCCATCCTACGGATGAGGTTCAGTGCTGGTTTTTGTTTGTTGGCCTGCTCAGAGATGCAAATCAGGCAGTTCCTACTTCAGCTAAAAGCACCATCTCCTGTCACTGCCATAGTGGTGGATGTAGTCCTCTTCCTCTGGGAGGGAACCGGGCCCTAAGCCTTGCTGCCGAATTGAAGAGACCACAGTGCATGCTCATGAAACAGTAGGTGTGTCAGAGGCTGAACACTGGAGCTTGCTTGGAGGCAGCAGAAATGGAGGTCTTCGCCCTCTTCTTCCTTCAGAAGAAGAATTACAAATGGGAGAATTACTGAAGAGAATTACAGACATAGTGGATTTAGTAGGAAATGTTTTGCTTTAGTGAGTTCATGCAAGACTGCATGAAATGGTGACTTTTTTTCTGCCCTTCCCAAGAGGGAAATTGTTTCTCTTGGGGTGGCTTAGACTCAAAAGTTGTGGAGGGGTCAGGAATATATCAATTGCCAGCTTTTTTTTCCTTTCTTTCTGTTATTTTTCGGTGGAATTTCTTAGTGTGAAACCCTGTGTAGGCAGTCTTGAAAAACTTGCTTTCAGTTCGCTATGCCCAGAGGTTTAGGGGAGTTTCTCAGCATAGAGTAGTGAGTTCTGCCACACTCTTGATTCCCCTTACAACTGCGTTTCACACGAGCCCTTATTAAACCTGCTTTCATAGGCAAATGCTTAAAGCTGTCTTCCATTGTGGCACTGAGAGGTTAGCAGACATCATCTTGCCACTCAGGCTAGTGTAGCCTGAGTAATGGGCAAGATCGGGTTGTATGGGGCATATACTGTTTGAGAAAAACCTCTCTTTTAATAGAGGGGACCCTTTTTGTCTAGACAAAACCATTAAAATAGGACGTTCTGCGTACTGTTCTTGAAGTTGAATTGTTCTCTTTGAACTTGTTCATAAACAAGTGTTTTAATTCCCATCCAAAGCACATGTTAAATGCTAAATTTTTGTCCCTTTCGTTTTTTATTCCATTACACTGCTCTCATATAATCTAGTGAATCTGACTTGCTGCTTTCTAGCTTTCATAACCAATTCTAGAATCCCTCTAAGAAAAGAGGGAAAGAGAGGCTGAGAGACAAATCCATCAGCAGTTTTCACGCATATTGGTGAAGAAACACATGCTCTCATCCTTTAGTTGGGAAGTTGTCCCATGCTGAAATGCTAAAGGCTCTACAAAATAGCCATAAACTTTCTGAAATAGAATAAAGACAATAATAAATTCCAGAAGGGATTCAGCAGAGGAGCTAATGTGGAGGAGGAGAGAGTTTGAGCAGGGGTTAGCAATGACAACGGAACAGTAAGTCGTCTTAGGAGTATGGCAGAAGAATGGTTTGAAAAGGGTGAAGAGCGCAATGAGATGACAACAGTTTCTGCTGATGGCATCCAAGTCCTTCTTTACTTCAAGTCATGTTTGTCTGATCTAAAACTTAGGTGCAGGGATTTCTAAGGAGTTGTTGGTTGAGCATGTTCCAGTTCAACTGGGAAGTGCAGATGGTATTTGCTGCACCTAGCAGAGGCAGCTATCTGAATGGTTCAATGCTGCAAATGCTGGGCTTGGTGCTTTCCAGTTTATGTGTATTTACTTTCTGTCCTTTGTGTGTTGACTGGAAAAATTCAGTGATGCACTGTATGTGACATGGAAAAAAGAGACTTGAGTATCAATGAAACCACCAACATGAGAATTAATTGGTTTGGCAAAGTCATTTGTTCCATTTTTTCCCCCCATGATTTGTCAGAAGTTACATTAACACATGAAGAAAATATTTCTGCTTAATTGGTTGTAGTAAACGGATGCACTATAAATTAATTGCCTCTTTAATGTTTAAAAGGTTATGTCCTATTCATTTTATAACTGATGAGTATCATTTCACTAGAATGAGCAAGCTTGAGGTCATCTGATATTTGAAAAGCGTAGTTTGTTACTTTCTGTGATTTGCTGCTTTAGAGGCTCAAGTGATAATCTGGGGGTGTCAGTGTCTCTTTCTAAACACCAGTGAACCATAATTAATTGTTTCCTGTAATCTAACTCATTGATTTTCTACATTTGAGGTGATCCAAGGAACAGCTTTACTCCAGGGGTTAATTACAGAGAGAGAGAGAGAATGCATATACACTCATGAACATACTTTTGCTGGTTAATGATAATTTTGTGCAACCGCATGGCAGATACTGATTCAACTGGAAGGAGAATTACACAGTATCTGACAGATAACCATACCTATCCTTAGCAGTTCCTTTTGGTGCCTGCAAAGTTTGTGCCCTTTGTTAGTGAAATACCTCAATTTTTGGGGTTGCCCACCAGAGTTGGAGCTCCCAGAACTTCTTGGTTTGTTGAGGAGAGAGCTTGTGGTCTCCTCCACTGGCTATTAAACCAGAGCTGTTCAGTGAGGAGCACAGGGGTTGCTGAACTGTCATACTTGGTTTTATTCTTTAACTTTCTTGAACTTTATCAAGAGAGTGAATGGCCTAGACTCTTTCCCTAGGCTTCTATGTTTTGGCACAAGGTTGCTACCAAACTGCTGTTCAGATATACCATGTGGAAACAGTAAATGTAGATATTTGCAACTTTCTGTGACTTTTTTCATGTTCATAACTATTTTTTTCAACGTTCCCACACGAAGTCACAGTGGATAAAGCAGAGATGTAGAGACCAGTATGTCATCACAAAAGCAATTGCCTGCCCACCTTCACCTTTCTTCATACAGCTGTTATTTCTACACCTCTGCTTTCTGCTGCCAATCCCAAAGTGAAGAGTGGAGTGTTTAAGCCCTGTCTTGCTGAGTTGCATCCCAGTTTCTGCACAAACAGGTGAGGAGAAGCAGCAAACAGAGGGAAGCTTAGACCGCATCATTAATTCCACGAGAGAAGCCAAGATTTGTTGAAATAACAATACTGTAAGACAGTTTCTGGAAGACTAGTCTCCTTCTTAGTAGAGATACAACTTCAACAGACATAGGAGGAGTCACTGGCTTAAAGGTAGGAGTGTGACTTCTTGCTATAAATTATGTGAAGGTCAGCTTTTCTTTTCCTTAGTGAGTTCCTTCATTCATGCAGGTAATATTGTAACTTGAGAGAATTATTAGAATGTTGTTAAGTACAATGTTAGTATTCTCAACAGGCTGAGCAGCTGTTCAGAGAGGTAAGGATTAGGGATAAAGATGCACACTGAATTTTATTTCCCATTACAGGTGGGAGGTTTATTTTTCCACTAAGATGAAAGTGGCTAAAGATAATTTAAAAATGAGTCAAAATGAAGTCCTCCGAGTATTTGTCTACAGTTAGATTTGCAGAATGTGTGAAACTCATTATTTCATAGCTCTGCTTTGAAAATGTTAAGTAGCAGATATTGGAAGTTGGGTGCTGTGGTTATCACTACTGTGAAAATAACTAGGAGTGTCTTGTTCTGGATGACCAGAGAAGTACAGATCGTGTACAGTTCCCAACCACGGTTCAGTGGGGCTTCTTCATTTTGGCAGGGTCTATAAAGAGGGAAGAGACTTCTGCAGTGTAAGGATCTGTGAAGTCTCATCTGCCCAGCCCCTTGAATTTGAAGCTTTGTTGACTTGAAGATTTTTCTGGAATAAATGAAAAATTCCCATCTTCTCCCAACTGGATTGGACTGATAGGATAGAATTTAGTCAGACTTGTGCCATTTGCTTTAAATTTTCTGAACAGTGGAGGGCATATTATAATTCCGCTTTTAATTTCCTCCGCATCCAACCTGAGGCAATTGGGATCCATTTAGGAGAGATACTAAACTATTGTAGGTGCAACTAATGTTAGTGATGAGGAGCCCTAACACGATAGTGTGGGTTCTCAGCAGGGGCTTGGAGCTGAGAGGTAGGGCATCCAGGGACTGGTCCTGGTCTGCCATGGTTTACTGGGTCTTTTGGAGGTGTGTTGTATCTCTGTATGTTTTCCTTTCTGTGAATGGAAATGGTATCTCTGTAGCTCTGTGGGTGGGAGGATTGATCTAGGTGATGTCTCTACGATGCTTTTGAATGCAAAAAATACTGTATTCTCTTCCCTCTTTGTTACATCTCTAGACCCAGACTGCAAGGTGAAACAGCCCAGTGTTAGGTGCTGTAGTTTCATGTGTTTGTTGGTCTGTCCCTCCCACATCCCTAAAATACAGCTATGAGTGCTTCAAACTGAGTAATTGCAGGAATGTGCGTGAGTGAAAACTCACAGATTTTAATACTAAATTTTCTATGCCTTAGCAGTTTTATTTCTAAAAATGTAACTCTAAAGATAACTTGATATTTATGCATTAAACTTCTGTGTTAGTGATAGAAGCACCCACAAACTACCATTTGTCTTTGAGCACCTAGCATGCTGTGCAGTATGATCCTCAGGCACTGATCTTCTGTGGGATAAAAGTATGACCATTGAATGCAGGACTTGTCTACTAGATATGCATGAAGAGGTAGAATTGAGATAATAGAAAAATGTAATTGGGGCTTTCCACATCTGTGAGTACTTGACTTCTGTTTTGTTATTATTATCATCCGGTTTCCTGCTTTTATGTAACTTCCTGACACATGCATCAAACACTTTGGTGTATGGCCCAGTGACTGCAAATCTCTGCACCCTCCTCTGCAGCAGTGCTGCAGAGCCTGTAAGCACATTATGCTTCCCAGGGAAAAATATCCTCAGCATCTGGGAGAGGTTAAATGTTCCAAGGGAGAGGTTAAACATTCGTTTGTCCTCTGCTGCTGTAATTCCAGAAGCCAGATTAGTTCTGAATCATCTGAACCACATTCATTCAAGATTAATGAGAGAGACCAAGTATGGAAAATTTCAGCTGCCTAGGCTTCGAGCGAGTGGTGGAGGAGGAGTTCATATTGGCAGCAACCTGCAGGTCATGCTTAGTTTTGAGTTTCCTTAGTGCTTAAATTGGTAAAATGAGGAATCGCACCATACCGGATAAACAAGAATTTCAGCAAGCAACATGAAGTATTTGGGGGAGACTTAAAAGCCTCTCCTTCCTTTTTACCAACTATTTCTGTTTTGTTGGAGATCAGATTTGCCCTTTTGTGTATGCATGTTTGTAACTTTGTGCATGTTTGAGGTACATTGGTGTCTTTAAAATTAACAAGCGGCATATTTTCACTAATGGGTGACAAGCTGTTCTAGCAGAGATGTGTGTATCATTAATCTCAAGTCCAATTGACTGACAGGCCATGGTTAAGCCATGGTTAGAAATGTGAGTGGGAGCCTTATGTAGAAAGTATTTATTAAATCCAGGCAGGTCTACCAGCAAAGCTGTTTGAAGTTCTGCAAAAATAATAAATGAAGAATGCAGGACTAGAATAACAGAAGTCAATTAGGTGACCTTGGGCTTTTTAAAAGTTTAATGTTTCAATTTTCGAGAAATACTTTCATTTAGTAGAGCTTTACAGTGTTGTGCCTGGGTGGCAGCTCTATGGTTTCACTGCAGTTCAGTTGCTCAGGTGGTAGGTATGGAAGTTCTCTGGAGCTTTGTCTGTGCTGTAGCATTAACTATCAGAGCAGGCTTTTTATATCAAGTGAAAAATGAAGGTGAGCCTAGATACAGGCAAGGTAAGACTGATTTGTTTTCTGTAATCTGAGATTAAAGATTTTTTTTTCCTTTCAGTGCAATTCTGATCAAGTAAAACCAAAACAGAAGCGAACTTCTTCTCTGTCACTTGTTTTGCAGCAAATGAAGGCTTTCATCAGAAAACTGGAACACTCCATTTCTAATTTTGTGGAATAGAAGTGAATCAAACTTTTTTCCAGTGGCCAGGTCAGCATTCAGTGCTGCTGCAGTGCAAAAGAGGCCACAGTCCTCTGTGGTCTCTGAGGCCAGTGGCAGTCCGTAAACAGGGTCTTCTATTCATCCGGGCTTCAGGGGACTAACCTGTGGTGCCTGCATGAGCTGTCACAGACATGCTCTGTAGCACATGAACAAGTTTAGGTAACTCTGAAGTTTCCCCAGCCTGACGACCACCAGTTTTTCATCCAGTGATAGATAATCTAGGAACCATTTAATTGCAGTTGTGAAATAAAGAGAAACACAGCACTACAGCATGTGAAGTAACCTGCAGTGTTTTTCCTTACTTGAAAATTAGGAAAGCAGGAACAAATAACAACCCATACTCTAGAAGTGGGCTGTGTTGTTCCTTCTTTAACTACATGCACTTCAAAAGACTATTCCCTCACCTATTGTGTTGTTACTTAACAATTCTTTATTCCTCCCAGAGATATGTAGACTATGTCAGTAAGAACTTACTCCTGTTTTTAACACAAAAGAAGAAAAATAAAACTGAGACAGAAAGGATGAAATGACTTGCCTGAAGTCACTGTGTGACTCAGTGGTAGAGGCAGAATTAGAACTGGAGGCTGACAGGTGGCATCTCCCAATTCCCAGTGGAGACAAATCTTTTTTAATTAAAAGTAATGTGGGACAGTTGTCTCACCATGAATTTTCAAGTATATGTGGACTTTCTCCTATTTCAGTATTCAGCCTAGAATTACAGTGTGTTCATAATAAATGTGTTAAAATATTTAAACATGAGTTATTGAGAAATTGCAGTTTGCACTATGACTGTCATACCTTAAATAGCCATCTCTCTTAAAACACAACTTTCTAGAAATCATGATGTTTTGATTTATTTAAAGAAGAAGTCCGCTGTTGTTGTCCATAAATATATGTTCAGGTCTTGGCTAAAACTAAAATTCTGGCTGAAGGCTACAGAGTCTCACCAAGGGGACAAGAAGGCTTCATATATCACGTCAGCAGCAGAGTCGCTGATGGGCTCCATGTCTTTCTTGAAATTAGGATTTACCCTTTTTATCCCTCATTCTGGAAATTTGACAAACTTTCTTTATCATAATTTTTTTTCTCTTTCTCTCCCTCCCACTCTCTGTTTTCGTGCTTAATTACTTTTTAAAGTGGATTTTTAAGTGGAGGCGTTGGCAGGAGAGTGGCTTTGGCTATTTGGAGAATGTAAAGATTTGGCCAACTTTCCACTTCATCATTCAAAAAGTAGCATTAAATTTTATTTTCAGGCATTTAGTTAGTGAATAGCTTTCCCGAGCAACTTTTCTTTTGTCTTTAATAAAAATTTAGATGTAATCCCTCTGGCAGTCATGTCATATAGAAAACTCATTTAGAGTGCGCAAGAGATCAAAATTTTATTGTTTGCTTGAAAATATGTTAGACACCCTAGAGAAACCAGGAAAGACTCCATCTAGGAGCTTAAAGTCTCGATTCCACATGTCACAGTAAGTGAGAGATACTGAGAGACAATAAAAGAGGGAATTGCAGAGGAAAGAGAAGCATTACCAGAATATTAGATCAGCCTTCATAAATTAAAAATTAGTATTGTGAATTCATAGATCTCTTTAAGAATAATGTTTCGTCAGTTACGGAAAATTCGAGAAGATGGAGTAAAGGGTTTACATATTTTAAATCTGTAAAGTAATCAATTTTCATTAAAATCAGGAAATACCTTAACACGTACCTTCCAGATTTTTTTTTTTTTTTTTTTTTAATGTATTGTCATTAGCCTAGGTTAGTAGAGGTTTTTTCCCTTTGGTTGGAGAGGAAGCTTGCTTGCCTGTTGCTAGGCGATTGCTAATTGTGATACTAACTGCCAGCAAGCTGCTGGCAGGGATTGTAAATTCTTTTTTCCTTGTTAACAAAACACATGTGTTAGAGGTGCAGCAGTATCTAAATGCTTCTGTATTGCTCAAAAATCTATAATGGGAGTGATAAATTCTTCAATGTAGCTATGGTTATGTACCCAGGTGTAGAGCATTAACCCCTCTTTGCAGTGCAGTAGTCTTGTTAGCCCCCGTCCAGTAATGGCATGAAAGCTGAGGGTAGAAAACGGAGCTGATAGGGCAGTAGAAGGATCTGAGCCCTCCGGTACAAGCAGTGAAGAGCTGACAAGCGTTAGAGGAGTCCTCAACCAGAATGAGATGCTGTCTGTCCTGTGTTCACTCTGCAAGGTCATGGCAGTGTGGTTTGGACTGAGTGACCTCTCATGCCGTCCAACAGCCACTCTGCAGACCGTGTTTGTGCAGCATGGGAGCCAAGAAGGCTACTTGTTGCCATAGTCATGAATATTTCTCATGCCTTACACAGGGTGACTGCTGTGACAAAGTACTATTCACTTTCCAGCATCAAGGGATGTTGTATTACCACAAAAGTATACTTAGGCTTTTTTCTCAGTTACAACCCCATCCAAAATTTACTACTTAAGGAATGGTAAAAATTGCTCTCTTCCAGCTTAGTTGGACATCCATTTATATACCTTATGGTAGCAGTCTGAGTCCAGCTTGCATTGGGAGCTGAAAATACTTGTCAAGAGCATCATTCCCTGCTGCCACTAGATACAGGGTTTCATTGGCTCCAGCCAGGTAAAGGCACCTACAGCTATTATCTCAGCAACTTGAACATAAGAATAATTGTGGTTTAGTGCTTTTCAGAAACTTTCAGATGTGGGTTTCTGTACCTGCAAGACGCTCTGTTGGTTACTTTTTGACAAAATGGTTTGTTGTTTCTGCGTTTGGCATCCTTGTTGACATTTCCTTCACTATTTGTTAGAGGTGTAGGTGAGACTTGCAGTAAGTATTTTACACTGTGGATGGTTGGTAATGGAGTACTTACAGCGCAGGTACTGCGATGCCTTCGTTCCCTTCATCTGGCAGCTGCAGCTTTCGCTCCTGTAAGTTAACTATATTGCTGTCCTGGTAACTGCTGTCAACCCTGCAGAAAAGGGTGATGATTGCATTGAATTGGGTGTTCTCCCATCCACTTGTTCTGCATTACTGGGAACTTACTGCACTTGTCAGGAGGGGAAGAATGTATTTCTTCTTGCCACACCTTTTTGCAAAATCCATAGGCTGAGCTGGATGTAGCGGCACTTAAATCAATCATCTTTCTTTGTGCCCATCATTTTTGCCACTGGTAAGGGCTGGAGAGGGGATCCACTGTGTCACTGCAGCCTGTTTCTGGTCTGGCAGCTATTTGCTTACTACAGGTTCTGTGTTGAGTATATTGTGTGGTACAGCTGATCCTGTTCATCATTCTACCCCCTACTGAGCTGTCCCGCCCCGTACTCCAAGTGTTTCCTCAGAGCTAGAGTGTGCCTTAGCACCAGCTATGCTCCAGCAGCTGAGCCCACCACCTCTTGGATGTGGTGGGCCGAGGGGTGTGTGTGTAACGTCGTCCTTGCCTCCCTGCTGAGCCTTCCTTCTTAGGTCTAATAGCTCTCAGCTTGAGGCATGTGTTCGGGGAGGGTTGTTGGCTTGTTTGTTTGTTTCTGTCCTCCTGCTTTGCCATCACCCTCCAGACATATCTGGTAACTCAAGTCATTGGCCTGTGTTTACTGCCTTTCTTCTGTGTTTTCATCATCCCTTAATTGTGGCGTGTAGTCCCACACAATTGAATTTGTTTTGAATTTTTAGTTGTTTGGGTTTTTTAAATCTATTAATCAGGTCTCTCTGACAAAGAGGCCTGTGAGAGTTTTTGGCATAGTTGTGAAATACTGCAACTGTGAGAGAGAATTCATACCCTGGCTTTTTTTAGTGCTTGGCTTTAAGAATTGCAGTCATCTTGCTCTAATGTGAATTCCAGAAGACAAAGGATTTATATTTCCTTTTTAAGTCTCTTGAAGCCTGTGCACCTTTTAAAGATTTTTATAAATGCATGGCATACATTTTGGTAGAAATAATTAATCAGGGGGAGCTCACACACGTTATTGCTTCTGTATGCCCTGGGAGCTCCTGGTTGGGCTGGCTGGCTGCCATGAACCCTAGCTGGCTGGCCAGCCAGCCTTCATGTCGGCCTGGTTTCCAGCACAAATGGTGTCCAAATCAACACATTCCCATGGAATGGTTCAGATTTCAGAAAAGCAACATTTTCCTATGGAAAAGCCTTCCCTCAGAAAAATCCCGTGCCTGGGGCCCTGCGACACAACAAAGTTTCCTACTGGTTGTGTCATCAGAGGAAAAACAGTTCATTCCTTGCCTTGAGCGGAAATTAAGTCCCACCTGTCATTAAAAATTGATAGCGAATCCACGGGAAAGGTTGGTTTTGATCAGGGGTGGCTCCTAGTTCCAGGTATCTCATTTCAACACGAGCAGATGCTCACAGGTTAAACACTGTTAGTTGTTAGCTCTCTCAGCTACTGGTTTTCAGCAAGCATGTAAATACTTCATTTGTTCCCTGCGGTGATGCACAGATGCTGCAGTGACAATGACTGTGCTTCAGAGAGGTGGATCATGCACTGGATGGATGTGAACTCACACTCCCGGATTCTGTTTTATGCATTCGCTACAAATACTGTTGCAGCCTGGATATCCTTTTGGCTGCGGGTATGTTTGAAACGGTGGTATTTCCAGCAAATCAAACCAACGGTCCTTGACAGGTAACTGTTGGCATTTCACTTGTCATCTTATCCATAAACTATACTAATTCATGTTCTTTAAAGATACTTGTTTGAAATCTTTATTATTGATTCAAGTCTGCCTCTCCCTCAGCCCCCCTCCAAGTGCCCTGTGCTCATCTCATCTGCTGCTGCAAGTTAAGTCAGTCTAGACCTGTGCATAACAAAAATGTATTGGGCCACAAGTTTCTTCACACTGGTATAAGGGTTCAAACTAGTTACTGCTTTTCTTCTAATAGCTGTGTGGGGATTTATTAGAAATCAAATATTACTTCAGTCAGTGTGTTTAGTTGGTAAGTTTTGGGGAAAACTCCATCAGTAATGCTAATTGCATAAATAGTAATCTTACAGCATGTATTGATTGCAAAAGAAAATTCTAAAACCAGGTTTTGCATTTTTATTTTTTCTAAATACAGAATATGCTGTTACTTCTATAGGGGAACCAGCCACTTTTCTCTGGTAGCTTACAGACTACACTGAAGAAACAATTAGTTGGAAAAAACGCCTGGGATGGACTAAATTTTTTTGGTTATAGATGGTGTTTAGAAGAATGAACTTCTCCAAATGGTTTCTTAATCTGGAACAGGGAGGAAGCAGCTTTTGAACACTTTAAAGTGAGAGTTTAACTCTGTCATTTCTCAACTTGAAGTATGTTTTAATAATTAATACCCTCTGAGACTTCACGTGCCAAAGTTTGTGAATAGAAAGAGAATTTATCCAACACAGATCAGGCACAGCTTAACTTCAGCAAAGCCCTGCAAACACAGAAGTTTGTTGTTTGAAAGGCTTGACCGGTCACTGTGGTACATTATTTACATGCTTGAATTCTTTAGCTTCCTTCCCTGGGAAGGCACAGTTAATTTTCTCAGTTCATGTGGGTTTGTGCTGAATCAGATGGAGTTTTTTTATGAGAGCCTTGGGCTTTTTTTCAATCTGGAAAATAAGATAAATCAGTATGGCTTTGTTTCTCTATTGGAGACACTTTGTCTATTCAAATATATGTGCTTTTCCCTCTCCTTTCTTTAACCCTCTTCTACCCATGTACAGGCATACAGCAGCCTGGGAGTAAAGTTTTTCTATGGCTTCATTTCAAAATTTCACCTTTTTTTTCTTGGGCTTTTGAAAGGCATATAGTTCCATACTGTGATTTCTGATTTCTGTGGCAAATTTGTACGTATGAAGACTATGGTATGGCTTTCCACTTGGGGTTTGATGGGTCCTGTCCCAGAGATTATTGTGGACTCCGATACAGCACAGAACTGTGAGCCTGTCCTACAGGAGCATGAATGCCCTCAATAGCTCTTGACCTTCATGTGAGTTGAGGAGCTACACTTGAAGAGCTGGCGCTTACTGTAAGGAATGCAAACAATTGGTTACATTAAACCCTATGAAGTGAGCTGTGTATTCAGATGAGTGCATGCCCCAGAGCACTCCAGCACTTACGAATATAGACCTACTTAACTTCTTTTTGGTTGCTTTGCTCTCTGTCTCCCTGCCCGCGCCACCCCCCCCACCCCACCCCCCCTTTTTTTTTAGGTTCAGGAGTATTGAAGGCTTTTCTTATTCATGTAATTGCTTTGGATCCTTTTACAGTGCATATTTTAACACAGTGAAGTTTTTATACGTTAGCACAAGGGTCTGCAGAATAGTTGTGAAAGCAGTGTGTTTTTTGTATATGGCACTTTATCAGGACTTTGCAGATTTTGTCAATGTAATAGACAACATCTGTTTTCCATTTCATTGCGTTTTGTGTAGCAGTAGTCAGCTCGGGAGGAGACAAAAGTAACTTCGAACAGAAGTGGCATGTGGGGCTTAGTTCACAAGTTGCCTCCAAAGAGGAAGGTGGATTACCCTAAATAGGCAGTGTCTTACAGCAGTCTTACTGAAGGATATTTAGTCTCTTATTTTTAATTTGTGCTCAAATTTGGGCATAGCGATTCTTTATAAATTGATAGCATAGTTTCTGATACTAATTTCAGTAAAAGCTTAGTATATTAAAGTACCTACGATTTTCATCAAGCTTTAGACTTTGAAACCTGTTTCGTGGCTACGGGAACAACCCCCTGTCAATCTGTCTCTTCCACCTGCCGTGACAATGCTGCAATGTACCTTTTCCATGCTTTCAGTGATTTCTGCGAGGTACTGTGCTTTTAAAATACTTGCTGCGCCTGAGCCCTAGGATGCCAGCAGTGAACTCCTGCAAGTAGTGCCTCCCCCGCGGAGGACTCCCCACATGGCCGGGCACTCCTGGGCAGCACTGCCTGCCGCTTTCCCTGCGGAGGGGGAGCTGTGCCGGAGTGGAAGGAGGGGCACGCCTGGCCAACAGTCAGCCGCACTGTTCAGAAAAGAGCAAGGTTACCTTTTAGGTCTGAGAAGTTTGGTCCTTCTGTTAACAGGCGCGGATGCCGTAGGAAGGAGAGCTGTTCCGGGGGGTGTCGGCGCGGTGCTGCTCCGGTGCCCTTGCGGGAGGGGAAGGGCACGGGCGGCCATGAGGCGCTTCCTCACGGCCTCCCCTCTGCTCTGGCTTGCCATCACCGTGGGCTGTTGGAGCGGGTGCTCAACAATCCGGTTGCCTGCGGCACCGTGGGGCTGCTCTGAGGCAACAAAGGAAGCAAGGTTTAGAGGGTCACAGCGATGTTCCCTCTTGTTCCTCTTCCCTTTCCCGCATTTGAGACCGTTCTCCACCTTCAGCTGTGCTGGTCGCGGGAGAGGCCTCACATCGGGCAGCCTCCGCGAGAGCAGGAGGCAAAGCCAGAGCGGGGCCTGGCGGTGGCCCGAGTTCAGGGAAGGGCTCCAGTTCAGGCGGGCACTCGCGCATGCCAGGCGCCCGGGGGTCCGCCATGGCCACCGCCCTGCTGGGGGGCTCGCCGGAGCCACCGTGGTCACCGATATGTGTGCGTGGCAAAGGCCAAGCTTCGCTAATGCTGGTGCTTGTGGGCAGCTGGTTGAGCTGCATGGTTTCGGATGCAGTGAGGCGACCTGTGTGTGAGGGGGTTCGGTGGGCAGGGTGGGTGGGGGCACAGGCGCCGCTCAGTGCCTGGCCAAGGCTTTTCCAGGTGGATGCGTTAGCTGGGGTAGCGCGTTGTTATGGCTGAGTAAAAGCCATAAAGAATTTGGGGGTTTAGCAGATGGCTTTGGGAAAAGGCGTATATTTTACTGTACTGAGAGTTCAGTAAATGTTTTTGACATTGATTTGGGTGGGGTTTTTTATTATTCATTCCAGGTTGGGGGTTTTTTTCCCCTCTCTTCCTCTAAGAGAGTGTGGGTGTGTGCTTTCCTGAGGAGGTTTTTTCTTGTGTAGAGAATATGAATCTTGACTCAAATTAACCTATTTTTAACGTGAAATTTTAGACCCTTGCTTGAAGGCAAAAATGCCATGATGTTACATCAGCATTGAAAACAAAACAGAATTCATGCAAATAGTAACTTACAATTGTTTAATATAAATGAGATTTTCTTACACTTATTTCTTACTACCTTTAGCACATCAGGTCCACCCATTTGGCCAGGAAGCACCTTTTTCAAGAGAAATGGAGCCCTTCTACAAGGTAGGTGATGGATACCACACCTTGGAATAACTGTTCTACTTAACAAGTACCTCTTGCAAATTGCACAGCTTTTCTAATATTCACTGGGCAAGAAATAACCAAATATTTTTTGTTTCCTTTAACCTGTCTCCTTTATTGTGCATCTGGTGCCTTGAAAATGATGATTTACTACATACAGTGAGTGTAGTCTGTGAAAGTTGCTGCTTTTTTCTTTCCTCAGATATTAATTTGATTACTGTAAAATATGGCAAAGGGTGTCTCCTCCCCCACCCCCACCCCGCTTTGTGTGGATAAAGAGTGCCCAGAAAGAAATGTTCCAGAAACGTCGCTTTTAGCTCTGTGGATGAAACAAAGTTGTTCTTTGAGAGAGATCCTTTCTTTTATTCCCTAATTGTGCTGATAGCAAAATGTACACAAAGGTAGGTAGCAGTGCTGTAGTGGGGAAAACAGTGGCAGAGTATTTGTCTCAATAAACCTACCATGTTTAATAATGCTTATATTCATAGAGGAATGTTAAATATCTTATTTCCATTGGATGGACAATATAAACAGAAGCTATATGACTGCAGTTTTGGTAGGTGAAGATTTTCAGTCTATCTTACCAGACTTTTTAAAATCCTTACTCCCTGCTAAGAGTGTTTATATTTCTACCATTGAGTACGTAGAACTACCATGACTCTTAATGGAAGTGTCTTGGGAACACAGAAGGCTCTTTCCCAGACTGCATGCATTTGTGTATGGTACAAAAGTAACTTACACCATTTTGGATGGTTTTGTGGTCTTTGCAAGTATGTGTCCATGAAGTGTCTCAGTTTTATGTTCATTCTCATGGTGCCAAGAGTTTTCTGGCCTTCTTTCTGGCAGAAGATGCTGTAGAATGTTCTCTAGAACATTTATCCAAATTGCCTAGGACGGAGCCTTACTCACAACTAAGCTTACAAGCTAATAATTGGCAGTCAGTTTTGCTTACCTTCCACACGCTAAATTAATCCAACATCTGTAGTTTACCTGAGAATATTTTTCAACTGATTCCTTGCACATATCTAAGAATTTGCATCATTCTGTTATATCTATGCTGAAATTTGTTCAAACAAATTTTAAATGCATTAAAGCATTCAGATTATTTCTTAACACTAGGAGATGGATGTGGAGTTTGGCAGCTTTTGGCTTTAGTCTTAATAGATCTGGTACGTTTGCAGTCCTTCCTAATGGAAAGAACTAGATTTTTTTTAGTTTGGTTGGGTTTTGGGCTTTTTTTTGGTAAGGAAAAGAAAGAAACCATTGTGAATGGATGTGCTTGGTTTGCTTTCAGTTCAACAATTCCAGTTTTAAATGTCTACCTGCACATACAGTCTTTGTCATTTGAGTTCATAAAATGTGAACTACTCTGTCAAGTCTGTATGGCACAAATTTTTTGCCTGTTGTTATGATACAAGATATCCAGGAATTAATAAGAACTATTTTGTAGTCCTTCCTATCTCAGTTGTTGCTTAAAGCCTTCTCCAATAAAGACGAGTATGCTGTTCTCCACCCTTTTGTCCTTTGCCCTCTGGTCTGCCTTCGAAACTGGGAGGAAAACAACTAAAAGCTCAAAACATTTCAGCATGTTAAAGAAATAGAGACAAAGAGAGAGATGGCTGCCTTTTCAAGCAACTAACAAAGCCTAACAGACCTTTAACTGAGTTGGCATTCTGTGTTGTCATTTCAAGTGGAAAACACAGCAAATTTGACCTCCAATATGCATGGTACAACTGAGGTTGGAAGGATGAGAGTGTGTGAAGAAAAACTTCATTAAAGTCATCTTTTAACACTTCCTGGTTTTAATTTTAAGCAAGAAAATAACTCAGCCAAGCCTTTCTGTCTTCTTTCTTCCACCTGTCTGTCTTCCTTTCTGTCTTTCCTTTTTCCCTACAACGAGTTGTTTCACATACAGGCTTCAGCAGGTTGCATGGAAATAGTGCATCCACCTCTTTGCTGTTTCTTGACTGTCTTTTTCCAGAAGACCTGTGTAGAGGAATGGTAGCAGGTGCAGGGAGGTGTGAGATGAGGGGTGGGAGAGGCTTGTCAAGTCCTACCTTACATGACCATCTTAAGTTGCTTTTTTTCCAGTGCTTATATCCAGCTTAATGCAAACAGGAGAATGAAAAATTGACTCTGTTATTGGTTTCAAGTTATAGTAGTGCCGTTTGATTGACAAAAGTTTAGGTAGCAAAAGGATTTAAAACTATTGTTACTTGATAAATGTTGTACTACATTTGAAAAGAATGTTCAGTGTGTGTTATAGACAATAATACAGAATAATTCTGAAATTTTAGTAAATGTGATATTCATGTGCACTTGTCACGCCTCGTTTCTTGTGAGTTATTAAGGAAAATGCTCTTTTTCTGGTCTGGGGAATGAAGAGAAAAAATTTCCACGATGTAAGTAGTACTTCTTTTAGCCAAGAAAGAATTGTAGGCGCTCCTGATTTCCATTCGTTTTGTACCTGAACTGCTTGGCAAAGTAATCTTAACCATTGTGAAGCATTTAATATCTCTCTCCAGAGAAAGTGACTGAGAAACCAGTTGTCTGTGTACCTCAGAATAGCAAAGGAAGAGAAAGGGAAGCTAAAATTCATTTTAGCTAATTGTGTCCTTAATGTCTTTTACATAAGCAGGATTAATTCTCTGTTCCTTTCTATCTGTCTTTGCTTGTACTTTGTTGAAGAATTTTGAACAAAATGTGTGTATATATATATATATATATGTTGTTTTCTTTTTGCCTATCATTTTATTAGGTACAAGATGGCTACCTCAGTTTCTTTTTTGAGGATCATGGTACTGCTGTTCATAGCATTAACTCTCTGATCAAAACAAAAAATTTATTTTTTGCATTGGGTAAGTCACCTGCTCAGGTGCTGTTTGAAACATTGAGCTCCGTCTGCTAGTTGAGGATTGCTCCTTATACCCTTGTGCTCTTTGGTCTTCTCATGAAGTCCCATGCAGAGCTTAATATAGGTAGGACCTTCAGCCTTACCCCAGACTCTGATGCTTTCTCTCAAAACTTACTTGTATGTCCATGGAGATTGCTGCATTCTAGCCTTCAGGATTCCCAGATAAAAGGTTTTGGTCTTGCTGCTTTACTACTTCTGTCAGGTTTTGCAGGTTGTTATTGTACATACTGTGTTTTTGTTTTAAGTTGCAGCTTAATTTTTTTAAACCAGCTGTATGGAGAGCCTTTGTTCCCATGTTTTTTCTGTTCTCAGCTGCCCTAACACATCCATTTTTATTTACTAAGATGTATGGCAGGGAAAAGTCTTCAGGGTGGCACAGGTCTAGATATATTGTAAACTCTTCAGGAACTTGTGCTGGGTGAGATAAGTGGGGAGCACAATGACATTAACTTCAATGAGTTGAAACTAATGCATCGTGTTCAGATAAGGTCAGTTTCGTTGCCTCTGCTCTGGTCTTGCATATCAAGCTCATGTTGCAGTTGAGTTGCATCAAGTTGATGGTGCAGTTCCTCACAGATCAATGGTAATATTAAAACTATTTTGCTCTCAATATATCTAACATTCTCCCTGATAAACTAAAAATAGATCTCCAAATTAACTTGTAGCAGCAGTCATGTAAATTCCAACTGCTGAGTGCCACCTGTAAGATGTAACTGGACTGTGGAGGCATTTGGTTTTGTTTCATTTTGAGGAAGAAAGAATACCAAACTTACTGCTCTCTCTTTTGTCTTATTTGCCCTCACACTTTAATGAACTAAATGCAACATATTACTATGTCTTTTCATATCAAATTTGTTCTGTCCTGAGTTGCAAGGAAGCGTACATAGAAGGTGCTTGTGGGTATAATTACAGCTGACACAGAAACAGAGCACTGTGCAGTGAAAACCATGATCTGCATCTGCTGTTGCTGCTGCAGTGGGGATTGAAACAAGTGTAAGAGCTGCCAGAGTTGCCCCAGAAGATGCAAGAGCCCCATGACTGGGCAGCGGCTGACATAAAGCAATGCCTCCCCTCTGGTTTACAGCAAGTATACATCTACCAGGCTTAATGCAGTTCTTGGGTTAGCTTCCTGAGTTTCTGGTCAAAGCCTGGCAGAAGCAGGCCCTTGTGGTAGCACAGTGAGTGATTCTTTATCATCCAGGGAAGGAAAGTGAGCCTGGGTCATCCAGTCCCTATTGCTGTTGGAGCTGAAAACGAAGATAGCCCTCATCACTGTGACTAGATGGTCCACCTTGGATTGCTGCTTCCAGCACTTCCTGACCAACTGGAGGTACAGCCATGATCCTTGCTGTGCTGTCTCCTTTCTTGTGTGAACAAGGTCCTCAGCTGCCTCCTCTGATGATCAGTACAGTTTAATTCTGCTGCCTGTGAAAGTGAAATCAAAGATAGAAGACCTTGCGCCAGAGATCCTACAGACCTGGACTCACACCTGTGAACAGGATTGCAGCAGTCAGTGAACTGAATTCAGACTGCATTGTTTTCCTTTGAAGCTGTGATTCTCTTTTAATTAGGATGGAAAAAAAAGATTGGCAAGAAGTTCTTCCCATTTGCACAACACAGGAGGGGAAGAGTGAAGAGTCACGTGTGGCCTCCAGTCCCTCTTGGCTGAGGGAGCCTGAGAAAAGAGGGACTGTCTTCCCCGTACCTCACAAGCTGCTTTGTTCTCTCTCTACCATGGGCTGCAGGGAACAGGTATCCTCGTGCTCCAGAACACAGCAAGTGATAGGATGTATACGTGGCGATGGCTTGGCCTCTTCTCCTCTGAGAAAGCACTGTATGAGACACTTTCATCTCTGACTGATGCTTCCAGCAGCCCATGGAAGACCATCTGCCTTGGTCCAGCTGCCATGGTTGTAGCTGGCACCACCTCTGAGGAGCTCTGGCAGGAAAGAGTTGGAAGACACTGTCTTCACAGGGTCAGTTATCACCAAAACCAGCATGAGACAGTGACTCCGCAGTTTGTTGCAGAGTGGAAATGGAAGCTTGGGGCACTGCTGCTGCATCAACCCTTGATGCCCTCAATCTAAGGTGCTGGCTCCACATTATGTTTTAGTATACAGACATCTGATATCTGACCGTAACATGAGACTTTAAGGAAATGGCCAAAGCACATGGATCACTTTACTCTTGATTGAGAATGGTGATTTATTTGAGGGAACAAGAAAACAGCATCCCTAATTCAGAAAGTTTATTTTGTACTAAATGTGGACAGACCAGACTTGAGAAGCCCATAAAAAGATGGGGAACCAGCTCATTTATGAACACATGTACACCTTTGTACAGAGATCTTTTTCTTTAATAAGCTTGAGAATCCTTGAAATGACCAAACAGGCCATTTAATCCATTGTCCATTGAGTAGTTCTAAGAAATGAGAGAGCAGATTTGGGACTTCACATTTCCAAGTGTTAGCTATTAATAGAAGCATTTGCTGAGGTGGAAATAAGCCAGAGGAGAGAAGGCAGAAAAGGGGGCAACTGTTGCTGGTTTTCCTTGAGGAGGCAAAGTTAGAATCAATTGCTCTTGTAAATGAAGACATCCAGCCCATGTTTTTATGTTAGTAGTGACATTAGGATAAAAATATAACAACAGCAGGGACCGGTTTATTTGGCCAAGTATTGCCCATACCAGCTACTCAGTCTTCTTTTCTCTGGAGAGGTCTGGGAGGAGTTGTTCTCGTTACCTTCAAGATGGAAGTTGACAACAAATTCACAAAGAGAAGACACCTGCGTGCGTGCAGCCACACACATTTTCTCTCTAATAATGTGAAAAATAGGAATGTGTTTGTCAGCACCTGCCAACAAATACCTAAGGGCCGCTGCAGGCATAGTGAGCTTCTTTCTGCTGGTGAAGATTCCATTCACTTGTTTTTTCCACTGCTCAAGCAGGACAGGTGCAAGTCCTGGGCATGTGGGGGAGAGGTGTAGCCCATCCTGGAACACAAGGTATCCATACCTGCTGGTGGTAAACAGGGGTGAGGAGAGGAGGAGCAGGGGAGAGCTGAAAGACAAGAGGATTCAGTAAGTGTCACATGCGTTTAATTTTCAGAATTGCGTGTCTTACATCTCAAAAGAAAACCAAACTTGGAGAGAAATGCTCTGTTTTATTCTACTACCTAGAGGTGCAAACAAAAACCAACATAGCAAGGTACCATATATATTACAGATAATTTTATATTATATAATACTTAAATGCAATGATGACCATAAGAAGAAAGGCCAAAAGGAATGTAAGACAGTCCAGCCTTAGGGTTGGTAGACTTGGGTGCTGTGATCTATAGCACAACCTTGGGCAAGACCCTTATGCCCAAATCCGACTGAATGTTTGTTTGTTAATGCATATTGGGGTGTCTCAAGTTGCCCAAGAATCTAAACACTTTTTTTTTTTTTTTTCTTCGAGGGTTATAATTCCTTGGGTTTCTGCTCTATGAAATGAGGATAATAATAGTGCTTCTTGCTGCCCAGAGCTGTCAGTCTACAAAATACTGGCTCTGTATCATATTCTGATATTCCATTAATGGGAGAACCTTAAACAGGGGGAACCTAACTGAAACGCAACAGTACTGTTTGTTAGCTTTTGCAGGGAAGTGTGTTTTAGGTTTTGTTTTGGGTTTTTTTTTCCCATTGAAGCTTCGATTAAGCTCCTTACTTTGAGATCCACTTGGAGATTGATCCACTGTTTAACTCCATAAATGACTGTTTTGTTTGGGGATCTGGTGTTTTGAGTGTCCAGTTTAGTTCCAATTTAGTTAATTTCATCAGAAGAGCACCAAACCTTTAGACTTCACCATGTTTTCTCTTCAAATTTGGCTTCTCTGAGCTCCCATTCCACCTTCTTTGAAACTGTGTTGACAGTCATGCTCTGTGTTTGCTGGTGACTTGGCTTTGGTAAACGTATTAAACTAACAGCAAATCTACAATCTCTCCTTGTTACAATTAAATCACTTTTTATTCACATGACGTTACTGTCGAAGCCAGCTTTTTCTTCTTCTTCTTCTTCTTCTCCTTCATGAAGGGTACCTGACAATCTCTTCATGAGTTTCTTTTCAGGAAGATGATTCATATGGTGCTTCCATAGAGACCAAATATTTGAATAATTTATTTATTATTAGCATTCAGTGAATTTGCAGTAGTATTATTGAAGAAGTAAAAGTCAGAGGGGTTGTGCAGCGTGTCCCTAAGGGAGTCATTTGAACAGCAGAGCTCTCCTTTGTTTGGGAAAGTGGGTAAAACCGTATTGGGGCTGCTAGGGTCCTGAGGGTGCTGGTAAGGGCTTATGTTTGTGAGAGGATTTTTAAATGGCCTTAACACCATGCGTTCAATAGAAAAAATCCCAGTGAGAGACAGCATTTTGCAGTGATTTATACAGAAACGGTCACTTTCCTGTGACATTTTAAGCTCTTGTTCTGTGTAGGACATTTGTATATAGGGTGCTATGGATGTTCAGTATGTATATAGTCTTTTTATTCTTTTTTTTTCTAGTTGAGTGTGTAAGAGAATGACAAAAGCAGTGATTTGTTAAATGCCAGAAGCGTGGTCCTGTTAACATTGATGTTAGAGCCCTTAGTAAGGAAATGCGACCACTGGCTGTTTATCTTCCCCGTGACCAAAACGTCTGAGCTACCTTTGGCCTCTGAAGTTGAGAAGGAAGAAAACCAAACTGTGGCAGACAGGTCTTGCTGATGGTAGGTCACGGTGCAGAGTACATGAAGATTAGTTAAATTCCCACTGTGTTTAAACTCAGTAACTTATGTTTTAGATCTGCATAGGTCTCTTTGCTATCTTTACAGATAGCTTTGCTTATTTTGTAACAGTCCCACATAGTGACTTTTGGAATTACTACTTATGAATAAGTAGTATAGTAAGATGGAAGTTTACTGGCTTTGTTTACTTTCCTTGACAACTGGAAAGTGTGGGTGAGTGCTGCAAAGCAAGTCCAGCCACTAATTTTGGGCCGGATCTGTGGCAGATCTGTGTGTACTCACCTGTTTTACCTTCAGTGTCAACTGCTGTGTGAGCAGTGGCAGTAAAACAGCACTTTGCAATACACACCGAAGACAGAAATAACTGCTGCTGCAAGTCCCCGCAGTGCTGGCCTGGCTGCCTCAATAACTAGTGTAGTGTGGGAAAGAACAGGGAGGCTACCCAAAGCATGGAGGAGGTGAGGAGTTGGATGGTCCTTGCCCAAAGAGAGTTCAGTGCTGAGGTAATCTACAGATGCTGCTGCAAAACGGCTTCACATAAATTCTTAGCTTCTTTTCATGTTGTTGCTGCCAGTGATGTGGCTGTGACTGTGATTTGAACACTAGAATCTGTTTCCTTCAAATTGTCAGTCGACGATCTCACCTTTTTTATGAAAAGTTTTTTCTGTGACTGGCCCTTCTGTAGACAGCAGCGCAGATGCTTCTGTCCAGAGACATGTCCCTTTCCGCCCAACAAACACACATACGGGACTGACATACAAATGGGAAACTGACTGTTCCGCCCTTGGGTTTCAGTTGGGTGAACAGGGTGTAGACTAGATACAGGAAGAGGAATGCGAAGTTCTTGTTCAGCAGCTTTCTCCTCTACCAGGACTGCCATACATCCAGGATTCTGCCAGTGTTTTCCTTTCCCCACCAAGAGCTATGGTCTGCTCAGAACCTGGGGGTTGGTTGCCTGTGCCCAGGGAATGCCTGGATGGCATGGTGAGAGCATCTCCTAAGGAGCTGTCACGTAGCTGGGAAGTCCTGGACGTGATCACTGACAGATACAGAGACAAGTCTGGCAGCAGTCAGTGTCAAACCTCTTCTGTCGGTGGAATTTGGGGCCAGGCCACCTCTGGCTAGGCTGGCTTATGACAGCAATGTAGCATACCACCAGTTAGATCCCATTTTACAACAGCAGTTCTCTGAACAAGTCATGGTTAGAAACTAGCAGTAAATTTTATATGGTAACTTGAAAATGGTAGAGTATGTAAAGATTTATTTTCTGTAACTGTGAAATTATTGTGATTATTGCCATCAAAATCTCTGGGCTGATGATCTGGAGCATATGCTCCATGCTGAGAGCCTGTGAATGTTTGGCATTCCTAAAACGTGAAGGTGGCTGATATTAGAAGTAATCTTGGCTTTCATAATTCTGAAGTCTGTTTGAGAACACAGCTACGACAGAGGCGTAAGCCTGTGCTTTACATAGAGATTACTAAAATAAGAATAATATTGCAGTTGTGTTGCTATGAGCAGTTTTGGTGATGCAGATCGCTATGAGCAAGGGAAAGCTGTTGTCAAGCTGGGCTGTTCCTTGACTACGTGTCAGGTTTCTTGAGACAGACCTATATTGAAAGAATTAAAACAGAAGCTCTGGGAATTCTTAAGATGCTCTTTTGCTATGACCTGCTCATGTGATGGGCAGTTACGTGGTTTTGGATCGCTGGGGAAGCCAAAACTTCATAACTAGTAAACAGAAGAAAATTGTAGGGAAAACACTGATGGTGATCAAGTCCAAGCGATGTTCGTGTCTTGTGGGTTTTTGTATGCTGTCTGTGTTGATGTTGGTCATGGTTAACACTGTCAATAATTTTTTCTCTCTAATATGCGAAGAATTTCTCCCCACTGGTCAGAGCAGACCTCTGTGCTGCTGGTTAAAGCTTGGCAAGTTCTTGGTTATATAAAAGGCATTTCTTAAGCATCTAGAAGATACGGCAAATTAATGGAAATGGCGTATTACTAAGGGAGCTTAATTGTATTTGAACAGTTGAGAAAAGTAGAGGCTCTCTTAAATTGGAAGGGTGGTGGTCAGTGGCTTGTAGATTTCACTGCTGTGTGTTATTTAAGGTAAATATGAAAAAAGTCCATTTTTTTTCAGATACTGGAATAAATCTTACCACTAGACATTCTTCAATTGTACACTTGAGAGTATGCAGAGCTCTGGGATGGCCCAGTTTGTTCTTAAAACTGTGTATGCATCGCTTGATTTTTCTGCAATTTATAGCAGACTTGAAACTGAATTGGGACTTCAAGAGGGAAGGAGGCAGGATTTTTTTCTTTACCAGTAGGAGTACAGTGTGTTCAGAAACCCCAAAACCAAAGCTAGGGCTCCTTTTGGGGTAAGTAGTACTTTACGCTACTGGTTTCAAGCTAATTAAGTACAGCTGCCCAGGCAGTAGGCTGAGCATGAATCTACTGTAGTACAGTACTTCTTCCTCGCATCACTCCCTGTTTGTAAAGGAAAGATAAGTTGCATCTGGATCCTGAATGATGAACTTTTACAAGAGTTCTCTCTAATCAGCAGAATGGGATAAACACTCATTTTCTTACAAAGGTAATCTTTGGGGAAAGTATGTAAGACTTTTAGGCTGGTAAAAGAATTTATCTTCTCTTTAGTGCATTTAATACCAACCACAAATTAGCAAAGAAAACATGACTCTTCTTCAGATTATTTTAGGACAAATTCCATCAATTTGGAAATACCATTATAAGATTCTTGGTTTCATCTTGGGTGTTCTTTCTCTTAGTTTTCTTTCTCTTCATAGGTCAAAGTCTCACAGTGCTTGCAATTGCGTACAATAAAGGTAATAAATTCTCTTTCTCTCTGACAATATTTATTTCTGTGTCTAGCCTGTCATACTGCTCTCTAGTACACTAGAAGGACAAGGTGAAATTGAAATTAAAATTGTTCATACAGTGATGGGAAATTCCAGTCTTGATTTTTGCGTATGTGCACAGTTTGAATGAAGATACCACGAACACTTTGTGCAGATCTTTCATTTTCATACTTCTACAGTACATCCTTGCTTTGCAGCTTTTAAATGTAGCTTATTTTGTGTGAATACATACATTGGGTTTTTTTAAATAATAAAATAGGATGTGCTGCTTTGTGAACCACATGTTGAGTTTCAGCACTTAGTTTCTGATACTAATATATTAAGTAAGTTGTTTCTCCTGAGAAACAATAACAATAAGTTGTTTCTCCTGGAGATGAAAAAATAAAATAGCTAAGGTCAGGCCACCTGATCAGTCGTGTGTGTACAGATATGTCTGTGCCCATGTGTATGTTTAATTAAATGCATTTAAATATAAATATTTGTGGTTATCTCATATATTGAACACATACGAAGAAATACACAGTTATGTAGAAAAATATCCCTTTTTTGCTAGAGATTTGGTGCATCTGTCCTGTTCTCATAAACTCTGAAACCTATCTATGGAGGAAGAATTACCTGTAAATACATTCTAATGTTTATCTGATAAACCCGTACATTTTCATTCTTGTTTGGAAATGTTTTCTCTGTCATCCAAATGCTAGGCTTGAGATTGCAATACAGCAAAATACTAAGTTTTACTATTGTTTTTGTGGCAAATATTGTCCTTCCTACCACTGTGTGTTATCTCTCTCCCTTTCCGCCCAATGTTTTCTCAGTATTTCTTCTCTCTGGTATTCTGTGTTTCTGTCAGTCTTCCCGTTTGGTCATTTGAAGCAAATCTGAAGTTGTTCCCTTAATGTTTTTTCCTCCCCTCTCCCCTTCAAGCAGTTCCAGTTTTGATCACTGCAGTTGACATTAATAGTGCTTAAGATAATTCTGAGTTAAAAAATAAGGTGTACTGTAAAGTTTGGGGGGGGAGTGGGTGGTGTATTGGTTAATTGGTTGAGGTTTTTTCTTCAGTTTTTTTGTTTGTGGTTTGGTTTTGTTTTTTAATAAATAAGTTTAATCTTATACTACCATGAGTTTATATCGACTTTTCCCCCCCTAATTCCCCTGGATGCAATAACAACTCACTCTATTACCAAAGATGGGTTTCTATATGTGTCTTGGGTAGAAGACACCTTATTTGTTGTATGATGTCTGGAGAGGTAAAGGTATGCTTCTGAATCTGTCTCTTGCTAATTTTGCTAATAGTGGCTGGTGAGAGAGGAGATTTTTTTATTATTATTATTTTAATAATATATCAACAGGCCTTGCTCACACTGATAAACCAAAAGAATAACTAGGTCTACATTTACAAACTTGTAGCAATGAGTTAGTGTCTTAAAAGCGTAAAATGGCAAATTCTGGCAAAGATGCATGATTGATTAAGAAATCAGAGAATTTTTTTCATTTATTTATTTGATTGGGTTATCATGAAGTCTCTGAGATGTTTTATTTGGTTTTGCTTTTCTAAATAGTTTCTTTTACTGTTCCTATAACTTGCCTGCTGCTTTAAATGGGTTACAGTATCTTGCACAAATACAGCTGTTTCTACCTTTCCTGTGCGAATGAAGCCCGTGTAGTAGTTGTAAGAAGATGAAGCCTGAAACATGTGAACTAGTGTCTTGAGTAAGGGTTTGACACAACCAGTACAAAAGTACAGCACTGACACTTGTTCTTGGTGCTTTGGACAGTATTAATCACTGATGAAGCAACCTGTGTACAACATGAGTGCTCAAGAGTCCAGTTTCATACAGAAAGGCAAGAGAAGTAGCTTGGTACAGTCTGCTCAAATTGATACTCAAAATACTCAGCAAACCCTTAATTTCCCCATACCATCTGTTGGACAGCTTAATGCTTGGAGGCAGAAATGAGACGGGGCAGGACTGGATGGGGACAGAACCTGGCAAACACACAGTACTGCAAGGTCACGACTCCCAGGCTTTTCTGTTCAGTCACGATGGGGCTAGCAGAGCTCTGATTACTTCTTAAGAACAGGATCCAAATTTACTGGAAGATTTCTGAAATGAATCCTTCTGAAATTTTGTTGCTAGGATCAGCAGTTACTCTCTTGCCAGACTTGCAAATGCACATATATATATAGGTCAGTGGCATCATGATTTATTTTGTAAACATTTCATGATTTGACTGCTATCTTTAGAGATGCCCCCTCTGTCTACATGTAGATGTTTTTCTTCAGGAGTGACACATTAAACTCTTCAAGGTAGCCCTTAGTTTCCAGTCTTGGGAGGATGGTGAACAAAGATTATAAAACATTGCTGAGGTTTTCACTGATATTTTACTTTCTCTGTGATTAACTGCAACAACAAATCTTAAATACTTACTTTACAAGAGCAGGAGAATGAAATGTAAAGGTCCAGAATGAGATTTCCTAGTACACAGGACCACTGAACAGCTGTTTAGCAATCCACAGATTGAGTAAAATAGCTTAAGATGATGATAGTGAACTACCAGTCTAACTAAAAGCATCTCTTGGGTTTTTTGAGTTTATCTGAACAAATAGAGATGTTGGGCAGTACTTTGAGTGGAATAATACTCTTTTCCACTGAAGATTAGTTTAAAATAACAATAAGGAAAAAATGTACCTTAGAACAGATCTGTTGTGTGAGAACAGATCCCAAAGTATACAGTTCCTCTGGATGTTTTATTCAGCTGGTAAACCTGTTTTATAAGGTGAAATTCTTTTCCAGATAATATCCTAAGGGAGCGTGCTCTGTAAGCCTGACAGGAGGAGGGACAGCTTTATAGACCGAAGGCAATACACAAAGAATCTTAAAACTGCTTCTTGGAGCAGCCCATAACCTGCAGTTTGGGACACACCCAAGTGTTGTAATGGCTGGCCAAGGGTCCCAAGACAGGAGAGGAGCTGCGAGCTGCAGCAGTTCATGCTGCCTGTCTGCTGCCTTGAAAAACTCTGATTTGAAAACAACTAGCCATTGTTTCATTTTTAACTCAACTCATGTGAGCAACCATGTCTGTAAGTGCATAAGCCCTCTGCCACGCTTTGTGCACATTTCAGGTTATTTTACATGTATTACTTAATAAATAATTTGATGAAAACTGGAATATTCGTATCGAAGGACATGAATTGCGTGGTTCTCTGCATGGTAACTGTAATTAGCATTGTGAGCCTCTGCTTGTATGTCTGTGCTTGTTGAAACAGCCCGCCTGCGCTGCTGTTTGGGACTGCGCGTTCTGTTCAAGCGCAGCACCCAACACACTTGAGGCATTGTCTTATTACAGGTATCTTCTTCAACACCTCAGCTTTCCTGGATTCTTCATTTGGGTTGTTTCTTCAGTAATTATTAACCAAAAATCAGGAAGTGAAATGCTGTTGAATTTACATAGAAAGCCAACAAGCTGAAGCCTGTAGATGTTCTGCCCTGCAGGCACAACATTTGGTCATTCAGAAGCAAAAAATGCCTGTGTGATAAGTAGCTCCAGGTATGCAAATTGCATCCAAAATAATAAACGAGGGTTTCCCATTGTCCTCACTGGCTGGAAAGAGGTGGTTGCCTTTGGCCAGGAGACTGACTGCTTAGGGGAGCTGCAGTCAGCCCTGCTTGGGGAAGGTGGTGATCCTCAGCTGGCTGGTGCCAGGAGGCCACTGCAAAGGGCAGAGCAAGGTGGTCTCCAAAAAAGAAAACAGTCTCTGAGTTTCATCCCACAGTTCATGTGAGCAGCCACTGTTTGAAAAGAGGCAATTTGAAAAGCAGCGTTGAGACCCGTGAAAGGAGAAACCAGGTGATGAGGACTAATTGGGGTAAACTATGGTTAGTATTAGAGATGTCTTTAGAAATGCCCCATTGCATCTGACTCACCCGTCTAAGAATTCGGGGTTTTCTCTGCTTGGATTCCCTGAGCTGACAAGGAACAGTTCTACAGCAAGTACTAAGTTTCCTAAATGACTCGTGATTTAGCTAATTCTTATGAATTTAGGACAAATGCTGAAGTTTGGGAAGATTTTGACATGCTGTTCTTGTTATACCAACACAAAGATTCATCTTGGCTTTTGCTGCGCTGCTTTGTGGTGGTGGTTTCACAAGTCATATTTCTTCTACAATTGCTGAACCCCATCAGGCTGCTGTTCTGCCATAATATATTCTACTGACAAAGCTGACTGTCAGTTATGTTAATTAGCTATTGGTAGTGATTTGTCTACTACAAGTAGCATATAGGCTGGGGGGGAAAAAAGCATATCTTTCCATCCAACTTTAATTCATCTCTCCTGTTATGTATACTTTAGGATACAGATCCTCTTATTAAGTAATTGCTTAATCTTCCCCACCCCGCCATTAGTCTCCTGCTTTATTCAGTGCATTAAGTGTGGAAACTGAGATCTGGGGGAGCTACTGCAAATCTACCAAAATGTAGCACTTCCTAGCTTTTAAGTCCTTTTGGTGGGTGGAGTTGGGTTTGGGGTTTTTTGGTTCTGCCACCTTCGTGACTTTCATTTAAGTTAGTTATTTGTGTATGTAAGGAAGTCTGGACTACTGGTTCTGCCATGCTTTTGCATGCTACATGCCAATTCTGTATGAGGTGAAATGAATTGTACTGTATTATCTGAGGTGCTCAAAAAACAATAAAAAAGGAAATCTTGAGCACCCATTCCCAAAGTTTGAATCTACTCAAGTAGAGACTGAGGTATCCATTTAACAAAAAAGATTATTCTGTTACTTAGTTGTTTAGTCAGGGGTTTGTTCCCCTTGCTGGTGTCATTATTTATTATTCCCTTCACTGAAATTGAAACTGGGTCAGTTTCTGTTATCAAGGAAAACCATTTGCATTTTTTTTGGACTTCATAATCTGGTCACTCTAGAAGTATAGTATATGATACTCCTAAGTTTATTCAGGTAGTACTTTTCTGTAGGTGGCATGGCACTTCGCAGAAAATCAAAATGACAGACCTTTGCCCTGGGATATCCACTGTCTAAATGTAACAAGTCTAAATAGATTTTTTTTTTTTTGTCCTCAAAAATTACGAAATATTTTCAATAATGATAAATTACTTGGATTGTGATAATAACTGAGCAGTTGCCACACACACAGTACTTCTTACCTGCAAAATACTTCAAAGCATTATCTAATTAAATCTCACAACATCCTTTTTACTGCGTTGGGGTGAGCACCAGTACCCCTGGTTTAAATGGAAAGTTTGAGCAACTTCTTCAGGGCAAACCTGTGCCCATCAGGTGTGGCAGGAGCCACAGGATCCCTGATCCTTCCTTGATTCCTACATGCTTTTTTAAAATGCACCTGGAGAGAGATTCCCATCATAGTCTAGAAACATGCCCCAGAATTGTGAAGTATCTGTGTGTGTTCTGGACACAGAGTTTTGGAGGCCTGAATGAATAATTGCATGGTCTCTCAGTTTGGTAGGAAGTTTGCCATAGGTTTTCTTTGTCAGTGATGGACATTTACTGCAAGACTGCTTCACAGAAAATCAGAAATAAGCAGGTGATAGAGGGGATGAAAGACCACCTGTAGTTGGCCAAGTGAGAAAGTGCACATCAAGACCAAGGAGTGGGGTAAGTAACTGGGGAATAACAGATTATCTGTGTGAAGTGGTTGTAAATCGCATTAGTATTTCCTCGACCAGAGATAGTATCTTTTTATCTCTGATAAACTGTACGACTCTTCACTGCAAGCATGGCTGCTGTGCAAGATCTGGGCTAGCTTCCATGTGACAAACCCCAGTGACACCTTCTGCTTTCGGTTCCTGAACTTTCACGTGTGAACTGTCTGAAATTTTGGCCGGGAGACTTAGGATTTCTCAGGTGTCTTTGCTCAGGTGTCAGTACTGGCAGCTGGGTCAGCACATCTGCCTGCAGCTCACTGTCCGTACAGCTGTTGGAGCAGTCACATAAGCAAGTATGAGGTCTGTCATTTCCTGCAGTATTTTCTCTATTTAAAGTACTCGAATCGCAGAGCACTCAAATTAAGCAGTTCGTGCACTTTTGAATTGAAAAGACTGCCTTGGAGAAACTCTCCAACTGCAGCTGAATGAATGCTAACCAGGGCTTGAGGACTGCTAGAAATACGAGCAGATGAGGGGCTGAGAAACCTGGCAGAGTGTCAGAACACAAGGGTGGGGTGGCTGAGGAGCATTATCTTATCTAAATGGTAATTCCTATTCTGTACATTAATTAAAACACATAGTGTACAAATGATCATTTAGGAAATCTTTTGGATGATCTTTTCCTAAGGGGATGTTGTGGAAGTAAATCGCGAGTTGTACGTGCCTGCTCAGTGTAGCCTCTAAGAACTGCACTGAAGCAAACAGTCCAAATTCTGTGCCCTCTTTAAGCAGTGGAGTTTTGTGTATGTTGATAGTTTTGGGGGCACTGTTTTTATTTTGTTCTTAATAATGTATTTTGGGTTTCCTCATTCTGTCAAGGAAGTAACAAAACCACGTTTGTCAAATCAGTAGAGATTAACAATGTGACATGAAGGAATCTGGTTCAAGAATACAGAAAGGAGTCATCAGTTTTAAAAGAAAATTGACAGCAGTTAAGAAGTTTTACTTATTTCTGAATGATTCTTTTTCATGAAGACTACTTGAACAAACTTATCCAGGAACCGGTTTGAATGAGTTAAACCTGTTATAGATGGGCCTGATTGTGTGTTTCTTGTAAGTATAGAAACAAGGTTCCCATTTAGTAATCAGAAAATGTTTACATGAGACACATGTTTTTTGTTACCCTGTCGGTTTTGCTTTCTTTGCTGTTTCATTGTACATTCATGACTGATTTGTGTGCATCCTTGCTTTGCATGACATCCCATATTCCGTGTCTTGGGTGGAATGATCTCACACACTGGCAGAGGTGGGTACTGCTGTTACTTGTTACTTTGCCTTTTTATGGAACATAGGCACATACCACTTAAAAAAAAACAACAAACCAGTCCCACTACAAAATATTTCTCACTTGAAAAAACGTAGAATTTCTCGGACTCTTAGTACTTGCAATGACCTCAGGTGTAGCAAATGAATAATAATGGAAGCCAAGTAACAGTTTAACAAAACTGCTGGGTTTAGAGGCATGGATTTTGGTTTTTTAAACTTTTGCAGGGGGACAAATATTTCCTGTCATGGGAAAAGAAGTTACAAATGCCCATGTGGAATTAAAAGGGATTTGGAAATGAAATGCAACCCTGTGCCCCAAATAAGAATTGCATGTGGTTTGCCTAGGCATTTCAGGAAAATCCACTGTCCTAATCTAATCCAAATAATTAGATTTTGGATTAAGGTAGGCTGTAGTCATCAAAACCAGAACAGGTAGAGATAATTTTTGTCCAGTCTGAACCCTCTGTTACTATGCCTAGGTTATTTTTCCTATGTATAAACCTCTGTATCTTTCCCTTCAATGATTAATCTACAAGCACAGTGCAAAAGTTATTAAGGCTAGAAACAGACAAAAAGATAAATGCTGACCTTTCTAATTGGCTCTTGAAACATGAAATATTTACCGCTGGGAGGATTAATAATGTTTGTGCAATGATTTGTCATCCAAACTAAGTATTTCTTGCTTCTTCATAAAGCCACGCTACTAACCTCAGATAAATAAATATCTGCTGGTGCCTCCACATAATGGATTTTTTGACATCATCGTAGAAAGAAATCTTACTTCCAAGCGATTCACAATAAAGTTCAGTAGCCAAGCACACTTTACTGTTTGTCCCTTGCTTCCTTTGCTAAGTGCGATCGTGGTGGAAGTGAATGGTTTACTATACCTGAAGTCTTTGGCACCAGGAATCAAGATTTAATCATTCTCTGCATTGATGGGTAGCAGAGCATAACAGCGCTCTCAAAGCTGACGGGGTGGTATTTTGGTATCAGGTATTTGCTTGTGTCCTCCAGAGTTAGTGGAAAGAACTATAAAACCTGTGTTTCTTTGCTCCCCTGTGGATTAGAGGGCTTCAAGTGTTAACTCAGAGGTTTTTTCTGTTAGTACTGAAGCTGAAATGTCTGGTAGTACCCTAGAAAGCATAATGATGTCGCCACCAAGAACATGCTAGTTTTTACTGTGTTCTGCAAACTAGTTAGGATTAACTATTTCCACTGCACTGTATTACAGCAAGTTTTATTGGCAGAGGATAGTAACTTCAGCATTTCACTGATAAATCTATAGTCTCTCCTCACAACAAGGACTCCGTAAACGTGATGAAACTGATCGCCTTTGTTGGAGTGCTGGCCTGTTAAAAATGACAGTGAAAAGAATGCCAGAAACTCTGCTTTTACAAATGGGGAGAAAAAAGGCAACCATTAAAAAAAAAAAACAAACACAACAAAAAGCAACAAAAAGACCTTTCCTGTGGCTTTGTTGCTGTGATAAATGCAGTATGTTCCAGGGACTTCTGAAAGTGAGTCTTTAAAACTGGCCTGACACACAAAAGTGCAAACACTGAGCTAATCTTGAAGAGCAAGTAAAATCACATTGTATTTTACTTTAAAAGGAATGGTAAACTCTGTCCTGCTGGGCCCCTGACGAACATTGATGTTTCAGAATCATAGTAGTCTGTGTAAATTCAGTCTTACATGTTATATAACAGCTGAGGATTTTAGGAGAATTATGATGTAAAATCCTGATGCTTATTTAATAAACTGATCATTAATTACAGTTAAACAGTTTACTTCTGGAGTGAAATGAAGAGTAGCTTTGCAGCTCTTTTCATTTTAATTGCAGCATCTGTTGCAAGCCTAAGTTTCTCTTCCCTGACAGAGTATTTTGCTGCATTAATGCTGTATGCGTATTATTGTTAGTGTTATAGCACAGTCTCGTTGTTTATTTTGGGGTGCTGGTATGTGCCCACTCCATGAGACACTGACCAGTTTGCTCAGGACAAACAGCAGGAGCAAATTGTTGATCCATTCTAACCGGTTTTGATCTTGGTTTCCTAGATGTGCTTTTCCTTTTTTTCCTCTTTCTCTTCTACTGCTTCCAATTAAATCATGTAATTGTAGAGGAAGGCATGTGTCATTGTACCAGCATTATAAAAAGATGCTTTTGTAGGTTATTTATGATTAAATTTTCTCAGAGGCTCTGCCGTGGCTGGTGGAGGGATCCATCAGTAGCTAGCAAGACATACAATCAAAAGCTTCAAATAAGGTGCCAACTACTTCAAGTTTGGGACTACCTATCGATTCTGCATCTGAATCTGCTGTGTACTGTGGCAGCCACTTCAACTTTGAAGCTGTTGCTCTGAAGTCAGAAGTAGGCTCGTGCTCTCAAAATGTTTGAACTTTTGAATTGCCTCCATTTCTGCAGCAGCCACTGACTGAATCGAGAAAGAAGAATGGGCTTTTCATATTTATGTTTTCTAAGGCATGGATGTCCTGTCCCAGAAGGGAGATTGTGGAAACAGATACAGGTGGTGTAGAGAAGGAAGAGTTAGTACCTGAGCTGCTAGTTAAAAATTCAAAAAATTATCAATGACCCAAAGCAGTACTGGGAGGTCAATTAAAAAGAAAATAAAGTCAGTATTACCCTGTTGAACAAAAACCAGAACATCTCACAACTTCAGTTCTTCCTGAAAATGTTTTGTTTCCCAAGAATAATTGACCCCATCTTTGCAGTGAAGAACTGAGCTTCTTGTTATCCAGAGGTATGAATAAGAATGTATATTTCCTGAGAGGGCAACAAATTCAAGATAATGATGCTCCAGGTTTGATGATAATTCCTGCGGTCATTTTCTCCTGTGGCCATTAGCAGAATAAAAGCGAACAGGTTCCCCTTACTGAAGCCTGTAGTATAAGGCAGTGTTCACAGCAAGTCATCCTGGAAAAACTTCTACTGTTTCTTCTTAGGTGGAAAATCTGATCTTCCCCCCCACACCCCACCTCTATTAACAGTGTTGATTTACTTGGTTTTGGGGGAAGTCCTGATTTCACACAGACACATTAATAAAGAAAAAAAGTTTGCACAAGAATTGCGCTGTGCATGTTCACTAGTTTTGATGCAGAGAACAGTGTTTCAGTGTTGCCTTGTCTAAAGACAGATTTTAATTGTTTTTCTCCTTTCATACGGGAGCATCAGGGATTGGTATATCAGCTGATAGAGCAGAATAAAAGCTTTCACGTACACAGTTTATTAGTAGTAGTACTAAAGCCACTTCTTTGTTGCCCACTTGTGAAGTCCTAGTACCAGCCTGCATGTCTGCTACACACGGTGCAGTGTGATCACCGGTGGGCTAATCTGTAGGTGACAGTAACACCAGCAGTGATGTTCAGCTGTGTCACAGGAAGAACTAGCTCTTTGACCCTTGGAAGTCTGTTTAGTTACAGGAACTTTCACCAAAGGATTTCAGATTGTGCATGTTCTCAGTGAAGGAAATTTAAAGAAAACTTTCCCATAAAGGCTGAGAGTTTGCTGTGGAATTTAGTGCTGACAAGTCCCTTTCATGTAGCTGTAGGTTGAACGGGCAAAAAAAGTGCTTGTTCAAAATATTATCATAATTGGGGACTTCAAGGTTAATTAGGGCATGTATATTGTAAAACTAATTGGGGGGGGGGTTCACCTTATTTTTAATTATATTTGTATAACTTTTTCTACAGTAATTACATGTTTTACTCTGAACATCAAGTTATATTGGAAAGTAAATGGTATAGGCTGAGACTGAATTTTAAGTGTGAGCAATGTTTAAAAAGCAATTAACTTTAAAGAGGTGTACTGAGTGATAAATGGGGGAGGAGGCAAGCAATTCACAGTGAAATGATCCTGCTGTAACAGTTTAATGTTCAAGAGATGCAGTAGGGAAGCAACTCAAGCATCGTCTGAATTTCTGCTGGGCTTTTGCACCAGGCAAGCTGTGGCAGTGCAACATTTGTACACAAGCCTTCGGCTGGCAGCTTTGACTTTCCCAGTGGCTTTCCTTTGCCCACAGTATTGTCAAATGTTTATTTACGTAAACATCATTTATTGAATATAACTTTAATTATAAAAAGTTCAAGTTTTATTGTGGGTTTGGAAGACATTAAAGAAGCGAGATTTCTGTCCGTCTAACTTTTCCTCCTAGTGACTCATGGACCTTCACGCAGCACTGTGGTAGTTGTATGATTTACAGCTGGAGCATGTGTTTGAAAGTAAACAGACTAAAACTCTGAAGAGGTTTGCAGCAGTACTATCATGTTATCTAAGGGGCCTCTTGACTACTAATGAACTTAAAATATTGTCTTTATATGCAGTCCTGTCGTCCATGCAGGTGTGTCTGACTGCCAGTCATGTTACTGGGGGCAAGACATGTACAGGAGAAGGAGAACAGCCCCCCATGACTTCTATTTAGTTGGATCTTTCAAGCAAGCATTTCCCTTCCTTCCAGAAATGACAGACAGAACCTGAAATAATAGAATTTGTGAAGTAAATGAGGGGGGGTGCAATGGGTGATGAGTCATTACTTCAGTTTCTATATTTTAAAATGTTTGTTTTGTCTGTAACTTAAAACTCTTCCCAAATGTTAAGCCACTTTTAATCCTGTCCTGTGTTCAGGGAAGAGAGTGATTTACCAAAGTTACAAAGTGTAACTTAAGTTACTGATTAGATTTGCCAAAAGAAATAAAGAAAATCGAGTTTCTGTGCTGTTTTGAAAACAATTTCTTTAAAGACTTTCCAGATCTTTAAGCTTCTAATTCTTGCAAGTGCAGTAGAAATGATTTAATATGCAAAGCAGCAATATTTTGAAATATGAGTAACTTTTTAAAGCGTCACTGCAATCACTGTGTTTAAAGTATTTAAAAGTACTTATTTGGAAATAATTGGCACTTTTTCTTGCTTGATGGGTCACGCTATGCTTTTTTCTACAAGAAACGCAGAACTGAGGCTGTACCTCCCGAGCACTAGGCTTAGGCGAATATTCTGCTGGTGAGGGTTTGTTAATGTGGTTTTACAGGTAAATTCTCCTTGCAAGAACAATGTGCCACCAAAAAGCATTTTGCTGGCACAGTTGCATTTACTAACTAGAGTGTATCTTCAGAGGCACCACCAAATACAAATTGGCACGCAGTGACTCCGTGTTACATTGAAGCAGCAGTCCCTCTTTGAGCCTGGGTACCTGCTGAGACCTGGCTGTGATCCGGATCCTCAGGAGTCCAAGACAGTGCACACCAAGGATCATGCCCCGGCCCTGCCACACTCTGCTCGCCCCTGCCCCTGGTTTCATCCGAAGATGACATGGATGTGTCCCCAGCTGGTGGTGGGGCAGGATCCTGCTGCACTGGGACATGCAGCAGTAGGTGAGCACCACCCTGGGGGGACCCCACCGGTATATGCTGGTGATACCTGGGCAAAAAGTTGGAATGGGCAAGTGTATTAGAATATTATTTATCCTTACTAAAACTGGAGAATTTCTTGGTGGTGTTATTGCCGATCAGCTTTGTAGCTGTGCAGATCAGACTGCCTTTTGGGGAGGAATTGCCTCTATTAAAGCATTTGAGAGCACAGTGATAGTATCAGTAATAAGTAAAACTCCGTAGCTATAGATTAGATCATACCTGTGATGGAAAGATTTTACTGGGAAGGACTGTTTCTTCTGGCCCAGTGCTGCACACCTTGCCTGTGTTTGTGTGGTTTGTTGGCACTTTGCCATCTCGCAACAAAAATCCAGACTGCTGTTGCTGAAGATGGAGCACAAGTTTGAAACCCAAAAGGCTTTCCGGATTTCAAGTTCCAGTGGTCACGGAGGAGGGCAGAAAATCAGTGCTGCCAGTGGCAAAGCACCAGATGAGCAGAGGAAATAAATCTGACTCTTAAGGCTCAGAAAGGGGGTTACAAAGATTGCCTAATGTCATTGGTTCTGGTGGTTTTTGTTTAGGAGCAAAGACTCCTTATACATATATAACCAGTTACTTATAGTGTAGGCCACTTCTATTTTCAGTAATACTCAGAAACACATTGTAATTTGACATTTCTTTGCTATAATTAGTTTAAAATACACGCATAGAGGAATAGGATTTGGTGGGTCTTTTTTCAAGTCTTTGTTTCTCAAAAAATCGCTTATATCAAATATGTTTAAAAATGTTTTGGTTTATATTGTCAGTTTGAAGTACAGATCAAGTCAGCATTGTAGCAGCTACCATGTATAGATGTAGGAAGAACATCTTTTTGTAAATATCAGTCGATACATCTTTGAGTGTGTTTTATGGAACGTAACATAAAAGGCACATTCCTTGCCAAAACTTCCTTTGTGCTGGGCTTCTCTCTAATGTAATTTCCGTCAGTTAAAGAATAAAGAGGGCATGTTTTGGGGCCCGTTTTGCTTGGCAGTGCACAAAGGAAAAGAACGTTGGGGGGGTTGAGAGTATTATTTCTCAGCTGCTTCATACAAAGAAATACTGTACTGCTTTCAGAAATCTCTTAGTACAAATGCCTCCTGTCACAGGCGATCAGTGTTAAGCCATTTTGACACAGCTGTACGGTATACTGCAGCGTGTTACAAAATTGTTGTCCTGGACTCAGTACAGAAAGGCTGGAACTGGGCAAGAGCCATAAGTCTGATTTTCCACACTCACGTGGGCGCTAATTGTGGAGTGAGAATCGTTTCAGTGAGTAGCCGTTCGGAAACACCGTTGTCTAGCACAGTGCACTTCAAGGCTGAGGCTTGCCTAGCGCAGAGCTGCCTGGGGAGAGGCTGGCCTGGAAGGACTGGGGGTGTCTGTGTCTGTCTGTCTTGGGTCTGTGCGGTCATGCGGTGCTGTCTTACAGGAAGTGGTAAGAGATGATGCTCCATCGCTTGCACGGCACTCGTGTTGACTTGGCCTTCTGATTTTGTCCGTATGTCTCTATCACAACCCTGATCATTTAAAATTGGGTTCTTTCCCTATTTTGAACTTAAACACAACAACATGATTAATGCTCCATCTTAAAAGGGATCCAAACAATGTGGGAGGGCTGGACATTTTGGGGACTTCTTATTTCAAGCCTTTATATCCATAGCAGTAGATGTCCTACCGGTGTATTATCCCAATCTGAAAAGTTTGACCATAGAACACGGAGTGCATGGCTCTGTCTTCTTCTGGCTGAAGTGTTTTCTGCCAGTTCTCTGTACTGGGAGCCAAGGTTTGACTGGGAAAAAGAGCTGAACTTCCACTTCAAAAGGTGGGGAGGGAAGAAGCCAGAGAGCTGCGAGTTCTGCCTAGAGTGGGCAGCATTGCTGCCAAAGAGGGAATGGCCCTGGCTGCCAGCAGTTAGCCTGGTTCAGCAGCTGCCCAAAGACGCTGGGAGGAGAGATTCTGTGCTGCATGCTTGGCACGCACTGAAGTTGTTCTGCTGCCGTAGCCCCGCGCAGGGAAAAGGCAGAAGGTAAAGAGCTGAAGTTCCCTGTGGTTGTTAGCATAAACATATGCACATGGATGTGCTTCATGCTTGTTAAACTTATATCCCTGTTGCCCTCTTTCAAATGATCTGTGTAATACTGAAAATGAGATAACAGTAAATAAAATGTTCAGCCTACTTTGCAACTGTCAATAAACAAATGTCTCCATTTTATGTTGTGTGCACACATTTGGTTATCAGATGTTTCCTGCAGTCCTGCTGCTTGATGCTCTTTGTATGTCTCTCCTTTTGGAACTAGCATATAAATTTTCTCTCCTAATTACAATCTTGCACTGCTTAAACTAGTTTGCTAATGATGAGAGTGGCCATTACTTCATTAATGTGTAAGAAGAAAGTAAGATTCAACTCCCTTGACTTCTGCTGGTCACAAGTACTTTGAAGGTAGGTGACTTTATTCCCACGCTTAAAATTTGAATATACTATCTTTTTTATGCTCAAAACCTCAAATTTCCTCATTAGTGGACTTACTGTGAGAACATCCTCTAGATCTGGCTTTTTGACTTAAAAAGAGAAACTGAAAATTTTATCAGATTTATTTGTGTTATACTGAATTCCATCAGATTTTCTTGGTGTCCTTATATTTTTCAATTTTCATGAAAGTGTTTCGTTTAAAATTTAGTTTTAAGGTGTGGTTTCTTGATGTTGGTTCAGTATTGCAGCCTGTTCTATTTGTAGTGTCTCCAGTACGTGGCCCAATACAGCATGCTGTCATACTGGAGGGGGAGAGAATATTTGGAGATTTGAGAGGAAGCAAAGGCCTATCTGTAGTTTTTCATGTTTGTTTTGGCTTTTTTGTTCAGTTCTAATTCATTGCTTTTTAATAAGTGTGAGCCGTTCAACTTCCAGTGCTGGTTTTGTTTTTTCTGGTTTTGCAGTTGAGGAAACACAACTGTATTTGTGATTCAAATGCATTTTGAAACAGAATTGGCTTATTTCTTTGCTAGTATATTCTAGCAAAATTACATAGACATAGCATGATGAAAACAACTAATTTTGCCTCTGAGTATCCATTTTATTCACAGCAAGAATGGGAATCCCAATGTGCAAATGAAGGGCACTCTGTATTTGTGTAAACTGTTCTCTTTTTTGGTCTTTCAGTCTGGTGTTTCCCTGCTATTTTGTTTATTGCAGGCATTTATACATGGTGAGTTTAACAGTGTCCTTCAATAGTTTCTGAGGTTTTTCAAGTTCTTTTGGGTGCTTACTCTTGTGTTTTGCTTTAAAAGAATCTTCTGTCCCTCTATAGATAACTAATATTGCAGCTTTGCTCAAACTGCAAGGTCACAAATCCTGTACCTTCAAGTGAACAGTAGTTTTGTTTTTAGCATGGGTCAAGTTTTAACTTTGTTTGCCTTTAAACCTCGTTTCATGCTTTACTTTCACAGTAAAGGCACGCTGGCTGTTCCAGTGCGAGTACCCGGTGTTCCTTTATATTTGCTGTTGGTGTGGATGTAGGCTGCTACTAACACAGTAAGAAGAAAGGTTTTTATCGATATTTGTATAAGGTGTGTGGTTTATTTTTCCCCATTGGATGTGTTGTTAAATAATAACCGCTGTAGCTCAGTGTTATTTCTAGGTAAGTTTATAAAAGTACACACATCACTTGAAGGACTAGGGGTTTCCCCCACCCCCACCCCCAACTGTTGCATGGAGACTACTGTTCAGTATATAATGTGTTAGACTGCGGCAGTGAAACATGTGTTCTCTAGGTGGAAACAGAGAGATGTATGACACTCTGGTGACATGTATATAATTAGTTCTGGGGAGGAAGAGTGAGTTACGGTTTGTGGTCATCTATGTATTAAAATAGGTTTGTGTTGTTTCCTTAAACAGATGTAGAAAGCTTTAACCAAATAGGTAGTATGTTTTCCCTTGGCTTGGGCAGAGCAACCTGCACTCTGAGGGCAAAAGGACATGGGTGTAAGTTACCTTATCATGGCACAAGAAATAATTATTTGATCCTGCATATTATCTAGCCTTGGTTTTGGTCTGTCTCATACTTGGCTGAGGTGTGGGGGGCTTTGGGAGGGAGCCTTCTGCTTTCTGAGGCGGACAGCTCCTCCACACAGGCTGGGTCTGGCTTTGCTGTGTGGAGGAGGAGAGACCGGTATTTCCAAGTTGGTTGGTGACTGCTTAAAAGGAGAGGTAAATGCTGAAAAACCAAAGGCTGCCTCCTGTCTGGCTACCCAAAATGAGGCCAGCTGGGTATTTCAATCAAACAAAAACGCCTCCCTCAGAGTGATTTAAAGCACAGTCTGCAGCTGAGTGTGAGAGGTGAGGGAGAGGTTTGTGATGAGCAGATTATTTCATCCAGACATCTGTGAGAGTCGGGGTCTCTTGCTCTCTTCTGTGTTGTTTTGTCTTTAAGGAAGGTGGCTTTTAAGTATGCCACAGTATTTCCTGTCCTGTCATGGTGACTGATGTGGTCCTTTCTGGTGTGTGGATGGCTGCAGGTTGCCATGGCAATAGAAAGCCTCCCCAGCCGAGGACTGAAATGCTCCATCGCAATGTCTTTGCTGGGAAATGGCTAAAGCAGCAGAGACATCTTGTCCTGCTGGGGAGCGGAGCCACCTTTGAGTATCTCATCGGTGACTGAAATGCACTGACCCTACCTGATGCAATTGTGCATCAAAGGATGAGTGTTTATTTTTAGACTGAAAGGGTAGCACTGCATATTGAAATACATCTCTGCTGTCATGTGGAAAAACACATTTCTGGTGTACTTTGTTCCTTCTGCCTAGCAGGGATGCTTTCCCTTCATCTAATCCCTCATGAGAGCGCGAGTACCACATCAGACTTTCTTAACTAGATCAATCAAATCCTGTATTTAGTCATCTTTCTCTTGCTTGGTAAGTTACATTTCAGTGCACCATGAGCAAGTATAAAGACAATTCTTACATAAGTCACTTTAATTGAGTTTGTCAACTTTAATATCCCATTCTGATCTCATTTGTTGCTCTTCACTGACTTCAGCAGAATCATTTCTGATGCACAGGATGATAAGGGAGGTTCGCATCTGAAATGCCCGTGTGCTGCAGTGAGGGGAAGCAGTTGAGAGTACTCCCTTGCATGCTGCTGTTTCCACGGTGTGGTGTTTCCACCAGAGAATAATCCTGGTCCTCACATGATGCAAATATCCATTGGTTACAAGGGAAACGGAAACTGATAGCTGTTTCTGTCTACAGACAAAACACGTCCTGAGCTTCAGAGCTGTTGTGTTGCCTCACTCTCTGTGCACACATAGGAATTTCATATGATTAAGTTTTTAGACTATGGCCTGTATTTTTGTAACTCTTTTTTTACCTCATCTAGCCTGCTGTGGGTGCTGCCACAATATAAAAAGCAAGCAATGAAGGGAATCTTCAGTAGGGTGTGTTTGAGAAGTTTTTGTAATAGTTTATTTTAAATCCTTGCTTCTGTGTGGGTAAAATGTAATTAAAGCAAGAGCTGCATTGCAACTGATGCTAATTCTGAAAATACATGAAGTATATATCATCAAAGTTTTTATTTCTGAAAGCTCTAATTTTGTAAAAATACTGGAAAGCAATGGAAATAGAAGCCTGGTTGCACTGTAAATAGTGCAAAAGTATTTTAGTAACTGTAGTACTAATGAGCAGAACGTCTTTTTTTTCTTCCTTTAATTTTTTTTAAATGGCATTAGTATTCCAAACAGCAAAATCCCTGGCTGGAGAATTGTAGAAATGATGATTGCTCATTAGCAAATAGAATACAGATGTTCCGTTCATTTTGCCTGAGTGCTTCACATAAACACCTTGGGGAGTGACTGGCACAGAGTACAAAACTTGATAGCATAACAGTGTGCTAAACACTTCGGGGCTGGCAACAGAAGCAGAGGCATACCATGTAATTTTGTAAAATTTCATGTAATTTTTAATCATTTGTAGTGTTTGTGTAATGTGACAATCTTCACATGGGAAGGGGGCGGGTGGCGGGTGTGTATGTCTCTACAGGGCTGTAATCAACACCAGAAACTACAGTTGGGTCAACTTTGTGGAGGTCTGTTCATGTCTTTCTGGTTGACTTCCTACCTTCAGCTTAAAGCAGCAAACTTCCGTCCCCTTGCAGGTCCGTGAGTGTTGTATTGGTTGTACGCTTTTGTATTTGCCTGACCAGTTGCCCAGAATTTGTTGGGCCTCTGAGGCAGCATCTGTTTGGTTCTTTTCTCATACATCTCCAGGTGGTGTTACCAGGTAGGAAATCTGTTGTTCCTCTTCTCCCCTTCTTCCATTCCTCCCTCCTCCCCCCACAACAATGATCCAAATTTCTTTTCATTTTTAATTATATAGGTGCCATGACTGTTTTCAAGCACATACTAAATAAGGACTGGAGTAGTAAGGCACCATTAGGGACTTTGTGGTAGTTGTGTGTTAGTGGCTATGGGATTTTGCGTCCCAGCAGGATGTTGCTGACTTCGGTTCTCTGCCAATGCCTGTGGTTCTTACGGAGCAGCTGAAAGGGGAGATCCCCCTGCTCTGCTGGAGGAGCCAAGTGAGTTAAGCCTCTCTGTGTCCCTTGCTCTTGGACTTTGCTCCTTGCAGAGTTTTCTAAAAGAGAGAGTTCCATTTCAGTGAAGGTGCAGGAATTGTTTGGTTTATAAAACCCATGTAAGAAATGCTGAATCTCATTCATGCAGTGGGGTAGGCTTTTAAAGAAAGGGGATTCCTAGCTGTGATATTACTCTGGCCTCTTGCCGTGATGTGTGTTGTACTTGTTTAGCTGCCAGGGACAGGCTGGGAAGAAGCTGAATGAACTTTGAAAGTTTCAAAATTCATCTAATTTATTAAAGAATATATTGATTCCAGTGAGTTCTTTTTGTTAATTTTTTTTTTTTCACATTGGGTAAGAAGTCTTCAAATTACTGCCATAAAGTCATGGAGCAGTAAAGTCATGCTTCAAAGCAGTACCTATTTCAAACTGCAGCTGAACTACCATATGCCAGACCTGATTGCCTGCTGCAGCTACTCTGTAAAATTATTATGCAGCAGTACATCCTTGGCAAGCAATTATTAAAAAATGCTTTTGTGGCGTTTTTTTAGACCTTTTAAAGTAGCTTTTTCTTTTCCACGTTAATGGAAAAGACTTAAAAGTATTAAACAATGTCAGCACTGGGAATTGGTCAGATGATACAAATGAGAAGACAGCATTGGGCACCCAGAGAGCTGGTTGTAGCCTCAGGGTTTGTTGGTTGTGAGCTCCCACCCACTTTCAAACAAATACTCAAAACTAAATGGAACTTATTAACGTTAGTTTGTCCTGCTGAGTTGAAAACAATCTGTCTAAATGTAATAAACCATAGTAGGTATCAAAGTTAAACCACTTCTAGAGGCAGAATCAAATTAAAGTGAATTGAAACAAGTTGGATCAGCATGAAGTGACTCTGTTTGTAAAGAGTACTTTGCATTTCTATATCTTTTCACAGCCATAATTGAGAGAAGAATATAGGCGACTTCACTTACAAAGCTGCTGTTTGCTTCCTCCTTTTGCCCTAAAGCAAACAAAATAGGCAGGCTACCAATTTGGAATCTATTGAATGAACCCAAATGACTTACGTGCTGTTTAGTTGTCATGACAGCAAGGCAAATAGATGTGTAAAGATTAGCCAAACAAAAAGGCAAAAACCTTGGCCCTGTTGTAAGGATTTGGAAACACGGTTAGTAGTTCATCAATTGTTGAGGCTGCAGGATAAAGGCATGTAGGAAAAAGCAAGCTGAAAGTAAAATGCCTCATCTGTGAGAGGTGTAGGAACGGGGGGATTCTTGGGATAAAGTTTTGAGTGTTACTGTCATCTCGTCATGACTCTTCCGGTTTCTGTTCCATTGCATCTTCAATATGTATTGAAAATCACATTAACAAATACCAAGGATGTGAAGGAAAGCATGTTAAAGAAGATTAATGATCATGTAAGCGTAATGACTGAGACACTGCCCTCTTTTGCGAAGATGTATCTGAGAAAGGTGTGAGTGAGGACATGAGGTTTCTTATTTGATCACATTTAAAAAAATCTGAGAAATTGTAGACTTCAGGACGACTACAGCAATTATTGTCAACCAAGACACATGTAGTAAGAGACTGTCTTTGCCTCAAAAAGCTTGCAGAGTGAGTACAACAGCCAGGCAGCTCATGCAAAGGAGAAAAATTAAACTTCATCCATTTAGAAGGGAGGATGAAACACATTCCCTGAAACCACAGTGTCTGCATGGAAATAGGATGTGAATTTGAGGCTCTGCTGCTCCCAAGGTTTTGCTGACGCAGGTGGTTATAGGTGAAGAAGGACTGTTGTCATATATCTTACTCTAGAGTCTGTCATGGAATATGGGCCCAGGGCTTAACAGAGAAAGTCCAGATGGATTGAGCCTTTGGTCTCCTGTCACTGCCTGGAGGTCTGATGTACTTTACTTGGAAATTGATAAATGGAGTGGTAGAGAATTGTTGCTGTGATATGAATTATTCCCACTGTTATTAAATAATAAACATGACCACAGCAACCTACTCAGTCTCTACACTGGATTCCTTCTGTGGCTTAATCTTGGTAATGGCTTCGTATTTGAACTACATCATGTCATGGGTGAGCTGTGGGCCGCTGAAGAAAAGGACAGCAGAAGGAAGTTGGTAGATTGATACCATATCATGTGTATCATAAAGTAAGGAGTAAAAAGCCCTAGGAAATTATATTTCTTAAGTAATGCAATCAGAATTGCACTTAGACAGAGAAGATTGCTTTGTATTTACTAGCTGTGTTTACTGCTTTTTCTGATGTGCCTAAATGGGAAAAACAGGTATTTGGAAACTTCAGGGAGTGGAAAATGGAGTTCTAGACCCAAATCTGTACAGTTGCTTTTGGGAATAACGCAACAAAATGAGTGAGCTTGATTTGCTGCACAGCAGATGCCAGGATTATATGATGTGGAAGGAATTTTTTACTTTTAAACCCTTTCAGTGTGATGAAATGCAGGGAAGAGGAAGGAGGGGCTGACATAAGTGCCCTCGTTTTTTTTAACCTCTTCTGTGCTCTGAATCCAGAGATACCAGCTGATTCATGCAAGCACAGCCCATCTGCGTAGGTGGACTCTAGCAAAACAGTAATTAAATGTAGTGTGTTTTCTGGACTAGAGCTAAAAGGGAACAGAAAATAATACTATTTATTCTGTGGTTTAAAGCCGTACTGCTATAAACAGAAAATGCAGCAGAGACCTGAGTTTGCATGAAAATTGATGAAGAGTACTGTGTGGCTTCTTTTGTATTTATGCATTATTTAAAACAAGTTTAGCAGACTATAAAGCTTTTGATTATAGTCAGCTTGTAAGTGTGTTCTGCTACCTTGTGCAGCATCTGAAAATAAAATGGACCAGCAGTTGTTTTCAAAAGCCAAAGGTTTTCAAGACCAGCTTGTGGGAGGAGCAGATGGTATTTGGGCATTGTGTTGTGATCTTGCAGTCCACACAGTGCCATGTTGGGCTGATTTATGGAGATCCATTTGCAGAGGCATCATAGTGAACTGCTTCATTGAGAGAAGAAATGTTTGAATGAACTCTTGCCTTTTGCACTGCGTTACAAAATGACAAGAGTATTTCAGAGCCTTTATTAAAACAAACTGGTGTCCTTTGCAAGCAGTGATCCTTCTGTTAAGGAGAGTTTTCTGTATGGGTTGTGATAAGGTGAAAAGCCGCGCGGGTAAGGTTCAGCCCCAGGTTTTTATGGTGGGATCACGCAGGACCGTGTCAGTCGCCAGTGGAGGGCCTGATGAGCTGGCAGCTCAGGTGTGCTTCTGCTGTGCGAAGGCCCAGCGTGCTGCCATGGCACCACCTTTCACTCCAATGCCCGCTTGTTGTGCAGCTGTGAAAACTCAAGCAAAGTGAAAAGTGTTCCCGCTCCCCTGCGGACAGGGCGCTGCCCCCGTCACCCCCCCACCTCCCCTCCCACCCGTGCCTGCATGCAGCCCTGCTTCGGGCGCCCACAGTGTGTTGCGATGGGAATGGACATTTAAGGTTGGCCAGGAGGGAGATGTTTTTCTTGGCTAATTTAGAGAGGGTCAAAATACTTCCTTGCGAAAGGGAAGGGGGGGAGCCGAACTAAAGTAGGGACAGCAGTGAAACCCCAGGTGACAAAATCTTTGCGGTGTTTTCCTTTCAGGAACTAATAAAGCTCCTCGTGACTTCATATTCAAAACCTGTTGAACCTGTTGGCAAGAACAGAGCCCTAGATCCTCCTTGCAGATGGTTTGTTTGTTGCTACCAACTGCATTTCAATTGCCTAGTGATAGTGTTTGTTTTCTTGGAATTTGCTTTCTGGTGCAGGGTTTCAGCGGTGACTCCTGACCACAGCCCTGCAAAGGCAGAGTTGCTGCGGGCCAAGGTGCAGCGGGGCTGCGGGCACCCCACCAGCCCTGTCCTGCCCCGGGGAGGGCGATGGCAGAGGAGGGGGTGGCTTTGAAGGGGCTGAATGTGGGAAAGGGGGCTAAACTGCAGTCGCTCTCCTGCTGGCAGGCATGGTCAGCGTTAAACCCGTTGCTTTTATAGGAACAGGCTGACCTACTTATTAACGCATTGTATTTCAGTGTTCAGCTAGGGCTGTCTGCCCTGGAGGGGTTGTGTTTCTGACCCTGCTGAAACTCGGGGCCCCAGCCCTGTCCGAGCCTTACTGGGGGTCTTGGGCAGGGCATGTTCGTGTGTCTGTCTGGTAGCGAGGAGCTCTGGAACCACGGCAGTGGGCACTACACACTTATCCGTGTGGAAAAAGGGAAAAAGCCTGCTGGAAGGACTGACACATGCCAAAGAGGAACAGGAAAATAGAAAGAAAGGAAAATTGGAGGGGAGTGATGTTTAAATATTATGAAAGGTTTTGACTAGAAATGTGTTTTTAGTTGCATTCTGTGGGGTAAAGAGGGGCAAGCTACTAATGGCAATAGCTGTGGGTACACTTAGACTATCTGAAAGGAAAATTCTTTTGCCAGCTTGTGAAACTCAGAGGTGATTGTAGTCAGCTGCTCTTCCCTAGCTGCATTTAGAAAGCGAGGTAAGGACTGGTTTGATAAGAACACTTGGAAACAAGCAAATTTGGAGAAGACTAAACCTCTGTGTGGGGTCAGTGAGGAGCTTCCTCTAGATTTGGTCAGCTGGTGGCACTGTGGTGATGTAAGAGCTGTGCATCTCACCTCATGGAGACCATGGGAGGCAATCCTGCAGCTCTTTCCAACCAGGGCTTTGGTCTGTTTTAGCACATCCAGATTTCTGTGAGCAAACGACAAAAGTGTGGTGGTGGAGAAGATGGGACAAAACTAGAAAATGCCCTTTCTGTGGCACACTTGCTTCCGCCTCTGCTCTGGGGGCCTTTAAGTTTTTCAGAGCTATTGGATGACCGTTTTGCTAGGCCAGCGGGAAGCATCTGCTCCATCTATCTGTAACAGTGTACATAGACCCTCTCTGTTGGTCTGGGTGGGATATATACCCTTACATGACTTCCCAGTAAAAATGGATTTGCTGCTCTGACAGAACCCTTCAGCTGCTTTAAAAGAAATTTTTCTGCTATGTTGTATAGAGGCTCTTATGAATGTATGTGTTTAGTTCCCAGCCTGGAAAGCTGACAAAATTGTCCAAATAGTCAAAGCTTTCTAAGAGGTTTCCTCCAGTTTTGCCCCCTGAAAAAGCTGTGACCTCCTTCTGTAACGACATTGCAGTGTAGCCTGAGCTTTGAGGACCATGGAAGGTGGAGTTCATGTAGGATACACACTCACCCAGAGTGTTATCACAGGTTTTGCCACAAAATTCATTTTTCTACCTTTTGTGCTTTTTCTCCAGTGCTTTGTACGCATGGACATGTCTCTTTTTCTTTGATGTACACATATACCCTTAGTCAAACCACTTAATCTAAAAGTTTTAAAAGAAAATAAAAAATTTCTGTGTTTAAATTCTTGAGAGGCACTCTGCTATCATAATGATAGAGCTGTAGGATTACCCAGAGATACAAAATGACAGACATCATAGTTAATACTCATCAGCATCCTTTCTAGCAATCTCAAAGCAGTCCCATCAGTAAAAAGCCTAAGCAAGCTGTGCTGCATTATCGTGATTGAGGGCCAGATCAGATTCAATATTGCTGGCTGACATGAGGAGTAGAAAGGAAGTCTTCACACTTCTAAAACTAACTTTGTAAATAAGCTCTTTCTAACATTGCAAATACATCCGCACGCTTCTGTTAAAATACCCAGTAATGATGTGAGAACCAGCCTCAAACATGTTTCTAGATACTTTGCCTTGGTACTATAAGGAAGGGAGCTGCTTACGTTCATCCCTGATAAAGGAAGATGTAGCTCAGTGCTTTCCCAGCATTAAGCGTGGGGGTTTGTGAATTCCAGGCCCTTCCCAGCCAACATCAAGTCTAGCAACATTGATTTTTAATCAGGCATAATTACCACTGTTAGTCTCCGCTGAAACAAGTGATACAACATACCTCTAGCCATTTTAAGGCTTTACACTGTTTTCCCTAACTGTATTATCATTGTGCAATCTAGATCTTGGTTTTCTGCACTAAGGGGTCCTGTAAATACCAGGTCTCTAACTTTACTGGAATTTCACTGACCATTTTGCATAAAATAGAAATATTTTCACTGGTGTTTTCCCAGTGGAAGCATATTTGTGGCTTTTATAACAAAGGCTCTACAAAGACTGTAATACATGCTATTAGCATGTTTGTTGTACCAGATGAAACGTTGCACCAGATTTATGGATAATTGTTTCTAAATTGGGGCATCAGGTATGTGTTAGGGGAGGGGAAGGGGTCCCTATAAGGTTTTCAGTTCTATTCCTGACGGCATGCAAGACAGCTGTTTGCCTATAAATGATGGCATTAAAAAGAAAAATAAGTAGGAGCTTTTTTCGCATTGCTTTTCTGGAGGTCCGGCACCCTTATACTTTGAGATTTTTCTACCCCCTGCTGGAGAAAGGGAGAAGCAGGGAGGTTCAGGGTGGCAAGAGGAGTCCTCAGCAGACACTGGGGTGCTTAGACACTCTTCATTTTCTGGCCATGAAGGGTGGCGAGATGGGTTGGGAGGGCCTCTGTGCAGTCCGTTTGACTCTCCCGTGAGAGGGCAGGCAGTCGTTAAAGATCTGTGCACAGAGAGCAGAGATGGTGAGGGGGACAAGACAAATGTCTTCTCTCTGTTTTGTTTTGTTGTAATCGATCTGATTACCAAACATTATTAAGATTTGTTTCCCCAGACAGCCCGTGCTTTGCTTTCACAGACACGCAGATCTGACGCACAGATCATACTAGTAAATTGAATTTGAGCTGGCAAGAGTTAGCATGAACTGTTTGCTATATGTACATGAAGCAGAACTCTCTAAAAGGCCAGAAAAATGTGTGTGCTGCACTAACAAGGTTACAGAAACTCGTGCTTAAAATCAGTAAACCAGCTCTCACTAGACATTGTTGAAATTTTGAAGTACAAAAAGAAATGTGGGGCATTTTTTTTCCTATTTGATTTTAAACACAAAATTGACAAAAAGACTTGATACTACAAGCAAGCCCTCTCTTTCTTCGTGGCAGCTTTTGTCCTGGCACCTGCTTGGCTGGAGCGATGGCTGTTCCTCCCTGGCAGGGACGTGGCTGCCTGGGGTGGGGAACTGCAGGGGAAATGAGACCTAGCACCATTTACAAGGTGGTTTCCTCTCTGGCCTTGCTGTATGCCCATGGGAATGGTGCAAAACACACTTGTGAGTCTTGTTAATGAAAGCACTGATTTTTTACAAAACTGTCCTGAGCTATAGTTAAGCAGTCCAGCTGTTCCAGTCTGGGACTGAGCCCTGCAGGGTGCTGGTGCTATTATCCACTTCCACGGGCACTACTCATTCTCTGGCTTGTATACACATATAAGTGTTTTCCTGGATTGCAGCCACAGCTCTCACTACTATCTGAATAAAGCTTCATTTCTTTTTTCTTGTTTTAAATATCCAATGACTTCGTTTAGGCACAGCCTGTGCAAGTGGTCGGTTTGGGTCCCTGTTCACCACAAAAACAGAACAGGACAACAGCCCCTTAGCTTACCCACTCTGTTTTGTGAAGTAAATACAGTTTATACCTTTCAGCTGAGGATCTGAAAGAGTTTGCAAAGGACTTCTGGTTGTATTCTGCCCATTCCTTACTCCTCTGATAACTTCGCCTGTCAGCTAGCTTCGATTCAGAGTCCAAGGAATTTGCTGCAGGGTCATTTGTAGTGAATCAGAGGTTGGCAGAAGTGGAATGCTGTGTCTCCCATTCTTGGGGTTTTTTTGAATTAAAATGTAACAGATAATAGTAAAAGGTTGTTTCAACTGTTTTGGGTAGAAAGAAGCTACATGATGGCAGTTTGGCATTAGAAGCATCCAAGGGGCCTGTAAACGCAACTTACCTGCAAAGTCCTGCCTTAGGGCTCGCTTTCTAGAGATGCAAGTCATTTATTCTTTCGCCACATTTCAGCTCATGACGTTTCATACTTCCTCTGTTTTTGAAATGTTTAAGTAAAAAATTCCAGTGAAGCCAATATTTAACTTACATGTTTGCTACTATAATAGCACAGATGGTACTAAATCTTTGCATTAGCACAGTGTCTACTGGAAGGTCTGAGATGCATATGCAACTGAATTCAAGAAAAATTTAAGTGAAAGCAAGTTTGATAGTTTTTTTTCAGGTTTGCAACGTATCTTCTACAAAATCTCTTCTATGAAGTGTTGAAGTAAGAAACAAAAAAACCCCTAATAACGAGGATGTAATGTTTAGTCTAAACAGTATTGCAATTGTTTTAAATAAATCCTATTGTTATGTATGCTATCTAAGCTAAGTTAAAGCCCCAACCTAACCTAAGGCTGACTAATTTCACTCTTAAAGACTCTTCAGTGTTCGGGCAGCTTATGTTCTCCGTTGCATTCAGCAGGAGCTTTCACTAAAAAAGGCCAATATGGTCTCAGAATATTGATTGTTGTAATTAGAAAGTAATTCTGCTACTCCATTGGTTATCCTGTAGACATCTGCCATGGGAATGTCAAGATCTTCAAAGGCTATCTTTGTTTTCTTATTTCATTATAATAATCCTTCCAAAATTATGTTACTTCTTACACTGCCTTACCATTGGCCTGCGTCTCATCTCTCAGCCCACTTGGGAGGCTCTCCAGCAAAAAAAGTTAAAAGGCTGTAAACACTAGATTCCTGCCTTTCTGTAATTTCCTTTATTTGGAAATTAAAGTAGTTTAGAAGGAATATTGCAGGAAGAGTGGAACTGGTTTTGTCAGATGATGGCAGTGTTGCTGGGGCTGTCTTCCTCCATTGATTTCCTTCTGAGAAGCAGAAGAACAGCTTGTTCCAGCCATGTTGAACATCACTCCCTGTGGAGGGTGCTCAGCCATCATCCACAGACCCGTGCGAGTCTTTAGCGTCTCTATGTACAGGCTGGAGCTGGCTTGCAGCAATGCAGAATAATGATTGTCAGTGCTCTGATGGAAAATAGGCTTTAGCCTGCTTCCGTTTGTTTGGTTAAGTTTGTGTCTAGTCCTGTTTGTCTTTAATGGGGATACACTTGCAAAAGATTGGCAAGGGAGAAGCTGGTGCCCCGGCAGGGTTTTCCAATGTGTTTAATAATAGGTTTTCAAAACTATTAATTCGATTTAGTTGTTTATTGATTGATTCATACTAGTGACTGTTAGTTGGTCTCAGTCTTAGGAAGAAGGGAAGTAAATGGTACAGACTCATTTTTCTTCATTTATAATGCACTTGTCTTGGTGTATGTGTTGGACATAACTCTACAAACAAAAAGTGTTCTGTTTTCTAAGGTGTGACTTTACTCAAGAGTTAGCGAGAACACACCTTCATTTATCCACTGTCCCTCCTGGGGAAAAACACCTAATCTAGAACTGGAGGACAAATGTGGGCTGGCAGTCATGGCTGTGTGGTGTGGAGTTTAACCCTGGCAGACTGCATGCCTGCCTGCCTGTGTACCTGCTAGTTGGTCATGCTTATACTGGTTTTTTAACCGTACTTCTGGGGGCAATTCTAGCTGTCCTGCCTACATCCGCACCTTGGAACCTGCGATTGCACAGCATACACCAGGGTGGGAACTGCTGGGCTCGCAGCCAGTTTTCCCAGCCCCGTCACAGCCCCTTAGGTTCACTAAGAAGACCCTGTGCACAGACTTCCCTAACCTGTGGGCCACCATCCTTCCCCTCTGGTTCTCCCAGTCCCCCATATACGAGGCTGTGCCTGCTGGCACCTTTCTGCACCTACCTGCCTGGACCCGCTCTGCTGTCCTGCAGAAAAAAGCAGAAGAGAGAAGGCAAGAGTCTGAACAGAAGTAGTTTATATGCAGGCATGGGAGTGCAGTGGGAGAAGTGAGACCACTTGCAAGCCAGGTCTCACGTGGCTTGCTCGCTGGCTTTCCTTCATAGTGCCGTGGTTCAGGTGCTACTGGATTGGCCTCTGGCCAGCTCCTTTTCATTATACCAGGAGTCTTGCTTACATGCTTAAGGCTGCTGCCACAGAGCTCAGGCTGGCTGTGTATGACAGCTCTGGGCTTACATCAACCCTCTGGACTGCACTGACTGTCAGATGAGGCTCCAGCTCTGTGCTGCTTTTCTCCAAGTGCAGATAGCCACTGAGCTTCAGGCATCCCGCCTGAGTTCAGCAACTCAGAGCACATCACCCCCTGGAAGCTGATAGGCATGGGTCCTGTGCGTCCATAGCACTGACTATAAGCTTTTTGCAGGTCAGTTTTGTCATGAAGTGGTATGAGGTCTGGTCCTGGAGTGTCAGACTGGTACTTCTGCAGGTTTATGCAGGTGAGCCTCCATGCAAATAAGTTTCCACTGGCAGAGTTCCGTCATGACTGGTTTTGTGCTCTTTCCCTCTCTGTCAAAGAGTTTTGCAGAGGGCTTACCTGCCCTAGAGAAACATAGTTTGGGAGACAGCTTCTGGAGAGTCCTTTTTCCTGGGTTTTGAGAGCAGTAACAATGCGTAAATACTTATGAAAACTCAACATTCAAACTTTTTACTTCGTTCCAGTTCCTGTTAGAAGACTTTTCCCAAAATACCATTGCTCAGTTGCCTAGAAGTCTTCTGGTTACCAGTCTGTCTTCAGCTGATGTTGCTTTACTGAAATTGTCTTTAAAGTTAATAGTTCTTCCTTGCTTTTCTGCCTGCATCCCATGGTCACCGCATTGCAATGATAGTATTACTACTTTTCTGCCTTTGTTTTGCTTAACTGAGCAAGCCAGACTCTCTGTTTTCTCTCCTAAAGTCGGTTTCCATGTCGGTTCTGTTGTCCAGCATGGAGTTTTAGCTTTTTGGGGTTTTTTTCAAAGAACAAATCTTTCTCAGGATACAAGTTGGAGCAGGCAATTCGTGCAGTGACTTGCAGAAACTGCAGCCTCCTCCAGGTTGAAGTCTAGAGTTCCTCAGCCCAGTCTGTTTCCCAGAGGTTCCACAGGAACCACTTAGTTCATCAAAACTTGCTCTTCGGAAATCATAGATCTTAAACAAAATTAGACTTGCTGTTATCCTTCCTACTTAATCTAAACTGAATCACTTTGTGGTCCTCTGTTCCAAAGTCATCCTCATTACTTAAGATAAAGAGCAGAAAATAATCTGTTCTTGTTCATTCAGCAACGTGGATAAAGAAACTTGTTAGCTGTCATGTCCAGGAATAACTGGCCTTGCCATGGCTAATAGCATTTGTTCTCCAATCTGTACTGTGAAGTTAAACTCCCATGTTAACATAATTCTCATTTCTTTAATGATAAAGAGCTCTATGTAGATCCCTGTCTGGTGCAAGAAGTCAAGAGCAGACCCAGTGTCTCCCTCTTAAAAGTCTTCTTTGGCCATCGTTCTGTAACATTTCCAAACATTTTCTGTTCTCTTCTATTTCCAGAGTCTGCTGTTCCATTATTGCATGACAGCATCTTACCATATAAAACCCATATTTCTTTTCCTTGAAAAGCACAGACCTTTTGACACCTGTTTCAATAATAATTGCTGTTCCACCCTGTTTGTGAATTTTCCTGTAATAACACTAGTGCCTTGAGTTCCTCTTTTATTATGTCAGTCTGCCTGCATTATTAGCACACAGCTATTTTCGCTGCTGGGTTTTTTGTTCACCTTTTCTGCTCTTGTTTTTGGTTTTAGACTGCATCTGGCTCCCTAGTTAGACGATATACAGTCCTTTCATTGATGGTGTCACATGCCTGACCTCTTTTCTCACCATTAGTAGCATTTTTTTCCTTCAAATCCCTGAAATACCTTTCTCGGTGTTGTTTTCACATTTAGCTGACATTTTCCCTTTTGCTTTCTGGATCCTGAAACCATTGTGGAATTCATGTTCGCCTTCCCTTGCGGTGTTCATGCTGTGGGTTGTGCCATGGTGGTTCCACTAGCTGGGATGTTTGGCTGAAGCCCTCCTGAAGACTCATCTTGCAGTGAAAGTACCCAAGAGCCACCTTTTCCTGCAGAACCAGTGGCTGAGAGAAGGGAGGGGACTACAACAGTGACTTGGCCTATGCAAGATGCATCTGTTCTTTTCCAGTTGGCATGTCTTGCGGTTGCTGGACTGAAAGATATACTCGGTTCTCAAGGTCTGGTGGACATGAATGTATTTTGAAATAGCATGAGAAGGAAATGAGTACTTACAACAAACACTTGTATGGGACAATAAGGTATGGTTCATTTGGTCTTAACTTGTCAGAGTTTTGTAGAGGGCTTCCTCCTGCCAGCCATCCTCCTGCTTTGCTGGAAGAAAAACCTATTGTTAGCAGCAGGAACATTATGAAGGCTTGAGCAATGATGACCTTAATGTTCCAGTTAGAGATAACACACATCTGCATAACTGGGGACAAAGAGCGTGTGTGTTTGTGTGTATGTGTAGCCTTTGGTCAAAAAAAATATGTGTGCAACCTGTAAGGCTGCAAGGAATTACAGCCCTCATAATCCCATCTTCCACTATAGAAGCTGAGGCTGCAGCAGTCAGTTAAGAAGGTGGTTGAAATTCCTGATCACAGATTAGGTAAGTACATGATGGAACAGCACATTGTTTCTCTTCTGTGCTAGGCTCACTGGCTAGTGCTTTCTCCAGCTGATGATGTTTTCTGTTCAGTACTACAAGCTGCACAGGCTGGATGGAATCAAAAAAGACTTTACTGTTGCCTGTGTGATGGGTAAATTTTATTTTCACATCCTTCAGCACTGAAAATTAAGCTTGCCAGTAATGTACACCAAAATGAAAAATATTTTAAAAATAAAGGAACGAAACCAAAGCAAGCATCTCCGCTCTGTTCTTAGCAGAGAGTGTATTATAATATGCCATTTTTACGTGTAAGATGTATATCTTGTCTCTCTTTAGTCAGCTGTCTCTTAGAGGGTTTTTATCTTGCACTGGTAAAATATGTGTCAGTGTTGTGAGTCTATCTTTCAACAGTTAATTGATCTTAGTCTTTACTACTGAGATTAAAAGTTAGGATGGTATGTTTTGGTTTCATACAGCTTTCCAAATGATAGGTGAACCTCTTTCAGTTTGTGCATGTGCAAGACTTTCTGTAACTCTTTCTCCTACCGTTCTTTTTGTTAAAGCTAATATTTTTAACAAGAATGTATTTCATAACTGTTCATACAGTTTTTCAGCTGATAAAATGGTATCATTAGAGAATGGAGATTGTATGTAGCTTCATGATGATACAAATTTAACAAAATAGAGGAGCAGGAAGAAGGTTTCTGTTACAAATGTTCTGTATTTTTTAAAATTAGACCTCTCGGAATAATTTGTGCCGTAGCTTACTTGGCAATGCTGGAAATGAACTTACAAAACAGGAAAATTTATTGGTTCATTTAGACCCGTACCTTTCTTCTTCTGTGTCTCGTATTAGATCCTTTCAAAGGAGTGGGAGAACCACTGTCACTGCCAGACCAGTTTTGTATTGTTAGTGAAATTGCTTCCTCCTGGCCTCTATTACATAGCTTCCAAAATTCTCATTCTTGGTCTTTCGTGCACTGTTGTTGAAGTATGAATACAATTTCTTGTTTCTTCCAAAGATCTTGGTTCTGCATCCTATTGGTTTACCATACACTTCCACAACTATTCTGTTTATTTTAAGAGCTCTTCTCAACCTTATTTAAATATTTCAGAAGAGGACTCAGTGGCATGCTACACCAAGGAGTTTGACAGAGTTACAGTACTTACAGTTCTCTTCAGGTATTTCTTTCTATCTTGCACGTTGCAGTTTTATTTTAACAGCTATGTTCTTATTCTGTCATCAGACAAAATAAATTAAATACGTGGCGGGGGAGGGGAGCCTTCACTCTATTAATTATCCTCTGTCTTTGACCTAACCTGACTCATACCAAGGTTAGCCATTATGATGTGGGAAGGGAAGAAGCACATCTATTAACAGACGAGTTAAGTAGGGGCAAGCTGCTGTTTGCTCTACTGCAGTTTAATAAGCCCGAAGGTAAAAGGTGGAAGACAGTGTTGCTTTTGCAACATCTTCCTGCTGCTGAAAATTGAAAATATTGAAGAAACAAGTCACAAAAGATGTGTAGGAATGGGATGTGCTAGGAATTGGGGCAGGGAATAAAAAGACTGATCTTGTGGAAAAGGAATAAACCGGACTTCTGTCTCCTGAGTCCCGTGGCAGTAAGTTTTATGTATTCCAGCTAGAGCAGAGCATTTGAATGGAAAAAGCAGTGGAGGATGCTGAGGCAGAAGTAGAAGGGGCTGAAAACTAGCATACTGAATGGTGAAGTGAAATTCTTTACAAAAATAGTTCTATTTTAGATGTAGTAACTTTAAATTAGAAGAAGATCTTATAAATTCCTTCCTGATGAGGTAACATGGCAATGGTTGTAGTGTACAGATGGTGCAGTTTATTTACTAACTATATTTTTTACATCAGTTGGCAGTAACATTTTAGTAGTACCTAAATATGCATCTTAAGTGCCTCTCTCTAGGCATCTGTGCTGGAAAATTCAGGCCATGGATGCGCTGAACTGCTTCAACTGCCATTTTCTTTAAAACTGTATAGTATGGTTGTAAAAATAAATACCTTCTAGCAAAATCAAGAGGGACTGTGTTATCCAAATCTTGATTACAATTTCGTTGGAAGGTGATGGATTTGAAGCATTCAGTGAAATGAGATCAAAAATAGGAACAAAAATATCAAAATAATGCAAATTATTGTAAAACACTTCCTCTTTTATGAAATGAACTCAGATTGGAGATCACAACATAATAAAAGGACAGCTGTCACGTACAGCTTTCTCAGGTTTGTTTTTAATTACTTCTTGTCAATTCTAGAATGAACAGTCTGCTACCCAGGGGTTATCCTCTGCATTGCTGAATGTTTGTATGTAATCTCATGTCAAAATGTTTCATGCCTACTATTTCACCACTTCACATGTCTGTGCAGAACAGATTCAGATCTATACAGGTAACATGCAGAGTCAAGTTTGGCTTAAAGCTCATCTTGAGAATATGCACTCGATCCTAATTCCACGAAGTGATAAATTGTGGGTTAATTCCTCTGAAAGAACTGGGTGCTGTTTACTGATTTGGTGTTCACTTTTGAACACTTCACTGAATAGAGGCTTGAATCTGAAGTGCAGCGAACAGGCCTGCCATGAGGTTTGAGACTTATCCTTCCTTGGTATTATCTTTGTCAAAAGAAGTTTTGACTTTGAAAGCAATGCTGGCAAAAATAACAGTAGGCTCCCACTGTAAGGGGAGGTACTACAGCTGTGGTGGAGTTCCTGCCCTCTGACGGCTTTGAACTGCGTTGTGAGTTCATGTAGGTGCTTGAGGTTTCTTCCAGGTCCTTTCTGATACCCTGTGAGGGACACTTGGAGGATGAGAGACCAAGCACTGAAACTTCAGAGTAGCGTGAAGCACAGAGTCTAGACAGCAGTTGTTTGTTAGGGAGAGCTGTGGCTGCTGGAAGTTTTTATCACTTTTTGTCACTCTCCAATGTTGCCTGTTTGAGACTTTGACATACTCTTCCTTCTTTGTATAACACCTGCAAGCCTTCCTTTTCTTTGTTGATCCTTACTTTCCTCTTTCACTGGGAAAGCTGGGCATCTTCTGCTTTCCACTAGCAAAAAATGAACATACAGTTTGTGTATGCAGTCAGCTCACCACTTTAATTAGCAAAAAGAAATCGGAATGCATTCATTTAAATACTTGATTTTCTAAATTCTGAAATTTTGTATGTAGTTATTTTTAACTGTGTTTCCTAGGGAAAGATGTTACTGCAATCATTGTTCACTAACCACCCACTGTTAATAACTTCAGTCAGGAGTCTTTGTGTTCATCACACACTTCAGGTAGGGCAGATATCTCAGTTATGAAATCCACAGCTTCACAAATGTAGACAGGCAGCTTGAAGGGAGAGGATCCAGGTACCAGGCCGGTCGGGCTGCCATACACAGTCAGCCCTTACTGCTAGAAGTGAGAGGATCTGCATGGAAGAGACTTCAGAAAGATGCCAGCTGTGGGGAAGGGGCCATCAGCATGGGGGCACTGGTGGGTACCAGGAGTCTAAGCAGGAAATGCCAGCCCAAACAAAGGCACCATTCGTTCACCTGCCTTCAGTGCTCTTCCTCATGACTACTTTCCAGCTCTTCTTGACATCTTTCTCAGGAGAACACCTCCAAATTGCGAGCATGAATGCTGCGCAAGAATGAACTGGCCTTTCAATTTGCCCTCAGACATTGCTCTGGACCTCTTTGTGTGGTCCCTGACTTCTGGCCTTCGGCTCTTGTCTTCCTTATGCAACCAGTCCCTGCTTTTTCTTTTCTCTCTGTGGAAGGACAACAGAAAGCACATTGGCCTGGATCCTACTGGCGCCACCCTGGGTCCATGTCCCCAAGCCCTCTTACCTCTGCCAAGGCATTATGGAATAGTGCTCTCGTTTTTTTCAATATACCAACAGAAACCGAGCTAGACACCACAGCAGGGGTGGATGGGCTTGAATCACAGTTGTGCTTTGGAAAACAGCAGCTGTGGATGCAGTCGTGTGTTGTAAGCAGCTCGTGTTCGTGTCATGAAGTCATTACAGAAACATGGTGGTACCGTTAGTGGTCCAAAGGCTAAGAATGCACCGTCCAAGATAAAACTACTTGCATCAATTTTATCTCAAAGCACAGTTTGTTACATGAACAAAAGCCGCAGTCAGCAGGAAACCTGTTTTTTCTGGTTGTGTCCTTTTATTCTTGCAGCAAAATTATCATTGTGCTACAACGTTACCCAATGGTGGGACCTATTTAAAGTAAAACAAGAAAACAAAATTTAGGAACAGCTGATAAACAAATGCTGAAGTTGGCTGTATGAATTATACAATAAATTCAAGTTTTAACAGTCTGCTATTCAAGTTCTAACAGTCTGCTGATTTTATGGTATGAAGGAGATGGACAAATTCTGCTTTGGTTTGGCTTTATTTCTCAGGTTTCTTTGCTTTTTGTCTTGCTTTTTAATGTTAGATAGATTATGCTTCTTCAGTTTAACTAAGGGGAAACTCTTGCGGTGTGGGCAGTGTGGTGTATGGACCCAGTTCGGCAGTGTGGCACGTGGTCAGGAGTGAAGCTGTTTGGAAATGGCACTTTCAGCATAGATGCTTGCAGCAGAAATACTGCTTTTGATGTATCTTCAGACTTGGAAGATGAATATAAATTGGTAAAGCTGCTTTTCTCAGTAGTCTTCTGGTGACTCTTGGAAAAGGATAAAGGATATGCTGACCTGTCCAGCAGACAGACAGGCACCTGCTTTCCAGTATGTGGGCACCTTTTATACTAGTTTAGTCTGCTGCTGCTTCAACTTCAGCTTTACACCCACTGCACTGTTGCTTTGTTTACTGTTTCAGCAATTAAATAGTAGAGCAGCCATTAGAAGTGTGTTTCCAGCTATTCACAGAAAAGTAGTACGTACTTAAACTAATAAAAATCCCTTTTTTTTCTGTAACTGGTCAAGTGAATTTCTGTTTTGCTGAGCAGATAGTGAAATCCTCTCTACATCATTTGCATTGTTAATAAATTGCAGGGCTTTATACCACGTCACATAACTGTAAATAGATTTGAAATGTATAAAGGTACAGTATACATACAGTTTTAACAGTGAGAAGTAATTTTCTGACATAATAGCCAAAATGAAGTGCCACGAAGCTATTAGTAGTAAATTGAATTTTTTGGTATGTAATTTAGTATAAATACTGACAAGCTGAAAAAAAACCAACCCAAACAACAAATGCATACTCATTAGTCATTCAGTTTAGCAGCGCAGAGGCAGCAGTCGGCCAGGGTGTGCATTTTTATGTCTGCTTCAATTGCACACTTCATTTATCTGGACATGGCATAGGCGGCTTTCTCTGTCACACAGCATCACTGCACGATTAGCAAGTTGTGCCCCGGGGCAGCTGGGACGCTTTGCTGGGGCAGATGTTCTTTTCAGCTTATTCAGTGTCCGTTGTGGGGTTGTTTACTGTTGTCATAGCTACCTACATTTCCATAGCAGCCGAGCTGCTGTGTGAAGCAAGTGAATATAGTTACAAAAGGATCATATTTTGTTCTGTCTCTGTAACTTACCATCTGTCAACTGATTGTTCATGATGGATTCAGAAACCAATTTAAGAATAACAGCGGCCAGACGATGATTTTTGCTTATATTAAAGTGACAATGGATGAGGATGCAAATAAGTTGGTGCTTCAATGAAATGCTGGTTTCTTCCCGTTCCCCCCTTAACTGTAGCAGCTTGGCTTCCAACACTTTCTCAAACGTTGCTGAAATCTTCATTGACAAATCAAAATGACCAAGTGTCATCTTCTGTACTTGCTCAGGTATAGGTGTTTCTTACGCTTTCCCACTCTACTGTCAGCTCATCGCTGTGTGTTGCTTCCAAATTGTGATGTTGCACCTGCTTTCACGGATCCTTTGTAATGAAATCTAAATACTCTCCACAGAATTAAACAGCAAATTCATGAGGCTAACAGCAAAGGTATCATGCACACATGACTATGGTGTAGTGACATTCATCATTGCACTCTCCTTAATAGTAGCACTGGGACCACATGCAAGTTTGGGGGTAAATTCAATGTGTGATCAACAAGCCCTCTGAATAATGAACTCTGAAACTTTTTCACTGCAGAGATTTGGTTGAACCTATAGTTTAGCAACGGGGGCAAGAAGATTAGCCCAGTTGTAAATAATGTATTTATTGGTTGATTTTTCCAGATCCTGACATTGATGCTGCCACTGCCATGATGCTTTTGAATACTCCCCCTGAGATACAAGCAGGTTGTGAGTAGATATTTCTATAGCATATAGCAACATAGACATGTAAAGCTCATATTCTCTTTTATAAGTATACAGCGTACCAGATAAAAAGAAGGGTTTAATGAAGAAATATAACTTCCCTTGTAGACCCTTACACTTCCTTGACCCTTACATGAGTATAACTTTGTGATTCATATTACATTCTTTGTTACATGAATAATAGTAATCCATGATCTCTAATGTAAAAGAGGGGTTATTGTTATTCATGACACACACATAATTGAGTAAGTTACTATTATCCATACTGATAGAAAGACCTGGGGCAACAGCCAGGAGAAAGGCAGGGAGAGCAAGAAAGCGAAGGGTACATGGCATATGGTTTTGTTTTCATTTTGTTTTGATTTGACTCCCATCGTATGAGTTACCACAGCCATCTGGATACTTTTCATTCACTTGGGCACTGTTTCAGCTCCTTCCTTGCACACAGCATGCCCGTTTTGCTTTTTTGCTCTTGTCTGATACAAGGCAATGGGCAGGCTCCAGGGAGCAAGGAAAGGTCTCATTTCCTGCCAGTACTGTCCTCCTTGTGCTGTGACCAGACCTGACGTTTTGATGCTGCGTATTAACAGAGCACTGAAGGGCCTTTGGCCCCCACTGTACTGGGTTGTGCAAATAGTGCAGCAATCGTCCTGCCCCACAGAACTTGCAGTCAAGGTATTAGAGGAATCCATAGAGCAATACAGCTGCACAAAAGCAGGGAGTACAAGAAAACAAATGTATCCCTGGTCAGCAAGCACGGTAGTAATGCCAAGTGACAGGCAGCTCTGAAAAATAAAAGCAGAAGTTAAAATAGAAGCCATTATCAAGCCTGTCTAGCATCACTACTATTGTTCTAGCTTGGGCAACCAAATCCAAATTCCAGGGGAAGTCTTGATTTGCACTTTGATACTCTGCCTGGGGAAGAGAGTCGGTTAACATCAAAGCATTTCCTGTGCAGCTGAGGAAAGCTATTGTCAGCCTGCTTTGTGACCCTGCCAGAGAAATACCCCTTGAGAAGCTCCTGTTGGGGAAGAGTGTGATGTACCGAGAAACTGGCCATTCTGGAAAGAGGGAAGAGTGGTCCTTGTCCTCCTTTCCTAAACAGCCTTCATGGACTGTGCGCAGTAAAAGGCAGAACAATCCCAGTTATGTGTAGGTAGGAAAAGGGAAAGATTTTACTGGGGAGAGGAGGTGGTGTTGGGCTTACTGGGAAGAATAAAATGAGAGATCTTCAAAGGTTCAGAAATTTAAAGAAGTCAGATTTGTGGGGCAGAGAAAAGGGGGGAAAAAATTGGGGTAGAATGAGAATACAGGATAAAAGGGTATGTGAGAGAGAGGAGACATAAAGCAGTATGTGCACGGAAAAGGATAGGGAAAACGCAGAATAATCTGAACTCCTGGAGGAACTGGAGAGCAGGAGAAGACTATAGACAAGAAATGGAGGAGATCCATAGTAAGCTGCATATACTAAACATACTGTAGAATCTTATCACATGTGTGTGTTTGCCAGCATTGCAGGTGTTTGTGTGGCAGTGGAGAGTGGGGCACTATCATTTCATAGAGATCATAGCTGTATTAGTTTGTAGAGGCGCTCTGAGGAAGGAAATTCTAGCCTTCTATGGGTTTGGCATATCTCTGCCCTCATGTCACCTTCCCAGTGGGCTGCTGCATCAGGACGTCAAAAGTGAGAGGGAGATGAAAGCAGAAAGATGGCTCCTCGCTCACATTGCTCCCTCCTTGATGTCTGTAAGTAACGAGGCCTTCCACTGTACCTTTAAACTGAAATGCAGGGTCTGCTCAGAAGTTCATGAATCCTTCCAAACATTGGGTAGAATTGGCTGGTGCCAGGAGGAAAGGGCAGAAGTTTTTATTGTAACTTCAGAGGTCCTCTAAATTACAAAGGAGACATATTTTTTTGTGTGTGTGAATGGATACCTGAGGAAGTAAATTAGCCTGTCCTCTGAATTGCAGTTGGGTCTCACTTACGGACCGTATTAAGAAAATCTTAGGCAACTTAAAGCAGATTAATTACTGCTGCACATTGAGAAACAGTTGTATGAAAAATCACATTTTAAATTAGTTTTCAAATAAAAGGCAATTGGGCTGCAAAAATCCCATTGCAATGCTGAGCATCATCTAGAATCTTGCAGTTTGTTCTCTGCTCGGTTGGTGACTATAGTGGTCTGCGAATGATCAGGGCAATGAGTGTGCTGGTACTGTTTGATCCCTTGAAAATTCAGAGTTCTGTTCGTCATATCGGACTGTGGTGTCATACATGTGCTCAAGCCATCAGGACTGCAAAATGCCCCATCTTCTGAAGACAAGATTTGAAGAGGGAGGGACATAGTTTACAGTTTGGCCACAGGTGTTAATGGGTGTCACAGGGTGAAAACATCCTTTTGGTGTGAGAGTCTGACTCTGAATGTGCCATTACTTCCACAACAAAGATGGTCGGATGGAGGCAGAACGCAAGTGTCATTTCACAGTATGAAACTTGACGAGTCAGAAAGTTTAAAACCCCAGTCCATTAAGGCCTTTGCCTGTCCTACAAACATTTAACCATCATTGTGAAACATGGGTACCTCCAAAGTAGATTCACGTGACAGTCTGGATTCATGTTTGTGTGAACGGTTACATGTGTTGGCTTTTGGCTTTGAAGGCATCTTCTTGGATTAAAAGCTACCTTTCGAGCAGGATAAAAATCCGTGCTTGTTTAGGCAATGTGGGTGCTAAAAGCATCTTTAAGATGAAGTTAGCTACAGCCATCATTCAAAGTCACATTAAAATTTATTCTTTCAATATAGTCTGTCAGAAAGGAATCCCATCTCAATGGTATTAGAAAATCCAGAGTAAGCTATTCCTCCTTTCTAACAGATTAATTAATTAGCTTTACGGTTTTAAATGACCCTTTAAAATTCCATACACGAGTGAAACACTGCTAACAACCACACGTGAATTCTAAAATCAGCTTTTGCTTTTATGTGAAATCTTAAAATGGTGTCTGAGCTGGCAGAAACATTGCTTACCATTTACCCCAATCACACCATGCTTTAGTTTTCATGACAAAAAAAAAAAAAAAGAATAAAAGTAAAACGCTGTTATTAGGTTTATTTTGTGTTTGTGGGGGTTTTACTTCATAAGCGTACAAAATTGATTGTTCACAGTGTCACTAAAGGTTGGAAATAATGCAATTATGTATAGTTGGGGTGTTGACATCAAAAATCAATTTCTAAAATATTAACACTTTGCAGTATTTTCACAGACCAGGTATTTCTAGATTGTAACTAAAGGCAGAATTTCAAAGTAGCCAGCTCGGTCCGAGACTACTGAAACACACAATCCACCTGGCACGAAGAATAAAGCATGAAAGATACTGTGATATGCTAAGAAAGGGCATGTAGGAACATAGTTCCAATACTTTATTTGCTTCAGTTTATGGAAGTCCTTGTATTTCATCAAATTTTATATGGTTTGATTATGTTTAAAAAGAAACAGCGACTGAAACTCCTGCTTTCTTCAGTAGCAGCTATCACAAGTTACAAATACTTTGGATTTCATTAGTAGCCAGTACATGAATATTAATTCCAAAATACATGACTTGCATTGAAAAACTGTATTTTGACCTGCAGGGTTCAAAAGATACTGGCTGGGCCATCTTGGGCAAGTTGCGTCAAATTTCTGGGCCTGTTTTCCCTGATAGGAATCTAATTCACAGAGAGAACAGAGGAAAAGGAGATGGTGAACAAATGGTAAAGCTCAATTTAGAAGTCATGCCTACTAACTCAGTGAAGCCCATGGGTTAGTTTTGTACAATCATTAAAATTTTCAGTACTTCAGTTCTTACCAATGTCTTGAAAGTAAATGTTACTAGCTGTCACTCCAGTGTAGCATTCACAGCTCTGAAGAGTGTAGCGTCCTGGGCATGCCATTTAGCCTTGCCAAACCATTGTGTTTTGCCATGAATAAAATGGAGATTGGTTTTGGTGGGTTTGCAGTGTCTTTGGACTTCCTGACTGTCACTGTAAGCATGTTCGGTAGCAATACCATCTTAACGGGTGAGGTCATTCTGAACTCAGAACCATTTGCTCTTCAGGAAGGACCAGTAAGAAGGGAGTGTGCGTAGTGCGTTACTGCTACTGCTAGTGAAACAATGCTGTGGTCAAAAAGATCATGCTGGAAATCTTGATTTAACTCAAGAAGATCTTCACTCAGCGATATTGTACATAGCTTCGAATTCATGAGTAATCCTTTGCCCGTTGCTATATAATGTGGGAATTGCACACAAATAAACGTAAGTACATTGCTCAAGCTGAAGCGTAATACTGCAAACAGCTATAAATAGTGCTTGCAGAAGGGGTTTGGGTAGAAACCAGGAAACTGAGAGTACTCTCAGCTCTGAACATCCATCTCCTGTTTTCAGTACTGCTCACTGCTACTCACCCAGGTCAGATGGGAAGTGGTGGCCGTCAGGAGACTTGGAAACACTGGTTTTGTGGATGGTTCTTTGCAGGACACAGAAGTGCTGTGCTAAAGATGTTTGTGAAGATATGAGCATGGAGTTTTGCTGGGTGCTTCTTAAAAAGCAGGCTTTCCAAGGGTGACATCAATGTCTCTGGTTTGGAAATCTTTATTAATCTTTGTCTCAAAGCATATCAAACTCAGAATAGATACATATATTTTAAATTTGGTGGGAGAAGTAAATTCTCTAAAGAGATTTACTAATACTGTACCTCTATACTTCTACAATTGTAGCCCAATGAAGTTTTCTTTTTAAGCTAATGCAAGTGGATTCCATTTCACATGGAAAATATATTTACAGAATCAAGACAAAAGATTGATATAACATTGCCTGAATAACAGACAGAAATTCTCCAAATAGGATCAAATGGAACATGCTGTTTTCTTGGGATGTTTTTATTGTAGATGAAACTTTGTAACTGTAATGTTCTTGTGGACAGGTATCTACAATTTCTTAGACAGCTCCAGCCTAACTTTTTATATCAGAAAATTATAATCATTGACAGTAAAATGTTTCGTATTTTGAGTTAGCAGCATGGCTTAGTTTGTTGTTGAGCAGTTCTAGCATCACCAAAATGAAGAATTGCTAGCTGTGGTTTCCTACTTAGACAAAAAATAACTCGGAAGATTGAATTATTTTTATTAAAAGTCCTTAGACAAGGTGTGAGTATGATAGGATTATCAGGATACACTTCTCTTCCCCCACCACAAATTTTTGTTACGAGTAAACAGCTTGTTGGATGCATCTTTGATTTGCAGTGTCTTAGGATTACAGACTATGGAACTTAAAAGCTGTAATATTGTCCTTGAGCAGTAAAACAGAAGAAGTTAGGCAGATGGCATCAAATTTATGCCTGGGATAAGAGAGCTGAAGTGAATAAGTTACAGATTTGGCAGATAACATTTGCTTTTGGCAACTTCTGATGTCCCATCAATTACACATTATTTTCCTGTTTTCAGTTCTTGTGGCCTGAGATGAAGTATTCTGCTAAACACTGTCCTGGGAGAGGGATTAGCAGAAAAAAGCTGAATCTGATAGATATTAGCAGTAACTCAGTACCTCTTGTCTATAGTGATTCCTTCTGTGCTACAAGAGACAGGTCAAGGAAGAGAGCCCTGAGATAAATGCATGTGCCCCATGATGACGGAAGAGGCAGAGAACCAGTCTGTCCCTACAGGATACCTTCATACTCTTAATATTTTTCAAAGTTCATTTTCAATAAATACTATTTAGTCTTCCATACTAGTCTCAATATTGGGGACCTTGAGCTAGACAGTTTAATGAAGTATATGCTTGTTTCCCAGATGACATAAAGAACATGTTTGTTTGTTACCCCTTTCTTTTTAATTTCCTTGATTTATAACAAATTACTCTCAGCATTGATAATTCCATTTAACTTCCACATGCTAACATTAAACCACGAAGTTGGTTCCCTTGTTTAGTGAACTGTTGGGGTGTCAGTGCGTCTGATGACTCTATCCATTGAGTATTTCCTCCTCCTTTTCCATGTCAGTTTTGCCAAACTGTGTGTTAGACAATTAAATCCTCAGGGAAAGACCCAGTCTAACATGGGTTTACTTGTTGTGAAAGTCTTGGAAGAGGTTGTTAGCTCAGCTGGTTGGGGGAAGTTTGCTTCACATGCACACACACTTGCAAGTGAGAGATTATGGATGCAATCTGTCGAGTGAAGTGATGAAAGAAGTACATAGTTCGGGATATTCTACTCAGCTGATGTGCACACAAGACAATGCTCTGAATTAAAACAGCCCTGCACTGGCAGTGAAGTGATCATGTGGCCTTCAACTTATTTTCCACCTCCAGAGGCTGAGTATGGGCTACAAAACAATTGGATTTTTGAGGGCTTCTGCTGGATCGTTTTGAGACTATCTGAATGTAGTGTTTTGATGGATTCACATTATGGTATGTTCTCCTACATGGCATTCACTTCATTGTCTGTTAAACTGTAATGTGAAAGTGGCTACAAGAGACAGATTAGTTCCCCCCTTGGAGAATTTGAGAGATGCTGTCTTGATTTTTGATATGGGATGCATCACATCTCTCCACAGCTAGCTGGTGGAGACTTGCCGGCAGATCCTACTCAGGTTGTGGTATTCTACCAGAGCAGCGTAACAGGCAAAAATCATTTGCCTGTTCCTGCAGCAGATTAGGGGCAGATTCTCTGTACACTGTTTAATTCTACTCCAGTAGAATTATTTCCTGGGTTTAAGCTTCCTGTGAGCAGAATGGGATCCAGTGCCTCCTTGAAAACACAGCAGTGATGAAAGCTGAAAGGTGAATAATGATTTTGTTGTTTCAGACTCTTTGTGTTTCACTAGGAACATTTTGTGGAAGAGGAGACCTGTATCAAAGAGACGCACAGATCTTTTTGCATTGTTTTCTTGAGCTGAGTCTCTCAGACATAAACATCTCTCGGCACTTGCACAGGAAAGGTGTAAATTACATTTCACACTTCTGCCTAGGAATTGGGAACCATGTAACCTGCCTCTACTGTTGGTTAAAGAAGCATTAGAAAAGAGGAGTCTGGACTGTAAGGTGTTAGTCTAGACTGGCACTGATTGATGATGTGGCTTATAGTAAATTATCTTACCTCTACACCTTGAATCTTCAATCTAAAATATAAATACTTCACCTCAAAGTATGGTTTTGAAACGTAATTAAAGCTTGTAAGGCATAAATGTATCTGTGGAATAAAAGCACACGTATTTTCTGGTAAATAATTCACAACCCTTCAAAAGTACCAACATGTGCAAGTAATACCTTGGATAATAAGTAGCCATCTTCATACAGCCTGCACAAAGGCAGGGAAAGTGTCTGGGTACCAGGGACAATGTATTAGCAGTTTATATGCATAGATTATTTTTTTTTAAATAAAGTAATTACTGTCATTTTGGGAAGGATGGGTATTGATGCTTTAAATGCTCTAGAGATGCACGAGCAACAGAGGTCAGTCTTACAGTGGCACATTGGTTAGGTGGATAACTAGAAATGAATACCTTCTACCATTGAATAATTACTTTGATCCTGCTTTTTATTTTATGTTTAGAATGCTACAGAAGCTAATTTACCAGCAAGTTGGGGGGTGGGAGCTGTTTCATTATGGTTCCAGATGTTTACTGAAAGGATACACTGCATTGTCCAGTGTCCTCCTTCAGTTGATCTCTTGCATACAACCTTTCTGTTTCTCTGTCTGCGTAACTTAACTAGAGATGTCATGGTAATGCTGCATCGTAATTCAGAGAGTCTGGGGAAACAAAAATAAAAATCAGTAGCAATAACACTGCTGTTGCAAGCTGAAATAGTTATTGAATTCTGAGTGGTGTTTTCAGTATACAGAGTTGTGATGTACTTCAGAGAAAAGTAAGAATCATAAGAATCATAGTTAAGGCTTCTTCTGGCACGAATATTCCTATTGAAGCCTTGGAATGACTGGTGGCATGCTGAGCAGACCAGACGTAATTGAAGTGAATTTCATAGGCAGGAGTAGGTACCAAGTTCTCTCTTAGGGGGTAGTTTAGAGGACAGCAAACTTCTTTTTCTGTTGTTTTTGTTTTTTAAACAGTTACTAATTCCTGAAGGGAAGAGCAGGGGGAGGGAGAGGGGATGGAATGTGAAGCTTTCGAAGACAGTGTTCCCTGAGTAGCACACCATGACTTAAAAACGTGCAAAGAGTCCAGGAAGATGGAGCATGGGTTCAAGTGGGGATGTCAACGTATAAAAAGTCTAAGCTAACGAGACTTGGGAGTGTATTTTATATATAGGAGTGCAGGATAAAAAAAGAAGGTAAAGGAGGAAAGACACAAGACAGTATTTTTAGAGGAGTGATGGGGAAGTGAACAGGATTTTTCAAAGCAGCAATGGAAGTTGTCAATAAGGCAGAAAGAGAGGAGACGAGAAAGGGTAAGATAATCAGCTAACGCTGCCAACAGACCAGGATAATTAGGTAACCATGGAAAGAAGAGTTTGGGTGTCAGGGAGCCTGTTGCTCTTTTTTTGCAGTAGAACTTTCACTGTGTTTGCTTTGAAGTTTTGCATGTGTATATTTGGGCAACATCCATAGCTAACTGATATGTGGCCCTGTGTGTATGCATAAATGTTTCATTTCAATATAAAATTCTATGGTTTGTATCAGACTAAAGTGAAAAATCCCAGATTTTTCTTGGTCAAAACTCCTGGTTCATTTCTCTGAACAGGACTTTGTAAATGTAGAGAAACTGTACTGTGTAGTGCAGTACAAAATCTGTCCCTCTTGCAAGCCTGTTGGAAAAATCACGTCCATTGGAAATCAAGGATTTTTACCAATATTTTGGTATTTAGCGGGTTTAGCTGTTGTTTTGAATTTTCCTGTTTTCTGTACATTTTAGGTTAACAATATCCCTGAGCAGACTGCTTTTCTTTTCATGACACTGATATTTTGGCCATCTTAAGGTCATGCTGTTGAGACAAACACAGTATGAAATTCAGATCTTGGGAGTTTTTAGCAAGATAACATTCCTCTGCAGTATCTACAAACCCAAACATTGGAGCATTGAAAGCCTGATAGTGTCCCCTGAGTGAAGCAGATGTGATCGATTTCTCATAAGGTAGCACTGGAGGAAAAAGTGCACAAAGTAGGGAAGTATAAATAACAATACCCAATTTTTAAATTATTTTGGTCATTGAAAGCTGACCCTAGTTGTTATAGAGTAGGTTCTGTAATTTTAGCTATTTGAGGCTGTACTTAAGCACCTAAATATAAATGACCTATTCTTCAGAGGGGCTCAAAAGCAAGGGTGGGTATAACGCAGTGGCAGGACTTGATTAGGGGGGGATGTGCTCTCACTGGCAAGAGAAAGAAGATTATTTTCACAGAACTAATCTGTGTGGTCTGGAGTGAACCAAGGTGAGCATCAGGATAACAGGGAGGGAGATGTGGATCTGGCTTGGTGTTGACAGGAAGTTGAAATGGACCTCAGCATCTTAGAAATAATGTACTTCCAAGCCTATATTTCTCTGCCTCAGAATACACTAATATTTTCAGCTGTGTGTGTTTGAAGTTGGGTATGTAAAGTGTATGTGTTGATTCTTAGGCTGAATGGTTTTTCTAGGCTCCCTGTAATTTATTTAAATAATAAAAGTCTGTAGGTGTTTATAAGGTGATATGGTTTACATTTATCTTATACGTATTTACATAACATCTGTATGTTTAAGAATAATACATCCAGAGTAATGATCATCATTCTCCTTTTGGACATTCCCCATGAGGGGAAGTTATGGTATGAATGATGACTTACAATCAAGAAAAAGTGAGCGAACTGGCTAGCTGTGGACATTAAAGCAGCAAGTTCCAGTTGAGGCTGTTGGAGGTAACTGTTCCAACCTGAAGGGACATAATACCTGTGCAAACAAATGGCATTACACAGAAGTCACTGGTAAGTGCCTAGGGTAAGAACTGTGGTCAGTAGTCCTGCATCCCACAGTGGAGGAGGAAAATGCCGAGGATCTGCTACGGACAGGCACTTCCTTTGGTGGTGCCTTGGTAGTGCTGCTTCTGCTGTTCCTTCAGCTGCGGGGTTGGCTGCCATAGGTTGAGCAGCACACAGAAACATGCCTAGAGAAAAAAGAAGTACTTGGTTGTAGGTTGAAATCTTGTTGGCCAGAGCTGCAGTTCTTGATGTGCAGCCAAGTTAAAAGGCCCCAGTGAAATCTCCCATCTGCAGTGGCCAGTGCTGACGCAGTTTGGTGTCAGTGGCATCAGTGCACCACGTTGGATGGGGCAGGCTCGGCTGTGACCCGGCTGTGTGCTTGAGCGCATGACTGCTGTCAGGCTGGGTGACAGAGGCCATTGATGGCAAGAGAGAGGGGCTAATTAGTGGTATGGAGCTAGTGCCTTTTTAGCCTCTTCTCTTTCCCGTCCTGGTAAACCCACACTTGTAGTTAATATTTTATTTTGCAGCAGACAAAGGCCAAGAGATTGCTGCTCAGAAAGTAAGCTGGGATGATAAAAAGCTATGACCTATGTTCTTCCAGTGAAGTGCTTATATTCTGTTTATCTGTAAAGGGTCATTTTTTCTTATTGTAGATGTAACAGTTACATCTATGCTTATAGCTGGTTTTGACTCTAATAAGCACGTGCATTCCCACCAGAACATGGATGACAAAACAAAAGCGATGTGGTTGTACAAGGAATGATCTGCAGTAACTGGGTCAGGCAGTGGCTTCTACAGGCCATGTTGTCATGGGTTGCTGTGAGATTTTTTGCCATAAAAGTAGCATTGGAAATATCACGGCGTTCACAAGAGTTGAGGCTGAGATGTTAAAGGTAAGCAGTGTACTACACGAGCCTCTCTAATGTTTTCTCAGTTAATTGAAAAGCTTATGTTTCACATTTTGCTCCTACCTTTTTCTAACTTATCCTTTCAAAGAAAAAAATGTTCTGTTTTTGGGGTTTTTCTTTTAGTTCCTCCGGGAGTGATACAAAATGGAGCTCGAGTTCTGAGTAGAGGAATATTTCCTGGAGCCAGGCCATTGCCAATCAGCCCTATAGGAAGCATGGCTGTTGCAGTAAGGTAAGAGTGGCTCATTGCGGGATCTTTTGTGAAATAGATCAGTGTTTTGCAGAGAATGTAAAAGTGTTTGGAAGCTCTGGTCAACAGATACTTCACTGCTTGCTAATACTTCTGAAGTTCTAAATGAAGTAAAACTGCCACCTAAAATTCTTGGGTTCTCATTCTTTGCAAGATAGTCATGGCATATCTGTTGCACACTGGTTTGTAAAAAGCAGTTTTATTTTCACTAGCAAATTGGAGACACTGTATCGTGAGAACCTCCTACAGGGACCTGTTATTCTAAGTGCAAATGCTTTTTTCTCTCCCTCCCTTCCTCCCTTTTCATAAAGACCTTTTCCTGGATTAAATACTAGTGAGAAGGGTATCAGTAAGATTAAAGCAAATTCTGAAAGATATCTAAAAATACAGTTGTCATTTTGTTATTAACCTAGGTCTTTGTGAGGCAGTTTCTTTCACTACAGTTTCTATTTCAAGCTTCTACCAAAACATTCAAGGGTAAAATGTTGTTTGAAGATACTCAACTTTTTCAGAAGGCAGGGCAGTAAGAGACATCTAGTGATGGCAATAAGAACTGTGGTCCAGTGGTTTGCTTTATTTAAAGCAGTGATAGTTTTTTGGTGGAAGAACAGTTTGCCTCAGGTGTAGCTCTTTTCAGTCAGTCACAACAGAGATTAATTTGGTCAAATGTGCTGCCAGTGCCCTTCTCTTTCAGAACTCTCAGTATCTGCAAAAGTTGTTTCAGCTCAGGTAGTTGGGTATTCTGGGTGGGGTGTAGTAATTAGTGCTGACCGGGCTTTGCTGGGCTGTTCTAATCACACCCTCTGATCGCAGTAAATGGCTACAAGGCAGTGAAATAAAGTATCTTGATAGCTACTTATTCCATTATTATTTACTTGGTATTTTTTTCCCATTTGCTGTGTATTTTTTTATCCCTTTTCAGAATCAGTGCCTAGCCCTTTGGATACAGTATTTCCATCCGACAGAGGGAGAACCTATGGCATTCATATACTCTTGATGCTTAAAATGCTCAGGGGGAAAGACACTAATTGGAATGAAATTCGTATTTTTTTGATGGGCAGCTGTTTCAGCTGTTTTTCACATTTGCTCTGCTGAAGGGATGAAACCCTGAGGGTTGTCTTCCAGAAGTCTGCAGAGTTCCTCTCCATCTCACTTTGCCACAGCCTGGCCTTGCTAGCAGTGGAGGTCAGCCATCTTCAGTAGCTTTGCCACTGGCTTTAGCCATGACTTGTATTCTGCTCCAGTGGGGATTGCAGAGCTGTGGGACTACTGGTTCATTAATTATATATAATTTTTATGAGGTGTCCAAGCTATATGGAGGACTGAATATTCTCTGTTGAGTTTATCTGCATTTCCTGGCTTAGACCCTGTTTCATAATCTCAAGGAGGAGATAGAACTGTTTTTCCTTCCAGGTCACTTGAAAACTTCCTTCTGTGTAGACATCCTCAAATTGCTGTGCTGTAAGGCTGTATATAGTTAAATTTTATGCGTTTTTGGAGGACTACTCATGTTTTTTCCCAGCAGGTAGAACAGGATCTTTACTAGCAACCTGCTAATGTAGATGTGGGAAATTAGGGATTTTACACCTCCCTTGCTTATGTTCTTTTTTGCTCTGTCTCAAAGAAAAGCATTTATAATTAGTTAATGCAGACATTTCTAATTCTTTTTGTTCTCTTTTCCAGCCTTAGGCAGTATTAGAAATAGCTTGCTATGAATATATTCCTGGGCTGCGTGATGTCTGCTTATATTTAAGGGCTTCTGTAATATCCCCTCTTCTAATTTTTTAAAAGGGGGAGGAGGGGGAGAAGAGGCTTTGAAAGCTTTTGAGAAGGTAGGGGCCTCTGCAATAGAGCAAGTTCAGCAGGCAGCTTTGTCTTGTTTCTCTCAGGGATAATAAGATTCAGAATTTCTCCAGGAAGGTCAGTCTGGGTGCACCATGCCTCTTAGAACATCATCTGGTCCTCTCAAAACTGGATACTTCTGTTACCAGTTACTGTAAAAATGACACTCTGTTTCTCAGTGCTTACCCCTCTACTCAGATACACAAGGCTGAATAGGACCTGTGGTGTGGAGCTTTCATGGCATCTCACAAGAATGACTTCTGCTTACCATGTGCGGTAGGGGGAATTTACCACAGCACCCATACAGCCGCCTTCTTTTGCAGTTAAGAGTAGGAGTACTGCTCACAGGGAGCTGTCATTCCTGCATAGAGGGAGATGCTCCAGTCAGGGTGGCAGGTGATGCTTTTTCCCGGTTCAGGTGTAGGGAGGTTGATTTCCCCGAGCAGCTTTTACCAGCAGGGAGGTCTGCTGGGCAGCCAGAGGAGGTGGTGCAGTCTCTTGTTACAGTTACCTGCAGAAATTATGTGCCTCTGCCTATATATTGAGAAGTCAGACAGCTTTCCCACAAGTGTTTACTCAAATGTATATTTTCTTGAGAAGAGTTCCTTTGATGCTCTAAACGAAAGGCCTAAAACCACCTAAAAATGGTGGTTTTCATCATTCATATAGGGGACTTCTAGTATTTTCTTGGTAGTGGATCCTTGCATAATAAATAAAATTTCTTAACGGGTTTCCTTTAGTTACCACGTGTAGGAGTTACAGGTTCTTCTGTAAGGTGCTGGTCTTCTGTTGGAGCTTCCTTGCTGTCTAAGCTCTTTTATTTCATTTCATGTTTATTTCCTCAGTATATTAATAGTCTTTGGTTTTGTGGTCCCCCAAACTGCTTGTGGATAACTTGCAGTCCTGTTGTGTGGGCTGCCATTAGTGTCAAAACAGAGTAACAGAAAGTTTGATCTTGGCTGAAGTTTGCAGTTGTAATTAGGTGGAGTGTTTCGCCTAATCTGTTATTCAGAAAGGAGGCCAAAACCATAGCATTGGACTAAGGTGCTGAAATCTGTGATTTCTCATGCATTAGCTCCCATCAGTTGGAAAGTTTACTGGACTATACTGCTTCAACGGTGTGACTGAATGTATTAGTGTATTTTGTTCCTGCACAAGATATGGATGTGTTGCTGTTCTTACATAATTACATATAATTATTTTTTATATGTAAAATAAAGTACAATTGAATTAAGTAGTTTGAATTGAAAAACCCTATCGAAAAGTATTTAACAAACACGACAAATCCACCACTTTCCATGAATAAAGAATAGCAATTGAGGAGAACATCATTGTATTGTAGCGCATTTGGCTTAAATTGCACAAATAGGCCTTTCATTCCAAACTAATCTACAAATGGAAAAGGCATCCCACACTATTTTTACTTTGAAAGTCATCCTCTGGTGTTAAATCTCCACAGCAGAGCATAATTGGATGTGTTTTGACAGTAGCTTTTTATTTACTTTATTCACACCACTTTTAGCTTGTTTACCATCCATACTTTCCATGTTGTGGCTGACAAGTCTTAAGACCCACCCGAAGACAGCAGGGGAAAATAACGCTTCAAAGCTGCACAGCGTGTAGCATGTCTCTAACATGAGATCCATCATACATATTTTTGGCAGACCATATCCCCATACAGATCCCTGAGAGAATCTAAAAGCAAATGCCGTGATAGTCTGGATATGTAGAAAAGAAAATACTGACTTACAAAGGCATTAAATGAAAGCAAGCAAAGCTGGTAGTACCTTGCATGCAGCAAGGAGTTGGTTGTGCTTTGAAGGTGGGCGCTTGCTATGTACGTTCATTGGAAAATACCTTTTAAATGTTTACTTAGGAGGATCTCTGTGTCCACTTTAGTAGGCATAGTCTCTATCAAAGTGGCCAGTGCATCTGCCAACGTGCATCTTGGCAAGGTGCAAGAAGCTCTACCATATATAATCACCTTCCACATGAGTAAGTTGTTAGTAGTTACAACAACCCTTTGGAAGAGCACAAGCTTGGAAGCTGATACAATATTAGAGCTGTTTGAACTATGCTTTCAGTACATTCAGCAGGCAGCCTCCTCCATGATGCCTGTAATTTTCTTCAGTTATCCATAGCGTACGAGTGGCTTGTGTCTATGTCCATGAACTGCAGCACTGCAGTGGACCTACTGAGCCCAATGCTTGTCTGCCTGATACGGACAAATCCACTGAGGAGAGGCTGATGGAATTTCACTGCACAGAGAACCTCACCAGCTGTGTGGCATAGGCCTTGTAATTTGGTCCAGGTTATTCTGCAAAAGACGTTTTACAAAATACCCTTGGTAATTTTTATGTATTAAGGCCTTTCTTATTTTCCTCTGCCTCAGATATTCACCGCTACAGAGGCTGCTGAGCAGCGTTCGGATGGGCTCCCAGTGAATCCCTGGTTTACCAAGCTCTGGTGTTCAGTGCATTTTGTACGGTGCAGGCCATGCCTCCCCATTTTTTTGATCAGATTAAGGTGCTGTTAGTCCTGGCCAACGGGGTTTAATGTCCTGTTCAGTTGTCTGTTCTAATGGGAAGGCCAAATGAAAACCCCATCCCATAACGCTAGCCAGCAAATGCGCATGAAACAGAGGTGAAAAAAGAGGGATGGAGAGTTCACAGCCACCCTGGTGGGAAACGTTAAGGAGTGGGTAAAATCTTTAGGATTTGGGAAGAGCTAAACGGAGCCAGTCCCAATAAAGATGCTTTTTGGCTGGATTTGCCATTCTCTGTCGATACGTCAGAAATGTCAGGATGGAGGATAGCATAGACTTCATTGCTTAACTGCCTTTTTTAGCTCACACTTCCCCAGAATTAATCCAAGCTATTGTTTCAGGCTAACTGAAAACTTAGGCAAAACTTCTTTATATGCCACTTATGCCTAGGTAATAGGTTAAATTACTTTTGGTAGTGTTTATTAGAAATACTTTGGTTTTTTAAATCATTGCAGGTTAAAAATGAAAACTACTGGGAAATTACTTGGGGTTTTTCCCTTTTTTTTCCAATTCTTCTTTCTCAGCAAACATTTGTAGCTTCTCAAGGAATTTCACAATTATCTGTAAATTGCAAAGACAAGGAATTTCCCTAAGTAAAAAAATTTTCCGTTCAGGTTTCCAAGACAAAAATGTTCCCTCTTCCTAGGGAAAGCAAGCGCAGTGCAGTTTCCATTATTTTGGGGAAAAAAATTAAACCATTTAAAAAACAAAAAAGCAACACTAACAAACCTCACCTACTTCATCATGAGCACATTTTATAATATCTTTTCTGCTTCTGCTATTAATGCTACAGTTCCTTGTGCAGCTCCTGATCTTTGGGGTGTGACAAGAATGAGTTTTGTGCCTAACTTTATTTAAAGATGGAAGATTGTTATTTATGAGTATTTTCACTATAAATTTATAAGGCAATTACTAAATTATGTCTTGGGCCTAGATTTTATTGTGGTGAGTATTTCTTATGCTGGCTTTATTTTTGCTTATTTTTTCCCTCCCTTGAAGCAGCCATTCAAGCAGTGATTAAATAAACCAAACATAAGTAACATGTGAAGCATAGAGGCCACAGCATAAGTAAAATTATATTATCTATGAATGATTATTTTTGCGTAGGTAAAGGAACTGATAGGTTCTTCCTTTTATAAATTCTTTACTGTATATTCTTAACGTTCTTGCTTATTACTGGCATGATCAGCTTAACAAACCCCAAGTCACCCTTGTGGATTGCATTCCCCTTCCCACCTGTAACAGGCAGCATGAGTTATCCTTGGGAACTGAAGGAATCCTTTAGTAACTAAAGGGCAGAAATACCGGCTGAGTTGATTATTGTTTTTTGCAAAATGCAGAGGGCTGCATTTGTCTTAACTTCAGGTCTGTGTTGATACTGACAGAGTGCTCTTTCTGCTGGCGCATTTACTGTGGTCCTTTGCATACAATTACTGCTGTGAAGTACCTTTGTAAGAGCTTCTGTCAATAGTGTGACCAACTTGTTGTTGTTGCCTTTTAACTCAATAACCCCTGATAAAATCGCATCATATAGCAAGTGAGCACCACTTACTTTTCATTTGCTTGCTCATCCTCCTGTCTGCTGGTATGTAGTGGTTTTAAGTAACAGTTCAACTACCTGTAGCTAAAAGTTCTGACTGTCCTGGATTTCCCTTTGAAATTATGTTACCTGTACAGTCAAAAAGAGTGTTATTTTTTTAGCAAATCTGGAACCTGTTATAATCCACAAACCCAGCTTACCTGTACTGCTTGCTTTCTATCTTTTAACCGGGTGTTTCCAATTGCATACCAAAACTGTTATGTATGGGTATACAATAGCTGTCATCCAGAAGGATCAGAGATAGATTAAGGTGATATTTAAACTCCGTATAGTTCATCAAAGGAATATACCCGTCTCTGGTATAGAATACAGTAAGTATTTTTCAGCAAAACTTTTTGCAAACAGAATGTGATTAACTATCTTTTTTTAAAGCTAGTAGAGAAATTTAAGGAAGATTATCTCTGCCTTTAGTAAAATGACTGAGACTTACTTTTGTCTCACCCTGAGGAAGATCCCTTTGAAAGGCAGAGGCACTAACACTGTGCAAAGGACGGCATTTCCTTACTGATTTGAGATCCAGCTGCTGTGAGTCCCATCTGGCTCCTGACAACATGAGTAGCAGAACTCTATCCATTAACAATGGGAATGGAGTTGGGCTTTCAGAAGTCCAAACTTAACCTCTGCAGTGCTTGAGGGTTGTGTCATGGTGCTACAGCCCAACTGAAATGTTTTAAGAAGAATCTCTGTGTAGTACTTTTATCTGTGTAACTATGGTTAAGATCCCTCAAGCAAATAAAATAGTCCGTGTCAGCAGGATGAAAAGCTCTAGAGACTGTCCCATGGACTTAACCTGAAAGGACAAGCCACTGCTTTAAAATGTGAAAATATGTCAGTTTCTGAAAAATTTGAAATAAAGTTCTGAACGAAAAAGTAAGGTATTACTTGAAGTTAATTTCCACTCGTTGTTATAGCAAGCACAGAGTTCTTAAATAGCTTTTCTTCCCCTCTGTAATTTAAAAATAATCCAGACATCAGAGCAAGCGCTTGTTTTAAAAATCTATTATTGTTTCAGTAACAAAATTAGAGTTACAACCAGACCTATGAGCAAAAATAGATTCAGCTGGTCAAAATCTGTCCCCTGAAACCCAGGGGAGTTCTGTCTACTGATGGTCTAGAGTGAACTAAGTAGATCACAGATTCATTTCTTAGTGAGTGACTCTATAAGAGCAATGTAAAGCTTTAGAATGTCTGGGAAGTGTGTGTGGAATACGAATGGTTTAGGTATTAGTTTATTCCATTCTTAATGATCTACTAATATCAATTATAAGTAATTCTTCATATCTTATGTTTGAGCTGTTGCATATCAAGATACATATCAGATTAATTTACTTTCAGGGTACTTGACTTTGTGAATATCCTAAAACACTCTGCTTGTATAACTTTTTCATATCTGCAAATGTCCTTTGCTAATTCTCTCCTTGACCTTCTTTCTCTTCCTTTTTTATTTCCCCAAGCAGAACTGGTTGGAAATCTTTCAAAATGTAAGTGAAAACCAAAGATTTTTCTGAGATGCAAATGCTATCCATTTCCTGACCAGTTCCACCATAGATGCCTTTCTTCTAAAGTGTTTTGGTATTTCCTTTCCTCCCATTTTTTTAAAGTGATTTCTTCTTTGCACTTTTCTGTGGACTTCTGTTTTGTTTTGCCAGTCACTATTTGCAGTCACTCCCTGTGGGATGCTAACCCCATAGTAGTACACCTTCCCATGGGTCATTGTGTCTGTAATCCCCAGGCCTGTCGTTCTATTTTTATGCTTCTTTGAAAGGATTGGGATCTGGAGTAAGTCTCACAGGCAGAGCTTTTGAATCCAAATTGTAGCCCCTTTATGTAAAACACTAAACACTCAAGAGCAGGGCAGATCAGGGATGTCTTTTTGGCACATGGTTGCTCTGCTCCATGGAGCTGTAGCTTTCCTGTTACGGATAGTCTCTCAGTACAAACTAATAGGAGTAGATCCAATCATATGAGAATGGGCACCTTGATTTAAATCCCATCTGTTAGAAGCCTTATTCACTAATAACCTAGTCAGCAGGAATCCCGTTTGAGTTCCCACCTATTCTGTCCTGCATTTGTTTCCTTGGAGCAACAATTTATTGCTATTTTTAATGGAAAATTAGTAGCATGTGATTTTTGTTGAGCCACATTGCTTTGACTATTAGCTGCATAGTAAAATCAAGTAACTTTAATTTTATGCTAATTTATGATAATTTTTAACATCTTTAAATGTAAATTTACCCTAAAAATGAAGAATCTGTCACTTAAAATGCATCACATGCTTCCTTGTAATGACTGATCTTAAGGAGTTGGTTATAAATTCACCTTACAACTAGTTTAGTATGGATGATTTCTTCTTTTAAGCATTTGGCATCCTCTAATGATAACCCCTGCAGTGGTAAACCATCACAGAGTAAATGCAGCTGGCTTGCTGCACAATCATGAATGACATTGCATTTAGTTATTAATAATTGAAGGAGCTTTGTGTATTCCTTCTGGGTTCTGTATATAATTTATGGATCATAAAGCTACTCAAAAATCTAGAGGAAAATAATTTTGTTGAGCAAAAGAGGTTGGCAAGAGGCTTTCTTTGCTAATAACTGGCCTTTATACGTTTTTTTGAAAATATTGTAAATAAGAACATTTGGAATGACTGATGAATTTGCTACCTTTTAGCATTGCCCTGTCACTGGTTCACAAAAGCCTGTTTCTTATTTCAGCAGGCTCTACAGACAAGAGCATTTAGATGAATAAGAACGGTGGAATTATATACCACCTTTATCTTTACCACCTTTCAGCCTTACCTTTCAGAAATGGATAATATTCTGCCGTTTCTTCTATAAAGATACCAGACATGAGGTCCATTCCCTGAAACCTCAAGCACTTTCCCATTTTTTAAGTAGAAGAGCGGTAATACCGTGGACTTGCCACTGTGCCATTCCTCTTAAGAAATATCCACGTTCAGTGCGTGCATTTAAGAAGAGGTTATAATCCAGCACTGCCGTGAGTGTGCAAAAGCACTCTAGTGATAGCATGAAGATGGCAAGAGTAGATTTTACAGCAGTTTGTCATGTGATAATTTAAACAGTCTTGCTTGTTTGTTGTTTTGGTTTTTTAACTGATAAGAGGGGTTCGAAGCTGGTGAACTGGTGTGTGGTAGTGATGATACCTTTACTCAATGATCATCCTCCTCTCCTTTTTCTCAGCAGGAGTTAAGCACTGCGCAGGGTCAGTCCCCTCTTTAACAGACTTGCAAGCATTGTATGCTGTGTTGTAAGTCAGTGGCAATGCTCTAACACTTCTCAATGCAGAAGGGAACACTGTTAGTTTTTAAATATATTGTGCTGCAGTAGTTTCCACAGCATCAAGTGCCATAAAACCAAAGGCAAGAATGAATTCTAGCACAAAACCAGATTATTTTTTTTCTACTGTTTGTTTTTAAACACATAGTATTTTGTTGGCAGCTAGTGGCTTAAGATTGTATAGCTTTTATTCATAAACTGATCACAATCAGAAATGTGACTGGACCTGGGTTTTATATTTGGTTGCTCCTTCTGTTGTCAAGAGTCCTAAATGGAAGCTGTGCTACTTCCAAGTGAAGCATCTCCTGCCCTTGGAATGCTAGAGCTGGAAAAGGATCTTTGAGAGGAGGCAAAGTAGTGCTCCAGAAAGCTAGTGTCTCTTCCCCATGTTTTTGGTAGTGTCGTTTTATGTGGAAAAGGGGAAGATATTTATGCAACTCATCAGAGTTTATTTAATATCCAGTAGATAAAATAGTATGGTTTGGTTTTGGGGGGGGGGGGTTGAGTGTAAACTATTAGTTGCAATGTAAATCAGGACTGTTCCGACATCATTTAGTTGTAACCATCCCCTACTTGCTCCTGCCTCTTGTGCTGTTAATGTGTCTTTTGGCTTGTTTCATGTGTAGAGTCCATTTGAGTTGGGCTTTGAAATCAGCTTGCATGGACATTACTTTGATAGTCATAATTTTAGATTATCTGTCAGTTGGTTTTATCATCTTTTGCACTGAAGCAGGATCGTATCTCTGTGGCTTCTAAGACTGCTTCGATTTGTTTTTACAGGAATGGAATAACAAACTGCCGGATGCGGACAGAAAGTGAACAGTCCTGTGGCTCTCCAGTTGTTAGCGGTGACCCAAAGGAGGATCACAACTACAGCAGTGCCAAATCTTCCAACCACAGGAGCACATCACCTGCTAGTGACTCCGTTTCCTCTTCCTCTGCTGATGACCAGTATGAATTTGCAACTAAAGGTAGCCAAGACAGCAGTGAAGGAAGTGAAGTTAGCTTCCAGAGCCACGAGAGCCATAGTGAAACAGAAGAGGAGGACAAAAAGCAAAATCGGAAGGAGACCAAGGATTCTTTAGCTGACAGTGGGTATGCATCCCAGCACAAGAAAAGGCAACATTTAATGAAGGCGAAAAAAGTACCAAGTGACACACTGCCTCTTAAAAAGAGACGTACAGAAAAGCCCCCTGAGAGTGACGATGAGGAGATGAAAGAAGCAGCAGGATCACTTCTGCATTTAGCAGGAATTCGATCCTGTTTGAACAACATCACCAATCGGACGGCAAAGGGGCAGAAAGAGCAAAAGGAAACCACAAAAAATTAGAACAAATCAATGATTTGTTTGAACTTACAAAGTTTTGTTTCAGCACGTCAGGTGAATTCTAATGATTTGTGGCAATATCAGCAATTTTTTCCTTTTTTGTTTTTCTTTCTATTTGTTTTTGGTTTGTTTCTTTTTCTTTTTTCTTTCCTTTTTTTTTTTTTTTTTTTTTTGGACCCTTAAGATTTTTTATTTTTAAAGGAGATTGAAGCCATAGAACTCATATTGACACTCAGCTAATTTACAAAAGCTTTTCATTACCTGAAGACAAAAAGTTAACAAAAAAAAAAAGCCAAAATCGCCATTGCTTTCTCCGGCTTGTCAAAAATGCATGGTTGAATATGCAGTGACATCAACATTAATGTGATGTGAGTAAAATTGGGCACTTGGAAATCCCTCTTATACTAGAAGAGCTGTGCATAATTTAGTAATCATTCAGGCCTGGCCCTTAAGAATTTTTTTTAATGGCCTTATGATTGGGTTAGAAGTGAATGTGAATAAAGAGATTTGGGGGAAAGAGGAGGCACGCACTTCTCAACACCAAACCAAGAACCATCTAGTGGCACTTGGATACGTTGTGCCATAGAAGTCTTTGGACAGCCACTGGTGGCAACTGCGCAAACCGTAATGCACTTTTAGTGCTTCACGTACTATATGTGGCTCATAATGTGAAGACTGATAACTTTAAGTTTGGGGAAATTTGAACTATGTATGCAATGGGTTTCAGTGAAATAACGTGAAGAAATGTGGTGGTGGCGGGGGTGTCACTGTTAGTAGCATCGTAAATCATTGAATTCTGTCTTCTATATTAAATTAAAATAATGTTCAAAAAGCCATAAGCCCGAAGATTGGCACTGCGTGCAAAAAATAATAGTAATAGGGAAAAACAAGCTATGTCTTCTAAACTGCCTGAGTGAAAAGCAATCAAGTCTAAGAAATTACAGTTGATATTAAGGAAGGAAATACATCAGAATCTTTTTCTGTGGATCAAATCCTTGATCTAACTGGGGAAACAAAGCTACAAAACCTGCCGTTAGTAGTATTCTGTATTGAAAAATGAAAGGAAAGCATATTGGTGAACAGTAAAATTCAGAAGTTTAACAAATGAGCTCCTACACTGCCCTCAGAAATGAGTGTGCAGTTACCGTCAGTCAGGATTCATCTGTGCAAAAATGACAACAGATTTCCAGATTCAACCAGTGTAGCCAGCAGAAGAAATTTGATCCACATTGCATGGATTCCTTTTGGGAGGGGCGGGGGGGGGGAATACAAACAGCAAACAATTTTTTTTATTCAAAGATGACAAAGTTCTTGTAAGGTAAATAATGTATTTAGCATGAAGCATGAATTATTTTCATATAAATATAGAAAATAGAGAAAAAGGCTATGCCTCTAATTTTTAAGCCCTTAGGCTTAGAGTTTCTTTTTTTGGGTTTTATTTTTTTGTTTGTTTTGTTTTTGTTTTGGTTCTTTTTTTGTTGTTGTTGGGGTTTTTTTGAAGCAGGTGTTTAAGGTTTAACCTTCTTCAGGGACAAACACTGACTGTTGGGGAACTTACTCTGCAATATTAAAAAATAAAATCTTCATGCTCTGGTAGGGCTTGGATGGTTGAATTATACTGCCTTGTCTGCACATTCAGCCCCCCTCTCCCTACTTCTGTTTAAAAAAAAAAAAAAAAAAAAAAAAAAAAAAGTAAAAGTGTGTCGTTTCTTCGTATGTAAATGTGTAACATGACGCAATAATCTGAGGGCAAATTTAGTAGTGAGTGTGTATGACAGAATCAAGAGAATAATGGGAGGTTAATTAAGGAAAACTCTCTGATTTGATTCAGGAATAAGTAGACAAGAAAATAGCTTTGCTAATTTGCCATGAGAAAATTAAGTTAGTAAAGAGCCTTACTGAGGTATCCAGAGAAAAACCAGTGTTACAGAGAGTATGATTCAGGTATAGTGCTACTCTCCTGGTAGTGACGACTATTATATTGGAGATCCCTACAGCAGAGGGAAGCTGTGAAATAAATAAAGACAGTCTCTCTCACCTGGATTCATGAATTTGGCATAAAAAATTCTACACTTAGAATGTACTAGAGGCAAGAAGTAAATCCCAGGAACCAACCACCGAACAGAACAAAATGGTCTGTTTCTTAAAAATAATACAGTTTCATATTTACCCCTAACAACTGTTTCAGGCAGCAGTTTCACCAAGACTGATCTAGTTTATGAAGAATGAGTTAGAGAAGGGTTTTACTTTCTGCTCAGTGAACTAAAAATTGCATTTGGAGATGCCCCTGGTGAGTGTTTGGTTAGGAAGTGAAAGGACTGAGGGGCGGGCTGGTCTGGACCTGGTTCCAGTGCTCCACAAGCATTTGGTTATCTAAAGACCAGGGCCGCACTGGAGGCAGCATGGGAAAATGGTGCCTCTCCTTCCATCTCACCCAGCGCGTCCTGGGATCCAGGAGCTGCGTGACAGCTGCTGCAGCCCAGCACAACTGCCAGCTATGCAGATAAGGAAGGAGAGAGCCAAGGATGGTGCAAGGCACAGCCCTGTGCTCCCCTCACTTTGCTGAGGCTGATGCCTGCAGGGTTGTTTCCCAGGATTAGTTAAGTTGGGAGTACGTGGATACTAACTTCTGTTGGCTGCCTGTAGCCCTTAAGATAAAGTTGGGGAAAACAGGAAGGACCAGTCCCTTGGCCAGGTGGCACAGAGATGAATGAGCCATAGCTTTTCCCTTGTGTCACTGGACTGCCGTAATTGGCTTCTTCCCAGATCCACGCTCCCTACAGCCAGAGTCCGCAGACAGTGAACCACACAACCCCTTCACAAGAAAACTTGGTTCTTTCATCTTTTTCTGGACTTTGAGGAGCATAATTTGAAATACAAAATGCTACAGCATCAGTTTGCCACCACTTTGCTCATTAATGCATAGTTGTACCAGCTCGGGAGTGGTTTAATACTTATAAAAAGGCAACATGGAAAATCAAATTTAGTGGCAGAAAATACACTGAAAGTGTGGCTCAGCCATCTCTGTCCTGCAGAGAAAGCGATGTGGTTGTGTACTGGTGGCCAGATTCTGGCCACATCTTGCGACAATGATTCCAGAGCAGCTTCACTGATTGTAGTGCAAATGAGATCAGTATCTGCTCAACAAGTACCATTCATTAATGTGGACTCTTGGTGGCTAAATATGTAATTACCAGTAGTATTACTCACCTTAGAAAACAGTCATTTTGCATAAATATCTAATTAGGCAGGTTATCTTTTTACACACGCACACAGATACATAGATAGATAGATATATAATCTAAGACTTCAACAACTCCTTTATATACTTGCTGGTAAACCTAAAATGTTGGCAAGCATCTATTTTCATGTAAAATTTGTTGCTCCTAGTCTGATCTGCTGAGGAGGTATTATTGGATGGGAGTTCACAAAGTTACGTTCAGGAACTAGCAGTTTGGCTGAGGGCTAATGCCATCAACAGATCGTTTCTGGAGTTTAAAAACAACTTGTCCTTATTGACCCTTACTCTGACTATTGATGAGAAGTACATAATTTGGATTTGTATAACATAATTTAGGAGTCCCCTTTGAAGCCATTTTTGTGCCTGGCTGACAGTGGCAGCTTTGTCAGAACTGGTTCTACTCTGTATGAGAAGTTGTCTTTTTTAATAAGAATTCAGACCGATCTGTTTTCCAAAAAATATATCAGCTTTCCAATCCAGTTGTCTCTACTTTGACTGAGTGATGTCAAAATGGAGTGGTAATTGCACTGTATTACAAGCTTTCTCACTTGCCAGACATGAGGTGGTTTGGTTTTGCTTGTTTGCTTTCCTTACTAAGCCATTTTGGGGTGAGAAGTCGTCAAATCTCTGACTTTCCATTTTCCTCACTCTATCAGTATTGCCAAATTAGTGTTTCTCCAAGACAGGTGGGGGCTAGGGGAATCCCAGTAGGTCAGCAAGGATTCAGTGGTGAGTTTCATATAGGTGTGGATTGTAAGGGTCGCTGGACTTCATGGCGGGTTCCTTTGCAATATGCCTTTTGCAGCAGGAAGCTTGCAGGCTAGAGCTAATGCCACAAGCAGATTTCGCCGACATCTGCAGGGAGGTGAAATCCGCCAGTCGTGCTTGCGTTCTGCGAGCAGTTGGATGTCCTACTGCATTTTGAGGCAGATTAGGCCTGCATTTAAAAATTCAAACACAGGTCTTGAACAGCTTTAAAGTATCACCCCATAGCTGTTTCTGAAAGCAGTCTGATTCTGATCTTCTCCTGGCAAAACCAGCAGTAGTTCTACCAAGCTCACAGGGTTTTACAGCGGAAGAGCCTGATGTGGGAGTGAGGAGGGGTGCTGTGGAGGACTAGGGAACTCTCCTGTGACTGTGTTCTTTTCTCTCTGGCAATCGAGGTCCATATTCCGGTCCTCTTGTAAGGGGAGAAGGGAATCTCAAAGGAGTCTCATCGGCTCCCAGTGTTCGGCTGAATTACTGTCTGCCTTTGGAAAAGATACAGACAAACGCTGGGGGCTGCATTCTTCACTGGAGTGAGGCAGAGTTACATCGACATGCTTTAGCAGAGAATGAAATCCTAAATTGTACGGCAAGTGGCACCAGGGATAAAATCACCAAAACAACACTTTGTCCCAGTTTCTCGGTAGCTGTGATTGATTTTCACTGAGATTTTGGCTCCAAAATCATCTAAAGATGTAGCTAGGCACAGTCTGAGGTTTTCTAGACCCTGAAGGTGTCTGATCTCCTTTGCAGTCAGTGGAGCTATAGACACCCAAGTGCTCCTGGAAATCTTTACCATTTTCACTGTTACCATTTTCCCTTGAATCTGGCCCTAGGCATTTTTGAAAACATTACTCTACCGTGCTCCAGGATCAGAATAAAACTATCAAGAGAATGCATTTCCAATTTTGGATGCAATGTGGTTTTACTTCACTTGTGGAGAATGCAAGCCCAGCTCCTTCAGGTATGTCACTACTGCCTGAATAGCTCATTGGCATATTTTATGGGAAATATTTTGAAATGTTTTCTTGACTTTGCCACCAAAAGAGCATTTGAACCATACATTCTCCTGATTGTAACAGAATATCAGTGTTGACCGTCTGACCAGTTAAGTTTTAGTAGTGTTCTTCACAGCCCTCCAGTAATATATCAAACACTGTTATGCACATAATGCAGCACTGTGATCTAATTTAAATAATACTTTTTTATTATTTATACTACTCTATGTAATATACATCAACACTTTGCTATATAACCTAAGTGGTAACCCTCTTCTTAGTTATCAGCCAAACTTTGAATTTCTGTTTGGTTTATATTGCAATTAGCACAGTTACCAAGTTGTAATGATGTCTCTTCTCCTTTGAAATGGGATGTGTAAGTCAAACTATACATTTTGTGTGTTTCTGTTTTGAGCTGGAGTTTATAAGGATTTACACACAACATTCAGTGTTCTGTATAAATCTGCATACATTTGTGAATTCATCTGTTAATCCCGTTTTATTTAGAAAGTATTAATTGATGGTGGTTTATTAGGGGTTTTTATTTTTGCATTTTTATTTTTAGTACTGGTTATTCTTGAATTAAGCAGAGACTTGTCAGCTGGGTTGCTTTATCTTTGATCAAGTACATGACCTTACAATTCTTCCACAGTTCAGCAAACAAGTACTAGCTTCACTGACCAAAAAAAAAGAAAGTCTCAACCTAATGTGTCTATGGTGCTGTATTTTGCTGGTGTACATTTAAAACCAGAAATGATTTAAAGGTCACTTTTGAGTTGTTCTAATAAGTAGCCTTTCCTGGTTTGAGGAGTTTGGGTTTTGTTTTGTTTTAGCATTGAAACAAGGTATATTTATCTGAAGCTATATAATGGTTTTTCTACTGTATCACATTTCCTTTTGCAAAGAGGAGGAAATCGACCTGGTATAACATCCTTTCACAGTCAGTGGAAGGGAGTTTTGTTTCTCTTCTTTACTTTCAGTGGATTTCCCTGGGCTTTGGATCAGGCCAGCAGTTACAGGAACTCATCATCTGAGGGTCTAAGGGATAAATGACAAGTTGTGTTGGCCCTCAGTGCTAGGAGGGATTTTACTGGATGCTGAAATTACGTGCTAGATTCTGGGATGGCTGATCGTCTAGAAATGGGAATTTTTTTCATTTGTTTACTCTGGCCTGAAATCCCAAGACTCTGTTTTTTCATTCAGATGACATTGAACTTGAGTACATTTTTAAGTTACTAGAGCATTGTACATTTCCTGAGTATGTGTGTGGGACAATAATTGAAAGTCATACCTGTATTTGATAACCAGTTCCATGCCTGCATCATTCACACTCACTACTTAAAACTGCCATTGATGTAAAATGTTGGGGGGAATGATTTCTGTGTGTATGAAAAGCATTATGGACTTGTACATTTTTTTTATACTCTGATCTGTAATTTCTGAAATATTTTGTTTTACAGAAAAAAAGTGATAAAGCAATCAAAAGACCAAGAGATTTAGTATCGATGCTTAAGGGTCACAGGACCTTAACTGGCCAATAAGTTAATTTAGTACAGTGATAAGCCAATTTTTTTCCTGTACTTGGCGTCTGAAACTGCCAATTTCATCAATATTAAAATACGAACTGTGATGGGGAATGAACAGTGATGTTAAGTTGTATTTGTGTTTACCTAAATGAGCAGTCCGAAGGCAAGTGCAATCAGCTGATCTTTAGGAAATATGAAAATGTTGATTTAGAGGCATACTTGCATTTTACATTTTCTTGATGTGTAATCATATTGCCAAAGACAAACTATTTCATCAATTATTATTGTAAATAACACCTTCCCAAAACCTACCATAAAGTTTCTGTGATGTATTGTCTTCCAGTTGCAATAAAAATTACTGAGTTGCATCAATTGAACAATTGTAGTTGTGTGAATATTGGCTTCAAAATATGCCCAGATGTTAAGGAGGAACAACAATGATTTTTTTTACAAATTAATTCCTTCTTTATTAAATAGTTCTAGCCCCTGTGGGATGTTACATGTATCTTCACTGCAGTAGATACTAGCTCATGTTAATTTGCTGTCGTGTGCAAATGGCTAGGCATACTAACCTGGTGTTAAGGCAGGGCCTGATCTTGCTTTCTCATCAGTTTTGCAGTCTGGAAACAAAGGTGATTTCACTGGGAATTGCATCTTTTGTTAAAAATTGGCAACAATCAGGAAAGATTCAGTAATAAGACATGTCTAACAATATGTATATAACATCCTGAAAAACTGCTTCCTAATCTTTGCATCAACCCTCCCCAGGCTTTATTCTGGTTTCTGCAGCACCAGGACTCTTTGATTCTTTTGCCACATTACTCCTTTGCCTTGCAGCACGAAGGGACAATTTTGCAGGAGGAAATCCTGTAGAGCTGAGAGCTTCAAAGCTGGTTGCCTCAACTGACTCAATCTGTAACCACCTAGGAGGTATCCTGCTCTTCAGATACTTGGAGCCTGCCCTGGTCAGTCTTGAGCTGTTACAGGAATCAGTAATGCTCTTTGTTCACTGGTGCTAAAAGCAGCCTGTTTGGTGCCTCTCTGTATAGATGCAGCAATCCAACCCAAGTCTAGAGTTGAAGAAAACAGTGCAAAGCTCATCTCTTCAGCAAGTGAATAACAGAGGGTATAAAAAAATGGTAGTTGCCTTTTCGTTTTCTCCAATCAAAACTAAACCGAATAGTAAAATCTTGTAAATAAAATCATTCCCCAAACACTGTGGTTTAAAAGTGTTCTATGAACAGGCCTATGTTAAACTTTTAAAAGTATGAAGAAGAAAAAAAGTCCCCCTGTTCTTCTGTCAAACTAAAATCTTCCCCACAGCTGGTCTGAGATGCTGCTGAAGCAGAGGAGAATGGTTTCTTGGCTGTGTAATGAGAATGTGTGGTTCCTGAAGCTGGAACTCCAGCTGAGCTGGAGCTGTAAGCATCCCCCTCACTTGTTTTGACGCCATCCTGAGCGGTTGGTATTGGAGACTACTGCAGTAGGCATCTGAGGGGCAAGATGGATGTAAACAGGTCCTGGGGGGAGGGGGGCAGAAGAAAAAAATGTCCAAGATACACACAAACAGGCATAAAAATGCCCAGCCCCAACATCTCACCAGGCAATTAATGCTTCAATGTGTTGCCTGGAAAAGTTTCAGCCTGTAACCTATCCTCAGCGTCTGCTGCCTCTGCAATGGAACAAAGAGGAGACAGAAGAAAAACTTGGCTGAGGAGAGGAGACCGGTGAGAAGGAAAAAACACTTAACTGTGCTCTGGACCGTCTTCCTCTAATGGATTCTCCCCTCCCATCTGCTGCCAGTTAAGCAAGTATCACACAGCACAGTCTGTGGATGCATCTGTAGCGATGTGTAGAGGACCAGGGAGACCCACAGACTCTGCAGAAAATGTTTTAGCCTTTATATGCAAGCCAGCAAGCTTGCCAAGAGACTGGCCTTGGGCTTGCTTCAGCATAGGGCATTACATGAGGGCCTTAAACCGTTTAGATGAGGCATGCTGTTTGAGAGGTGTTGAATTCCATTTGTGCTACAGGCTTTTTGTGCAGCCTTGCAATTTGCCTGTTATGGGCAAAATGGTCTCAAGTTGTGAGTTTTACTTCATTGCCCACTAGAAAGACTTCTGATGGCTCATGTGGATATCTAGAAAGGACGCAATCAGCCACTTACATAAACACCTGTCCTACCTCCTCTGCAGCCTCACCGCCCTTGTTTCCACCGTGGGTTAAACTCAGTTTGTCAAAAAGCCTCTGGCAAGCCATTGGGCAGTAGCAGCATGAGCTGTTGAAGTGATCTATGTACCAGCTCTTCGGCTTTTGCTGGTTGTCCTGCTACCTTGGGCATACTCAGTTCCTCTCCTGCTCTTTCCTCAGGGATGTCCCTGCTCCAGCATGGGTGTCCCTCAGGCTGCAGTCCCTCAGGGGTGTCCCTGCTCCAGCATGCATTGCCTGCAGGCTGCAGTCGCTTCAGGACGTTCCTGCCCTGGCGTGGGTGGCCCATGGGCTGCAGTCCCTCAGGGCTATGCAGACCCCTTTTGACCTCAAGTGGCTCTCCAGCCTACCTCCATTTGCTGGCTCCTTGATTAGCTACACCTGAAGGGGAGTGGGCCTTGCTCCTCTGCCTGACTGCAGCGGTGGCACCCAGCGGGTTCCTCCCTTTTGTTGACCTCAGCCCTCAGCTGGCTGGAACCGGTGGTGACCAGCTCAGGGGGGCTCCTGGCCAGCTCCCAAGTGGCGCAGCCTCCCCCATGCCAAAGCCTGGTCCCTCCTGGCCACCGCAGCCCCAGTCCCTCAGCGCCTCAGCCACGGTGGCAGTGGTGTTCAGCCTGCTCAGGGTCGGCTCTGGCCCTCAGAAACACTGGGGGTCGGCTCTGGCCCTCAGAAACACCGGGGGCAGGTGCCATGGCTGCAGTCCGAGATGGAGCCCTTGGGGGCCACACAGGGCTAGGGAAGAGCAGCAGCCTGCCCTCGTGGCCAAGGGCCTCCCCCCCAGCTGCTCTGTGCTCCCAGCCCCTGGCATAGCTCCCCCTTAGTAGTCCCCAGGTAAAGCGTGGTGGTAGGGCTCCTGCCCCTCCTCGCCCTGTAGAAATAGATGTGGTTGTGTAAGTGTGTGGTTGGGTAAGTGTGTAACACGGGGAGTGTATAGGACTATGTGGTTTTACATTGCAAATTTTGAGTACAGAAGTCCAAAGAGCCCAGGCAGCGCATGCAGGGAGCTTCCCGCTGAGACTGCCGGGCAGCTGCGCGTCTCCTTGTGGAAACTCAGCAACTGTGCGGCCAGAGGGGCCACGCTTTGGGGACCCAAACAAGCGAGCAAGACAGACCTTGCCTGGTCTGGCACTCAAGGGAAAATGGGTGCCTGGGCTCACCCAGCTTGCTTGCAGGGGCAGACATCTAATGGGCGCCTTGCACAGAATGGGTACACACAAACCGCCCAAGTCTGTACGGCCTCCACGATAAATCCCTTTCTTTACCCAGCAACATCTGTCACTGAGGGCTCACCTGTAAAGCAGCTGCATTTGACCCTTCCGCTCGTGTGTGCACGCTGCCTTGTGAAGTTGTCTAGAAAGAAAGAAGAGAATGTAAATAACAACAAAAGGCTTTGTTCCGTGTACTCCAGATCCTGTATTATGCCAGGAAATGAAATAACAATGGTTTCTGTGATGTCTCCTTCTTGAAGAGATACTATAAAAGAATAAATCTTCAGCTTTAACACAGCATGAGGCTTTGACTGGGCACGTTCAATTCACATAAGATAATTAAAGAGTTTTTAAACTTCATTGTAAAATACAGATGACTAACAATTGTGAGAAACTCTGTGAAAAACACTCTACAGAAAACATCTGTCAGAATTAATAACAAACACACCCCCTGCTTTTAATCTTACACCGCGTGACATAATTTTGATTGCCTATAAATCTGCAGGTTTTGTTTATATTTCTATTTGTGTTAGGATTGGTTGCCACTTTATATTTGATCAGCAGTGCTGCTATTCACTGTGGTGTAAGAAATCAAATAATGACTGTGTATATATAGCAATCTGAGCATCACAGTGCAGGAGACTGTAAACACAAAATTTTAAAATCTCTGCTTATCATCATAAGTGATGTGCTCTCCAGCTCTTTAATGACAGTCAGTTTCTAAAGGCTTTTCCCAAATGACTGTCGTTGAAAACAGCAGCGCCTTTTTTGGTAGCTTGGTCCTGAAATACAGTATCCTCCTGCTGCTGAGACACAACTTCTCCTCATCTGATTTCAGTTAGACAATACACAAAATACAAAGATAGCCCCGACATTTTTCTTCTCCCACTTTTCAGAATGAATGTTAGTACATCAACAGATAGGGGGGAAACACTTTTGCTAGATGCACCTTTGGCATTAGAAGCTGTGCATTAGGGACACCCTGTAACTCAGCCGCATATTGTGGGATGATGCAGCAGATTCCTCCTGAGCCGACATTTCCATATGTACACACCCAGTCTTAAAAAACAAATGGCTTATTGGCAAAATACAGTAGAAAAAGTGGGATGAGTTAGAATGACAACAAAGAGGTTGATGACATGGGTGCTTTGCCCTTAATTAGGACAGGCAAACAGAGAGCCTTTTAAAATAATACAGTCTCATTCCTTTGCAGCTTTGTTTCGCATCCCTAAAACACGGGTGGGTCTGTGATGCAGGGACCTGATTTTAATCATCATCTTACATAATCTCTGCAATCATAGTGAAGAGCAGTGCTGCTCAGTGATTTAAAAATAGCTTTATTCTGCTACCAGCATACTAATTAATACACTTGCTTATTCCAACCTAGTTCATTCACTATCTCAGTTACAGAAACCACGCTACCTGGGGTGTAATCAAATGCAACTAGCTTTGCCTGTGACAGTATTGTGAGAAGCAGATCATCCATCAGGAGAGACCTAACTCCTGTTCCTGGTGGGCACTGCCTGCTCTCCTCCTGGCACAGCCGTGGGGAGGAGCTGTGCCTGCAGCAAGGTCTAGCTGGTGATCCACCATGCAAAGCAAAAATGGATTTGGGGAATAGTGTCTAAAGGGCAAACAGCATTGTCAGCCATTTTGAACTGCTGGGCTTTGCAAGCAAGGTAGGGGGGAAGGGAAGCGGAGGGGAGGGGGAGGGGAAGGGGAAGGGGACGGGGAGGGAGGGGAAGGGAAGAGGGAACAGGAAGGGGAAGGGGAAGGGGAACAGGAAGGGGAAGGGGAAGAGGAAGGGGAACAGGAAGGGGAAGGGGAAGGGAAAGGGGAAGGGGAAGGGAAGTCCCATTGGCTGCCAAGGTGGAGAAGGTGATAGCATGGGAGGTTTCTGGTGCTGCCTGAGGCAACCAAGACCCATAGGGAAAGGACTAGGGGAGAAGCTCTGTCAGAAGCAAGTGCTCAGCATGTGATGTAAGAAGCCGATGTGATTCTGTCTCCGCTAGCCCTTTTGTTTTGAAGGGGCATCACCCTCACAACTTTGTAAAGCATTTTGCCTGCTCCAAAGCGTCGTGGCTGCCTGTTCTGTGCCACCACTGCCACTGCCCTGGCACTGTGGCTGCTTCTGGCCCCTTGGGGCCCAGCTGCCTTGTGTGACTTCCTCACCCAGGCACCAAAGTTAAATGACGATTGAAAAATGCCTGGAGGGCTTTCCTGAACCTCAGTTAGGCTGAACATCCAGTGGGATGGATAGAGGCTGATGAATGCTGATCTGAGTGAGAACCTTAAAATTATTTCACTTGTTGAATGACTTGGAAGAGAATCATCAACTGATTCCCCGGCACCATGTCAGGATACATCTCTGCTGCTGAAAAGTCATGTCTCCATCCTCCTTTCTGCTTCCTCACTGACCTGTTTTGTTTCATTCCAGGCAACTGAACCATATCCTAGATGGTGGCAGGCTGGCTGCCTCAAACACAAAATCTGGGTACTGAGTACCTTTCGCCATTTCTTCTTATCTCTGTTTTTACAGCTATTTGCAAAGACAGCTCTCTGACTTAACCCAGCGTCTGACCTCTTACACAGGTCTTACCTTACACAGGCATTGTATTTGCTTTAGTAAGCTGGAGTGTAAACAAATGTCAAAAAAAGGCACTGCTTAAATTCAGTGAACAAGGAGCCTAATTGCTTGGGCATTTAGTGCTCCCATGCAGACAGTAGGTGTTTGCCTGCCCTGCTGCTTTACCACTCCCTTCAAATGAGGCTGCAGTAAAATTAATAGCCTGTGACAATGTATCTAACAGGAAGCAAATCAGCCACCTCCATCACACTGGTAGTATCAGCTCCATCAACAGTGGTGTTTACAGCAACTGGAGTGATCAGATAGGGACCCAGGTCTGCAGGACAAGTCACTGCTGAAGAAGTAAGGACTAGGCATGGCCAAGTAGCCATGAGTAGCTGGGCTTCAAAGCCCACACTGGGTGGCCTGTTTTAGGCTTAAGTAGCAGTGGGCAAAATAATGGATTAATTATTTCCAAGAGGTGGAAGAATCTTTTTTTTTTTCTTTAGCAATTTGTCTTGAAACAGCCAAGCAAAAAACTTGTACATGGCTGTGTTTGCCAGGTAGAATTATAATAATTTCTGTATCAGTGTTCAAGGGCAGAAGAAAAGATCATTTGCTCAAAGGCGGGAGAAGCTTGTATCCTTTCAAGTGCCTCCAGTTGTTTATTCATGCAGACTGTAAATGCCACTAAAATGCATGAGAGCTCGCTATGATGACAACTGTCTGATGCAAATAAAAATAAAGGCAAACATATTCATTTTAGAAAGAAGACATGTTAATGTAAAATACAGATTTTGAGACAAAATGAGCAGTCTGAAAGTGGCTTGCAAAGGAAGGGGTGGGCTGCCAGAAGGATTAGCCCCTCAAAAGTTTTTTCACTGGGACATGGCCAGAGTTTGTCAGCTGACCCTTAGCCCACCCATAAAAGGTTAAGGTTAGGGTTAGGAGGGGGAAAAAGCCTGGAGCCCTGGTACAACTCAGGCTGCAAAGGGGCTGCCAAATGCGAGGGATATATTGCCAAGACAGAACCTTTTTATGGGAGCCAGGGCTGGGATTCTGGGGTGAAGGCTCAGCCCATGCCTAGGTGGGGAGCTGTACAGAGCCTGGAGCTGCTGTGCAAGTGGGGAGGCAAAGGGGCTGCCAAGGGGAGGGATAATCAGCTGAGAGGGTCCCGCCCTGACAACTTTTTCATCTAGGCCAGGGTGCTTTGTTTGCATCTCCTTACCAGTGAGTCTTATCAAATTGGTTGCATCTACCAGTCTTATCAGACCATGAAGCTAGCACACAATTTTTCATCTAATCTGTTCAAAAGGTTAGAAAATATAACTAATTCATTTAAATTGCAACTGCAAAAAAGTTGTCTAAATGTCTAATCAAGTCCAATCAGAAGTCTAAATGGATTATGTTTTCCATCAGGATACAAACAACCGCCTCGTTTCTAACCACCAGTGCTGGTATCGAAGCCATGGTTTTGCATTCCCCACAGCCCTGAAGGCATACTTCATGCATTCACGGCTTCTTTCCTACCAGGGCAGCTCACTGCTGGAGGTCCCCTCCTGTCTGCATGGTGCAGAGCTGCTGTGCAGCTGAGAGTGGGCAAGATCCACTGTCTGCTGGACTTGTGAGCTCATGCACTTCTTGCCATACTGTTCCCTGTGTAACCAAGGTTTCAGCTGCCCCTAACCAGAGGGCTGCCCACAATTCTGCCAACAGCACGACTGACTTTGTCTGTACTCTACTGACATAAAACAATTACTCCCTTTGCTGAAGAAAGCAAAGCACTTTTGTGGATGTTCTTTGATTTGGCTTGACCCCCTACTTTGCCCTGCCCTGACCCTCACTTGAAGGAAATTTTACATGTGAATAACCAAACGGATATAACTTTGGAGATAAAACCAGGAAGCAAGGGGAGCAAAACTAAACCTGTGCTCTCCCCCATTACCTGTTGTACCTGTTGCATATTCATATTCTCAGGTGAGAAAAAAATTAATGAGTTGACTGCATTTTTGGCATTTCTCAACTATGATCTAATGGTTAGGCTAAAGTTTTCTTAATTTTAGTACAAGTAATTGTCTTTTTGTCAACATTGGCCCATGGGTACGATGTTGGTAATCTTATCAGAGATGGTGCCATCCAGATAACCAGACCATCAGTCCTGGTTCCACTAAAGCTGGTGGCAAAACTTAAATTGGCTGAAAAGCAGGACTGTCCCTTCAGTAATGCACATCTGTAGGTATGTCTATTTACACTTGGTCATTTTTTACAATTTTAAACTAATAGATGATTCAGTTACTTCTTTTCCAAACCTATACTTCTCTGGTCATTTCCCTGCTCCCTTTGCTCCCTTTTCCTTTATACAGGCTATTCTGTACAACTGCTGCAAGCAATCTACACAGGCACGCACAAAAACATGGCAATGATTTTGCCCCTCTCCCTGCCATGCACGTTATCTAGTCTTGCTCTAAAGGACCATCTTCTGGGTGGGGTACTGCAGATCCAATTAAATATGCCTCTGTATCAACACTGCTCCTAAGCAAAATAAGTTCATTGGTGAAGCTTTGGACCTACTTTAATCAAGTAATCTAAACAAGGCTTAAGCTTCAAAAGCCTGGTGATGCTCCTAGCTTCAAAGCTTTTACTTACACTGAATTAATTTATCCTGGATGTTCTAGTGCTCCCAGCAACCCTATGGATTATAATGTTGGAGGTTGCAATCATGGCTCTGTAATACTCCCTAAGCTTAGACTGTATTGATCATAAGGTAAAGGCAGAAAGGAGAGTGGGGAACACAAGGAGAAAACAGAAGGATTTGATTTGAAGTGGAGGTGAATCTGTTCATCCCTGTAGCAGGCTGCTGGGAGGGAGTATCAGAAAGTGTTAACACTTGGGGGGGGGGTTGGCTGAAAATCTATTCTGATATGGACTGAGTGTCAAACGCTCATTTCCAGACTCCTTCCTGCATAATATTGTAGTTGCACTATGTCATAAATATAATTCTTTGGCAAAAGGAAGATTGGCTTGGATTTCACATGCAATAGCTAACACAGCATTGTTGAACATCAGTACAAGTTATAGTATTAGTCTCAGCTCCACTCTGGGAAATGGGAATAATGTTTTTCCCCAGTCCAAGCAAGAGCTAGAAGTCTTTGTATGTAGCCACCTGATGCTAAATTATGTGCACTAATCACACAACCAACACATGCTCAAGAAACAGACCTGGTACTGTTAGATTAATGGTTGGACCTGATGATCTTTTCCAACCTAAACAATTCTATGATTCTAAGAACATTCTCATCTTTACGAACCAACATGTTTATATTTGTAAGAACCAGCAGGGCTTTTCCGTACAAGTTGGTGATGCATTGAACACCTGTGCAAACACAGGGAAATGTCTAACCCAATGTGCACTGTAGTCTAAAGATGCCATTAAATCTGATATGGTTTCACCTTCATTAGTGAGAACAGAAACATGACAGAATTTGCTTAAACAAACGTAACTGCACCCACTGCAGTGTTGATGCAGGGTCCCTCAGGGCTGCAGGCATATAAGCCAGTGGCATCTAGCAGTTTTATCAGAAACACACAGGGCTGGTGTCCTTTGTTCCTGTTCCCCTCGGCAGAGACCCAGGATAGTCTATATGGGTGGCTCTATCCTGGCAGAGAAATCCAACACTGCCTGGTAAAATCTGTGGAGGGGCTAGGCAGTACGGCAGAGTTACTGTCCATCAGCAGAGGATGGCAGAATTCCCTCTGCAGCTAACTCCCAAAATTTCTTCAGTGGCTCTGCCAGTGGCTCTCCAGAGATTATCATGGAAACAGCATATGGGTGAATGAATTAAAAGATTATTTAAAGCAAAGATAACTTTCACATTGTTATTAGATAGCCAGGTAAAGGCTCATACTATTTTCAATACAGACTATATCCCACTTTATGAAACTCAAAGCCTATGAAGCGATTTCACACAGAGAGCTCTGATTACTACAGCAATAATTTCTTCTAACAGCCTTTCAAACACTTATTAATAGAAAAAATATCAGTTCAAACTGTCTTCCCATCACACAGAAAATATCAGTGTTCACAGTGTGAACTTTAAAATCCCATCTGATTAGTTAATGCCAACAATTACTAGTGTACTGTCAATTTATATTTCTATTGTCCTCCATTGATCTCAGTCTCCATACACTGTGCAGTGCACATCACTTCAAAAGTAACTTTCCTATGCTGACTGGCTGGGGATGATTTTCTGTCCTGCTGTCAACTGGCAGTGAGTAAAATAGAATACGTTAGCACATTCTTCTGTGACAGGCTCCCACCTCACTGTTTGGTTTTGTTTCTTACACTCTTAATTCATAAACCTCTGGGCACCCACAGATGGCAACTTTTCTTTTTTCATCATGGCAGAGATGACTGGTACCTCCCATGCTAAAAGACACAAAAAGGAGCTAAAAGGTCAATCATGGTCTAGGTAAGATATTGATAGTACTGCACCTGGTGTTTGGAAGGCATCAGGGCTTCTAAACTGTTTCTTTTTTCTAGTCTGCTAGTGTCAGGAATTGTATTCCTCCAAGGGATAAGGTAAGGCAGCTTCTGGCATTTTGGCATTCCTTCTTTCAGCCCTAATTAAGCATGAATACTGTTTACAATACTATTTAAATTCTGACTGACTATATTGTGACCAATCTAAGCTTGTCCCTTTTTGCCTTTAGGTTGCAGAATGGGTTGAATTATTCCGTGGTCACTGATTTCTTCAGCAGGTTTATAAGGACTGTAGCTGCCAAAGCTGTGAATAAGGGGATCGCACCAGCCCCCGCTTCCCTTATAGTTCTCCCACCCCATACTCTGAGATCTCTTAAGAGAGATCAAGACATTTAGACAGCTGCGTGCCAGTGGAAGGGAGGGACTGAGTTGCAGCTCTGCAAAATCTGTCTCAGGTTCACAGGTGCTGACGAAGACTGAGGACACTCAGTCCACCTGATTAGTTTTTCTTAAGGTGACAAAACACAACCTCAGTACTGAATAAATGTGGACTCCTTGCATACATGTCTGACTTTGTGGCACAGTATGGTTTTTACTATTTTATTTCCAAAGCCCTTGGAAACTGTATATTGAGAGTAGACATCTGGACTCCTAATTTCTCTCTCCCTGTTCCTGCCTCCCTCCTCCCCCAGTAGTAATCCCTTTCTGTGCTGCCTGCAGGAGAAAATAAGTCCGCTTGTACCCCCTATGCCCTGCTGCCAGGCCATTTTACGTAAGAATCCCTTTCTGTTCTCCATCACAGGACAGCATGTCCTGTAGGAGCCAGTTGTTGTCTTTAATCTCTGGACATAAACACACAGATTACATTCCATTCTGTCACCAGTGTTCAGTGGATAACAGACGTGCTGTCATATCTGTGCTGCTTTCCCTGGGCTGTGCAGATCATTCTCCTACTGAGCATGTGGCACCGGCTCACTTGCCATCAGCGACATACAGGACAGGCTAGGCCTTCCTTGCCCTGCTCTTCCCAAGGCTTTGATACATCAGGCTGCTCCATTCAACCCTCTACAGGAAGCTTTAGCATCATCCTACTCATTCAGGGATAGGAGGGCATTGCAATGGGCAGGCTGGGCTGTCTGTGGCTGTGGTCACATTTGGGAGTCTCCACTCTGCCCTTAGAGTTTTCCAGTGTTTGACCTTCATGGCAGCTCTCCGAGAATTGTCAGATGTGGGAGAAGAGGTTTGAATTGAAATCCAGCTGTCACTAAAGTACCATGTGGCCTGATTGCTCCGAACAGCTTAATGACAATGCAATCACAATGCCAGAAATGTTTGTCTTGAACAATTCCTCACCTCCTGCCTTGTCTCCTTCCAGTGATGGAGCTGCTTTTAGGACAGGAGACAGAATTATATAGGTTGAGATTAGTCAACAGCTGGAATCTATTTGATGTCTTCACTGCTAGGGGTAGGTGTGGGAGGTGCAGGTGTGTATCCACATGGATATAGGTAGGGGAATACAACCTGCAACTTGCTATATTGCTGCAGGCTCCACTTCCCTGTAGGTAGCATGGTTTGGCTGCAAACAGAAAGATGGGGCTACGGGCAAGATCTTGATATAGAGTAAGTCAAGGGAGTGTGTTAATAGCAGGGAGGACTGATTAGGATGCATGACCATATCAGACATGCATGTGACTCCTCACTGATGGAGAGCTGCAGGCAACATGATTTTTTAAGTGCAGGTTGCTCCCACCCAAAGCCTGGCTTCCAACCCTCACCATGTTTGGCTGCACCATGGATGAAAAAGACTCACATCTTGCACAGTCATTGAAACCCTTGCTGCAGGTTTCTGCACTGGGTGATGAGCAGCTGCCTACACAGTGCATCAGAGCCCATTTTACCCGATTTTCATCATGTCAGGCAGTAAGGGCTTGAGAGCAGTACCAGAGAAGATCAAGTACTCTTACATTGAGGAGGAAATGGGCGTTTACTGAGAGTTGTAAAGCTTTCTGAGTGCCTGATCGCTCATTTTGTATTCATGCGCCACTTTCAAGCAGAGGGTGGCAAGAGGCGGGGGAAACATCATGGTTCATTCAGTCATTAATTTACTAAATATAGGGAAAGAGTAGACAAAATTGGCTGTTTCCTTTGCTTAATGTTTTATCATTTGACCTTTAGCTGTGCCAGGAGATGAAGAATGGCAATACTGTACATCAGCTGTGCTGGCTGCTCTGAGCAAACTGAATTTAGGGGGCTCAAATTTGGGAAACTGGGCCTCTTCTCAAGCTCAAGCTGAAGCATGGGGAACTGAAACGGTGCTGTGAGGAGGAAGCCCACAACTGGGATTTGGTGTCCAGCTCTCCCTCACCTCAGCCTTGCACAAGCCTGGAAAATTCAACAGCTTTCTGCACTGATGGGAACCAACAGACTGCTTTACCTAACACCAAAACAAATCCCTAACACAGACTTACTTCCACTGCTTTGAACACACTTCCTAAAGTTGAGAAGGCTGAAATAAAGGGTGGCTTTCAACCAGTTAACTGCATTTATTACACAGGTTTCTACTGGATCACCAATCTATGTTGATCACACCAGAGAAAATTTCCCAATGTAACCAAATCTCAAGCAACAGAGCATCCCAGGCTGTGTACTAAATTGCTGTTCACTTTCTTTCCAAGTCTTTGTCTTTCTCTCATTTTCCCTCTCGTTTCTTTTTTCCTTTCTTCGTGCAGAGAAGAAAAATGATTGCTAATGAATTGCAAGCATGGGGTATGGAAAGATCAGTTAATACGGCCCAAGTATTCAGTAATACAAATACATTAAAGTGATCAAGCAATGAATGAAAATTGACCCAAAGAGCAGGTTCCACTGAGAAAACATGTGAGAATGTAAATTAATGTGACTTGATGAAACTTGAAATGTCATAACACAGCAGGGCATACTACACATCAGAGGAAATGTGAAAATTATACTTTTTCCTGAAATCATAGTTTTCAAAAATAAGTGGCTTTTAAATCCTTCTAAAAATATAATAAAGGAATTAGTGTCAAGAAAAAGGTTATTGTTGTTTATCAGACTGCAAGTTCAGTCCATGGTGGCTTTTCACAAATATCCTCCTTTATTCCTCTGACTATGCAGTGGGAAAAGGAAAAGAAAAATCCTGAAGTCTTTCTACTTGTCTGGTTTCCCTCTTCTTAATTTTGCACAAGGAAATTTTTTTTAAGTTGTTTGGAGCATGCAAATCTATTGCTTTTTTACCCTTTGGCTATCTGCTTTCATCCAAAAGTTCTAACACTTAGAAACAAGGAAACAAAACAACAGGAAAGGTCACTTGAAATTAGTCTGTCTTCTAATAAAACTTACTTAAAAGGGAGGGATAAAAGCATCAGGAGACAGAATCAAATAGCTACGCTGGCAAGTCTCCAACTCAAACAGAAAATGTAACATGTTCTCCCCTGTGCCACACGTCCATATTTGTTTGGTGATGGCATGACTGGCCCATGTGTTGGGAAAGCCTTTCCTCTCTTTCTGTCATGAGATATGCCTGATTTTTCTGCTGGCCTCCACGCTGGAATATGGTCCTTACAGGGGTCTAAAACATGAATAGGAGGGAAAGGATTCCTCCCCTATACCACACTGCACAGCCAGCAGGCAGTACAATAATAGGTCCCTTTTCATCTGGTGCAGAGTGGATTTCTGTAGGAAGAACACCAAGAGTGAAGATCTGCAGAGCAAAAGGAGAAATTGCCACACACCACAAAATTGTTAGTTTGGTACTCTGACTGCAGTGACTACACATGGAAAAGGGAGCCTCAGCCTCTTTCTCCAGCACTGAGCGCTCCATGGGAAGACTGTGTACCAGATTCTGGTTGAAGATGGGTGTCCTCTATGGAATATGTCCTAACCGTCCCTGTGCCAACCACCACCTCTCTGAACTGCTCCAGTTCAGGTGCTTTCCTCAGACTGTTTCTCAAGTTTTTACTTCCCCAGTCTGCCTAGACCTCCTTCTCTCAACTGAGTTAATATACATATAGGAAGGATTAACCAAAGCCTATGTCCAGGCAGGAAATGAAAAGACTTTTATTCCATAGAAGAGAGTGTCCAGTAAGCAGAACAGTCTGAGTTACGAGGGGATACCTGAGCACAACGTAATTCTTGATGCAACCCAGCTCCATCTCTTTTTCCTGTAGAACTGCACGAAGGTGGGATGGTACCGTCCAAAGAGAAAGTTGGCAGGCTCCTGTGTAGTGAAGCCTGTTCATACACAAAAGAAATAGAAAGAAAAATAAAGAAAAATTCATGCTAGTGTAAAACATAAAAAACAGACTGGGAAGAAGAAATACAGCAGGTCAGTAAAGCTATTAGATGGCTAATTAAATAGCACAGTAGGTAATGTCATATTCTTGTTCTTGTATAATAGATAATAATTTCATGAAATGTCATGATAATGACCAGAAACATAATTCTTGTTTTGTTTTTTAAATAAATGCAGAAAGCTGGCTGAAAAAGAGAAGAGGAAAAAACAGGTTAAAGTGTATTTCACCACTCACAAGAGTGCTCAGAAAATTTACGAATCCAACTTGTGTAGCTTTGCATTGGTGCACATAAGGAGACCTTGAAGCTGGTTGGTCCGTTTTCATCAGTCAATGAGAGAAATAGAAATAGTCAGCAAGAATGGGTCGCAAACGATCTATGTCTCAGCCTGGGTAACTGGTTTTTTTCATATTTGAATTTATATTCTGAAACATGAGGCCACTGTAAGGCAAATGACCAACAATACAGTAGTTTTCCTATCCTGAACAAAAATGCAGCCTTTCAGAAAAATTCAGCATTTCAACTAAAGGAAAAGATATTGCAGATTTCATTTTTTTAATGTGACTAAGCAAATGATAAATGGAAAATAATAGCTATTTTTTCCAAACATTTTCTTGGCATGGCTTGTGTGTAGCTTTGCCAGTTGGGATCCAGTGTAAATTAAAGTTGTTTTTCTTGGTAAGGTTTGTTACATATTTATAATATGTCTACAATTCACACAGAAAATGGAGTCTGAGGAATGACACCCTGAATAGTCCTATGCCTTCTATTAATTATCAGCTAAAGCAGACAGAAGAGCCTTCTACTCATATTACAAATAAATCTTGAGTATCAATGAAAAATAGGATTGTTTAGTGTTTTCTGGTTAGGATTCAATTATGGATGGTGTATTTACTTTAAACGTATAAGATGCACACTAGAGATCTCCAGGAACAAAAATGACCCAAAATTTGCTGAGCACCGAGTGGAAAAAATACTGATCCACGTTACGTATCTTGTGTACTGGAGACTACAGATGAGCAGTTAAAAAATTAAGGCCACGGCTATTTACACTGCACAGCACAGATTGCCCTCAGTGTTATTTGAGCGTTGGCACCCAGCAGAGAGCCATCCAGCTTCATCTGTGATTTAAGTACATCTGCAACAACAAAGGGTGGCACGAGGTGTGAGTGTAAGGTAGTAGCTACTGTATCAAAACCAAATGTCAGCTTTGTCCCTGAAATTGAACTCCTATATGTGCCAAAGCACTCACGTGCCCTCCCTGCCCTGCTGTGCTGTGCGAGGGGGGCCCTGATGCATGGGCAGCTCCTCCAAACAGTCCATACTTGTGTGAGCTGGCATCTCGCGGAGGTGCAGATCTATGGCAGAGAGTGTATTATTCACAGAAATACAGATCCATAGCCACAGAGGGGCCATGAAAGCTTTCTTCTGCCAACTTGAGTGAGAGACACAGCTTCCCAGGGTTACTGGCGTGAAGTTAAAGCCTGGTAAACATCTGTGTTCAGGCACTCAATATCATCTTTTTCCAACGAGTACTCTGACACAGCAGGTTAATGTGGGAAGGTTTTGTCCCTGGACATGCACAATCTGCAGTGGGGAGGAAGGGAAACTTCTCCAAAGGAGATGGCTGTTGAAGAAGAGGATTTCTAATTCCATAAGAATTGGTAGCAGAATATAAAGCAAAACCATAGAAGTAGAGCCCCATCCACTTACTTGGTAGAAATAACCTGAAGAAGCCAGTTTGCTTTTGCAGTTCTCAGCATGTGTGATCTCTCCAAGATCCCTTTTATTTACTTACTTATGTATATCATTGCTGAGGAAGACAATTCAACTTCCGTGTTAGGACCCATCTTTGATTCAATACATTATTGTATTGCTTTCTAGATCCTTCACTGCATGGGTTCAGACAGGACTTTTGAAATATCCTGCACACGTTTCCTGAAGGAGGCATTGGTGGCCTGCAGAAAATCTCTTCGGTCTCAGAAAGCCAGGGGACTGCACACAGTATTTAGTCTTGCCTTATTCTAAACAAACCTTACAAATGACCTTTCCCTGCTGGCAGACTTTTGCTGCTGGAAGTTATTTCTAAAGCAGTTTTGTGTCTTGTCAGTTTGTCTGTGTTTACACTACAGCCCCATCTGTCTGCTTGCATTTGAGCCATGAGAGCTTTGCTGGCCACTTTAATTTTTTTCCTGATGGGATGAACTATGTCTTTGAGTGGGGAATTACTGTTATTAGGACGTTTCCAGAAGGATTAATTCTGGCTGGTTTCTCATAGCCGTACCCTTTCACTTCCCCGCTACTTTTACTCTGGTTTTGGGTAGCAGCCTTCGTTTATTGCTTAGAACCAGCAACGCCAGAAGAAAAGACAGTAACGTCCCACAGTGTAAGCCAGCTTTTAAGATATAAACTCATTTCATTAGTAGCAACTGTGAAACACAAGTGGAAACTGAGCATCTGGGTGAGTTATACCTCAGAAGAACATAAGAGGATGAGCCACTGGGGAAAATCTGAGTCAGGAGTACGAATGCTAGCCTATACCTATATCATCCCAGACTGTAGAGTATCAACAGTGATGCCCAATACTGCTGGCATCACTGGTAGGGAGCAGCTTTTTGAAAGCTTCTCACCAGGTTAAATAAAATCCAGTCACAGCAACTAAATGTCTGTACATTGTTGAAGTCCTGGGATTGGTTTCAAATAAGTTTTGAAAACCAAATGATTTGCAAAACAAACAATCAAAAACCAGAAAGGGGGTAAAATATTTTACAGTTGCTTAATAGAAAATGGGACATTATAATAGGGTTTTTGTTGCAGAACAACTGTGCATGTTCTTTAGAACATTTACTTTTGACATACTCTTATAACAACTATTCATATAAACAAATACTTTTTGCCAAGCAACCATTACAGTTATATGATTTATGCAATCATACTAAAAATTATTTATCCAGATGATACCTTAGAGAGTGAAAAGCTGACCCCTTAAGTCCCTGAGAACATTGGTTTCGCTATGCTCACGATCTGACTCTCATTTCTTAGTCTCTGACATACTCTGGTAAAATCGTTAATTATTGTATCTGATCACCCTGTGCTAAACTGACATACAATTTTCTAGTTCATAGGCAGTTGTCACAGCAGTACAAAGGATTGACTATTTTTAAGCAAAACAGTCAAAAGATTTTTATGGCACTTGGATACTGCAGTAGCCTTTAAAAAGCTTAGTGATGATACAGTTGGAATTAAGGCACAAGTCTCAGGTAATATTTGGTAGCACTTGATGCTTGCTGTTATTAGCACATTTGGTTGCCTTCCTTCTTAGTGAGTCTGTAAGCCATTTGTAAAAATCACTGAAGTCCTGTGCATTGGATGATGCATTGGAGCATCTCTGCCTAAATCAATATGTAAATCCCATTCCTTAAACCCAACAGAATTAAAGGGAGAGATCTCAGCTTAAAAACTATTTTAAAAAGTGCCAGCTACCTTCATTTTGCTGTCACATACTTGGAAAGTAACAAAGAGTATGGCTGCAAGAGATTATGAATCATAGGAATAAACACAGGCAGAATGTCAGGCTGTTTTTTCCTCAGAAGCATGAGCTAGTGTCCATCAGGCAAGACTGTTGAGTACTGGCTCATACCATCAGAAAACACCATGTTCCCACTGCAATCTGTACAAAATGGGATGGACTTAAACCTCTTATTTCTCATTCTCCAGCCATATTTCATTCCCTGCTGCCGATTCATTTTCTTGTGCTATGCCCTCTTGCCACACTTAGCCACTGCTATCAACAGCAGCAGCTCCCTGCCCTTGCCAGGCCATGTCCCTTTGTGAAGCAGATTTTGTAGTGGTAGTATTATATATACCACAAAAGGAACATCTGTTCCATGCTATTCCTTCCTCCTCCAAGCCACCTCTCTTATTTCCTACTGTTCCCAATCTTTTTCCTTTCAACTTAAATATTCCTCCTATATAAAATTTCCACCACTCACATTTGCATGCTTTTGCTGAGCTGCTGCTTCTTAGCACTCAGAAACATTTTCCTGTCTTCTGCATGGGAGGTCAGCAGCAGCTTTTGGGTTCCTAGTAGCAGCTATTGAGTGCTATTGTAGTCAGATGAGCTAAGAGGTATCACCTGTTCTTCCTTTGCATCCTTTCTGAAAGGATATAGATCACCTGAGCCATATTGGCCATCACCTTGTGAAATCCTAAAAGATTTTAAAGTGGCACTAGACATGTTTAAACACCTAAATGGCTCCCCAGCTGTGGTTGGCCAGCTTCTTTCTCCAAAATTTCACATTAACATTTGTTATCAGATCTCATAACTTGGCCGTACCCAGTACCATTCACAAACATGCAATGGACAGTATCTTTGTGGCAGAAATGCTCATTGCTCACATGAAGTCATGAAAGCCTCATGGAAGCTGCCAAAGTCAAAAGTACTATGCCATTTATTATGCCAGCTCATGACATGACCTGCTGTTGTAATGTGTGCATCTTCTTATGCCTACAGATTTCTTGTACATGTCTTAAGAGCAAAATCCTTGGAATAAGGACGGTTTTCTCAGCACAAAGCTGTACTTCAAGGTATGAGTAATAGAAAACCTGAAGTATATCCTCCAAAGGACTCTCCAATTATAGTAGTCAATTTTCAGATCACCTGTTTGTCTCTGTCACTTGCTTAACCAGTCTGTAATATTCTGTCTGGAGGTTATATTACCCATTTTGAACTCAATTACAGTGTTCACATTGCCTTGAATGGAAGGTGCCCTGGATTTCAAGTGGATGTGTAGATTACATGTAACAAGAACCTTTTGAGGGTCTTCCAAAATCTTCCATACTTTCCAGAGAGGAATATGATGTACCTTGTCAAGAGGAAAGTACCAAATTGCATCAGATTTGGCCAACTTTTTCAAATAAAATGTTGAAGTTGAGATCAAGTATTATATCCTCACTTTAACTAGTCAATGCAGATGTTATGCAGATAGGTATTTTCATAACTCTTGCATAAATTAGCATATCCTAGTAAGTATTTATATTAAAAGAATGAGTTGTACTCAAACACCTGTTCGTATGTTGTCTATTCAATCCTGTACCTCTCTACATATGTCATGTATTTACCAGCAGGAGCTTGGGGACTAAATTGTTGATAAGTTTTAAAGAAAGGCAAGAGGCAGATAAGTTATCCTGAACAAAGGCCAGTAAAACTGTTATCCCAAATCTGGGTTCTTCAACCAGAGTGTGAGAGCTCATCCACACACAGAGTGGATATATTTGTTTATTGCATGTCTGCACAGAGGTGGGTGCTAGGTGGTAAATTCACAAAACTAGCAGACCTCTTAACACGTAGGAAAACTTTTTATACACTTTGAACAATTGTTTACAATTACATTGAGCCACACTTAATTCTCATTGGTTCTTACAAGCCTCGTCTCCATTTAAAGGTACAGTATCCTTTTTTTCACCATGCATGTTGTGTGGGGAGGGGGCTTTGTTAGTAGGGGCTCTTTGCTCGAGGGTGGATCTCTTAGTATGCTAATTAGGATAGTTCACACATAGTTCCAGTCATTTTCTGTTTAGTCTCTTTAACCATTTGGTTCTACTTGGATTTATCTTGTTGTCCCCCAGCTTGACATATTTATGGTGTCTGTTCCTTCTCCCAAGGCCATGCTTTGTTAACTGTTTGTAAAGATTTAACTAACATCCTCTGTTTTTCAAATTCTTTCTTGTTTTTAACTATAGGTATTTACTCGGGTTTCCCCGCTACTTTTCTTTTTAGAAGTAAATAATTCTTATATCAAAACCATACCACTGCACCACAGAGGTTTGTACTCTGCATGTACCACAGGAAGATTGCTTCTGGACATTTCCAGATTCTTCCAGGCTCTCCACTGCATCCTTTCCATCTTTTGTGAAGGCAGACTTCTTTCTTCATTCTCCACCCACAGCATCATAAAAAATGTCCTCTTCCCACCCCCCCAAGCCTATCTGTGTCTACAACTGTCATGGAAACAAAATGTGCTGTTCACCCGTTTGGAGAAAGGAGACGTCTTTGATTAGTAGGAATCTCTTGTCTCTAGCTTGTAAGGTCTTTGAGGAATGGCCTGTCACTCATTATATGTGTATGGCATTTAGCACAGGGGGTTGCCCCACTGGAGGCCTGGGGGTGGTATTGCAATACAAATGTTAGCTGTGCAAGTTTGTGGTAAAATGATAAACTGCACAGTCATGCAGCATCATTTATCACATAGCCTTCAGTTCAACAAACAAAGCATGGAATATAATAATTTATAAAGATGTATATTACTTTTTCTTCTTCCCTTTTTGTCTTCTTTAGGGGGGGGAATTTATACAACACCATAGTAAATTGTGACTAAGAGAGTTGGTATCATTAAAAAACAGGTTTGCACAAAAAGTATTGTTTCAAAATACTAAAATGCTTAAGAAAGCTTTGTTAGAGGATAATCTGTCCTCACTCTAGGAAGAGTAAGATGATGTTGATTAAGTAACATTTGAAACTTGAGCATTTGTCTGTGGCATTAGGATTTTTTAATTAATCAGCTTTCCAAGTGCACTACAATTTATATCTGTGTTTGGCATTTAGTTATTGCCGATAGTAAACTCTGTTTAGTAATCTTGCCTATTCCTCATGCATCTTCTTGACAGACAGACAGAAGCTGCACATTTGCCTGAAGCCAAAGAGGTCCTCTCACACATGACAAAACCTATCATCAAAACCAGACCAACAAAAATGATCCCCCAAAGTCAGTGGTCCTGTGATAGCAATGCACAGGAGAGCAGGAAAGGGTGGGAAAGGGAGCAGGACAGCTTGATGGGAAAGAGTCTGCAGGGTGGACCAGGACCTGCAAAGGGATGGGGAAGGCATGTCTGAGACTGCTGGGAAGGCACAGGGATAAATGAAGCAGTTTCCCACAGACCTGAATGTGCAAATGGCCTTTGTCTATCGCTACATCTGTCTCCCACAGGGAAAATTCTAGCATCTCATCTCCTGGGTCACAGGGAAGGATGGGGCTTGCCAGTACATGTGTGACTGGGAGCTCCCAACTTCTCCTCACATCCACCACTTACTCCACTGCTAAATGTAATATGCTTTGCCGTTACCTAGCTGTAATTTGTTAAATCATTATAAAGAACTTTATCTATAAAGAAAAGCTTCAGCTGTGGAGTTGAAAGGCTTGCTCCAAATATGAATATTCCACATGAAAGAATTTCTCTTGTTTCAAACCATTTGCATTTTCCTTACACGTTATTGATCTGATTGAACAGTTCTCAGATCAAAGGCATGCTGGTAAATGAGCAGCCAAGGTGGCAATATGAGAAGTGGACAGCTGTTAAAAGAGCAGCTTAAATAATTGCTCAAGGATTTATTGGGTAACATGATTAATGATTATGGAAATATGATGACATGATACCAAAGAGTAGTGTGCAGTGACTGACGGGGAAGTTGGATAGGGCTAAGCTTCAACACCAGAGTATGTGAAACAGTAATAATATCTTGTAATCATGGTATATGCAGTGCTTAGTTGTTAGGAAATTTCAGCATTAATTTTTGCCTTCTGATAGGAATTCAAACTGCAAAGTATGTCATGTGTAATATTTCTCTTATAACAAGGTAAGGAAAAAACCTGCTAACGATGCATTGTAATAGCAGGACTGACTCAAAGAGACACCCTCATCTTTTTTAAAAAAATCTTCTAAATCCCCACAAAACTTACTGGAAGCTCATGCTGCTGTTTTAATTAACACCTGAGAGAACTATACATAACACATTAAAGGAAAAAAAAAGATTTTTTTGTGGAACTGACAGTAGTTTGCATACAGACAGCTTTTTCCTGTGTTTGTTTTTTTTAACCTCAAATTTCAGCAGCCAGCAGTAACATAACAGAAGGGATGGGAAAGCACAGGACCAAACTGCAAGCCAGAGCTACTCCATGGCAAAAATACTGCAGACTCTTGGAGTTGATTCTTTGTTGGAAGTTGCATGAGATTCCTATTCACTCTGCACTGGTAGGTAATGCAAACCCTCCTCCTCCTCCTCCAGAAATTTTTGTTTAAGAGCTCATGAAACAGAAAGTAATATTTGCAAAATTAATAAAAAGCTATTATAAAATCTGAAACATTAGCAGTCAATTTTAGAGGTGAAAGTAGGCAGCAAAATCCTCGGTGTGAAACCCCAGTCCAGGAAAACACAGTGCAATATCATTACTGACTTCAGCGTGGGCAGGATTCCATGTTAGTGTTTTGATTTTTTAAAAATTCTATTTCCTATATTTAATATACTTATATATGAATATAAATAGGATCCTACACTGGATTTGAGACGCACAGTTTCTTTGTGCCAGAGACGTGACTGCTGTAAGTGAGGGGACCTCATCAAAATTTTCAGTCAGGTCGCAGTAGATGACAGCTGCTAGGCCCAGCACTCTAGGTCCTACCATTAGATGGTTGTGGTATGACAACAATTGTCATAGCTTTAAAAACAGAGTGATGTGGGTAGAGCTATTTAAATGAAAACAACATTGCTCATGCTAGGCAAAGCAGACAGCTCTGGAAAGAAGTATCTATATTTGAAACCTTGGAAATGTTGTTAATCTCTTCAGGGATGTGAGACAACACAGAGATTGTGTAGGATTTGAGAAGCTTGGTATTTTAAAGCCATAATCTTGTTTGCAAGCCTTAAAGAGTGAGTATTAGTGAGATTACAGTTTTGGTGAAGAGTTTTCATAACAGTAGGCAAGAAGTGAAGTTGGAGCATCTCTTGGCATTTAGGGACAGATTCATTTGTAGCCTTAGGTGACTTCTTCGGCATTATCGAGGGTGCAGGGTTATGTGAGTGATCAAAACCCCAATGTTTACTTACAGTCATGCTCAAACACCCTGAAATATTGTCTCTTTAGTTAATCCATCACAAATACCATCTACCTCACCACTCTTCACCACTGGGAAGCTCACACCTCAATTTCTAGCACACACAGGCTTCCCCATGAGAGAAAACTGGGATCTCTCTGCAGCCCTTTCACACCAGCCAGACATGCCAACTCGGCCCAGCCCTTCTGAGAGCTGTTTTGAGGCAATTACAAGTAAGGGTTTGCTATAGAATTCACATACTATTTCAATCATTTCAGTGTTTTCGAAGTGTAACCTGTAAGTACTACTTGGCAAGGACTGTGTCTAACCAAGTGCCTCTCTACACTGCAGTCGTGGTGTTACTATACATAATATACAGTGAACTAGAATTATACCCTTGTGCACACCTGAAAAAAAAATTGTGTTGTGTGTTTTTACCTTGTTCCAGAGATTTGTTCTTATAGAGTTTCTCATGAATATCAGACTGCTGGCACTGGTTTTTTCTAATTATATTTATAACCAGCATCAAAACTGGGCTAGCCCCACCTGACTTCTGCAGTGCACCATGACAATTCTGTGGTATAATGGATTTCTACAGTGGCATTCTTTTAAAACAAAAACAAACAAAAAAAAAAGAAAAAAATTGTTATTGGTTTAAATGTGATCAGGACAATCTTGTTTATCTACTTTGCTATGGCATTTATTTTGAAATACTTTACTGACTGTTCTGATCATTTCAGTTCTCATCGTTTTTCCAATTGCAGGTTATGCAAACCTGCACTGTGGAAGTTTGGAAAGCATGTTAATACCACTGAAACTGTGTATGGGACAGCTGAGGTTTTGTGCATCAAGCTAGGGTGGAAATGCTTATGATGTTCTTGTTTCAAGAAGGTCTGACTGGCAGGTGCTCTGTTCTTTCTCATCCTCTGCCAAGACCATAGCTTATTTATGGCCACCCCAGCTTTCACATCACCCTGGCAAGCCCACAGGTGTTCCAGGTTCCTGGGGACCCCCCACATACCCCTAACAGGCAGTCCTGCTTCCAGGTCCCCCTCAACACCCAGAGAAGTGGGGAGATGGCTCCGCTGTTGCCTGGCCCCTGGACTGTTCTCTCTGGTACCTGACTGCTTGGTGACTGGGGAGCCAAAGCCATTTTTCAGCCTCCCCATCTTTCCTGGCTGTGGTTCTCCCATGAGGAGTCCTTTACACTTGTAATGGGAAATTCTGTGGTTCCACTCCATTTTATATTTCTCCTTGAGAATTTAATTCTTTCATTTAGTTATCTGAAAGTAGTTATTTAGCTGCAGGACAGGAATTCAGGTAAGAATGAGTGATCAAACCTTTCATCTGTGAATCCACTTTAAGCTCAGGTTAAACTGCTCTTGCTGTGTCTGGTTATTGCAATGAAATTATTAGTAAAAATATTAACTGGGCTAATTTGAATCAGTGTAAATGACTGATTAATACTGTAGGCATTATAAGAACCCAGTAGCTCATGCAAAAAATGAGGTGGGTTTTTTTCCATTAAGTACACTGGAAAGTTACATAGATTATTAATGAAATAGGGACCATTTGACACCTTCTGGAAGGCAGTGAGGTTGGTAACGAAGCTCCTTTCACAGAACATGATAGTGATTTGCATCACAGGAATCCCTAAATCATTCTCAGAAGCTGTACCAAAGGGCTGAGAACTGAAAAAGTGAGTCTGAAGACAAATGCTCAGATATAGAGAGGAACCAGAGTTGCCTGCATGACAGGTTCAGTTCTCTGTCAAAATCATGTCCAGTTCTGGACTACCCTGTACAAGAGAGGTGTGGTCTCACCAGAGTGAGTCCAGCCAAGGGCCATGAAGATGACTAAGGGATTAGAGCACTTTTCTATGAGGAGAGGCTGAGTCAGCTGGGACTGTTAAACATGGAGAAGAGAAGGCTGGGGGGTGGGGAATCTTACCAATGTGTATAAATACCTGACGGGAAGGAATGAAGACAGGGGAGCCAGACTCTTCTCAGTAGTGGCCAGTGACAGGACAAGAGACAATGGGCACAAGTTAAACCACATGAAATTCAGACTGAACACGAGAAGACTTTTTTTTCACTGTGAGGATGGTCAAACACTGGCACAGGTTGCCCAGAGAGGTTATGAGTCTCCATTTATGGAGATATTAAAAACCTAACTGGACACAGTCCTGGGAAATTGGCTCCAGGTGACCCTGCTTGAGCAAAAGGGTTTGACTAGATAATCTCAAGAGGTCCATTTAAAATTCAACCATTCTGTGATTCCATGATTCAAACCCCATATTCAGCTGGTACGTGCCCTGTCTTCCTGTGTATGTCTGCACCTGACAACTTGAGAGTCCCTTTGCTTCCTGGACTTGTTGCAATGTTGCCAACGGAATGCTAGGAACCCAAAGAGCCTTGCTCCACCCTGTGCACAGCATTTCAAAGGTACTTAATTTCCGCTTCTGCCTGTGCACAGAAGTGCTTCAGTACTGAGTTGCTTCAAAAGCCAATACATAAGATCATGAACACAGAGTGTTACACTCAGGTTTCAGAAACAGGGATTCCCTTGTTAGTCTGTCCTGGTTACACCTGGTAAGTGACCTGAAGACCAGCTATAGGGATCAGCTATGTGGGTCCAACAGCAGCTGCTGCTGTTTTCTATAAAATGTAGGTAGAGGAAGAGTAAGCAGTGGCATGTTATCTCTGCAGTAGCTTAGTGGTTCTTTCTGTTAGAGAATCCACAAAGATGCAAGTTAAATCATTTCCTCAGTCTCAGACAGTTAAACCCAAACCTTTCACTGCTCCTAAGTACCAGCTACAAAACTAGTCTATTGCAAAGTAGAAGTATTCTTCAATTTTTCTGTTGAAATTACTCAACTGTACTTAAAATAATTCATACTTTGTTGCATCAGACTTGAAGGATGACAAGCTGGCCTAAAATCTGAAATTTTTGCTTGGGTGTACAGCCCTTACCTAAGCTCAGTTTGTCTTGTACAGCATGTACCTCAAAGCAGCCTACAGTCATGTTATTGGGGTATTCCTGTAGGAGGCAGGAGCTGTGTATAAATCCTAACTAGAAAGACAAAATTAAGACCTTGCAGAGCCAGGAATTGAACCACACTGCTCTGCTAAGTATTCCCTATTGTGGTAACTGTGCACCCTGCGTGCTAGGTGTGAATGTTGCTACAGATGCTGAATTCTGCAGCTGTGTGGACTCCATTTTGGAAGGCAACAGTAAATGACAAGTGCCTAAGTATCCTTCTGGACTTTGGCTTTGGTGGCTTAATCTCCAGTATGTTTCTCCAGGTGAGAGCTGAAGTGCTTCATCAGAAGTGCCCGTGCAGGAAGGAGGGAGGAGATTGCATTGCAGTGCAGTATTGTCATGTTTGCTTTTTGAATAGGCTCTGGTCATTAGTGTTGTCACATCCCTGGAAATTCCCTCCGAGAAGACATTTGAAGAACCTCTTTCCTCCTGCACACACAAACACACACACAAGCAAAGGTTTTTTGATGATGCTTTCAGATAAACAGCCACAGCAAAGCCCCAGTTTCATTTTATCTCCATAGATAGTTCCAGGAAAAAAAATCACTTTCTGCCTGCAGCCTAAACAACTCACTTTGCTGCCAAGTGCCATCTCAAAAAGATGAACAATATAAACTAATTTCATACCTATTCAGTTCAATAATAGGTATTGTTCTAACTATACCTCTAGTGATAAGAGACAGAACTGCTTATTTGCCATTGCTAAGCAACTGTTAAAACAGTGTGCAGAATTCAGCCAGCTTTAATGGGCTGATAGGAATCAGCGTCTGAAGTTCTTGTTTGCATTCTGAAGTCAACAATAATTGTCCTTCTCTATCAACATTCATTTAAGATGGTTTATGGCTGCACCAGATTCAATTGGGTTTCTGTCTTAATGGTGTTCTGAATGGTCTGCTCTCCCTTAGAAAGAAATATTTAACCATAATGCATTAAACTGCTTTAATCCACTTGTTTTGTTTTGATTTAGTGATGAAGTGGCATAGAAGGTGACACAGGAAAAAGAAGGTAACATGAAACACTCCACAGTAATAAAAGCTGATGGTATCAATGGTATCAAGTTGCAGGCAGAGAGTTTGAGGTATTTAGGTAGGGTTCCATAAATCACAAGATGGCATTTGTGTCTGAAATGCAAAGACATCTGCAAAACCCCTATACATTTCGAAAAACAAAATCTGGGCAAGACAGATGTAAAAGCCTAAGTGCATTAAACCATGGGATTTTTTTCCAACTTTAATTTATGAGTTCAGATTTTGCTCATTTGTGTACATGATTTAGGAGAAGGGACTATCTGGCTCCGATCATGCCTTACCGAGAGATAGAACGGGCAAATGAATAAATGCAAAGGAAGAAATGTTACACAAGACGATCCTGCATTCATAAGCATTTCTTTGTAGCTGCAGAATGATTTCTGTGACCTAAATTGAGAATGCATTGTCATGAAAGGATGATATCTCTTCAGATGCTCTGTTCGTTATCTGTAAGTAAAGATGCATGAGTAACTAACGATGCATAAGCAGAGGAACTGAAGGCTTACTGCTGCTGGATCTGGAATTCTGTACTTCTACCCAACACTGCTCCATTGCTTTTACGGGTGTGTAAACATATGATTAACGCTTATGCATGTGAGCAATCCCATCACATTCAGCAGAACCACCACCGTTCCCTGTTAAGTAAGTGCTTAAATGCTCTGTTGGCACAAGCTGAGAAAATCAACACTTTGTCAGATGGAGCCCATGCAGGTGAAACAACATTGCCTTTCCTAGCCCACTGTGCTTCACACCATGACTTGCAAGAGCCAGGTCTTAATATAACAACAGCAGAATAAGTGCCTTGAAATAAGGACTTCAGCCAGTGCCTGAGTCAGAAGACTAGCTTGTCACACAATGATATGAAAATGTGGGGGTAAAAAGTTGAGACCGTCCCTCCACGAAGCTTACAGCAATGTCTGAGTCACCACAGGACATGAGAAAGCTTCAGGCAATGGCATGAAAAGTAGGTTCAGTCTGACATCTCCTCTTATGTAACTCCTACGTTAGTATCTTCTCTGCTCCATATATAAACCCAGAAAACATCAAAAAGCTGTTACTGAAAGCAGTGTTCTTATTTATTCGTTTGTATAAGCCAAACATGACTTAAGAAATTTGCATTTTCCATGCAAGGCTTAGTACAGGACCTGGTACTTTCCTTGCTGGTACTGGTAAGACCATTGATTTCTGGACTCATTAAAAGGATGTTTGCACCCCCTAGTGTGTAACAATTTGCAGGCAATCTGGTTCTTAGCCGTAGATGAATGAGGATGTTTAATATTAAACCATAATTAAATATCCCTGTAATAATCTTAACAACTTCAAGAGAAAGGATTATAAACTTGAAGATCATCCCTCATGTTCCTGTACTCGACAATATTAGGACCTGAAAATGGCTTCTACTGAGTTGGATTATTATCCCACTGGAAGATACGAGGGTTTTACAGTAAAAAAAATGAGACTGTACCAAAAACAGACAATTCAAATCCAGACCTTCCTGAAAGTCAGGAATGTCAGATCCAGCTTCAGCCCATTAATGAGATAAAGTCTGTAGCTGTGTTTCACTGAAGGACAGGGATCTTTGGATCTGGACTTGAGTTAACCGAAACTGTAAAAACGAGAGGCATGTACTTAACTGCCCTCCAAAAACTGTCACCAAGATTGTCACAGGTAAGCACACTTCTGACTTCTGACAGTGGCCTGCATCCCACTATTTGGAGTTAGGTCTTGAAACACCTTTGAAAAACTTCCTCTTACAGCTGTGGATCACATCCTCATTCTTCAGATGCGACTTCCTCTATGCCAAGTTCTGCTCATCGTGTTAAACAAGGTAGAACCAGTCACTGAGATGAACCAATTAAGCTTGCCTTATTGGGACCCAAAGTGGCAGTTCAGCTCTGAGTTCTCTGAGCAAAACCCATGTGCTCATGGAACCAAACTAAACCCCAGTGCCGGCTCCTGGCTTTGAGCATGGGAAGGTGTCCTAGTTTAACCCCAGGCAGCAACTAAGTATCACACAGCCGCTTGCTCACTCCCACCCCCACCCCAATGGGATGGGGAGGAGAACTCGGCAAAAGGTAAAATTCAAGGGTTGAGATAAGAACTATTTAATAACTGAAATAAATAAATAAATAAATAATAACAACAACAATAGTAATGAAAAGGAGAGAGAAGGAGAGAGAAATAAAACCAAAAGGGACTCCCCCGCCCCCCCAAACAAGTGATGCCTGATACAATTGCTCACCACCTGCTGACCGATGCCCAGCCAGTCCCCAGGCAGTGATTGACAGGCTCTAGCCAGCTCCCCTCGATTTATATACTGAACATGATGTTCTATTATATGGAGTACTCCTCTGGCTAGTTCAGGTCAGCAGTCCTGACTCCGCTCCCTCCCAGCTTCTTAGGTCCCTCCAGGCTTCTTGCTGGCAGGGCCTGAGAAGCTGGAAAGTCCTTGACTTAGTATAAACATTACTTAGCAACAACTAAAACATCAGTGTGTTATCAACATCATTCTCTTGCTAAATCCAAGACAGCACTGTACCAGCTATTGAGAAGAAAATTAACTCTATCCCAGCCGAAACCAGGACAGAAGGGAATGGCTTACGGGTACACCTTCTAGTGGGTCTTGCACTGAATTTTGAGGGTTGGAATGTGTGACCCAAACCTTCACAGCATGGTCTGGTATGTGCTGTTTGGCTGACTGTCACCAATGCAGTCATGGGCAGGCTCTGATTGACCAAACTACATACACATGTTTTCAAGAATTCCCCTGCTCACTCTTTCACTGAAAGCAGGATTTAACCATTTCCCTTGAGGTGTCTGAAACCAAATCACTGTAGCCTTGGCAAGTGCCTGACAACCAGAAAAATGATATTGCCAAGAGAAAAAAGCGGACTGTTTTCATTATCCAAGCAGAATTAAATGAAAAAAGCAAACAAACTACATAAATGATGAAAATTAAATTAGATTTTCTTTACTTTCATTATCTAAGTAGTTTCATATAATAAATGTATTCTAAAATATGACTTTCAGCCAATAGTATTTACTATATTAAAACCAGACTGATTTTATTTACTGTACAATGCTTAATAGCTCCTCCAAGCCACTTTATTCTGTAATTTAAAATGAATTCTTTGGGCTTTTTTTCAAAACAAGAAACTTTGCTTTTTTACAGAATAGGCCTTAATAACTCCCACTGAAGATACTGCCAGGAGCTATGATGATGACTTTTGTCAGGTATTCTTTTCTTCCAGAAGAATGGAGTCATCCTGATATTAATGCAGAGTTCTTTTTTTCATTTGTGTAAATTAATAATAATAATGTAATATATGAAAAGCACCAGCATATTGCTGCTAAGTGTCCCCAAAGAGTAACATTTCAAGGCTCAGTAGTACTCCTGTGATATAAACTAGGCAAATGGTATAATGAGAACATGTTTTTAAACAGTATGTTAACAATAAGAAAATAATACTGGCATGTGCAGGTGCCAATTCTAAAAGCATCTCTCCACTCATATTTAGAAAATTGAATCTATGTACTTTAGAAGCTGGACTAGTTATTTGCAAATTCCTTTTTTTTTTTTTTTTTAAATTAAAAAGCCAGATCTTTGCATATCAATTAATTTCTGGTTTAAAGCCTTTCTTTTTCACTATCATAACTAGGTATCTGAAACTGTGATTTCTGTTAGACAAAATTCCAGCTGGAAAAATATTGATGTTTACAAACTCTTCATTGTACTTAAGAAAGTGCTGGGACCATGTGTCTCATTTCTAAGAACAGAGAGAAAAAATGCTGGCATTAACTTCAGACCACTGAGGTTGAGCTGTCATGGTACTGCTTAGCCCTGGCCTTTCAATCTCACAATGGCTCAGGAACATAGGACTGAAGTTCCTTGTCACAGGGTGCAGAAATACTGACTATCAGGTTGAGGTTCAGATGCAGCTTGACTTGGTGCTGATGAAGGCATCACTCTCACTGCCCGTTTGAAGTAAGTTGGTGGAGTCTTAATATACAGTAGATATTGCTATTGACAGCAAGCAAGCAGGAGCAGGAGACTGATGTTTCAACAAATGGCCCAAGTGAACACTTGAATTCTTTTTCCAACCAAAACTCATATGTTTTAGCAGGCAGATACATGGTACATGCTCTTGAAACAGAGCATGTTACTGGGGCATAGAGCTCCTAGGTTTCAACTAGAATAGCCCCAATCTCTAAACTAGCCACCTAAGAACAGTGCGGATAGGAAGCAAGAAAAAAATTTGTTATACTGTAAGTCTTGCGTAAGCAAGCAAAATCTGCCCATCACACCTGTCATTTTTCACAGGAGGGTGTCAACATAAAAGTAGGTGGAGTGATGTACTGCTTTCTGGGGGGTTCAGCTGAAATCAAAAAGAGTAGAAGATGTGATAATGCCCCTGCCTAAATAATAACTGAGGAATTCGGAGATATGATATGGCTTGTGATGAAATATACTGGCTACATTGAAATTCCATATGAACTGAAATGGGCCTTTGCTTTCAGGGCTCTCAAAGAGACTGTCGTACTTTCCTGGTCTTCCAATAATGCCCAATAATGTTTCCATAGGAATGGCAGAGTGAGTTGGTTCTACTCCTTACAGTATTGCACTGTGCAAAATAAAAGTTATAGATGAGACAGATCCCCGCATTGATTTTACAGCCAGGATTGTCTGAAATCATATTAAAGGTTTTGTTTCTTTCTTTCCTTTTTAGGGAAAACCAGTCCTGCTCTGTTGTTGATGAGGTGCTGTATTTCACTTAATAACCCATTCTTGCCCCTTTTGAATGTCTAATATGGTATTTTATATTAATATTAGGGTCCTTGTTCATAGGGAGATTTTTTTTCCTGCTTCAAGGCTGAAGGATTCCAGCCTTTGCAAAGATGCTAATACTCGGTCAGATTTCCCAGCAGCCTCATGCAGCTATTATTCCAAAAGGCATCACCTTAAAGTCTTGGAGAGAAAGCATTACAGTTAATGCAGTTTGGCAAGTCAGTGTAATATTCACTGCACTACCTTGATGTGGTTTAATGGCATGAGCAGCATGCACTCTGTGTCGGAAAAAATTACCTGTTGACCCTTGCTGTAGCTTGATGCCTGTTCCTGACTGGATAGCTAAGAAATGGTGTGGAAAATCTCATGAACTCCACTCCCCCCCAGCTTTGTCCTATGGGGAACTCATTTCCTGTCAGCTTGCCTACTAAAAGAAGAAACTTGCTTTGGTGTTTTCGTTGCTACAGTATTATTTCATACACACAACGGAGCTGCCCAGTGAACCTTCTTCCTGGCCTACACTCCTAATGAAAAGATAAACCAATAATGGAACTGAATACAGCAAGAAATAAAGAAAGGGAAATGCAAAAGGACATTTTTTTTATTGTGATGGGAAACAAAGAGACTATGGCAGTCCCTTTGCAGGAAGCAGTCTTGGTCCACTCTTGGGAAATTCCTTCTCTGCTCGGGAAACAGTCTGGCACAGTGAATATACAGGTGATCTTCATAGCTGTGTACTGTGAGAGAATGAAATTTTACCCCTCTGCATGAATAGATTGATTGTGAGTGACAGCTGGAAAATTAATGTTCTTGAAAGATACTGGATGATGTCAAAATCCTCTGTTGATTCACAGAAGAGGCATGTCCCCTTTCCAGGACCTCACCCCTGACCATGGGACCAAATCGGTAAGCAATGTTGTAAATGTGTAGGGCAAATCAATTTATTCCTTGGCTTATCTGCTTGGACTTCCAGGAAGATTCCTAGTCAGTGCCAGCCCCACTGATGGCTCCTGAAGTGCACACAGCTTCAGAGATATGACCGTGCAACTTCATCACTTACGAGCTGGTTCTTCCCTTATGTTGGTGGGAATTTAGGCACCTGGCTGGGGTGGATCTTTGGAGCCTCACATGCTAACCCTGCAAACTCATCCCTTTGGACTTTGTCTCCTCATTGTTGCCGGGAGACTTGCTGGTCAGACGTTTGCATCATGGCTCCAGCACTTGCCCAGCGCAGGAGGTTTTGTTGTGGGATAGAGGCAGCTGGGTGCAATGTAATGGAGGAATACGCTGTCAGGCACTGCTGGGCCTACCCACAGCCTTGTGTTGTGGGTCCTAATCCATGCCATGACCTGGTGAGCTCAGGAGCAGGACCAGTCTGTGGTCCAAGGCATGGATGGGCATGTCAACCATGTGACTAGATGTGACTAGACTTAGGCTGAAAGCTTCTAAGAGCTTGAAAGCTGTAAGCTGGAGCCTCTGACACAATAAAGGCTAGGACGCCACTCATGGGCAGGGATGCTATTTTTGCAGTATGTTGTACTCATTAATTGTGAATGTCAGTGCTTGAAAAAGGTGGAAAACGGTGAAGAGGCAGGTCCTCAGTACCTCCCTTTGATGTCTCAGGTAACATGAAAGGCAGCCTATGCCACCGTTCTGCTATAATGACATTTAAAAAATCCAAAAAGAAAGAGAAATCATTGACCGTAGAGGAGATCCCTGCAATTTGGCAGTGTTCCTGATCCACAAAGCTACTTTTCTGGTTTCTTCCATTAGCCCAACTGCGATACGTGCAGAACCAGATTACTTATCAGGCCAGAATATTAATGTTCACAGCATTAATGTTCTGGGGCCCTTAAAATGAAGAGCACTAACAGAAAAATCTTTTCAGTCCTTTCACATGAAATCCCACTGTTCTGAACTGACAAAAATAAATGCAGTGAACTTTCAGTGATATTGCACCATATAAAAAGGTTATTAAAAATGTATTTGAAGGACTAGCTTTGTCAATACTAATGCACTGAAGAAATGGAGGGTTTCCCAGCCTAGGCACTGATGTACAGACTTAGTGAGGGAGTGATTACTGCAATAATAGATTCTGGTAGCTTAAGTTAGACAAGCATTTTTAGACTTCATATGCAAAGAATCGCCCTCTATTATAAAAAGATGACATATTCAGTAATATTGAGGTGACATAAGAATATGTGTTTAAAGGAATATTGTCAAGTAGATATTGGTTTGGCTCTGAAAATGTCTTTGAAAGATGCGGGGGAGAGATAAAATAGAGCAGTGTAGAGAAATAGAAGAGTACTGGTAGGAATATAATGATTTATTGGTTTATTTGTTGATTCTTATTTCCATAGTAATCAGAGGGGGTTTTTAGAGATGATCTGTACATTCCCTAAAGTGATGTGAACACAGCAACAAAGTGCCAGCACACGAAAACTTTAAAACACAATTAGCTCCACTTTGAGAAATGGGTCCATTCTCTTCATCTTGAATTCAGACACCTCTGACCTTACCACTCATTTTTGGACTAAATAACTGCTCGATCAAGATTCAGTATTCCTGCTATGGGGGTTTTGCACAGGTCTTCCAGGACCAAATTAAAACCAGTCAATGTTGGTTTATTGCTGTAAATAAGCCTAGAATAAAGAGATAGGAAGGAGAGAAAAAGCCAAGCTTTCAAATCCTTACAGTCAGTCATTTAAGATGATGATGAGAGGTAAGAATTTATTTTTAATTATCATTGTGGGTTTTTTTGATGCTCCCTTTGAAGAATGCAGAAAATACTTCACTCCTCCCATTGCCAAGTGCTGTCACTTTCAGTTTTGTTCTCCTCAAGTATCACAGCTGATGATTTCTTTTGGTGTTTGAGGGAAGGCAAACATCTTTCACTCCAGCAGTCAGCCCCTGTTGAAGTGAGAAGGTAAATGCCAACTGCCTCAGCTGTGCTGCCAGCCCTCACACAGGTTTTATACAATCCTGTCTTTGTAAGTCTCAGCTCCTAAAGAATCAGTTGCATTCTGTATGGTGTTTCTTTCAGTGCACAATTGTCTGCTTTTCCCAGGTTAATTTAATCAGTGGAAGTGCCCATTAGTTCTTGAGGACTGTATTTCTTAAGGGTGTAAGGGTTTTAAATACTAATCCCAGTAGAATTATTCTTGTTCAACGAGGGTCCCTTTGTCCTATAGCTGGAATCTGGGGCAGCTCTTGCCCTGGGAGTGACAGGTCCATCGCCATCAGGACTTAAAAAACCTTGCCGAAATCTTTTCTGGTTATTCTGCCTTAGCAGAGATGTGGAGTAACAGAAGAACACAACACAGTTTTAAGAGAACAATATGGTAACATGTAATAAGTTTTCATAAAGTTTTGGTTGTTTTTTTTTTGTTGGGCTTTTTGGGTGTTAGTTGTTTTTTTAAGTAATGCTTAAATATGTTCCGGACTGCTTGTGCATTGATGCACCTGCATCACAGTCTCCAGTGGGGTTTTCACTGACTTTCCCAAGTTCAAGATGGGCATGCGGTAACTCAGGCTGACTGTGAAAAGAGGCATGCAGGAGAAAATTGCAAGGTCTTTTACAAGGTAATAAGATTTTTTACGTTTCCCAAGGTGTAACAACTAATCATGTCAACATTATCTTGATAGTGAATAACATGTACACCTTTTGTTTTCTGCAACATTGCTCTCTGAATCTTCCATTGCATTACACACACGCACATAGACACACACATGCACGCACACATCTATTATAAAGTTTTCTGCTGTGATTCCTTGATGCCATCTAGAAAAGCATTAAAGCTGCCACTGGTGGTTATCACAGCTTTGAAGACTGAAGCAACCTGCTTATTATCAAGTATAGTACCTCAGAGGAAACATGTCCCCAGCAAGAAACAACACAGCAAATAATGTCTAATTAATAGATGGAACTGTAATTTTAAGAAGAGTGTCTTTGTCATGATGACTAGAAATACAGCTTAGACTTTCTTGTTATTTCCAGAGTTAATACAGAATTAAGAGGATACTCTTAATGGATTTAAACACTTATCTTCACTGAATATTTTCACAATAATTTGAATTCATACCCGTGTAATGAATATCATTCAGTGAAGAAAATGGACCTCCCCCCTGTTGCTTTGTTGACTGTATCTACTATCTAGCTGCCCCATGGAGCTTTGTTTTCCAAGAGTCAGCAATAATTGTTCAGAGTTTAATTTCAAATTTTACTGCTGTCATTTATTACAAACTATCAGGGGGTTAATGTGAGAAAATCCTTTGACAGGAAAACTCTTTGGGCAGAAATCACACATTTATACATCTAGCACCCAGAGTATTGCAGACCCTGATCCCGCTGTGGACTTTGGGATTTATTTCCATTGAATAACATTCTTTATAAGACTTCTCTAAGCCAAGCCAGATTTATGAGATACCCCATTGCATCCCTTTCCCACCCACCGATCCAAGTCTGAATTCTATAGAAATAGGTATTACTACAGAATCAAGACAGGGCCCTGAATACTGCTTTCTGAAAGGCGTATGTCTGGAATTTAAATAATTTTATCTGCAAATAAAACCTCAGGCCAGCCATAAGCAGTCAAAGCTCTGAAGGCATCTGCTTTAATGTGTGCTACTAGGGGTGATCATATGCACCAGGCACTGGATGCAGTACACTTAAAACGGGTCCTACAGCATTGCTGCCATCCACCTTTTAGTTATCAGCTGAAGCTCCCACCTTCTGGCTCTGAACTCCATAACCCCTGTGATGGTGGCCGGCAGGTACCCGGTGAGAGAATAAGCTAGAGATCTTCTCTAAGGCTAATATTTAGTGCTGCCCAGGGGGGTCACGCAGCAAGTGGTGCTTAGAGAGCCCCGCGGGGCGCAACACCTCTGTCCTTCAGCAGCGTTTCTCTAACTTCCCAAGACCACCCAACATCTTCCGAGAAAAGCACCCCGCATCGTCTGACGCAGCTTTGTCACGGCAAGTTTTCTCCTAACCTGTAAGAATCAGGCTGCATTTCAAACATTCACCTACTTCTGATTTCTCCTCCTGTGGTCTTTTTTGGCTTGGCTGGATGTGTGTATTTCCGACCAGTTTTATGTCTTGGTTTTGCAAACGCCCCAGGGACCCTGCCGCGGCCCGGGCGCGCCCCACGCAGCCGCGGCTGGAAGCGCCGTGAGCG
>JAVJGI010000063.1:44064775-44089601 GCA_035590275.1 Ibycter americanus
GGAGTTACATCTGGCTGGTGGCCAGTCACAAGTGGTGTTCCCCAGGGCTCAGTACTGGGGCCAGTCCTGTTTAATATCTTTATCAACAATCTGGATAAGGAGATTGAGTGCACCCTCAGTAAGTTTGCAGATGACACCAAGCTGGGGGGGAGTGTTCATCTGCTTGAGGGCAGGAAGGCTCTGCAGAGGGATCTGGACAGGCTGGACCCATGGGCCAAGGCCAATTGTATGAGGTTCAACAAGGCTCAGTGCCAGGTCCTGCACCTGGGTCACAACAGCCCCACGCAATGCTGCAGGCTTGGGGAAGGGTGTGTGGAGAGCTGCCTGGTGAAAAAAGACCTGGGGGTGCTGGTTGATGGCCAGCTGAACATGAGCCAGCAGTATGCCCAGGTGGCCAAGAAGGCCAACAGCATCCTGGCTTGTATCAGAAACAGTGTGGCCAGCAGGACTAGGGCAGTGATCACCCTGCTGTACTCAGCACTGCTTGGGCCACACCTTGACTGCTGTGTTCAGTTTTGGGCCGCTCACTTCAAGAGGGACGTAGAGGTGCTGAAGCATGTCCAGAGAAGGGCAATGAGGCTGGTGAAGGGCCTAGAGAACAATTCTTACAAGGATCAGCTGAGGGAACTGGGGATGTCTAGCCTGGAGAAGAGGAGATTCAGCAGGGACCTTATTAGTCTCTACAGCTACCTGAAAGGAGGTTATAGGCAGGTGGGCGTGGGTCTCTTCTCCCATATAACTAGTGACAGGACAAGAGGAAACGGCCTAAAGTTGCACCAGGGGAGGTTTGGATTTGATACTAGGAAAAATTTCTTCACTGAAAGGATGGTGAAGCTTTGGAACAGGCAGCCCAAGGAGGTGGTGGACTCACCATCCTGGAGGTATTTCAAAAACGTGTAGATGTGGTGCTTAGAGACATGGTTTAGTGATGGACTTGGCAGTCCTGGGTTAACAGTTGAACTTGATGATCTTAAAGGTCTTTTCCAACCTAAATGTTCGTATGATTCTATGAAAATTGGGAAGCACTGTCATGACTATTCTAACATCACCTCATTGCCCCTTGAAAACATTTCTGCTGGGTGCTGGCCTGAGCAGTGTGTCTCTGCTGCCTGCTCTGTGTACTCACAGGAGAAACGTCTGCTTTTCTTCAAAAATCAAGCCATATTGCAAAGGCTGTGTGACAGCTTTTGTGTTGCCATCAGTGTGATTCTCAGAAGCGGTGAAATACCTGAGCAAGCTGTAACTTGTCCATGTTAGGTACCAATGTCTGGGAAAATATAGCAATCTAGAGCTCAGGAGCCTGACATCCAAGTCAGCATCCAGCACCATGGGTTGGCTTTTTCAGTGTAAACTAAGCCTCTCATGCTTTGCTCCAAGTGTACCTTTTGGCTGGTTTTTGGAAGCTTGAGCTCACTGAGTCAAATGCACAACCTGTGAGTCTGAGCTGGTTCTTCTGGGCTCATGCTTCCCACTTGGTGAAGCAGTTCGCCTGTTCCAGATTTGATCCAGGGAGAAACCCAAAATGTGGGCCTCGTGGATGATAAAGGTGTTAGTGTTTGATGGAGAGCTTCAGTCCTGAGCAAGCACAGCAACAGAAATGTAACAGGAGACAGTGAGCTAGCTGTGACATGCTGCAATACCACTGCTGCTTGTTTAGCTTAAAAATGTCAGTCAGCCAATTAGTTCAGTGAGGCTTTTCAAAACATTGCCTGTGAGGTTATTATAATTAAAGTGCTAACACAAATAGCCCACATTCCAAGTTCTGAGCAGCAGAGAAGAAATCTCAACACAGGGCTGGACCTGACAGAAACTGTGCAGATAACCCCTTGACATTAAACAGAATCAGGGATTTTTAATGCCTGGTTTTCACTGTGATTTTTGTCTCTCTGCCCCACTCTGCATAGCTTGTTTAGCATGACAGCATGTCTGCTCAATTCCCTTCCAGCCAGCTGATGAAAAAGCAGACTGCTGAAGTATTACAGGTGTCCCTTATGAGCTGGGGCCTTTACAGTATACAGCTCCATATAGTGCAGACAGGCTATGTTCCAGCTGTGCTTCAGGGATGAGGGGAACTTGCTGTGCAGCTGTGCAGAGGAATTAGTGACTGCATCAAGCACAGCAACAACAATCATGAAGAATCAATTCTTGCTCCTCCCCTCAGAGCTACAAAGTGCCAGGGGCCAGCTGCCCTCGGAGTTGATGATAAACACATCTAAGGAAATGTCAGACTGGTTCAGGCAAACCTAACACTCCTAAACCACCACTGACAGGAGCCTGTATCTCATCCAGCCCTCTGTGATGCTGCTGTAACAGCTCAAGCCTCTGATCCAGCATGTCTTTTATCCATTCCTCCATCCTCCTGTGGGCTTTCCACACATCCTTGCTCTCTTGGCTTCTTGCTGCTTTGACCCTTCATTTGCATTTATCTCTTACTGTTCTAATCTGCTTTTTAAATCCGGTCTTTAATTTATATCTCTTTGTTGCTTTATCCCACCCCAAAAGCCTTTAGATATGCTTTTTCAATACACTCCCACAGACAAGTTCAATCTTTTTTTAAAAAAATGCCCCCCCCTAAAAATAGATAGGTTTTCCTGTGATTATTTTTCAGTCTCTTTTTTTTGCAAGACATTTATATTCCATTACTCCAGCATTTCTAATGTCATTAAATATTCAGCTTGTTTTTTTCTGCTTCCTCAGGGGTTCAATTTCCTTTTGGCTAAGAAAGAGAATCTAGGTGAAGATGTAATGCAGCTGGACAATTAGCCACTAAAAATAGTTCACTAAAGGTCTGGGCAATACAGAGACCTCTATAAACATCAGATTTGCAAATGATGTGGATTCAGGCTGAGTAGTTTGCTTAATCCTCAGTGCTCTGCTAAACGATTTACCAAGGCTGCTTTTTAATAAACCTTCCTGAACCAACTGTATTCTCTTGCTATCAGCAGTCCCCAAACTTGTAAATACAGCTGCCCACCATGGCCTACAGAGTTTAAGTTAGAAATAAAATCCTAAAATAAAATTATAGTGAGATCTGTATTGTTTTGTCTCATAAAATTTATGCCATATTTGCTTAAGTCAAAAGGACATCAGCATCAGTTACCTAATGGCAATTGAATTAAAGTCATGTAGCTGAACAAGTAAAATTGAAGTCCAGTGGGACTGAGTTATTAGAATTTGAGACCTACTTCATTCAGCTGTGCCTCGTTGGCTCAGTGTATTTCCTTCAAATGAAGGCGATGTCAATTCACTTATACTTTGCACTCTGTGGCAGCATCCTCAGTCAGCATTTTACTCATACCTACCTCAAAACTTCCACTGACTTAATCCTGAGAAAATGTTGACTAGATGCAAAGTAAGGACTTCAGCATTTGACTCTCAGTGATGACAAGTCCATCAGTCCATATGTAAAAAGTGTATGGATAGAAGGAGCTATTGACACTGAATGTCGGTGAAGTGCAAGACTAAGAGCAGGATTTACACTGCAAGTCTGCACAAGCTTAATTTTTAAAGGTAAGTTAAAAAGCACTGCTTTTTAGCCTGTAACGTCAGAGTGGAAAGTTACTAAGTACTGTTCTAGACACAGTGCTCATCTTTGGCTATCACGTCTTGACTTTCTGAGATGTGGTTTTGTTAAAGCTGCAGACAAGTTCTAAAATTGTTCGGACTCCTAAAGATCTCAAATAAAAATTATTTAATCAGTTAAACTGTTGTTTTCTGGGTGAATCAAGGTTATTGTATGATTCTTGATTCATTACCTTCCCATGCACAATCATTCCTGTTTCACTTAATATTGCCTCAACTTTCTCTAATTTTCAGGTGTGTCAAAAAACCCAATCCAAAATCCATCAAAACATTTCTTTGCCTCCCATTTCTGGTCCTACAGTGTGAAATTGAGTTTTCTAATGCTAGCTAGTAGGTTTTGTCCTGAAAGAAGCGTGAGAGGGTTTCTGATATATTTGAGTTAGCACCAAAGAGTTATGTGATAGCAAAGAGTGATGGTGAGAAAACAGGGGAAAGAAAACCTTGCAGACAATGAGAGGTTTTGTTTTTTCCTGAGGCTTCCAAAGCACAATAACTATGCAACATGCCAACTAATGCAAAGGATGATCAGACCTGTTATCTTGATAAGGCTTACCTATTAAAAAATGAGTGAAGGATATAATTACACTGATTGTTAGCTGTATTCCAAATTATTATCTGTGACAAGAACATTATTAACAGTTAAGCTTTAAAAAGCCAGTCAACTAATTAGCTTACGAGAATTATTCAAAACACTGTCCTTGTGATTATTATAATTAAATTCCTAATATAGGTAGCCTGTTTTTCAAACTTAAATTCTAGTGTAGCTTGTTCCATTCAAATTGGCAAATGCCAGGACCTTGCGATATTGTAAAGAGTAGACCAGAGGCCCTCTTATCCCAAAGTGGATGAAAGTATTCATTGCAATTTTAGTCAGTCACAAGAGCAGCTGAGTCTGGGGGGACAAAGAGAAATAAGGGCTACAGAGGAATGACAGATGAGACTACTGAATCCAGAGATCAGGCACACATTCACACTAGCAAATTTCTCAGGTGCAGGTCATCCCTAATGAGGTCTCAGCAGTGGTATCAACAATAGTGAACTCTAGCACCTCAGGGGCTGCATCTTTCTATTGCCTTGACATTCAGTCAGTACACAGCACAGTGGAAAAAAACCTACTCGTCCCCTTAACCTCTAGTACAAACTGTAGTACAACCTGGTCAACTTAACCTGTAGTACAAACCCTCACAAACTCTTTTTACATTAGCATTTCTGTCATTGCTACCATTGAGGGAGGTTTCTTCAGAATTTCTTCAGAATGCTGGAAGTGGACAAAACCAGAGGCTTCTTTTTCCCTTTCCCCTTGACCTCTTGACTGCTTTCTAATATCTTTCTGCTGAGCTGCTGCCTCTTCTACTGCAGTTCCTTTCCAGCTAAGTATGGCTTTGGCTGAATGGTAACTTGGCGTGGCACTTTCAGACTCCTGTCATTACTCTTCTTCCCCTCCAAGGCCCACAGAACAAATGATACTTTATGTAAAGTTGTTTTGCTAATGTAGGTAGTACTGCTGTGATGGGGGATGCAGAAGCAAATTTGGTAAAACACCTTGCTGTTGACTCGAACGTAATGAATATGGGCTGTAGTTTGGACTTGTGATGAAGATTCCTCCCTTCCCTGCCCTCCACCCTTATCAAGCTGAGAGCAGGAATCTAAGAAGCCAAAGATGTCATAACACTTGCTGTTTGACATAGGGCAGTCACCTGCCATTACACCTTTGTCTTAAATCGTTAATTACGGGCATTCTGCCGTTGTACTGTTTGCCTTTGGATGAAGTCTTACCCTTTTTTTGAGTGTCCCCTGTAGGCAAGCCCTTAGGTGACTCTTGCTAATAACCTCATTTCTGTGACAGCAGGCTGCAAGCAGAACCTATAGATCAGTTTCTACTTGAACCTAAACCAGACAAGTAAGTTATAATTTAAAACCCTTCTGAGAGACAGATTAATCTTGCATGGTCTAGTGGCTGTCCCTGACCTTGCTTATTGAAAGAAAATGACCCATAGGAAAGCTGATACAAAAAGAAGCATTTTAGTCACAGAATATTTATTATTAAAGATGTATTTTTACTTCATGGTAAGAATAGAACCTATTACCTGATGTCCCATTTTTAAAGACAAGGAACAGTCTTAACTGCTTTTATTAGTAAAGGACTATTATTATATTTTAATAAAGAAGCCTAGAAAAGTTTGGGAAAGATGTATAAAAATATAGTGGACTACATCCAGATGTGATACAGGGCTTAGGCACATGTGATCCAATCCAATGTGATCCATTCAACTATGGCAGCCTGTCAGCTAATGTTACTATAGGGGACTACATGTATGCCTCAATTGCTCAGTTAATTACTCAGTTCATGTTTCTCAACTGACAAAGATCAGTAACTTAGGAATATAATAAGTAACTTATTGATACTTCTTGTAAAAAAGAAGTACATCTCTTTGCAAACAAACCAACATATGCAAAATAATGCATGTTGTGTATTCAAAAAATACCTTCATTCTTCTCAATTTATCTATATTCAGGAATTTCATATAGATAAAAATTTAGGACTTGTCATTAATAACCTGAATGTATCAGTTCAGTCACTGTGAATTAGTATATTATTGTACAATCTGTGGATTAGTGAATATTTTGACACAGTTGTAGATGCTTCAAATTATAAATAGTAAAGACCAGCTGGATGAATTTATATGGGCATGTGCCTTTCCCATCTGGGATTGTGTTACCAGATATTCATCAGGGGGCCGGTACAACCAGATTGAATTTGTTTGCTGTACCTCAAGGGTATGAGACAGGTATTTGTCTCCTTCCTTTCTACTGACATGCTGAACAAGGTGCTTTTTGAGGTGCCCTCTGAGAGAGGTGTTTTTGTCACCTGCCAAAGTCATAGGATCTTCAGGCCAAAGGGTACCAGGGAAGAGAAAATCAAGCATAGTCAGATGCCACAGTGATGTAGCACAATACTAACCACTATTTCCTAGGAATATTTTGGTTTATAGATGGAGATGAAACTGCTAATTGCATTGACAGCTGCTGACAATCAGGGTCACTGGAACTCAGTCATGGCTACTCCCCTTTGCCCTGACAGCACCAGTTACCCTGCATAGGCAAAAAACTGGCTTAGCAGTGGCCCTCCTGCAGAGATATTTTAGTGCTTCCAGACTAACCATCTGCCTTGAGCTCCATCAGTTTGTCCCATGATAAGCACAGGTACGGTCTGGCACACTTCCTCTGCATAGGGCTGCTCTCGCTGCTGGTTAGCAGTCACCCCTTCCCGTTACAGGTGTGCTGAGAACAGAAGCTCCATGCTGTGAAGGATTTCAGTATTTCAGAAGCTGGTGCAATTTTAAACTGGAATGAAAATACTATTGACCGTTGTTCTTTGCACAGGCCTTTTCTACAGCTGACAGGCTTATTTTATGGTGATATAACAGAGGCCACATTCCCTGAGTTTGCTTGTGGAGGTTGTCTGAGACTGCACCTTCACTAAACTGAACATCCATTTCCTCTGCTACCTTCCTCCACTCAAAAAGGCAATTTACTTTGAAAAGCCAAGTTATTAACTTGGAAAGAAGTTAGCTTGGTTTACACACTTTATTTTGATAAATACAAGCTGGCTGCTTCTTACCACGTTTATGTCTCTAGATGCTTACACACAGATTGTTTCACATTTTGTTGTGGTATCTTTCCAGGTATTAAACTTAAGCTGACTAGCTTACAATTCTCCAGCTTCTCCTTTTCCTTTTCTGCAGAAGAACACTACAGTTGTTCTCATCAGTCTTCTGTGTGTCATCAAAGTATTTCGGGTTTCAATTATTTCTTTAATCTTCTAAGGTGAATTTCAACAGGCTCCATTATCATGCACATGTCTCAGCTTAATGTTTGCTATCTGTTCTCTTCTAATTCTAGTCGGTGTTCCAGACCACTGACATGTGTTAAGAATCTGGTCACAGCTACTCTTGTTTATGAAGGCTCAGGCACTGAACACTTTGTCCTTTTACATTCCTTCATACATTTTCCACTATTCCTGCTTAAGACCAGTGCAATGCTCTCCATCTTTTATCCTGAATGTATTTATAAAAGCTTTTCTCACTGCCTTTTATGTCCTTTGCTGGTTGCAGCTTATTTTATGCCTCAGATTTTCTGATGTTATCTGCAAATCATTTTAAGTTATGTTCAGTGAGTGTCTGTGTTTCCATTTTTAAACAATTAATTTTTTGTCATTATCAAGCTTTTGATGTTCTCGATATTGAGCATTTACAATACTTCTTATCTCTCCTCTGCAGCTATTGTTTTTTGTCTCTCCTCCTTTGTCATTGTTTCAATATAGAACACTGCTGTATTCTGTTCCAAAAATGTCAAAAGTATATTTCAGCACTGGCTGAACTTTTTTCCAGTTTTATTCTATAAAATAGAAATCATAGCAAATCAATCCCATTTCAGAAGAATGTGGATTTTGACAGACTGCATATAAGATTAAAATAAGATTTCATCAAACTTTTTGCAGACAACTGCTCTTTTAATAATAGTGTTTAAAAAATGGACAACATCTGCTGGAACAGGAGAAAAGAAAGGGGAAATAAAAAAAGGTCTGAATATATCTAACATGGCAAGAACATCAGATAATGCTCCATTAGAGCAATGCTATTGAAGACTTACTGGCAATAGAGATCTGGCAAAGAAAGACCTTCTTGCCTTCTGCAGGATACAAGTGGATGTGGGAGATCCATATCAAGGAACAAGCATGTTGCCCTAAGGCCATTTCCATGGGGAATGCAGATCATTTGGATTGTGGTACCAGATGGCAGAACTGGAAAATCTTTTCTATATGCACTAGTTATCCCTGCTAATCTGCCAGGCCTCATTTATAGGTGAACTGCGAACCCTTTTCCTGGACAGCTCAGGTTTTTTGTTTCTAGCTAAGTGGTGAATTTTCCTAGGTGAAGAAAGCCCAACTAAGAACAAATCAGTCAGTGAGAACTGTCAAAATAGTGGAAAATGCTTTGCTGGAAACAGTAGAACTTAGGCCAAATAGATGTATGTCTGACTTTTACATATGAATTAACTTTGGAAATCTGTCCTACTATTTATTTCTTAACTTGAATAGACTGTAACTATAACTTGTTATAATCCATGTTAGATCCCTGTTCTGGAAGTTTACTCTGCTGCTGAACTCAGCCACAGTGATGAAGCAGTCACAGGATCTGACCCACAGAACTCTGTGTCTTGATTTGGCGTGGCACATTGCTTGCTCATTTGCTTTCCTCTGGGTATGTGGAGCCCCACGGTCCAGCTGTCCTCAGCCCCAAGACCTGTGCTGACTCCTCAGCTAGGTTAAGGACATCCTCCTGCAGACCACCTCCATCCCCACCTGCATAGATAGCCTGATTAATAATTGCATCCTTCAAAGACTAGAAAGGTTAAGTTTTGCACATCTTTGTGAAAGCCCTTTTAAATTCAAACCATTTTGCTGCTAGATATAGTGCATAAGACATACAGCTCTAAAGACAGCCCATGGCCAAAACCTGCAAAATCACCTCTGTGTTTTGGTGTTTTATTTGAGAGAACTTCTAATTATAATAAGAGTCTTCCACAAATTAGAGCCTTCCTACTCCTTTGGCCAACTCCAGAAGTTTGTTTGAAACTGAATTCCCTGAGGTTTTTCTTCTCTCCAATCTGCCACTTCCAATTCTCTGTGATTGTTACAGCAGATAAGCATCATTAGCAAATCAGTAGTGTTTGGCAGGCTGTCTTCGTTCTGCTAGAGCAGAGTTGTGCTGTTGTCAATAGTCCATCAGTCTTCTGAGATTTCCCAGCAGACACTGAGGCAAAGCATTCTGCTCTTCTAAATGAATTATGTGACCCAGCTGGATCCAGTCTTCTTGAAAGAGCAGACCCCATAGCTCATTCTGGTGGCTGGGGAGAGGTGAATGCCACTGACTCACTCTGTTGATGTTATCTCGGTCCTGGAGGTAACAGAAGAAACATGAAATATATACATGTACGTGTGCTGTGCAGCTTCCAGTACAGTGTAGTGTCAAGGGCCCAGGGTAGGGTGCTCTGGAAAGCTATGGCAATGGAGAGTAGACTACCCTGAGCAGGCTTGGTTGGGTTAGTTCTCCTTACAGGCTGTATGCAGTCTGTGGGCCAAAGGCTGAGCTCTTCTGATGTAATCGTAAGTACAGAATAACAAACTTAAGTAAGGTTATAGACATATGCAGAATTGATAAAGTCAGACTGAGTATATTGGTTTATGCAGATAGCTCATGCTGTCAGAGGAACACTGTATGACTGACACAAATCAAAGTATATTTTTTTCGTGGAGAATCAGCTGTTTGATAAAAAAATAAATGTTTCCAAACTGTACAATGCGCCTCACAAGGATGCATTATGTTTTTAGCATTAGTTAGAATGAACATTTCTTAAAAACTGAAAATACTTGTATGGATGAGATGTAAGCAGTGTTAATAATGTCCAATTCTGCTAATTCTCAGATGAGTTCGTGTATTGTGGCTTGTATCTCTGAAAATGCAGAAGTAGTACAGAAGAGGTGTTCTCAGCCAGCCCGGTGTGGTGATCGGTACATAGCAAGTTGCAATTATAACATGGCGTTCCAGGACTCTTGATAGATATTGTCACTTCTGAGTGCATTTGCTTTTTATTTAGACACCCAGGTTTGCATTGTGCTTTGCAAATGAACTTGGGGCAGACTGACATTTGACACAGCTTATGATCTGGTGTGTCTTAGCTCTGAATTTCAAACCAGCTGTGTCTTAGCTCACTGCTCAAAGCAGCTGATAATATCAGGCTGCCTTATAATTTAGGCCAGATGGGACTCAGCTGACTTTCTTAGAACAGCTGGCATCTCAATTGAAATAATTCTTGCAGCTAATCAGAAAAAGCTTGAAAGATCAAATTAAAAAATAAATACATGAAGAAATCTGAAGACTTTTGCATTTCTCTGACTGGAGTGTGTTTGCTTTTCTGAGCTACCTCAGACTGTTTGGCCTTTTTTTATTACGCTGCATCCCAACTCCACTATATGTTAAACTATTTAGCTAGTGCAAAAGATATAAAAGTTGTTACACTGTAAGTGCTTAAGACAAATACTAAGGCTGCATGCTGAAAGATTCTGTCTGATTGCCAGGGTTATGCATTGTGGAAGCAAAGCTTAGTTGAGGATTAACATGAGGAAGCGTGGGCATAAAGAGTAAGGTATTGAAGGAGAGGAAAAGGGTGTTTACATGAACTTTGAAAATAGTGCATTAATGAAAACAGTCATTGTGGCTGAGTTTTGTTTTAGCTCAGTATCTAGAACTTAAGCTGAAGCTGGTCAGAGTCATCTGGTTCTGTGAGTAATGCTGAGTTTTGATTTAAGTAACAAGGTCTCAGTGCTCTTGTTAAATTTTTGCTTTTGTGGATTGCTGACTTTGCTTGTAGTTATGCTTGCTTATTTTCTAGGAGAGTTTAGCTATGACTGCTAATACTGTTTAGTGAAATGCTGTTATTTGTGTGCCTCTGTCAAAAATTGCCTTGTGCTGACACGGAAATGCTCTTCCCAGCTTCCAGTCAGTCTCCACTTTCTCATAGCTGGGTACTTTCAGCTAATTGTGATGGTACTCTGATATCCTTGGCCTGTGACAGGAGGTTTGCAAAATGAAGGCAAAAGTTTTGGACATGGTTAGATTAAATACGATGAGCAGAATATGTCATGCAATAGTATTTCTAATAAAAATATTTAGTATGTATGGGTCTCCACTGGCTGTTGAAAATTGGCTGCAGAAAACATGAACAGTGTGGTCTGTCTCTTCCTAACTGGAGCCCATCAGCTCTCCACAGATATGTATTGTTCATCATGGAGAGAGCTCCTTAAAGTAAAGTGTCACAGACTGTGCAAGTGGTATGTAATGAAACCATAACAGTTCGATTAAGCATACAGATATTTAATTTTGTGACAGAAATGTACTACTTCCTTGCTCACAAATTTCAAAGTCTACTTGCACTTAAAAAAGTGCATATAACGAGTTTTAAAACTGATGCCATTACTGCCACTCAACTTGCTGGATTCATTGCTCTCATGTGCTAAGAGAAGGGAACAAGAAATAGTGACTGACCTCCAAAACATCCTTCATGATTTGTATATCCACACTGTATATCCTTAGTTATCACTAAATTTCCGGGGTGGGGGTGGGGGTGAGGGTGTGTTTGTGTGCGGGGAAAGCTTCAAATGGATTTTGTTACTTGAAAAAAAGCCAGCCTCTTAGGATTATCTGACTTGGTTGTTCTTCCCTCACTTCCAAGCTTTGAGAGCTGTTCTTTAAAAATTTGTAGCTGTTATTAGCTGATTAGCCTTGCTCACACTGGAAAACAGTGTGAGATTTTTCACCACAGAGCACATCTTCAAGTTTTTGGTTCTTTTTAATGTATAACACAGGTTGATAAGAACTGCTATTGAAAGGAAGGAAAATGATGAGTGTAGAATAAAAATTTGTTCTCTAGATTTTCTTTGCAGCACAAGCTGAAATAATTTTGACTGATCATTTAAAGAGACATGAAATAGGAATGTGGAAAACATTTTGTCCTCAAATTCTTTTTAACACAAAAATGAGGAAGAAAACTTGTTTATAGGTTAGAAATTCAGGATTTTTTCTACTATGCTTCTCCTGTTTTTTGATTAAAAATATCAAGGAAATAATGCTGAGCAACTGAAAGGGGAGGACTTGCTTGTCCTATTTTAAAACACTTTGGCCTTTTGTTGCCTGTTGTTGCAACATATCCTCTCAAACACATAAACAGGTAGTTGCGGGGAAAAGGTCTAATCGTTTTTTCCTGGTAAAGGTCCAACAATCCTTCCTCCCATGAAGGAAATGATGAAAAATCTCCCACAGTGCAGACAAATAGTGCCTGACATCTCAATATGTTCAAGGCGGTAAATATTATCTAATACCTTATTTTAATTTGTTGTCAGAAGATGTTACTCCCCAGTACTCTGTCTTTCATGCTTTACTTATATATTTTAAAAAGGTGTCTTTGGAAATCAGTATAAAAAGCCTGCACTATCCGTATCAAAATTAAAACTGTTTACCCAGCTTTTCCTGTCCTCTTTCAACATGCATTAAATGGACTGAAGTATGCTTGCTGGGCCTGGATTCTATTTAGGTATCTCTAGGTAAACAAGGTCAGGTATATTTAGCATTTGATTAAGATGTACTTAAAGAAAATGTGGGATACTGTTAAAAGTTTACTAATGTTGCAGTTTTTTCTCTAATCAGAGTAGTACCGATTTTCCAGAATACTGATAGAAGCTATAGGCGAAGTCAGTAAGGGCAGGCTACAGATGAGTGCAGACTCTACCTCTCCTTCCCTAAGAGCAGAACCATTAGCTTGATTAACCATTTCTAATTTGTGTAATACTGTTCTGCTTATCTCTACTTCCAACACTATTTCAATAGATCACAGTGTTGTTTTTACTACCATGTAATGCCTTGTGGCATGGCACTGTGGGCTGTTGCCTTCCACCCCTATGGGAGCAATGTGCTGGTTAGATGAAGTTACTTCTGAATCTATAAAGTGCACTGGAGTCACTTGAGAGCGTAAAGCTCTCAAGCATTATCAGTATTTCTGCAACTTATTGGAGTCTGACATCTTTGATGCAGTTATGTTTATTTACAAAAGATATCTACAAAACAGTGTTTCTCTGAATTAGTCTTTGCTCTTATTTCCAAGTTAGAGTAGCACTTTGTCCCAAAACTTTATTTCTAGATTTTCTAGGGTTTTCCCAGGGTAATATCTCATCAGTTTGTTTCTCTGCTGCATTCTCTAACACTGTTGTTGTTGTTCCTCTTGAATTCCCCTACTTCTCCAGCCTCCGCTAAAGCACTATGCAGAAGCTGTTCTCCTGCATAATTCCAATTACTGACCAGACTTCTTTAGGCAATGATGTGTCTGGGTTTTTTTGATTTTTAAGATGATAATTTTTTCCTTAGATTTATCCAAATGATGGATGACTCTTATATTTCTCATTTTCCTTGAGGCTGGTTATAGTCTGTACTGTATCCCGGGGGTGGGGTGGGGGGAGAGAAACATGCTGTGAAATGCAAGATACTAATTTTTTCTCTACTGGTTTCTTAGATATGTCTAAACTGATGCAAGCCAACCATATGCATGGATGCAACCCATCCATCAACTGCCATCCCCTTTCCTCTCCCATCCCTTACTAACACTAGGCTTCTTCCTGGGCAATGTGTAACCTGAGTTCACTTCTCAGCGGCCATGAGCAGCTTCAGGCACTCGGACAGTGAAAGCACTGCATAGCTTTCCAAATAGCCTGCGCATATACTGGCCAATCAAGCTGTGGTAGAGCTGGTATTCTCAATATTGTCAGCAAATGCTGGGCAGTACTTCTTGACTGAGAGAGAGTTAAATTGTCCTCCAGCTCTACAAGCTGTTGCAAAACCCAACTTCTGACCTGCCGCTGCTCTGAATGAGGAAGTCTTACCAGTGTGAATGAAGGTTGAAGTATACAAACCTAGGAAACAGTACTAAACCTTATAAGGGAGCTTGTGTATCTCTAAAGTAAATGAAAGTAGCCTAAAACATTTTCTGAAGGCCTATCTGTAACCTAATGTCTCATCTGTATTAATACTTGTCAGGAGCTGAAGCCGTTTTCCTGTGGACTTTGTGCAGCGTGTTAGGGAAGCTTAACCTGTGCAAGCAGCTCGACTGTAGTGAACTACTGGCTATCAAAAAGATTTAAGTTGCTTTAAATAGACTTGTAGGAATCTGAAATACTTTAATCGCCTAGCTTGCAGCAAAGCATTTGCAGTGTCTGGATTTATTTATATTCTCCTCACATCCTCTGGAGCAGGAGATAATGGCTGATAACATTTCCTTCTACCCCACTAACTTTCCACAATTATTGTACAAAGGTTTCTGCATGTGTTCCCAGACTTAAAGCACGGTGATAGGGCTGCCTGTACAGAACAGGGGATCTATTTACTGGCATAAATAGGAAGTGAAGAGTCAGGATTAGATACATATTTTATGAATAAGCAATATGTGGAAAACAATTATGGTTGTGAAAGAGTAGGTTCATTAAATTTTAAAGTCAAGGAATTTGAAGCTATCTGCTAGCTACAGCACAGTAGGTTTGTCCTGGCCTTGGACAAGGGTAATGGTGTAGTGGAAACCTTGCCATGAAGAAGAAAGCAATGTGTATGATAGATATTACATCATAAGTACATATTTAGTATCCACTCTTTAAATCTTGTTTTGGATATTTCAGTGGCCGCCTTGACATCCCAACTCAGTTTCTTTCATCATTGCTGTGAATTGAACTTGAACTGCATGTTTGCCTGATACAGGAGTTGGTTGGGTGAAGCTCTGAATGACCCAGATTCAGGGTCCTGACATCTGAACCCCTCAATGAGACACACAGGGCTCTGCGTCTCCTGCTCCCCAGCACTGACTGCTGGATTCAGCTACAGGCAGACACAGACGAGGAGTTTGTTGTTAGGGCACTAATAGGCTTTACAGGCTCCAACCTGCCCAATTTGGGGTCTCCCTCATCCCACCTACAGCCCATGCCAGCCTCCCAGGGCTGTCAGCCCCTGCCCCAGTGACACTGCAGCAGGGCCGGCCTCCAGCTCCGTGCAGCCCGGCCCTGCCTGGCCATGGGCCACGCCAGGCTGGGCCTGCCCACAGCCCAGCCCGGCCTTGGCCTGTCCCCATCCCCAGGGTGGCAGCTGGTGCCCGGGGCCGGGGCTGCCCCTGGTGCCTGGTGTCCTGTGCTGGGCTGGGGCGGTGGGACAGCCTGGGCTGCCAGGCCCTACCCTGCTGCCCTGGGGCACCCAGGCCATAGGGAGCTGTCGGCCATGGCTGCACCCTGCTGCTTCCTGTCAGTCCTATTTCCAGCTCACACCATGTGGGGTTTTCTTAATGAAATGTAAAATGCAACCTGGTATTTCTTTTTACCAGAACGGTCAACATAAAGCTCATTTGGGAATGCTCTTTCATGCCTTCTGTGCAGAGAGGTCTCCCTGTAAGGTGGAAAAACCATTCGTCCTGCAGGGCTGGGCCCAGTGTGAACTCAACATATCCGCATGAGATGTATCAATGGCTCATTTCAAGCTTCACTCTCAGTTCATCTGCATGCTGACACCCCAGCCCTGCTGGTTCCTCCACATACTTTTCACTTCAGTGCTCTTTAATTTATGCTGAGTTTTTCCTTCATTTATACCATCCACAAAAGTTTGAGCTTATAATGCCCAAGGGGCATGCTGCAGTGAAACACAAGGGGTGGGCTGCTGCTGACAGCAAGGGAACAACTGGAGTTACTGACTGTCTTGATCTTTGGCTGGTCATTTGGGAGGCTATCCATGCCTGCTAGATAGCTGCCAAGTTGACAGAAGAGAGCAGGTTTGCTGCATAGAAAATTTCTAATGAGATTTTTATGTTTCTCAGGAGTCAGAAAGCTAGGACCTGTAATTGCCGCTCTCCTACTAGGCAGATTCGAGCCTCTTGCAGAGGTGAATTTACATTTCCAATGTCTGAGTCTTGGTCTTGAACACCCCAAAGTCTTGTGGACTGAAATACAGCAGTGATATATCAGTTTGGACTCTGTATTTTGATGGTATTCATCTCTAAGTGTAAAAAAAATCAGTAGTCAGAAGACACCTCCTACTCAAATAGTCATATTCCTGTAATCACAAGGACACAGAGGAAAAAATGTCACCCAGTTTGGCTGAATGTTCTCTGGTAATTTTCAGTGATGCTTATGCAGAAACAATGGTGGGTATCTTTATATTCGTACATATGTAATCTAACATACTACCAACTCTGTAAAATACTTCAGGTACCTTTTTTTTTTTCGTGTGCATGTAAATCTAGCACAATTTCATACACAGTCACAGCTAGAAATGGTACTAAACTTAAGGTGAGGAACAAACAGCTTAAACACAGGGTCATATCTCTGATGCTATTTGTGGACCAGCTACAGCTTTTTTTCTTTCTGCCTTTCTGCAAGAGACAATAGGTTCAACCAAGAGCTTTGTCAATGTCAGGAGTTACTCAGAGCTAGCAGGGAAGTAGTTTTTTTCATAAGGGACAGTAAAGAAAAGATTGGATTTGACTGACATGCACTTAAAGTTGTACATCAGATTTCTGATCAAGGCAGAGGTGGAGATGAAACTTATGTGGATTTCCTAGGTCCTTTCACTCTTCCCAAGATGGCCTGGATGGTTCATGCAGCTAAGCTGGTACCCCAGATGGCTGTCTTGCTTTGCGCAGTGTGTGTCACTCCCAGCTCTATCCCAAGTCATGCTAAACCTTGTTGATATAAGTGCAGTGGCTCAGGATCTCCCTCCATGGAGACTTCCTGCCACATCTTGAATGAGCATGACTATTTTGTCATGGTAATTGGGTATAAAGGAGGTCAGCAATATTCAAGTTTAAAAAAAACAACTTGCTTCTATTTACTTCTTTGGACTGAAAGTCATGAATTTCCAGCTATTTCTGTTATGGCTTCAGATTTCATTATTTTATTTTGGAAGACCTCTTGTCCCAAAACTGAGATTTTTTTTTTGACAATTTTTTTTGTGACATTTTATCACATATTATTATTAGTTGCAATTTGTCTTTTTCCTAGAATTTGTTACAATGTTCAAGAGTTGTGTTATGTTAACAGAATTTTTAAAATACAGCAGTTATGTGCTTTTCATACAGCAATAAAAAAAATCAAGTGTTAAAAAGGATGAATAGGGCCTCCATTCAGCTGCGGTTTGCATAGAATCGTAGATTATCTCAAGTTGGAAGGAACCTGTAAAGATCACTGAGTCCAGCTTCCTGCTCCTCACAGGACTACCTAAAACTAAACTATGTGCCTAAGAGAAACAAAATTTTATATATACTTGCAACAACTGTCAGGCTTGAAAAAAGGCTTCTTAGATTTCCTATATTTATTACCATTTGGCCAAGATTTTAAGAATATGCAGTGCCTATGTGCAAGATACCATAAGTGGTTTTTTTTGTTTATCATTAATTCATTTGAAACGTGGACATTTATAGTGTCTGTGATTAAAATCTCTCAATACTGTCTTGTATATCATGTTCTGTTTCTCAAAATGGCAGAGGTTCACAGAATTAATAAAAAGAAAGCAATCAAACAGCAAACATCCATTGGCCTGATACAAACTGGGACCAATAAGCACATCACACATGGAAGCAGCCATCCACATTTCTCACAGTTCTTGCATGAAGTCCAGATAGCTGGGTCTTTCAATGACAAGTGAAGCTAGAATCAGCAGCAGTCACTCGCCTGAACCATCTGTTCTGTTCTCCATTCAGTGGGAAAGGAAAAATAAAATGGCAGTGTAAAAGACCTGGTTAACATATTTATTGAACACAGGTATCTGGAAGCATCCAAGGCATATGCAGATTTTGTATTGGCGTGAGTCTTCTTTGAACTAATAGTTCTTCATCTGGAAACTGGCATGGTTCTCGGTTTTGCATGTGTGTGTGCATGTGTATGCATTGAATTTGCAATGTGTTGTACATGCAGATGATTAAGCATTTACCAACGTTTCTCAATACTAAGATTATTAATTTGGGACCATGAAGAAGGAACAGGTAAATCATGGTTTAAAAGCTTTGAGGCATAGCGTGCACTGCTTAAAATGGTCCTCTTACTTTTTGTTCATTTGGCATAATACTGACAGAAATTCTCAAATGTGATCTGTAATAGAAAGCAGTATTAGCTGTATCAGTATAGAAGGTGGCTTTTTATATGCTACTTGTTTATTCAAATTTATTAAAAAGGCCTGAAAATTTCAAATGCTTCTGCATATGCACAAGCATTTAAGAGCCAGATCAGAATTCAGTCTGGCTGTTCTGATTTAGTGCATTGAATGACTAATGGGATGAAAATCAAGAAATCTGGGCTTTCTTCCACACTTTGCTGCTTGTTTGTCTAATTTTTTTAATCAGTTTGTGCTTTGGTTTCCCTGTCTCTAAAAAGAGGAACATTTCACATGTCCATATTTGTGAAGTGTTTTAAGACATCAACTAAATTTGGTCCATCAATGGAAAGTTTTATTTGTCATCTCTTTTTCAGTGCTTGCTGCTTATGGACGTTTTGGGAATGGATTAATCAGATGCAGATGCACTGGTGTATTTGTGAGAACATTTAAGTTCAAGAACTAATTAGAAAACCTCAAAATATTTCTGAAGATGTTGAGAGAAAAATAATGTGAGGTTTAACACAGGACTAAACTCTCAAGAGTGTAATGAATGAACAAATCTTGGGAAATTTTACAAACTAAATAACATGATAATGTTGACCAGTTTTGTGCCTCATTTCTCTGTCTGCAGAATGGGATTAAGGAAATTAATGGCTTCCCAACAAAGCAGTGAGAACTCAGTTCAGTCACTGCTACCCAGTGTGTCAAAGACGTAAATTGCTAATCATTGCTTTGTTGGGCTTTTTAAAGTCAAAATAAGGTAGAACTAAATAAGTGAGACTTCCTTTAAAAAAAAAAAAAACAAAAGCAAAGGTGGCTTCAAGTGCATGTTTACAAAAAGGTTATTGGCTTCTCCAGGCGGTCTGTTCCCTTTGACATCCACAACAGAAATTAGGTAGACTTTCCTGGAAATAGGATCAGATTCTTCTTCTGATACATCTAAATCTAATGTCGTGTTTTGGAATTCATATGGGTAACAGTTGGCAGTACTCAGACAGATTTATGGACCCTGACAACACCCAGATGTATACCAGGAGCAGCAGACAAGCAGTAAAGGCTGCAAGTGAATATATAATGAAAGCCAGAGGATACAGTTTATGAAAGCAGTTGAAGAAATTTGGATGAAAATCCAGTGACCTTCCTGCTTCCTGTCGATAAGTAGCAGACATCTGCCCTACCCCTCCTGCTATCTTGCTGGATGTCTCACAATCACACATGTTGAGCTGTGGAAATGGAAGAGTAAGGGAAATTGAGCACAGTCCACTTAGGAGTGAACTTATGGTGCACGTGGTTTTTTTTTTTATGGCTAGTTTCATGTAGTGATAATGAGCAGCCATGTGGCATTGCAACCTACTCTTTACTTATAGCATAAAACAGCTTTATTCCTGCAAGGGCAGAGCCAAATGTTTTGCAGGCAAGCAAGCAGTCATTTCAAATGAAATGTTTCTATAATTCTAGCACTTGGTAGTAAGAACTGAATAGCATAATTATAGGTAAGGAAGTGGTGGTTGGGAGGAGATGATGGAAAGGTTTTTCAGCAAACAAGAAGAGCTGGGTACTTGTATCCTGCTGCTGCTGAAGCACCACAGTGTCTCCAGAAGTCACCAAAGAAAATCTTCAAAACATAAGAACATACAATGAATATATCTTAAACAAAAGCATGTAGCATAAAATGGAGTTCAAGTGTGTCTGGCCCATAATTAGCTTAGGAGATATGGACAAGAGTCCTCTGATCTGAAGTCAAGGCTGGTGGATGGCTGCAGCCATAGAATCATAGAATATCTCAAGCTGGAAGGGACCCACAGGATCACATGTAAGTAGCTCTGAACAGATTACTTTTGAAAAGGAAATAAAAATCAGTAAGAAGTAGGGAGTAACAGGGTTTTTCTGTTTTGCTGCTGCAGCAGCTCTGGTTTAAATTAAACAGCTAAATTAATAGCTATACTAGGCTATTGTTTTCTTTTCACACAACAGACAATTTGAGAAAGGCTGCTCTGTGCACCTGCCCAAGTGCTATGAGGTCTTGCATCCAATAAGAAAATATTTTAACAATTGCTCACCCCTGCACAATATGTAGGTGGAAATTTTGTTTATTTGGTAATACATATTTATACAGAGAGCATGAAATTAGAAAGTTAATATTTGGGCATGCCTCAAGATATGCTATGTAGATAGACAATGTCATATGTTGTACCAATTGTACTGCAACCCACTGTACTCCTCTCTAAAATAACTTTCTCTGTGTCGCTATCTTCTGTCTCCTAAGTAGGGAGTCAATATGAATATGTTTATAATATGCAGAAGGGGTTTTTCACTGATGTGAAACAATTACGTATAATCCACATTGCACTGGGCGTTTAGCCAGCCAGGGTTGTAGGCAAGTGCCATATGTCATTTCTCAAGTACATGATACATCATTGCTTGAGACCCAAGCATATTTTACCACACACATTGCCCATCCGTTTCTTGTTATCTGTGGATTCTGCATGTTTCTCATTGCAAGCTCTCTGCCTTCTGTTCTCTTTGGAAATCACTTTGCTGATTATGGATATTATCAGCACAGCCAAGAGCAGAAATGATGCCATATCCTCATTTCATGTAAAATTGAAGGTTGTATTTGTGAGATTGATCTGTCATTATGATGCCCAGAGGAACTCTGCAAAACTAAGGAACAATACAGCTCCTTCATTAGCAGATTAAAAAGAATAACACTCAAAGAAGTTACTGAAAAAGGTAAAATTTTTCTCTGGAATCTACTTGCAGGTGTCTGGTATCTTCCATAAGTTATAAGGAGATAACAGTTTTGCTTTATCTGTCTGTTTATTCCTCTTGCAAGCTTCCTCTTCAAGAAACCTTTTGGTTTAATTGTAGGTTTATTACAGTATGAACGACCAAGTGATTATTTACTTCTCAATCACCAAATAAATAATTGAAAATGGACCAAATAGGACTATCTGAATAGTGATGAAGACCAAGACATTTTAAAATGAAACTGTTTCACATTGAAATCAGAATTGTATTTCTGCATGAGGTCCACTGGATCTGCAATTAAATACACTTTGTAGGTATGTGAGACTTAAAAAGGTGGTGAGTTAGAGTTGCAGTCTTGAAGGCAGAAGCCCTTAAGCCAGTAACTGCGTGGTGAGGATTTTCCCCCAGGACACAGGAAACTCGGATTCAGTTCTGTCCTTCTCATCAGGATTAATCTCATGTTTTCTGGTTTTCCTCCCATCTGTGCAGGTAGACTTCTGGCTGATCTGTTTCACTTTGCATAAATCACAGAATCACAGAATGGTTGGGGTTGGAAGGGACTTCTGGAGACCATCTAGTCCAACCCCCTGCTAAAGCAGGTTCACCTAGAGCAGGTTGCACAGAGTCGCATCCAGGTGGGTTTTGAACTCCTCCAGAGAAGGAGACTCCACAAGCTCTCTGGGCAGCCTGTCCCAGTGCTCTGGCACCCTCAGAGTAAAGAAGTTCTTCCTCACATTCAGGTGGAACTTCTTGTGTCTCAGTTTGTGCCCGTTGCCCCTTGTCCTGTCACTGGGCACCACTGAAAAGAGCCTGGCCCCATCCCCTTGACACTTGCCCAGTGTCAAGATACAATACAAAGATATTTGTAGACATTGATAAGATCTCCTCTCAGTCTTCTCTTCTTAGACTAAACAGGCCCAGCTCTCTCAGCCTTTGTTCACAAGGGGGATCCTCCAGTCCCCTCATCATCTAATTAAATAATTAATGAGTTTCTGGAACTGGGATTTGAGGTGCTTTCTCCAGGCTAGAATGTGATTCTCACGGACTGGCTCCATGGTCAGAAAATCTTGTATCATCACCAGTATCGCCCTGACAGCAGTGCTGTGGATCTAGCCATGGAAATCTGGCCAAATCTAGCAAATGCACTGTGAATGTACAGATAGTCTGGGGAATGACTAAACCAGTGTTATTCATTTATAATTATCTTTGTAGTGAACAGTTTCTACTCTAAAAGACACAAATAAAACTAAGGCATCCAGAAGACCCCAAACTATCATTAATATGGTTGCATACTTTGTGTGGCACTTTCTCTTCTTTCTCACTGTGAAGGAGCTGGTCATTTGATTTTGTGAATAGTTGCTAACAGATATAGTGGAGGAAGAGGGCTGAAGAAGGACATGAATGAGAAGTTAGAGATGCTAGTTATCATGAGACTACATAGCTGCTTCATGCTTTGAGAACAGCAGAGGCACAGTGGCAAGACTGACAAAAAGAATCCAGTTCCGCTCTTCTCCCGTATTCTGTAGAGCCCTGCCATGAGCACAGCACCCTGTCCTGGTTTCCCCTCAGTCACCAGCCTTCCCATTCTTGGTTACAGCTTCAGGTCCCTGGTCAGCCATAAGCGAATGCCATTGCCAAGGGCTGACAGTGACCCATGGAAATACACAGAATTTATTTCATGAGGAGCATGTGTAGCCCTTGCAGAAACCAGCACTGCTTCTGGTACTGTTTGCAGATTAGTTTGAGGTGACTAGTAGAAGTTCCCAAGCCATACAACCCTGAAGAAAAGTGATTATTACAGTTACTTTATTATGTTCTCTTTTTTGAGAAGACAATCAATGGAATCCTAGGGAGAAACATTCCCTGGATATGGGTTTTTTTAGCATTTGAGTATCTTAATTCACAATGAACTCTCCTTATTAGGTAATTTGTACAGATTTGGTTAGTGTGGGGAGGTACCTGTGTTTGAGATTGTTAGTGATGTTGCAGATGATGCCAGTTTGCATGGTACAAGCTACTGAATGGATGAAAGAAATGTTAATAGGGTCTTATTTTGTAGTTTTGAATGGACTTTATATTACTAAAAATATTGGATTTCTAATCCTTGTCTGCTAAAACTATCCTGTATGCTTTTAAAATGAGGTTCAAGGGAAATGCAGATATACTTGCAGAAACAGTACTATTATTAAAAATACAGTTTCAAAACAATTAAAAGTGGCTAGGTTTCTGGATCATTTTTACTTTGATCCTGAAATCCCATATAATCTGAGTACGACTCACTTTTAATAGGATGATAATTGAATAGACCTCTGCTTCTCTTTTGTTTTTAAGCCACTGTGCTATGCTTTGGAATAGTCACAGTATATTTGCTGAAGCTTTGAAACTGGGAATTCAGACAACTTCCCCCCACTGCTGGTTTTGTCAGAGGCTAAATATGTTAGGACACACTCCAGAACAGCACTTTTCCTTGTCAGGGTGTCCTTATTTGTAGTCTGAGGATGGTAACATTCCTGTACTTCAGTATTACAAAGATAAATTCATTAACATTTATTGCACCTGGGCTGAAGGTGCTATAGAAATGCAACCCTTGCCACAGTCTTGGTACTTGGATGGTACTTGGTATTGTACATGATGGGTTTTGTGCACTCTTCGGCAGGCCATGGTTCAAGACCTGTCCTCTTAGCTGGGCTTGGCTGTTCTTCCTCCTTACTCTTTCACTTCAAGAGTGCTTGGTTGTGAATCCCAGCTGTTAGTCCCAGTCTGTATCCCCGTTTGCAGCACAGGAAATGTAGCATCATGAACTTCATTCCTGCAGTCATGTGTCTAAACTACTTCACTGAGCGTGCCCTTACATTCCCTGCTAACATACTGATTATCATCAGCTCCTCTTTTGGTATATTGTTCCACTCTCGTGAAAGGAGTGGTTTAGGTCAGGTTGCTTAAAGAATCACCACCAAAGAGTTTGAGTGAAATAGGTTTAGTATGAATATGTGGAAATGTGACTGCACAAGATTTGATGGCAATGTTCACTCTATTACTTATTACATGGAGTAAATGCACAGAGATAAATCGAGTTGAAATTGAGTCAAATAGAGTTGGAAATAGTTTATAAAGATCAAAGACATAAGAGGATAAAGGAGATCGTCCTGTTGAGTCACAAGGTTTAGAGTGGATCACCTTGCTTTCTAAATTCTCACAGAGTTTAGATGCGTCTGGATCTATTCCTAGTCTCAGACCTGGACAACAGTTTAGATCTACAGAAATATAAAGAGTACGGGGAATTCTACCGTTGAGTCATGAGGTTCAGAATAGACCCCCTTGCTTTTTCTAAAGCCTCCTAGAGTTTAGGTGCGGCTAGGTCCAATCTTAGTCTCAGACTTGGACGATGGTTTATATCTGAAGGGAAGGGGGAGAGAGGGAGAGAATTTGTGCACAATTCAAGATTATCCATAGGATTTTAGCAGCGAAGCAAATCAATATTTGTTTTAAATTGCAAAAATAACTTAACTGCTTCAAGCTTGCAATGCATATTATAAAAAGCTATACCTGTTATAAGCTCCCCTTGAGTTCAGTGAAATACTCATGTCTAATGCCTTTTGCATTCCTCAGTAGGTGAAAGGTTGAGCCTTGAGGAACAGGGGTATCAGCCCAGGCCCTGTTGTTGGCTTTCAGCAACTGTCCCTCTAATATCACAGACTTGGTGGTTTGCGAGCTCTGAGCGGCATTCCACTGAGAGGGAGATGCTGGTCGCAGCCCGCTGCAGG
>JAVJGI010000063.1:44089856-44125360 GCA_035590275.1 Ibycter americanus
CTCCGCCTCAGTCGAGTAGGAGTTACTGGTACGGTCAAGGGGTGCTCAACTGCCCAACTCATTACTCCAGGCACTGAGGCCTAGTCGGCAACTCCCGGGGTGTAGAACAGCCTGGAGAAGGGGGAGAAGTGCACCACCACAACCACTAATGGGAGATGGAAGTAGCAAATACATGAGACAGTATAAGCCAAAGACTCTAAAGTTCTTTTTCTTTGCTGCTTGACTGCACAGGAACAAGACACAGTCTTGTTTTAGTCAGTAACAGTATCTTTACTTGCAGATGGAAATTCAGTGCTGCTGATATGTTGGGTTCTTACCCGTAGCTGAATTTTAATACATAAGCTGACATGTCAAAATGTAAGTATAAGCAAGATCTGAGATCTCTATTATTAGGTTTTTAAGTCTATCTCTCAACTTTGAGTTCAATGCAGGACAAAAGATATCTGAATTTAAATATATTACTGTTTTACTTGTCATCAATATAAATGTTAGACGTTTTCTTTTCAGAATATGGGACTGTGCAGCAGCACAAGTCATTAGCTGCAAACCCCTTTATGCAGCGTCATTTGCTGCTGGATTTGCATACATTTTTGCTAATGACTCCACCTGTCAGCTGTCATGGTTTCTGCAGTATTTTAATATTTCACTGTTCAGAGTTAAGAAGGCTTATGAGATCTTGCTTCATTTATAGGTATTCAGTGTGGAGTTTCTTTATTGCAGGATGGATTATGGAGGCACAAACTGTTATTCTAATGGCTTCTTTGCAAGTGACTAACAATGTCTTATCAGGGGCATTTTATGTAGCTGTACAGTATGTTTAAAATAATATGATGTGGGGTGTGCAGTGGACAAGATACCAACATTTGTTTTATTTGTATTCTAGGACACAAGGGTATTAAGGAGAAATGAAATGGCAGCTGCAGCTGTTGTAGGCATTCCCCAAAGGGATAGCGCTAATAGGATATATATCTTCATCCACAGCTGAGTTAATTTTGAAAGAAGAGGATGAAAAATGAAACTAACCACATATAACACAATCTTGGATAACAGGGGTGGGTAGAAAGTAGCCACCCTCACTAATCTGTGACATCATTGTGATAAAAAAGGAAATCTTTCAACTAGAAATCCTAAATGAGATAGTTTTGTGAGGCAGCTGAAGTATTAGTCTGTCTGAAAAAAAAGAACACACTGGGGAACTGTAAGTCTAAAGGACAGTGTTTAAAGTCTGCAAATGCTGTAGATCTACACTGCTGGAAAAGCACTGTTCAGAAAGGGAATAACTTTAAATCTTTTTTAGGCCTGGTATTAAAGGCTGTATTTTCAATGTTTATGCTGTAGATGAAATACAGTGACAGAAATACAAAGCCACAAAATTTACAAGAGAAATTCAGCTTTTAGTAAGGTCCTAACTTCATTCGAACTGGATTTATATTCTTCATTTCTTCTAAAATGGTGTAATTTTTTTTAATGGAGCCAAATGTAGCTTTTCATTTTGTCTTTGAGAAGCTTTCAGTCTGTCTCCCACATCTCAGTTTATTTCTCTCTGGAAATTTGCCAGGTGCAATACTGTGGAGGAAAATGCCTCAAACCTTTATTTAATATTTACTTGAGTCTCCCACCCAAAGAGCATGATTCACAGTAAAATGTCCTCATGCACAGTGATTTCTCCCCTGCACACTGATGGACTTGAATGTCTTAAAGCTGCACCTTTGCTGGCAATTCTGAAAAAATAAGTGCTCCCAGAGGGGCAGGTTCACAAGCAGTGATGATGGCATGGGTGTTACATAGGCAAGACTAATTTACCACTTGGTAAGCTAATAGTACACAGAACAGGTCTAGAAAAAACACATCCATCTGTAGCCTGGCTCTCTGAGGCACAGTCAAGCTAACACACCATTCTGTTCCTTGAGTTCTGTTTTTTAAACAGACTGATACTTAAGGAGCAGAGCAACCTTGTCCTCTAAGGTTTCTGGCTGAAGGATTTCCTTTTTATCTCCACAGTCTGTCTCTATAAACCTATGGAAACGCCATGCTCTGGAATACTTGAGCCTTTTTGTAGAGCTGTCAAAATAGTCTTTGGCAGAGTCTAAGCAACAGATGTGTTTCCACAATCAAATGTTAGTTGATTTTGTGAAGTATCATCCCACCAGTTGCTCAGTTATTACAGAGTTGTGCAGGTGTCTCCAAACCTGTTTTAGGCTTTTTGAGGAGCTCATGCAGGAACAACACAAAATGTGTGGCTGAACTCTGTCCAACTCTAGCTATGTTTGAGCAGAAAACATTCACTGTTGGTATTAGACTATGGGAAAATATTACGTTACAATGTGGATATGCCATATTATATGTACTAAGACAAAAGAAGCACGTTATAGGAATGTCCTTTTATAGTATGTGTCCTGTTACTTCTGAGTATGTCACAGCAGTGTAGGGTCCTTTGGAAAAGAGGTTGCCAAGCCTTGGTGGTAGGACTCTCAAAATCTGTAGACACTGTCTTATTGCTTTTCCCTTTTTTACATTTTTTAGTTCCTAAGATATGTTTAGAAAATTAAATGACAGAGGACAAATTATTAGCACTGAATTTTGTCAAATGTTCTAGCTATGCTTTCTGCTATACTTTGTGTGCCTTTTGTTTCAGTTCCTGTCATTCCAGGATTTTCTTCCCAGATTGTGTGTCATTAAAGATGACTGTCACTAGCCCTTTCTCTAGTGTTGCATCTGGGCAGGTGTGTGGCTAGGTCTACATGTGTTCACAGTTCTACTGTGTTCACAATTCAAGGCTAGGCTGCGTTCCCTGGGTTGAGCATGGTGAATAAATAGGCCTGCGTCATTTATATTAAAATTGCAGATTGGGTCAAACTACTGAAGTCAAATCTGGGGTTTCAAACACCCATTAGCTGCTAAGATTCCAAACCTTCTCTTTATCTGTTATCAAGACTGAGGTTATTTTGTAAAATTTGATTCTTTAGGGTCTACTTTTTCTGGGTTTGCTGGTCCAGAATACCATAATAATTTGGGAAGCTGCTAATTTAAGTTTATTGTGTGCTAATTTTGGCTCAAACTAGAAGGAAAATATCTGCCCATTTAAATCAATTATAACTAATAAAATCTTGATTGGGCATAATGGAACATACTAAATTAGGTTATGTTAATATGTAGAGCATTTGAAAGGGATAAAAAGCCTTTGTTCTATACAACATATAATCTTGGTAGGATATAAGAGTAAAGAAATCCTCTTTATAAGGTTTAAAGGTATTCAAAGCAACAATTTTTTACATCTTCTATGAGAAGTAGAGCAAAAATATGATAAGCTTTCATTTCTGAAGATATCAACCATTCATTTGCTATGGTGAAAAAAAAATGCTTGGTATTGCTCGCTTGATCAAACTACTGTTTTCTGCGTTTTAATTTCCTTTTTCTGAATAATCAAGAATGGGTTGCATTGATTCAGTGGCCCTTTGGATTGGTTTTCTTTTTCTGTTTAGTCCCTGTAGAAATAGTGTAGAAGCTGTTGCTAAGAGCTTGTGGAAACAGAGGTGATGGTGGATTCTTTACTACCATCCAGGAAGTTCATATTTTCCTTTGGTCCCCTTCCAATTTCAGGAGCGTATCATGTTTGCTAATAGGAAAGTTTTCCATGGATATAAACATTTCTCATTTATTTTTTCCCTTCGTCATTGTTGCTTTCTCCATCAGCATAACTAGTTATACTGATGACAATATAATTAGTTAGACTAAGTTCCATATTAAACCCATGTGTATTACCAAATGTTCCGGAAGGGGAAAAAAAGAGATACACCTTAAAAGCAGTTTCTGAAGATCTGAAGCAATATTCTAATGGATCAGCAGGTACAGCTGCATAGTGGGACTTACCCAACAGAGAGAAGAGGGGTTTGTTTCTGATTTCACTGAGGCATGCACAGTGCTGTTCTGCACCATGGAAACGCTTGTCTCAGTCCCTGCAAGTGGAAGCAGTGAAAGATGAGGTTGTTTAAGTGACACAAATTATCTCTCCATCGGAGTGTGAGGCTGAGTTTTTCAAGCCCAGTGCTCAGAGGCTGCAGTAGCTCAGTGTCAGCACCGGCTCCTGCAGCAATACTTAGCATTGCATGGACAAAGGCTTCCCCATGTACATACTTTCCAAGGTAACCACTTGTATTTCCGCAGGTAAATCAAAGCTCTTTGCAGGGCAAGAAGGCAAACTGAAAGAAACAATAAAGTAAAGAGAGTGAAAGCAATCAGCTATCCTGTAATACTTGTCTTAGACTCTGTGGCAAATTGCCTCTTGAGTTTAATGGGGCCAAGTCTGGGTTCTGAGTAGTAAGGGAATTGTGCCCAGATATCTGAATGTAAAACTCATTGTACATGTGATACTAATTTGGGGGCAACATTTCTCATCATGCTGCAGTCCCTTTTCTGAAGCCTCCCGGTAACCTGGACCGTCACATTCCTATTAAAGAGTGTATTAAGACCAATTACTGATATAACACCCTGCTTGGTTCAAGTTATTGTTTTATTAATTCATTGTAATGAGATAATGGCATATCTCGCACCTCAAGTGCTTTTGCCTGTCCTGGTGGTGCTTCACAGGTAATTGATAGTGACACAGTAGTGTCTTTGAACAGGGAGCTGCTCGTTCGGGTTACAAAGCACTTTCCAGAGAAGGAGTCCTTTGATAAAACCTACTAGAAATAATTCTTTTCCCCTTTGGGAGAATGGAGTAACTCTCCTCCTACACCTGCCTTGCTTCACGCCCAGTGCCACACTGCCTGTGCTGCGGAGGCAGGAAACTCTGTCAAGCAATATACACTGCAAGACTGGAGCCAGAGCAACCATCTGGCTAATTAAGGTGTAGCGCTGGCAGAGATGAAGGTGAATCCTGCTAAATACTCGTATGACTCCGTAGGGTATAGGAAGAAAACTAATGGGGCAAAGAGTCATTTGGGCCTGAATGTGATCTGCTTTCCCCCACTAATTGCTGAATAATTCGAGTAAAGGTTTTAAAGCATGGGGGTTTGGGGTTTGGCTTTTTTTTTGTCATTAGCCAGTGGCTTTATAAAGTAACATTTATGGTTAAAGCAGTCAAGAACCACTGTGGTCAAAATTCCTCTGTTCTGCCGCTGACTTAGCCACTGGCTTCATACATGATGGCAAACAACACACCCACTGAATAGTTCAGGTTATTCATAATGATTACCATCCTGTGATTCAGACAGAATATGGTATAGCTTCTTGAAAAATCATTAAGAACAGGCTTTGCTCAAAACAAGAACTGGTTCTTTACTCAAACAATATGCCTGATGAAGTAATTATATGAACTTAGGTGTTTTGAAATAGCCTTCATATTATGTTCTGTTTAATGTTCTAACAAGGGAAAATATTTTGAAACCCTGTAACTGAGCAGATCTTCTCCCTTTAATATATTTGATGATAGCATAATGACTTCTATCTATACCTTCTGTAGCTACAATTTATCTTCAAGCTCATGGGAGGGAGAAACAAGAGTAGGTAAGCTACCAGATTTATCTAGTGCTTTTTCTGTGAAAACTTTTTCAAATGACAGTAACCTAGCATTTTAGAAAATGATTGCGTTACCAAATAGTGCAGCATGATGAGAATGGATATCTAGAACAAAACTGCTGATGCTGTGGATCAGTTGTCCACACTACACACCTTCCAGGGGATTTCACTGCAGTCTATTTCTAGATCGGTCTTGAGAACTGAGTTCCTATTAGTGGTTCATGTAATGATCTTCCAGTTTAGTTTAATCTGCAAAGAATCCAGGTTGTGTATGCCAAGACAGCTTGCTGGTGTGACCCAAAGCACAGTGAAGTGAGCATTACTAGGAGTTCGCTTCTCAAGTGCCCTCCTGATCTTAACTTAAACACTAATGTAGATACACCCTTCAGCTGATGCTGAATTAGCAGTAAGTATTTGTGGCATGTACCCATTAGAGGACTGCGCCTTGTCTGCTAAATGCAGAGGAAGTATCCTCAAAAACAACCTCTGTACTTTAAACCTCCCCTAAGGCCTATGAAGTAGAGGAAATCTGCATTTATCTGTGATCTTCGTTAATTCAAACAGCAGTTATTTGGAACAAATCGTAATCACTCCTTCCTGTAATGAATGCAAATGTTCAGATTGCCAGATGGATTTGAATGAGCGACAGCCTAATTTTGGCTTACAAAAATAACAATAAAAAACGTAAATTGAAATATTTCTGGCCATCATCTACAGTTAGAGTTAAAAATGAACAGCATATGGAAATGTTTTGAGGAATAAGAGACCTCAAACCACCATGTAGCATTTGGGCCATGGATTCCACCACATGGAGCCTTAATACGGTGTGGCAGAAAAATGTGATATTTGCATAGAAGGTGTATGCTATAGAATTATCAGTCACGTCCATGAACGTTCAGTGTTTATACACTTTCCCCAAAAGGCCTTTGATTTCAGTAGCCTTAATCAAAAGTACCTGCCTGTTGACTAATGTCTAATATTTATATTCAAAACTCATCAATTCTCAGAGCGACAAATAACCAAGAGTGTTGATCTTGGAGTATGAAATATGACTTTTTCCTAATAAGTGGAGCCACAGTTGCAATAAGCCAAATGTCTTGGGATTAGCTAGAAATCTGCACAAAATCCAATATTACTAGTGGCTTTGCACCTTCTGCTACATTTGTCTGATTTGACAGTTTATTTTCATTGCAAAGATGCCATTTCTTCGCTGCTTCTATTGCTGTGTCTGCTTTAGATGGAGAATGTCTAGTTTTGCTGGAAACTCTTCATTTTCTGTGAGAATTATTGCACTCTGAGACACACCAAGAACAAGGGAAACATTCGTATTCACTGTGGGACCTCTTTTCTTGTGAAGTTCCTATGTCAGAAGATGAGAGGTGGGGAAAACCACTAGAAATAATAGGCTGTTGAATATGTACTGTGTGTTGTTCCACTGCACAGGAGCCAATGAGGACTTCAGAGAACCACCACTTTTTTTTTTTTTTTTTTTTTTTTTTTTTTTTTGCTAGCTTGGTAAAAATAATTCTCTGAGATCAAACTTCCAGACTGATCCAGCCAAGTAGGACAGGGCAATGCATGGAGCAATAGGCAGTGAGACAGGCAGAATAAGCAAAGGGGTTTGGTTTGGTTTCGTTTGGTTTTTTGCAAATTAAGTATCTTTATCTTGAATCAAAGACAGTAAGTGCATCTTCAGCATGCTATTCCATAAGAAGGCTGTATCTACATGCAATGCTGATGTCTACAGGATGTAGCTGTGCATAAATAATAAAATAATCTCTCCAATTTGTTAAGTGGTGCATGTATTGCTCTTGGCCATATTAACAATACAGAAGGTGTAGGCTAGAGGCTAGAGGAAACTGCTGTTTCTGGATAACCCTGAAGTACATTTGACTAGGGCGAGCTTTCTTTGGTGGAGATGATATCACATGCTCATATCAGCAGACTGTCTTTCAAGCCTCAGTGAGCCCTAAGGCTCCTCAACAGGAAGGTAGCTGACAATAAAGCACTGGTTTCTAAGGAGAGCTCTTTTTCTGTCTTGCTATCTTAGCTACACACATTAATTGTCCTGCCGTTAGAGGAATAATTCACTTTGTATAATTCAGTTCCAGGTACTGTCTAGGTATGGAAGGTGGCTGGTGTATATGTAAGGAGATCAAAGTGTCTTCTCTGTTCTAAGACAGTAGAAAGGAATAATGACCCATTATTTTCCTTTTCTGCTAAACAGAAATTATGGAACCCCTCTGTGCCAATGGACTTCTGATTGCAGGGGGATACAGAGTCAAAAGCCTTAGCTTTTTTTTTTTTCCCTCTCTCTTTTTAAAATTTATTTCTGACTTCTTCTTTTTATCGTAGTTGCATGACATCCCCTTTGTGTCTCAGGTTCCTTCAAGTCTCTGTGAAACAGCTATAAAAGGATTCCAGTATAACTTTTCTCATCAACAAAAATCCTCCTCATCAGATAAATTGCTACCTTGAACAATCGTCTGAATGACAGCCAGCATCCTTGGAGCACGGGAGGTGGTGAGAAAGGTAAGGCTGCCAGGACATTTGCAGAGATAGGGAAGAGTTCATATCATGTACTATCCACCCTACCTTGCTGACATTGCCCTCTCCATACTGCAGCAGCCAGCTCTACTGCAGTTCACCTGACATGAGATATGCTAACTTGAGAGCCCCATGTCCCGAGGTCACAGTAGTGACAGACACAAACCAAGAGCTTGTGGTATGCCTCTGCTGTGCTTCTCAGGGTTGGAAACTTTTGCTACTAGAACATTTCTGTGATATACTAATGTTTTAGCATCCTCAGGACAGTGCAAAGAAAAGTAAAAACGCATTGCCTATGACCATAACCAAAACCCAGGTCTCAGCAGAATTATCAAAAATGACATATTTCACCAAATGATACACTTCAGTCTAAGCATGCCTTCAAGTAAGGAAATGATCACATTCCTCTTGCAGCTCTCCTCAGTTTGCCAACCCTTAGGCACAGCTGCTCACGCACACCCTTTCTGCTTGTAAGCCCTCTTTCCTGCTGCTCTGCGCCTCAAACCTAGAAACAGAGCAAAGAGGGCAAACAGGCTCAGCACCTCTGCTTCTCAGACTGTTTCTCACTTTCACTTTGGGAGGTAATAGAAGGCCAGAGAAAGGGAAGATTTTGTAAATGGATTGTAGTTGGCATTGCTTGTACTGCTGCACAGAGAAGGTTCTGCCAGCTCTTCCTTTTTACCTCAGTGGTGAAAAACTGCTAGATGGTAAAATATGTCATCGGAAAGCTAAGCCTGAAAGGGCAGAGTTTTAGTTGTGAGGGTGCAAAGTGGTATTTGTCTGTCTGTACCTTGAGGATTTTGCTTTAAAAGTCCCTTAATTTTAAAAAGCTATAGGTATAATTCCTTCTGATGCTGGACACCCCCACTCATATCTAATTAACTTTGGAGAAGTGAAGCAGTACCTTATGACTCATTCTCCAAGTTTAGGGAAATTTGAACCTAAGTAATAATTTTCATATTTAACACCATTTGCAATGTTTCCTGATGCCAGTTCAGGTTATCCAGGTTTTTGCCACCCAATGAACTGTAAGTTTCCTGATGTGGAAACATCTATACTCTCCTCTAATAGAAATCATCTAACAGGCAAGGCACGCTCTTGGGAAGGCACTTGAGAATGCCCATCCTAGCAGCTGTGGGAATACTGAGAAAAGTAATTAAGACTTATTAGTTTCAAAGTCTTTAATGATAAGGAATTTCTATCCCCTGCATCCCTCTACAAACCTATCATAAATTGACAATAAGGATGCAGTAACAGTTATTGACTATTTCACTACTTAACTTAATGTAACTAAAAAAAATGTACTTCAGAAACTTGGGATAATAAAAAATGCATGCCATTTGTTAGTTATTCTAATGAATCATGTTGCTATGAGACTTCTGGAAAGGCATAAAATGTCTTCTGATTTAAAATTAAGTATATTATCATATATGAGGGCTTGTTAGTATCAGTCAGCACAGGATTTCAAATTGCTTTGTGGAAAGGAAATGTTGATTCTTCATAAAAGATCTGCGAGGTAGGCTGGTATTGTCAGTTACTCCAAAAGGAGGGAAACTGAGGAGCAAGGGCGCCATGCTGCTTGCTCACTTGCTAAAGCCTGAAGAGAAAGCCAGCACTTCTGCTTGCCAGTCTTGTGCTTTGGCCACAAGCAATTCCAGCAACTTTAAAGAATTCCTGTTTGTGGTATGCCCCACTAGCATTAAAACTTTGACATGTCTCACAGGTCCAGGAAGTATAAGTTGGGTCATGGGTCAGATCATGGGGTCTTATCTGTTATTCAATCTGTACATCACTAAATGCTCACCAGAAATTTTCTAGAGTAAATAACAACTCAAGATGAGGCTGAAATTCTGCTACTCTTTCTGATTTGATGGGCTCGTGAGTGTTTCCAAGCTACCATGTCTGGGTATGCACCCTGACTGTGTCTTAGCACCATCTCAGGGTGATCTTTCCTAGTCGTCTGCCAGCAGCCTTCCTCAGGATTTCCAGGCAGTACTGGCTGCAATCAAGCCTCACCACCCTGGGCTAGAGGCCAAGCACAGATTCCCCTGATTGCACCTACTGCTCTTTTTACTCTTTCCTCTTAATTATCCAGATTTCCTACTAAAGTAAGTGGAAGGAGTGAAGGATCAAGCCATCTGTACTTCAGGCTCTAGAGCTGGAGCTTATGTTAAGAATCATGTGCTTGGCATTTGGGTTTTACTCCAAACAAATAAAACTGCAGCTCAGATGATGCTGATAAGGTCATCAGTGCTCCAGAAGGATTCCTGCAGACATGGTTCCATTGAGATGGGTTGCCTATGGAGACTTGCTATGACTATACTGTAATTAAGAGGACACCTGCCGATCCAATGGGTCTGAAATACAGAAGTCTTCCATGAAAAAATATCAACAGTCAGGCAGGTGATTCTCCCACTCACTGTATGACTGGCAATAGATATGTTTTTTCCAAGTGTTGCTGCACTGCAGAGTATGTCTGGGCCAGGATTTCTTTTTCTACAGATAACTGGAAATTAATGGCAGTTACATTCATAGGATTGAAGATAAAATTAGAACTTGAGAATATTTCATATGAATTGATCCAGATCAAGGGCCAAATTATCAACTAATTTATGCAAAGTTAACTTTGAGATTAGTCTTGTCAATGACTGTTCATCTCTATTATCACTTAAACCAAAGTATATTGTTACCCTATTATTAAAAAAAAATAACTTCATTGGATTTATGTATCATGCCTCATCTTTGAGCAGCATCACACCTGAGACAGTCTTGTCTCACACACAGACTCACACTATATCCACTTGATCCCACCTTCAGCTTTCTTCCATCTTCTCTGATGATTCTGCTGTGTTTAACAAAATATGTTTTTCCATTTATTTTTTTGTTTTTAGAAATTAAAAGCCAACTCCCAACTGAAAAAATAACACCCCATCGTTTGGATTTAGGAAATATTTTGCTTGTTTAAAAACAGGTATAAAGAAATCTCAGCATTTTATAATGAAGAGCATTCCTATGGTGATTTCAATCTCATTATTCAATTATGTGTTCCTATAACAGCCATAATATGGATATGACATATGCATAAATGGAAATAAATTGGGTAGAACTGTCAGGGCATCCATTCCATCTATAAATTTCAAATCTGTTCAAAGACTCTTTCCCGTTGGGTTTTTGTCTTTTCAAGCTTTAACTGCTGCCAAAGAGATGGTGCAGCTTAACTGTCATAGATAAATAAAGGAAGTTTTACAGCAAATACCTTATTGGAATCTACGTGTTTGTGGGTAGGATTCAGTTATCTAGACTTAGATTCCTAATACCACTTTACATTTCCTGGGACATGCTGCCTGGCCTCCATTTGACACTGCAGATGTGGTGCATGTTTCCCAGGGTCTGTAGATGTTTAGGCAATGGAATCCAATGCTTCAGATACAGTACATGGAGAAGTGCTATTCATGCTAGAGACCATGAAAGATGGGCCCTGATGAAGGTATGGTAAAAAATAATAATAAAATGAGCTTTGTAGGGGCATCTTATGAAATTATTCTGAAATATCAAGGACAAGGAAAGCACTACTGGAACCACACCTGAAACTGTAGGTGTGCGTCAAATTAAGAAATAAGGAGGGGTACAGGTCAGGTAACGCTGGATGAAACTGTTCCAGTTAGCAAAATCATCTTGTGTGCTGTTCCTGCCCCTGATTCTGGAGGACTTGCTTTCCTGCTGTTGCGTTAAAGGGGAATGGGGTAATTTAGCAGGAAATACCCACAGCACCCCCCCCCACCTTCCAACTCTGTCACCAAGGTGTTATATGTTATAATATTAGATCTGTAATTCCCCCCTCCAAGCAATTTCACAACACCTGCCCTGTGATTGTCCAGTGACAGCAAGAGTGCTGACCTCTCAGTCAAACAGGACTGATAGCTTTTCCCTTGTTTCCTACAGGGAGCATCTTTTTCTAAGGTACCGGGGAGGAGAAAGGAAATTTGATAACACCCCTTATAATTTTAACTCTTTGAAATTATAGGCAGTAAACAAGGTCTGAATTGACTTAATCCCTGCTCTGGATGTTGCTGTTATTTGATTTGGGAGAAATACAAACTCTGATTATAAACCCAAACTGCTAACTTTGTTTCATGAACAGGTATGTGCTCTCTGGTGCCTGGACCAAAGCTTTGTCTCTCAGAAAGTGTTTATTCAGTGCTTGTCCTCACAACCAGAACTGCACACCTTGAAAATCACATTTCCTGGTGTGTTTGTCATGCTGATGTGTCATGAAAGGGAACTATGGAACCATGAATAGTTACTGAATGACAGGTCAGGAAATGAGTAATATAGAACACTCTTTTTTCCTTAAACACAGGACACACTGAGACTGTCATTCAGGTTTTTGTAAGTGAGGGACACTCAGACATACTATGTACTGCTTATGTCATCTCTAGCTCTTCCCTAGACCTGAGTGATCCTACTTAAGCTTAATGGTTCATATGCCAGTTAGTTGTTACGCTTTACTTACCTGTCTTGGAGCAGTGTCAACTGATGTCATGGATGAATAATGGAACAAGCTTGAAACCATGTCCTCTGGCAAAAAAAACCCCCAACTTTCCAAGGCAAGTAGGATGAATCATAGATAACAATGCGTAATATATTTAAAAGTATGCCTGAAACCACCCCTGCATAACCTTCCTTTAGCAAATCAGAACCTATGGTAGGATTATGAAAGCTAGACCATGTGTCTAGGTTCTTCTAAGTCAGTTATTACTGCTATTTGCATAGATGACATCAAAATAACTTGTCAGAAAGGTAGGGAAAGAAACAAGCAAAAAATTGGCATTAACTTAGGTCTTCATGACCACACCATTGTACCAAGATAGAGCACTAAACAGCATGGAAACTTGGTGGCTAGTGCTTTTTGGCGGTATTTTGATGGCTGTGGACATTGCCTAAGAATCCTAATGCCCCAATAAGCCTCTATTTCATATGTACATTTCTAAATGCGAGTCCTGGTTGTAAGGGATGAATTCTGCCAGGTATCAGACTTCACCCTGAAAACGGCAAGTGCTGAATTCATATCTTTGCTCTTGCCTTGCCTGCCATCCTTGCAACACCAAATAAGCTGGTATGTTGTGGTTATATGTAGGAGGAGAAAAATCAGAGTACATGAGTGGATAGGTCTTTTTAAGCACTGTATTTCTGAAGGCCAAGAAGAGCAGCAAATACCTTCTTCTCTCTGTACTGTGCACACTCCTGCCTTTGGGGAAAGGAGGAAACAAGAGTCAACACAGCACCCACTTTAATAGCTAAGCTTAATTCACTGTCAAAAATATTAAAGTCATGACAATGTTATACAATCACATTAAGAAAAATATTGTTCCTATTTCAAAGACTGTCTCATGAGGATGATAAATTGTAAAATCCTGCCTGTCTCTTTTAAGTGAAACTATCCCTGAAAGAAGGAAGAAGCAAGGAGTTAGCTGCACAGTAGCTGGCTGCACTCATTGTTCAGCCCTGTTGCTCTCTAGGGTGAGGAGGAATTGGCAGTGGAGACTGTGGCATGGCTTTGGTCTGCTCTGCAGGGACGGTGAGCATGATATGCCAATCTGGAGAAGCCATACCAGCTTGCATGTATACTCCAGACAGGTTTTCATTTTCACCAAGAAATTTTGATCAGGTTGCCTGGTGTCTAGAAGTCATAGAGAAAGTATCTTGCTTATCCTGAAAATATGAAACATGCACAGTAATGTGCGTGTGTTGGGCAGTTCTATGGGTGCTACACAAAAGCTTCCTCTTCCCTTTGCAACGCAGATGAAGTATGATGCTATTTAGCATGGGTAAAGGAATCAGAAAATGATTGTCTGAAAATGATTTGTCTCCTCCCTGCAGGTCAATGCTTAACATGGCTGTACCTGCTTCCACCAGCATGTAGAGCTGTCTGCAAAAGTTGATACCAAAAATACGCTGAGAAATTTTATTTGTCTTTCTGTTGTGTATTACAGACAACTGATGTTTAAAAGAGATGTAGTTTGAATGCACTTCTGGTAGTAAATATGATCTTGGATATATGCCAGGCAGTAGTATTACTGCAATTTTCTAGACATGATGTGATTTTTGAGAGTCTCAATTTTAAGTCGGTGACTGAAGCTGTTGTCAGGTTCCTTAGTGTGTCTCTGGCACAGTGAAAGGAATTAACAGTATTCATTATTGACTCTGCCACTTAAAAGATCAAGGCTTTCCACATGTTTTGACAGCCTCTTTGTAGCTCTTTGGTGATGGTGGAAAAAAGTGCTGATGTAGATGGAAGTTCGAGCAATAAATATTGAATGTTTTTACACCTTGCCCAGAAAAGAAGGCGAGTTTTAAAGTATTTCTTGAAGCATGCGGAAAGCACTTCTGTACATCACCAGGACTCCTCATCATAAAGCTGCAGCTTTAGGCAGTACTTTATTCCTGATGATAATAATTCAAAGCTACAAAGAGTTTTTTTAGACTCTCTGAGAACAGTAGCAAAAGCTCAGCAGGAGCAGGAGCTCTAGATACCCTAGAGCTTTCTTTCGAGCAGGAAATCAAGAAAGGTGTCATGTCCTGAGCTCTTCACATTTGGTGATTTCCCTGACCTTGCGACACAGTCCAAGGGAAGAAATATCAGTACTGTCCCTCTGCAAGACAGCATTTAAGGAACTACCAGGGATAACTTTTTTACCAAAGACATATCTGGGGTGCAAATTCTGCTGATACTTATCAGTAGTAATGCTGTATCCCAATGATTCCACAACCATTCTTCTGCCTAAGTAAATAGGCATAATTTCTGGAAGTATCTGCAGATGGTGACTGATCCTCAGAATGTGGGATGGGCCTTGCACCTTCCTTGAAAAGATATGCGTTTTGCTTGAGTTAATTTGATGGCATTTGCATCAGGGTTCGGCACAGTGCTTGTGCTGTTAGGTCAGTACTGAAGCAGCACTACCCACTTTGATGCCTTCTCACTCTGGCCTCTGGGGATTCATAACAAATTAATGTATCTAGTCAGTTAGGAGAGATGTTGGACCAGAGTCTTCTCAGAAGATTTCCTCCCAGCTGCTCTGGAGCTGATTTCTTGTGAAATTTGCTGAATCTCTGAACTGCTTAAAGTGCTAAGAATGTCTCGGCAGTTGAGGGACAACCCCCTACACCCTCCCAGAGTTACTGTGCCAGAAGCAATGAGTTTGACACTTCAATGGACTTCATCTAAGCAGAAGTTATTTTTTTTCTTCTGTGTGCTTGGAGATGGAAGCTGCTCAGTTTTTTTCTGTCTCTGTTAAAAGTGGGTCAAAGCCAAAAGACTGGGAACTGCACTGCATGTTGAGCATGTCAGGGTGCATGTGGTTGCATTTGGAACGTGACCACATTGCATTCACGCTCTGAATACTCCCCAATGTGCTCCTCCTTCTGCCTAGAACTAGCTAGAAGTAATTTTTTTCCTCAGGTATTGGTTTTATTTATGATACTGAAGTTATGTGGGTGGTTACTGAAAATGGTTTATTAAATCCCATTGCAGTGGAGCAGTTAAGCTGTTCCGTGTCAGTGAGATAATGTGTATACAGTGCAGCCATGGTTCAGCAGTGGAACAACATCCCCAAGAGCCAGAAGCCCAGGTACTCTGTGCTCTTCAGAATTTAACTGTACTTCAGATTACTACACTGAAGAAAGTGTTACCGTACAAGTCGGATGTAATTCCACATTTTCATAATTTCCCTTTTCAAGGATATTACAGGTGCCTGTTCTGTAGTCCTAGTTCAAAAGCAACATATGTGCATGGGACACCAAGATAGTGAGAGCTTCCATCTCCTGGCTGTGCTGTAGCAGATGGTGCCTTTGGGATTTTCATACAGGAAATAAAATTGAATACACAGGGATTCTTATCTCATGTCCCTGACAGATCCACAGGCAAGGGATAAGGAAAGAAGAGATTATTATGTGATTACTCATTGCAGCTTTGACTGCCTTGTGCTGCACTTGCGGTGGTGATTCATGAGGTCTCTCCTGGTGGCACAGTTCTAATCTAGGAGTTGCAGACAAAACTATAAATACTGGCCCTTGGACAACTGCCTCTATGAATGCAGGTAATAATCTCCAGTGCTATGGCAGTAATTGCCAGCTGCTTCTCTTTTTTGGAAACAAAGCACACACATAGACAAGGCATGAATGCTTTATTTGGCCACAAAAGCATTCAGAAACGTGCCCAACACGACAGCAGTATTCAACATCTTAAAGTAGCCTGCATGAAAATAATATTTTCCTTCTATTCAGCAACTTGGCACAGATCCTATAACCTACTGGATTAGGTTGTATCAGTGTGTGCTACATGACATGATGTGACATAGCTTGAGAGCATTGCGTCTCTCTACCACAGAGAGGTACATTGGGTGCTTGGGCAGCAACTGTTAGTAAATCCTCTGTTATCTGCATTTAGGCAAGTGATCCTTGCTCTCACGTATTTGCATCTAATAGCAAATTGTTCTCTTTGTGCCAGCTGGGGGAAAGGGTCTTCTTACAGGGCGTCTCCACTGCCATTGCTTTAGGAATGCATGTTCTGCGCTCTGTTGATAGCTAACTCCCAGCGGAGTGCTTTAGAGACAATGCAGCAGTGAGCGTGAGAAGCCTAAGCACACTACAGCATGCGCCAGGCCATTCCCACTGAACTCGGCAGTTAGATTCCTCCACGACAATATTCAAATGGCAAGTATGAAAACAGAGGCATCATGGCTATCCACAGGTATTTAGAGTTCTGCACTAACTTCTTAAACCATAATGTTAAACCATTGCAGGAAATAAATTTTGTGAAAACTCTGCTAAGAGGGCACCTTGCAAAAATAAAAAGTTTGGGAAACTCTTGCAGATAATGAGCTCTAGGTGATTAACCCAATCACCTTCAAGGTCACCAGCAGTATTACAGCCATACTGCCATTTATTTAGATTATTGTACAGTTGTGTAGTTCAGTAACTTTTAGGTTGTACGTCTTTTGTTATGTCTTATTCTTGTTTGGTGGTGTGGTGTGTTAGACTTCGTCAAAAATCAAGGGTAAATGTTGTTCAAATAGGTAGCAGAGAAGATTGTACCTGCCCTGATAATTTTGAAGCTATTTCCAGACTCTGTAAAATTTATTATCCTCTAATGATAATATGGGTGTTGAAGTGAAAAAAATATCAGGGCCTGATCCAAATCCTTTTTGACCTCATTGATGTTAGTGGACTTCAAGTGAAGGTACTGGATTGCAAATGCTACCAATGTATTATTTTATTTAAGAACAAAAATGTGCCTCACTTCAGATATTTTATGGATGTCTGTTTTAGGTACAGAGGAAGAAAGTATGTGAAGAGTAACAAATGTCAGGAATTGTTATGAGTCTTATGTGGTCAGGCTAGTGGCCTCCCCAAACCTGTCTGCTGAATTAAACCCCCTAGTTACTTGTTTCAGACATTTTTATTCCTTAATTTTTTTTCAAAAGCCTTGATGTTGTTATCTCAACTCAAACAGTGTCTGCTCAGTGTAGTTGCCTGACAGCTTAAATTGCAAGTCTTGCTTTATATGCTTTGAGCTGCTTGGAAGTATATTGGAGACTGTATGGCTGCTTCCCACTGGGACCAGCATGAGAACAGGAGACATATTTTATGAGGCCACTTTATAAGTAACTGCATCGATAACATCCTGCTATAATGAATGCTCAGGCAATAAAAAAACAAGAGGAAGCACACTGCACATTACAGGAGTCAAATGAAATTCAAGGTGGAAAGCACAAACACATAATGGGGCATAAGATTGCCTATTTCCTCAGCATATTTGACCCTTAGCTAGAAGGGATCCATTTCTGTGTCCTAACTCTGTCACATCCTCTGAGAAAGACCAAACATCTTGCCAGGTGGGTGCAGGCTAGGGGTAAAAATGGGCTAGGTTGGAAAACACAAAAAGGGTTGTTCCTGCTGTTCTCAGGCCCTGTGCATGTGCCTCTCTAGGCAGTGTGCATGACTTGTGGTGCAGCTCCCTGCTGCCAGCCCTGGTTTTGTGCTCTGAGCATCATGAGAGAATGTCAATATTTTTCTAATCACGAGCACCAGGTCTAGAGCAGAGTGAGGACCAAGCCGGGAAGCCATTGGAGAGCTAGCATTAGCCTACTGTAATAGCTATGACGACTGTCTTGCATTGAAAAGTGAATTGGAGCATCATAGTTGGAAGCTGGAAGGGGACTGTGGCCAGAGAGAGACAGAAGTGAACTGAGATGCTTGGCCTGAAGGTTATGGGCTGACAGCTGGGTATGCACTGCCTTCTGTGGGTCACTGATAGCCAAGTCAAAGGGTTTAAAAGGAAGATTAAGGTGAAGCCTCAGGTGCAGTTATTTCCTCTATTAAATTTGTAAACTGGCTCTTCATACCTGTGTTGTTTAGGGAACTCAGTGCCCATGATCTGCACTGGAGTCAGAGGGATGTGTGAGTCCAGACCCCTTTCTTTCTTGCCATGTCTAGAAGCAGCTACAATAGGAGCACTTGGGATCAAATTGGTAGTGCCATGGCTAAGTAAGTATCTAGGTCTCTGCTCCTCTGACAGCGACTTGCAAATATTTGAGCCATCAGACAGACAAGTTGCAACAAGAAGGAAAAAAACCCCAGGATACTGAATTGCTCTGAAAGCCTGGGGAGACCTAGTGACTGAACATGCATGTAAAATAGGGTAATGCTGCAGTCACCATGGCAGCATCTCAAAATTGTACAGTAATATTTTGAAATGTAATATAAATTCTAATTTTTCAGTCTTAACCCATCAAGTCAGTTTTACTATAAATATCCACACTATCCAGTCTCTGAAAGAACCAAGGCTGACAGTTATTTTAAGACTGTCCAACCAAAGACCTAAAAATGCAATTTATATTCCCTGCCATAACACACTCTTTCAATTAGGAGAACAGAAGGATTTTGATTTTAGGCAGGCAAACCCAAAGAAATATAAAGATTATGGAGGAACATGATCTGTACTTCCTCATACGTCTGAATAATGGCAACCTTCATTTGCTCAGCATCTGAAAACACTAGGGCATTGTAGGCATGTACACAGGCATGGTTCTTACCATGGCTAGCAACACTATAGATCAACTACAACAATGAAGGAAAGGAAAGAATATATACACAATAGTCTAGGTTAAAATGAAGCATTAAGTTCCTTCAATAAACTTTCACTCAAAAGCTCTGAGTGCTGCCCTTTGCAGCCACTGACAAATTTAAATTAGCTTGTTTGTCAAAACCAAACAAGACACCATATAAGCATCTTGTGAGCTAAGTTATCCATGTACTGTAATGAGCTTGCAGACCCTCCAGGAATTTCACCCAGTCCTGCTGCCTCCATTTTGCTGTCTGACAGATGGAGATGTGCAGATGGACCCCAGCTAGCCTCCAGGGTGGTTGTGTCCAGCCCCAAAACTTTGTAACTGCAGGAGCTTGACTTTCTGCCTGAGCTAGGTACCCACACAGGCTGTATTAACTGAATTTCCTCCTCCAGCTGAGGATGTCTGGCTCTAGACTTCAGTGTATATACAAGAGGAAGGAACTAGCATTTTCTGGTCCTTGCTTTCCTTACCATGTTCTAAAAGCTATTTCTTCATGAGTTTATGGGAGTGGTCTCCATGGGTGCCCATGCATATGGAAGGAGAAATAGTTACCAGAAAACAGGAGGCTGAAAAGAGGCAGGTTTACACAGAGGGATAAGATGTGAAAGCCTCCCAAGAGCTCATAAGCACTGGAGACTTATGGTACTGTTGAATCCACAAGAACTTACAAATTCAGGACACAAAAAGGCTATATGCAGACAAAAACTACAGGCCTAGTGAAACAAGGGACCCCAAGGGCTCTGCTGAACCCACTAGTGTGTCAGTGCTAGCCTCTGTGTCTGAGGAACCAGCTGGGGCCGGACCCCTAGCTGTTGCTCCAAGCAGGTAACTGAGAGCATGTGTGCACACTTAAGGGAGCAATTGAATGAACTCTGTGATGGTTGTCTGATCTCCACAATAACAGCTGGATTCCATTCAGAATAACAGCTTAATTGAGAAAAGGTGTTCTAGTGAATATCAGTTGTGATCTGTGTCTCCACTTGACTTTAACCTCTGTCAGGGAGATTCACAATAATCTTATGGGAGCCGTTGAAAAGTTATCGGTAGAAAACATGCCCTTATTCCTCAATGTGCAAATGTAATTACTGTGCAAAGAGCTGTAATTCGTTTTGCAATTATTTGCGTTTGTGGTGTAACTCTGTATACAGATGCTATTAGGTCTGAAATAATCACTTACTCATTGTAGACCAGATTTTCTAACCCCACTCCCATTTTTGCCCCTGCATATGCAAGCCACTTGGATATCTGAATCTCGGACTGCTCTTGCAGATTGGATGCTTTGAAGCCCAGATGAGAAAAGTTTTGGACAGAGATAAAGTGGTGTTCCCTATAAACACTGGAAGTCCAGTCCTATCCTCTGATGGAAAACAATGGGCTACAATCTGTCAGTCAGGCATGACAGCTTTGACCCATGTTAGATCTACTAACTTAAAAAAACAGTTTACTCGTACTCTTGGCAAGTTACATATTGCCATCTGTAGCAGCAGCTACATCACAGCCAGCATTTCTTTAGAAAATGAGAGTATTTTATTCTTTCCAATATCTGCAGAAACATTCAGGTGTTGCTAGCAGTTTTGCTGCTAATTACACTTACAACCAAAGCAACAAATAAACAAATAAATAAAGCATGAGGTAATTACAAGGTGCTGAGGATGTCAGATAAATAAAAGAATAATCAATAAACAAATATTTCTAATAACTGTTTCTGTGGAAACTGGAGACACTGACTATCAAACGGAGATACCAACTCAGTGACTCAGGTGCTGGGCCTGAGCCAAAGATCTGCTCAGTACTAACTACTTCTTCCCAATGCATTCAGTGTTTGTAGGATTAGGCCCATTTGCCGAGTGATGCTTGCAGTTAAATGAGGAAGAAGGGTTTGGCAAATGCTTGTCTATATGAGATGCTGAAATTCAGTCCATCCAGTATGAGGTTGAAGCCATCTCTGGATAAAAGATGACATCTGAATAAGAAAGCGCAGGAAATGACACAACAGTTTGAAGACAGCATGGGACTCATTGCCCAAAGTCAGGGCTGTTATGCTTGAGAGGATCCCCCTTGATCTCCCAGAGGTCCCATGTTATATCTGCTGGCCCGGTGCAGATGCTTCAGCTGCCTGAACGTGTGTGCATAGTCAGCATACACTGAACACAGCTAAATGCCAGTGGTCATATTTTGGTCAAGCATCTTCCCGTTGCACCCATGGCCCTGCTGGTTTGCATGCGGTCAGTCCTTTGGCCTTGCGTGTCAGTCTCCTTCAGCTCTCAGGTGCTCACTGCAGATCTGAATGGTGGCTGACATTCCTCCATCCTTATCACTGGTGCCTCAGAGAGCCCCAGGAGACACCTGTGTGCTCAAGCTCTGTACAAGAGTAAGACTGCTCCACCTTCACCGGCAGCGGAGCAGATGGCAGGAACACATCTCAAGCACTGAGAGCAGCCTTTGCCTGCCTTTCATCTATAGCCACATTGTGCACCCTTACAGCTGCCACCATCACCCATATGTCTGTCTCTGCTTTGTAAACACAAACTCCCTTTCCCTTCAAGGCTGAATTTGTCTTGGGAAGGTCTCCCCGAGGTTGAGTTTTTTCTGTGTTTTTGTCTCTCTTCTTCAGCTGGAGCGAGCAGGCTGTGACAGGAGCCATGCTCTCTCCTTCACCAGGTACCAGTCCCCACCACGATGCAGAGCCCCAGATCTGCCCATCTCCAGCCCACCAGCACCACCACCCCGGCCCCAGGCAGGGAGGCAGGGGGGCTGAAAGCTAGCCCCTGATGAGAAGTGAAGGACAGCCCGATAACAGTGGAGGTCACCCATTGAGATGTGTGGGCAGCACAAACAATAACTGGCAGCACTGGCTGATAGCTTCTACCTGAGGAGGAGGAGGAGGAAGAAAACTCGTGTTACTGCATTTAAACACAAGCCAAATACTTACTCATGGTCATTTTCAGGCAGAAAATGTAGATGTGGTTTTCTATTTGTACCACAGATGGTGAATACATTACCCAGCTGGTCCCATTTTTTAGCTGTGAGTGTGTATGTTCTCTACACGTATTCCTCCCTTTGCAGAGGCTCCCAGTGCAGGTGTTATTCTCCCCAAAACCTGAGTTGATTGGGAATTGCAGTCATGCACTTAGTGGTGGAAAAAGTGAGGCATGTTAGAAAGTGGGAAGGTCACAGTTTCAATAACAACTCCCTGTCCCTCCTGCTTCTTTACAAGCCCTTTTTTAAAACCTTCTTTCTCGCCAGGGGCTGAGTCTACCTCATTATATGTACAGCATCTGGTATTATCAAATACAAGTGTGGAATCCTTGGCATTACCATTGTATAAATGCTTTAAAAAATATTCTTGATCTAGAAGAAATGAGATTATTTCTCTCTGTTTATATCCTATGATCATATTTCTGACATTTTGGATAATTTAAGTATAGGTAGCAGAAACAATGAATAATTAGGAAAAAATTACGTTTTTATACATTTCTGTATAAAACATGAAAAAATGTTCAAAAAGCAAAGATGTTTTGCAGTTCCAGAGATAGTTACAATTGCATATTCTTTCTTAATCTTCAGGTCAATCTGGAGCATTAATATGCTCAGTCAGAAAATTCAGTTGATCAAAGCAAACCTTAGCTCCCAGCTTAACATGAAAACCTAAAAACCAGTATGTTGATTTAAAATAAGCAGGCACACCCTAAAGGTAAATATGAAATGCCACAGTTTCATACAGGACTGGATTTAATATGATAATAACATGAAATACAATGCAAAAAAAATTAATAATAAAAAAATCAAAATATTTTTCTAAAAAGTGCTGCTTGTTCCATGTATATATATATTTTAGAGAGGGATTTATTGTTCACAAAAGAAAAACTGTGAAAATATATTCAGGATTTTAGCTGTTAAAAGCACCATGGAGAAGTCAAGGGAGACAAATATGTGGGGGTTTTTGTCAGCGGGGAAGTCGGGGGCTTTTCTAATGCGTGATTTGGGAGCCTCAGAAAACTTTATTTTAGGATAATCAAGGACCGAATCATGGAGAGTCACTTTTTATCTTATTTTACTTCACTTGTCTCTGGACAGATGCCAGGATGTGCAGGACTCCCGTTTTCTGGCTGATGCTGCTCACTGCTTGTTTCCCCTCGTTGCATAGCCTGGTACCAGCCCCACAGTACACACTATCACCCACCGTAGCACTCAGTGGAGACCAGCCTGTTTAATTTGACTTCCTAAATAATTCATGGTGCTTAAACGCCATGAGTCCTCATTTCCAGTCCTTTGGGTGTCTTGCGTCGGTGGTGTCAATGTGGGCTGTGGCCCTGCGTGCGTCCCTCTGCCCTCCCTGCAAAGCGAGGAGGTGAGGAGCTGGTTCTCGCTGCAACACTCTCCATCTCTCCTCATGCCTCCCTCCTGCAACCACCCTTCTGTCCTTTGTAAGACCTCTGACACCCCACGTGTGCCCACCTCTGCTGTCTGCCAGCTACTGCCAAGCACCCGTGCTGGCCTGGGGAGGGGTAGCACCTTCTCCCCCGCAGCACTGTGGGCAGCATAAGAAATTCCTCTTGCTTCCAGATCCAGACAGGCTTTCTGGGTGAAATCAATTAATGCCCATTGACCTCTAGTTCCTACAGACCCAGGGCTTCTGGCTCAGGTGGGCTTTGCGTTTTTGGTGTGCACGGTCCCAGATTAGGCTTTGGACTCTGGGAACAGCTTGGAGACAATTGGCTGTATTTGGATTTCCATGTCTCTGGTGGAGATGTAGCGTTTAAGCATGAATTTGTTCTGCATGAATTTGCACAGGAGGCAAACACAGAGGTCAGACTCTGCCGTGCTGAATCATGACGGCCTCTTAGTTCTGCTTGCTTGCCTGCCTGCTGATCAAGGTTAATAAGAGCTGGCAAGCTTCAAAGGCTCAGTTACACTGATTGCTTTTAAAATCTTTCAAAGGCCACATGGACTATCATGAGTAGAATCCACTGTGCTGGTCTCACTGGAATGAGGTTTGCTTGCCCCAGTTGTCAGTTTATCTATTAAACAGATGAACCTGCTGCTGAAATAAACCATCTTTCATTGGTCAATATTGATTTAAGCTGAAACTGCATTGAAATGGGGATTGAAAGCATTTGAATAAATGGACCAACAGAATGTCTACTTGCATTACAGTTTCTATATTGCACCTTCAACATCTGCAGTGCAAAGAAAATTACAGAATTAAATTAAATCTCATTCTGCTGTGGCTGACACCAGACACCCCAGTGAAATGCGGACTGACAAGATTAGTCTTACTTTCACACTAAAGATGCTGAAAAAAAATCTATCATTAAACAGAATTCTTGCTCCATCAAATAAGTCTACAGAACATCTTCAGTTTGGCTTAGAAAGGCAACCCGTGTTTCCCACCTGAACTGAACTTCTCAAGCCTGCATTACTGAGCTACAGCCCGAGGCCCATATTCTCGCAAGAATGAAGTCATCATTCAAGTTCAAGAGCACAGTCCCACAACCATTGCCTATGCCCTACACACTCAAAAGTTGCAAGGCCCCTAAGCTCTTTCTACTGAAGTTCTTGGTGTTCTGCTACTGCCCATGCCTGAAATAGCTTCCTTATTGCATGGCTGGATGTTTCCATGCTTATCTTGCATCTGCACTTTGATTAGAAATCAGAATTTCTTCAGCTTAATCCTCCATGCACCATGCAAGCACAGTCCAGCATAGCTAGCGCAGGTAACTGCTGTCCTGAGTTCAGGATAAAATTTAAATGTGATTTAATTTCAAACCAGTAACAGTGTTGCTGAAAGAAGAATGGGGAGACATCATCCACTTTTTGTAGAGACTGTAAAGATGAATGTAATATTGTATGGGCTTTAAAACGACAAGCCTACTGCCTGTTCTGAAAAAGATGGTTCAGATGTTTAAGTCTGAAGTGGGTACTGAGCTTTGAATACCAGGCTTACATAGGCACCAGTCTCAGGTTACAGAGAAATGTCTGTCTGCAGGGTGAAAACAGGATTTCTGACACCTCTTCTCAACATTTCTGCCTGAGAGGACTCCCCCCTCAGTCTGCTGTCTGGCAGGAATCCTGTCTGGAGGTGGTTCACAGCCCCAAAGCACCTCAGCACAGACCATCTATGTAAAGCCAGTCAGGTCCTGCATCCAGAGGATGGGGAAGATGGCAGCAAAAATACCATGTGGGAATTCCCAACAAAGTGCCTCAGGGCCAGCTACTCTCATCCTTACACCAAGGCCTGGCAGAAGGATAATTCTCTGGGCTACATGAGACTACAAGGTGTATTTTCACCTGCTGGGCAGAAGTAGCAGCACCAAGTGAGTGCAGAGCGGTGATACCCTGGAGGAGAGGGTTCATGCTGCTGGGTTAGCTGCTCAGCATTAACCTGTCCTCTCAGCCTTGACACTGGGCTGCCTTTTGGCTATCAAATACTGATCTAAAAGAAGGCATATGCAACCCAAACTATTTCATGGCTAAGCATTTGCAGACACTGCCCTCACAGTAAAGGCTCTGTGGCAATATTATGTTAACAAGAGTCTGTGTGGGAGGGAACAGGGTACTGCCCTGCACTCAGTGCTAATGCTTTTGGCTAAGTATAATCCAGCTGAAGGCCTTTTCAGTACAGCAGAGTTCAGAGGAGGACTAGCTGACTGTGCTGGTTCAGAGGGCACTAATGCAATTGTGTGATTAATTTACATCTGTGCTTTTGTTTGCTTTGAAGGCTGCATTTGGTGGAGATGGGCAGTGCGATATGGTGTCATGGTTTAACCCCAACCGGCAACTAAGACCCACACAGCCGCTCGCTCACTCCCCCCTGGAGGAATGGGGGAGACAATCAGAAGAGTAAAAGTGGGAAAACTCCTGGGTTGAGATCAAGACAGTTTAATAGGTAAAGCAAAAGCAAAGAAAAACAAGGAATTAATTCATTGCTTCCCATTGGCAGGCAGGTGTTCAGCCATCTCCAGGGAAGCAGGGCTCCATCATGCATAATGGTTACTTGGGAAGACAAATGGCATCACTCCAACATGCCCCCCTTCCTTCTTCTTCCCCCAGATGAGCATGACATCATATGGTCTGGGATATCCCTTTGGTCAGTTGGGGTCAGCTGTCCCAGCTGTGTCCCCTCCCAGCTCCTTGTGCACCCCCAGCCTGCTCGCTGGTGGGGTGGGGTGAGGAGCAGAAAAGTCCCTGACTGTGTAAGCACTGCTCAGCAATAGCTAAAACATCCCTCTGTTATCAACACTGTTTTCAGCACAAATCCAAAACATAGCCTCAGACTAGCTACTATGAAGAAAATTAACTCTGTCCCAGCTAAAACCAGGACATACGGTCAGTCACTCCCACAGTACTCACTGTTCTCTGACAAAGATGACTGCTGACCTCTGTGAGCTGTCTGCTTCAGAGCAAGGATGAGTCGCTGCCCCTGGGTAAATAGTGAATGCTATGATGACACTCACAATTGAAAGAGGGGGAACACACGAGGTAATTTCTTATTAAATATTTATTTCAAGAAAATACATTGGGCTTAATCCTTCTTCCACTGATGTTAATGAAAGTTATGCAGTGACAAAAGGCACTGCACCTTTGTAATGTATTTTGACATCTGTGGATGAAAGGTTCTAAATAATAGCTAAGGATTATGTATTCCTCAGTGGGAACATGAACTAGCCCGCTGGATAAATTAATAAACACATTGTTATGTAAGTGTGGTAAAATGCTTCTGATGCTTCATGCTTAAACTTGACATGTTGACAAAAGGAAGCTGAGGATTTGGTTTATTTTGTTTTATTTTATTTTATTAACATCTCATACTTGTAAGGCTTGCTTGAAAAATCATCATGTGCTTTCTGTTTTAAGAAATTAAATCTCCAAACAGAGACAAATATTTCAGCTCTGTTTCACAGGTAAAGAAATTGAGGTGTGCAAAAGGTCACAGAGACTTTAATGTCATGGGATCTGTGAACCAACGGCTGCACCCCTGGTCATTACAAAGATATAGGAAGATATTTAATCATTCTCATCATGAAAAAAATCCCCACAAAAATGGTCTTATGAAAAGAAAGGCACCTTCCTGGTATAAAAATGTCAGAAAGCAGATGTTCTTTGGGTTTAGATATTTAATAATGGCCAAGAAAATTTACTATGCACTCATTGCGGTATATCTTATATTCTACCCTAAGTCTCACCATGAACACTACAAGCGTGGAAGACCCCAGATAGCTTTCTCTGCTGTGTGAGATACACATTCCTGTCTCTGGGGGTTTCACCATTAATTTCTCAAAGCTTCTTAAAAAGTTTTTCTCATCTCTCCACCTAGCTGAGTTTGCCATTGGAGACACCGCGGCATTGCCGGCAGGTGCTAAAGCCTGTCCTTGCAACCCCAGTGCTGCAGGTCTGCTAAGTGTCACTGTAATTAAGTCAAAGATCTTTCTTTCTCTCATCTTTCATCTAGATTTCAGAACTTATTTTAACCATTTGTATAGTGGTCCTCACTGTGGTGCTGGAGATTCATCTAAATACCAAACTTTATCTCAAAACTGAAATGTCTATCACCTAAAAGTGGTATCTAGTGATAACACAAACTTGAAATCTGTTTTCAAGCATTAGACTACATGGTAGTCTAGTGATTAGTGTTTGCTACCAAATGCTAGACAGCCTAGTATGGAGTATTTATAACAAATTACAAAATATATCATGGAAGTGGTTCTGTTTTCCAGATGCAGACTACATGCTTCCTGCAAACGAAGCCCATAGAAATGACCAAGGGTGAAATTAGTTATCACCAGCCAAGTTCTAGTGCTTCTGGCTTAGTCTGGTATTGTATTTTCTGCACCTCCAGCAACTCCACAATTATTCTTCTGGAGCTGGACGAAGTAAAGATTAGAAGATCACTTTCCAGTGGATTATAGTTTCCTTCAGAGTTGAAGAGGGGGTTTTTCTGGTTTTGGGGTTCTTTTTCACTTTTCTTTCAGATCTAGTGATTTGTACCTGAAAGAATTTAGTACCCTGCCTTCTGTTTCTGGAGCCCTGATCTGCAAAGACTACTTTGATATCTATGCAATAAGATGTCAGGCTTTTTAAAGGCTTTTTTTGTAAATTATTATATAGAGTAGATGTCCTGCCTTTCAGATGTTTGACTGGCAGCTTCTACTAAGAGAAAAAAAAAAAGATGCAACATCAAGTCACAGAAGGATGTAAATAAAGAACCAAACAGGCAATTAAAAAAAAAAAATTAAAAATCAAGGAAACCTTATGATATTTCCTGCCATACTGTTTTCTGTTCTACCTGAAATTTGTTACTGTTTTTCTGTTGGAATGACAATTGGCGTGATTATGCTGTCTATCTGTATGTCTCTCGGTACGCCTTCCAATTTCAGTGACATTTGACAGAGAGGTAACAGTCTGAAAGGTATGATATTTTCACAATTCTTATAAACATAGGTGGTTCTGTGCAGAAGGCTGACTAGTGCATTGACTGGGAGGAAGCTGGGGTGGGAATCTCACACAGTATTAGACAGCAGAGGATTCAAGTGATAAAGTATTTTTATATATGCTAATCATTGATAAAACTCAAGAATATATACCTTCTATACAAAGACAGTCACCTCAGAAAAAATGTCCTTGGGAAATCAGGTCTGCTCAGTCCTGGTGCTCAGGCATCTGCTTGTTCCCTGCCTTTTCAAAATGTTTTATCCACTTAGATGACTCATGGGGACAAGGACTGTCTCTTAATAGATGTCTGTACCTAGCACAGTGAGTACCAGTCTCAGCTGAGTCAAGGGCTCTTCCACGGCAAAGGCAATTATGCACTGATGGAGCCTGCTTGCTATGAAACAGTAATATGCAGATCAAACAGGTTGATCACTAATCTTCCTTTTTTTCTCTTAGACACAAATAATGGAGATTCTGCCTTCCATTACTCCTCTGGTATTAGTAGGAAGAATTATTTATTACCACAGGAAATGAAACAGCCAAAGATGAGACTGAAACTCATTCCAACATAGCGGAGACTTTGATTCTTCTTTAAGTCTCTCATACCAGTCAGAGACTTCATGCACAAAGAAAGGGTGAAGTCTCAGTGTCATGGGCTGGTAGTTCTAGATTACGCTGCATTTGCTTGGAGGTAAAGGAGTATAAAAACCAAGGGTGGAAGAAAACCAGGCATTTTTCTGTTCTGTCTTTACAGGAGTGGGCGTATGTTCCCAAATGCATCTTCTCTTCATCCCACCATCGTGGTCATTGGTGTCAAAAGGGTTCATTGTCAAGTTTTTATGTGCAAAGAAAGTGCCTGGCTGCTGGAGCAGCATCCACAGCTGCTGTTGCAGGCAGCACAGCTGGGGATGCCTCTTGGAGGTCACAGCCTGTGGGTTGCTGCAGACAACCTAGGCACAGCTGCTGGGTTTTTTATTAGCTTTTAAACAGATACTGTTTGGTGTGGGGTGTTTCTCTCTGGACACAAATATAGCAGAGAGCAGCGCTTCCCTCCTCATGGCACAGCAGCTAGCGTGCAGCTTCCTTCCCTGCATCATGCCCTCTTTCTTCCTTTCCAAAATAATTGCAGGCAGAAAGCAATTACTTAAGCAATATTGTTGGTAGGATGATTTCTGTGCTACTGACCTTTTCCCAGCCCTGGGAGACCAGACAGGCCTTTTGTCTCCTGCTCAGCCCTGCCAAATGCAACATCTGCCTGTGCGAGACCAGTCTCTTGTCACCCCAGCCTGTGATGTGCCTTTGCCAGTATTACCTCCCTTTCTTTCCATTTTCCTCTTCCGTGCCTGTCCCTCTCTCACCTGCTCCTTTCCCCACGCAAGCTCTGGCGGGTCTGTCTGCATGCCACACTCCAGCTGTCCTTTTCCCAGCGCAGCTCCCACTGAGCCCCTTTTCCACCCGGACTGGCACTCAGCTTGTCGGCTGCAGTGACCTTTCAAGCACATGTAGTGCTGTGTGTGCCATGAAAGCATGCTCCCCTCCACGTGTCACCGCAGCTTCAGCCTCTCATAAACTTTTGACCCTTGCTTAGTCCTCTGCCATCCCCTGGCAGAAACAATGACAGGGTTATATGCCTGGGTTTAGTTATCAGGGGCTGGAGACTGCCAGGGAACACAGTGTTGCAGCTCTGATTACACTTACATGGGAGAAAAATACTCTTAAGGCAGCAGCTGCCATTTTCTTCTTGTTTGCATTTGTTTTCTAGATTGTTTTTCCTCTGTTTTGATGTATTTGCTTTCTTTTTTTTCTATTATTTGTCTTTCGGTTGCTGCTCAGGACCCAGCTGTGAAAGTCTGCATCCCTTGTAGTAATACAGCATAGTGCTCCCTGAGCTGTGTAAGATTTCCCTGTAAGAAGGAAGAGGTGGAAACAGAGTGGGGTGGCTGAAGTCCTTTTGGGATAGTGGGGAGGAGGCAGAAGCGGCAAGTCCGTGTGTCTAAACTGGAGACTTAAAGAAATGACACTTTGCTTGATTCCAGGCAGCAGCAGTACGATTCCTCTGCAGTCAAAAGCTGCACAGGATGCTATCGCTTTTTTCCTGCCAGTAAATAAACGAAAGTGACTTTCCAATGAGCTCCAGTGCAACCTTCAGTGCTCTAATCAGTGCTTTGCTTTTCTTATTTTCAGCACATCATTCTTCCACTGCAGTTGTGCTCTAAACAATTTATAAAGTTAAAAGCCTTGCTTAGAAAACATTTTCAAAAGCATTATCCTTTCACATAATTTATTTGTAATACAAGTTTGCTTTTCACCTCCTGCCACCTTCGTATATCATACTCAACCTTCCTTCTCAATTCTAGCTGTTAGATGTATGTTCCACCATTTCTTCCACCCTTTTACAAGGCCCATGTTATTTAATTGAAAAATAGTCAAGAAATGGATGGTGTGCTCTAAAGGATGTTGCATGGGGCATAATCATAGTGCAGAAGGGTTGGTTAAATGGCAAAAAGGAAATAGCATCATTCTTCCAAGGGAAATTAGCTAGTGAAGATATGTTTAGGTACACAAGATAACTGGTAATCTACAAGACTTCTCTGAGAGCATTCATAAGCTGGGTTTCACTGGATGGTTCTTTAGAAGGAAATAAATCCTTCAGTCTGAGAGGTTTCTTCTATATAGAAATGTCATGCCTCACATCTTTGGCATGAGTTTTGCTTCTTTGGCCCCAGTCTCTGCTGTCTGTGTGGCTGGCCTCACACATGCTGCAGTGAGCTCTCCATCGCTGCACAAGCTTACATGCCTGCTTTGCCTCCTCCCCAGACAGGCCACCTGCACCGGTGGGCAACATCTCGGAATGGGAGACAAGCTAGGACGCTGCCTGGCAGGCAGCCTGGCTTGGAGCACCCTGGTCTCATTATGAGCTAATGTTAGGATATGGAAAAGATGGGAGATGTCTGTCACTGATGTTGTCCAAGTAATTAATCTGAGCAGATGACAAATGAACATTCAACAAATAAGGGGGCAGTCTGCTCTCTTAACAGAAAGTCTTTTGCTGGTCACTTATACCACAGTGCTCAATTACATGGTCTCTGTTAACAAGAGCTCACCAATCCACTGACCACATGTCGTAGGAGTCATGGGAATCTGGGAAGGGCATATGGTTCATGTGGCATATGTGTGTATATGTGCACATTGTATGTGTGTACTGTATATATTATAGTCACCTATAATAATTTTTTTCAGTTCTTTGAGACTGGTAGCCTGTACATACTCTGGTGGCTTCTTTAGCACCCCTCAACCTTTACTTTCCTTATCTGCACCAGTCTCATTTGGGAAATAAAAACTGGACAGCTATTTCTCTAATTTTATTTTGGTTTGGGTTTAAACATAAGTGATTCGTTTGAACTGCTCCTTACACCATCTTGAGCAAACTCCTGAAGTTTTTTTGTGGCCCTTTATCCTCCTGTCCCTGTTCCTTCTCCCTGTTTAGCCAGTGCATTCATGGGGAGGCTGAAGCCTTCTGGCTTCAAAGCCCTTGACATAGACCAAACTGATAGAGCTTATGGTTTCTTCCTCTCCAACATACATTCTTCCTGCAAGCATCGGTTTGAATATATGTCTTCCAATAACAGAAACCTTTTTTAGTTGCTTCTTTCTTGGGCTCTAGCACTGCTTCCCTTAAAACTCATTGCTTCTTAGCCATTGTAGATGCTGCCAGGCAAAATCCACAGAGACAAACAGGCCCCTTGCACATTGCCTCCCTGGCATTACCCTTGCAGTCACCCAGCACCCCTGGGGCCGCACCATGCTGCAGAGCTGGGGCAAGTTTGCCACCTTCTTCAGGTGGCGCTGAGGGCTGATGCCTTGGTACCCCTTTTTTCTACCTCCACCTACAGCACTGCTGAGGAGGAAGAGCCAGCCTCCTTGCTCTGTGGAAATAGAAGTGAAAAGACTCAGCAGCTCTTGAGGCTGTCTAAGTTGCCTCTGCCTGAGTGGCCTGGATGGAGAAAGAGTAATAGCAACAAGCATGCTGCAGTGTTTGTTCCAGGAATGTGCTTAGTGAGAGCATATTTGTGAAGAAGGCTAAACCCATGGAAGGACACACACACTTCTCCTTACCCGGGTTTAAAGCCCAGGTGGCCATCAGCTCTCCTACTCTTGTGCCAGGCACAGCAAGCTGCGGTGCCGCACACCTGATGGTATCTTAGTTTTCCCCTGGGGCTGCCATTTGCCCTCAGCTAGGGGACAAGCTCAGATTTCCTTTGAAACCAAATCCATGGGATGTTTCATGCTGTTACAGAAAAGGCAGAAACTTCTAGAATGTTTAGAATAGCATAGATCCAAACTGGTTTATATTTTGAGTTGCTTGACTTTGGAGGTGAGGCTGACTCAGGACTGTCTTGTGCTTGACTTGGCAAAGTCCACCAGCTTTTACCAGCCGGGCTGTGCCTCGTGCCTCAGCCTCTGAATATTTGTGTGTTTCGCTCCAGACATGTATCCCTGCAATGCAGATTATAGGTAGGACACCTTGTTGTTTATTTCTTTTCTACTTGGAAAAATATTTTCCTTTTGTATACTTCAATGTCATCTAAATAAACAGTTCCTGTCTTCTTGTGTCATTTTGAAACACAAGTTGATTCTGCAGACAGCACAGCACACAACATTCAATGTTTAAACTGTCTGTTCAGCTCCATCCAGACACCACGGCCTTGAAACGAGCACATTACGCCACAGTATGAACCCACTGCAGAGATATAAGACTAATTCTAGTTACTGGATTTAACAGATTATGTTTACAAAGCAGCTGTTTGATTCTTTTCATTTCTTGTCATATCTTATTCCATTTAAACTTGATATCCTATTTTTTAACAGAACAGGTGCCACAACTTTAATGACCGAGACACAGTATCTCATTATCCTCAAAAAAAAAAAAAAAAAAAAAAAGTTTGCAGCTTATTGTTGACTTTCATGACAGAACTTGCAGACAGAGCAGGAAAGTGCAGTCAGGTTCAGGAACCTGATGAGGAATACAGAGAAATGTTAAATAAATTATTACTTATGCATTATTAAAAATAAGTCACACTTCTATAGCTCCTCTCAGATAATGAACTGAAAGCCATTTATAATTAATTTCACAACTCCATGTAGGTGAAGGAACTATGCCATGTTGTTTTTACGAGAGGAGTGAAGTGTTTAAAGTCATATAGACCCCCCTCAATTAGCACCAGGGAGTTTTTCCCAGAGGGTGCTCCACCAGGTAAGTGAGGTGGGCAGGCATCCTGGTTGGTTTTCCAGGTTTAAAGCTCCTGGAGCTGGGACTGTCTGTCTGTCTGGATTTGGCTGCAGTCTGGCCCAATGGGGTCTTCAGATTTTCCCATTGAGGCACTGACCCAGCATCCCTAACTCTGTGGGATACAGGCTGTTCAACTCATCATCCCAAAACCCAGAGCTGCCAAAAAGACACCTCACAGTGCAATGCTATGACAGGGTGCTGAAGGCTCCTGTCACTGTGGTTGAAGCCTGAAAAATTGTAATGCTGCACAGAAGAGGAAAAAAAAGGCCACAACGGACAAATGCTGATTTAACTCAAGGGTAGGGGAGCTACAACTGCCGAGACTGGAAGCTCTTGTGCCACGTGCTGACAGGAGGCAGCGGGGCAGTACTTGTCCAATCTGATGACACGCAGTGAGGAAAGCATTCATCTGCTGCTGAACCCAATGAGAAAATTCAAATCCTACCCCAAACGATTTTCTAACATGGCATATTAAAAAAAAAAAAAAAAAGCAATGACATTCGCTGGCATACTGACAATAGCATGAATGTTACCCATAACACAACCGAGTTATTTTATCAGAGCTGAAGTGAACTGTGCAGCCCAGATTACTTCCACTTTTGTAGACTGCATTGCAGAGAGTGCTGTGGGAAGCAGTATTTTGGGAAACGTCATGGTTAGAGAATTTGAGCCCCACGAACCCAGGAGAGTGTGACTTGCCCTCCTTTCCCCTGCACTGCTTGGGTTTGCAAATGGTAGATGTTTCTTTTTCCCAGCTTTCAGCCTTATTTTATTTCTCATTCTCAGTTGAGTCAAATTGCACTGTACACGTGATATCCTGTGACTGTGTTCCTTATCAGGCAATGGCAATCTTTCTGTGAAACAGCATATCTGAATATTTCCTTACTTTATCAACCTTGCCCAGATGAAGGTATGCTGCAGTCGGTACCTTCTGCACCTGCTCACTGCGTTGCACAGGGAGCAGCAGTGAGACCCTGGAGGCAGAGAATGCTGTTTTTGGTTCTGTATTTTAAATGTGTATCTTTTTTCTCTCCTCCTAAAATTGTGTTTATTACCTAGTCATGTTTCAAAGAGGCAATGAATTTCTGCATTTAAAACACTTCCCCAGAAAGTGGTGGGCTTTCTTGATTAAGAGACAGGTAGGAAGAACCTGTTCTATTTCAAATCTCTGGAAATAAAGATCCTGGCAAATTATTGTTGCATCTTTCCCGTTTTGCTTTTACGTAAGCTGTTCCAGATGTTTGTTGTACGTGCATTGGGCAAGAGGTGCGTGGGAGTTGCCTCCAGTGTTGTGCTGTGAAGGGCCCAGGGGTTGTCAGAGAAAAGGATGATGATGATGAATGCCCACCTTCTCCTGGGGCCAGTGGGCTTCCTCCAGGAGGTGAGATCCAGATGGTGAAAACAGGTGATCTGCTACTCAGATAGCAGTAGAAAGGCTGTCAAGACTTGTGGTGGTGCACGTCTACCCCTTCTCCAGGCTGCCATATGACCTTGGGAGCTGCTGACTAGGCTTCAGTGCCTGGAGTAATGAGTTGGGCAGTTGAGCACCCCTTGACCGTACCAGTAACTCCTACTCGACTGAGGCGGAG
>JAVJGI010000063.1:44125633-44152612 GCA_035590275.1 Ibycter americanus
CCTGCAGCGGGCTGCGACCAGCATCTCCCTCTCAGTGGAATGCCGCTCAGAGCTCGCAAACCACCAAGTCTGTGATACTAGGGGGACCATCGTGGAAGGTTGATGATGGGGCCTGGGCTGATATCTCTGCTCCTCGAGGCTCAACCTTTTGCCCGTTGAGAAATGCAAAAGCATTAGACGCATTTCACTGAACTCAAGGGCATAATATATATATTTTTAATATATATATAAAATTATATATTTATATTTATAAGTATTTTTATGTGTGTGTGTGTATATATATATATATATATATAAAAAGTGCCTATCACCATATTGATAAACATTCTTTGGAACCACTCTTGACGGCAGAGGTAAGAACAGGAGTCAGTTTGTTAGTACCTCAGCACTTCTGTTTCCAATCAGTTAAAAAAAAAAAAAAGCCACAAGACTTTGCTGCCAGATTTTTTTTATTTAAAATTTTTAATAAATATTTATTTAAATAAATAAATTTTTAAATAAATAAAAAATATTTTAATTTAAAATTGCCAAAGGGTAAACTTTTAGTAGGTCTACCTTTGCTGTAATGTATTGCAAGCTTGAAGTAGTTAGGCTGATTATGTAATCTTGTGATTTAAAACAAATTGATTTGCTGCTAAAATCCTATGAAATGTGAATAAAATCTCTTTTCTCTCTCTCTCTGTCCCCCCTTTAGATCTAATCCATTGTCCAGGGCTGAGACTAGGAATAGATCCAGCCTCACCTAAGCTCTGGGAGAATTTAGAAAGCAAGGGGGTCTATTCTGAACCTTGTGACTCAATGGGAGGATCTCCTTTTCCCTCTTATGACTTCAATCTTTATAAACTACTTCCAACCCTATTCTGACTCAATTTCAACTTGATTTATCTAAATGTGCTACAAAAACTGCCCATAAAATGGACTATGTGAAGATTTAATGAATATTGTGACATTCTTAATAACCTGGTGAATAGTTGACTCTTATCTCTGTGTGTATGTGGAAGAGCATGAAGAGACGAAATCTGTGATGAGTAATGGCCACATGAATAATATATTTGACACAAAACTATTTTGTATTTTGGCAAAAATCTTGTATCCCTAAGAAAGCAGAAGTTCCTGAGGCAGTGCGGTTTGCCTCTAGGGCAATATACTTTTTTCTTATCTTCATTTCCCATTTTCTAGCAACAATCTTGTTTACTTCGTCAGAATCCATCATTAATAATCACTTGTCAGGAGTTTTCTGACTGCACCAGTAATTATTTTGCCATTCTGCATTACACATTTCTGAAGTGAACAATAGCCTATATATTCCATATTTTGTAATAAAGATATCGCAAGAAAACATTTATGGTTTTGTGAATAAACAGAATGGATGTAAGATCTGAACAGGACGATGTACAGGTTTGGGATTTGATTGCATTTTTACCAAGTGAAAAATGACATTAGGATTAGAAGAGAAATATTTGCTGAACATAAGAAAAGGTTACCTCAACGTTTTTGTATTTACAAGATGGTATTCAAAAGAGGTATTTTTATACTCATCAGGGAGCCGTCCAGGGTTTATGCAGATTTGACATTTTCTTCTTTCTTCTCTATTTGTATCTGGAGCCCAGGGTGAACAGCCTCCTTCTTGTTTGCTCTCTCTAAATATCTTTGTTTGAGCATCTGTTGATTTAGGCCTCATGAATAAATAAAATTAAGAAGACCTCCTGCATGATTTAAAAAGAAATGCTATTTTCTGAATCCTGACTTGCCATTTCTGGTGTTAGCATTATCTTACTTTGACAAACAAATGTCTTCTTCTCCCTCCTCACAAACGTATTAGCTTTTCACTTCCAAAATCTGCAGCAAGTGAACTTTCCTGACATTAATGGGAGGTGACAGCAGGCAAGGGAAGATGCTGCCTTTGTCCAAGAGGAGGAGAAGCGCTGTGAGCCCAGCGCGCCCGCAGCGCTCCAGCTTCCTGCACAGCTTTTATTCTCCCAGTGCTTGTGAGGGTTACTGAGGGAAATCAAAGACAAAATCCTTTAAGCGTTCAGTCTTGAAACCCCCTGCACACTGCCTCTCATCATTGCTTAAGGAGGACCACTAACACAAAACCCCAGTGCTCACTGGGTGCAAGCATTGAAAAAGGGGTTCACCTGACAGAAAATGCATTAATTTATAGCAATAATAGCAGCAGCAATCCCGCTAGCCTTATTTTACGCATATGGAAATGGAGGCACAGAAAAGCACAGTTTGCTGAAGCTGGGAGCACCAGCTGGGCTGGGATGCAGATGCCCCGCTTTCCAGGTCTCTCTCCTAACAACTAGACCAAATTGCATGATTCCAACATGTGATTGCTACATAATACCCTTTATTAAGCATGACGGTAACTTGTCAGGAGAGCCTCACACAGCTCTTTGAGGTTCAGGTATCCTCACTGACCCTCTGTCATATTTGTGCTGCCTCTTCAGGAGCACCAGGCAGCTTGGATGAATGTTCCTCAACTGGCAGGTCAGCGGCTTTGTTTGTATGGTCTAGCTCAGCTGAGCCCTTTTTTACATCCCATTGACATGTTTGAAGGCTACCATGCTAACTGTACCCTGCACTAATATTTTAGCTCCCATTGCTTTCAGATAGTCCAAACCTAAAGAGGAAGGAGGTGAAAAGGACAAAATCATAGAGACAATACGCCACACCACTGTGCGATGATAGATAATGTTGGATATGGAAAAATGTTAGTTATTTTAAGGTTGAAGGTGCTAAGAGTATCAGAAAAAAGTGCTGAGCATCTTCAGCATCTGTTGCCCTCAGCAGGAGCGGAGACACTCAACTTCTCTCAGCTGACACTAAGCACTCACCAGGATCATCCTGATAATGAGCTCAGACAAATCCATGCTCCTTGGCTGGCATTATGGAAGGAGACATGAGAGCTGTCACACAGAAAGTGGAATGGACACTGTGGCTTCACCAGCCGTGAAAGAAGCCTGGAAAGCCTCATGTTTTTGTTGTCTTACATACAAATATGGTCTGTGAAAAACACTGCCCCATGGCTGTAAAAGCTGAACACATTGAAGCTCCAGTCTCCAGGGCTTGTGCGAGTTGTGGGGGTTCCCTGGCAGGGTGGCTGCTCCGTCAGTCACCCTTCTCTGCCCCGTGACGGGGGACAGCCAGTGCAAAAGCTGCTGCTGATGGGGAAAGGGCTAACTGCAGCAGTCAGATGGAGCGTGTGTGACAGGGGAGCAAATGGGTAAATCAGGAATCTTCACCATGTCAATTTGTTTTCAACAATCTCTTCATGACTTCCTATTTCCCTTTGCTTTTTGTCAGCTAAGGAGGATGTGCAGGTGATGGGGAGGTGAGGGTGCTGATTCTTAGATCTGGAAGGACTCTTGTGTTTACTGTGTCCTCATTAATGTTCTTGAGGGGCACACTTCTGGCAGATCAAAGTACCTAAATAAGCATCACTTCAGTGCTATTTAGCACATATTCTTCAATATTTGAAATCAGAAAGAAAGCTTCAGGTCCTCTCTCTGGCTTCAGGTCCTCTCTCTGATCCAGGAGATGCTTGGTGGAGTGATGTTGTTACCAGCTGACTTCTCAGTTCTGCCTCATATTTTACCTTCCTCCAACATTTCCCAGTTTAGTCACCACAGTTTCTTCTCACCTGCCCTGTGCTGACCCTATGCTGAGAACATGGCCCATGTCTAACTGCTCAAAGCACGCTCATCCGTTTCACACTCCATCCCTTTCACGCTCCACCCCATTCCTTCCTGCCAGAGGGAACTCACTGCCACATGGCCTCCAGCAAGTCTCATTGCTCCAGCAGGAGCCCAGAGTACCTGTCTGTGTGTCCTGCAACTTCCCTTAGTCAAATGAATGTTTGGTAGAATATGGAAATGACTTGTGGGGATGACACCTAACATTGTTATCAAGACACTATCTGCAAACTTGCCCGTCCTATGCCCTATTTCCAGTACAACCCTTTTCCTTCTTAATTCTCTCAGTCATCTCTGATACTGTTTATGGTCTTTGTTCCCCAGCACCTCTGCAGCATGGTGCCACGTTAAGATCGCTTCTCCCCAGCATTGCTTTCTCCATGGCTCTTAGCCCCTTTTTGGTGTGATGCACTCCCTAGCTGCCAGCTGGCTTGAATTTGACTATCAGCTGTCCTAGTTTCGACTGGAACAGAGTTAATTTTCTTCGCGGTGGCTAGTGCAGTGCTGTGTTTGGATTTGGTGTGGGAATGATATGGTTGGGGACTTCTTGGTTTCTCAGGCCTTGCCAGCGGGAGGGATGGAGGGGCACGGGAAACTGGGAGGGGACAGACAGGTCAACTGGCCTGAACTAGCCAAAGGAGTATTCCATACTACGGGACGTCATGCTCAGTATATGAACTTCGGGGGGGTGTTGGCTGGGGCTGCTGATCGTTGCTCAGGGACTGGCTGGGCATCGGTCAGTGGGCGGTGAGCAGCTGTATTATGCATCACCAGTTTTCTTTTCTCCCTTCCCTTTGGATTTCATTCCTCTCCCCTTCTTCCTCCTTTTCATTATAACAGTTACTGTTGTTATTATTATTGTTCTTTTATTTTTATTTTATCTCAATTGTTAAACTGTTCTTACCTCAACCCTCGAGTTTTACATTCCTATCCGATTCTACTCCGCAGCCCCCTGAGTGACGGGGGGAGTGAGCGAGCAGCTGCTTGGCACTTAATTATATCGCACTTAATTTCCGGCTGGGGTTAAAACACAACATAGGACTACATAAGCAAAGTTCTTACTACTGGTGCACACCTTTCACCTTACCTGGGTCCCTTCATATCATGTCCAGCACAGCAGGGCCAACAATGGTGGTGTGGGCGCATGCAATAGGAGCACAGGGTAACCTTGGCCAACATAAGCTCCCCTGCAGGGTATAGATACCCAAACTTGTGCTTGTCCAAGGACCTCACGTGCCATCTGAAGCTGGTGGGCTGGCCACTGACAGGTCCAGCTTTCTGTTTGTGACATGTAGGGTCACAAAGTGGAAACCTACAGTATAGTGCTGTAAACACACAGTGAACTTGCACTGCAGAGGAAATGGGTCTGGAAAGTGTCCAAATAGCACATCTCATGCTTAGCAGGGGCAATTTGACAGCGCTGCTGTGAACATCTCAGGGAAGATTATTCTAAGCAATCTATTGTCACCATACATTTTAGAAGTTGCAGAGATTTAATATGTTCTGGAGTTCCCGGTGTACCGCACCAATAGCAAGAACTTGGCTTATGTAGCCCGGCATGACAGCAGACAGTCAAACACAAACAGGAGACAGTGGAGATAGCTCAAAATAAATACTGCTCATGTCTGCTGTTGTGATCTTCTTCTAAACCTCCAGAACACAGGACAAGGACATCAGATTAAATACAGGTTATCAGGCTGGGAAAGGATGAAATTCCTATTAGTCAGCATGATCAATTAAATGAAACTTAATTTGCTTTCCAAATGTGTGCACATGGCAAACCCAAAGCATCCAGCAGACAAGGCCAAAAAAAATGGACTGTACTGCAGTTCTCTTCAAGCAAATGGCAAATCTGAACCAGTTCTGGAGTTATTGGTGGCTGTGTGGCAAAGCTGGCCCGATATGGTGGCAGCTCGAGCGGATGAAGCTGGAGCTTGTCTGAGGAATGCATTTCTTTCTTTGGGAAAAGCCAGGCTTACACAGTCCGCAGCTGGAGGAGGACAGGAACACTTTGGGGGTCTTATAGACCAAACTGCCTGGAAACAGTCATGGAGACTGCAAGTGCAGCGTGGCAGGATGAACACATCCTGAGAGAAAAGATGAAACTAGGTCATAAAAACTGAGGAAAGAGGAGAAACCACACTTAATATTTGTTAGTGATTCCTAGGTTGCTTGGTAGCTCAGATCAACTGTCTGATCCAGAAATGGAGTTCACAGTGATCAGAATCATTATTCCTGTGTTCAGCTCACTTTAAAAAAAAAAACAACCCTCAAACTTTGAGAGTCTTATTCCAGAAACTAAAGGTGCTTCTTATGCCAGCTGTCATGTGCCAGCCTGTTCCAGCCACACAGCTGGGCTGTAACTCCCAGGAAAGGGTTACAGCTCCCTTGCCTTATCTCAGTGGTAGCAGTGTGCCAGCCAAGAGAAGTGGCAAGCAGCCTCCTGAGCCTTTCAGAGCTATGCAAAGCCCTGGGGCACCAACATTTTCTCAACAACTTCCTTTTAAAGGTAAGACAAGCCTTAAAACAATGTCCTGAGCTGTTTGTTGAGGTTTTTGTCAAGTGTAACTTTAGCTGCTTAAAGCTTAATCAAAACCTGACCGGAGATGCTGTATGGATACTGAAGCTTACCCGTGTAAGAAAGCAGCTCTGACTTCGGTTGGGAGCACCGCAGCATAGTTGGTTTCTTCTTGCCCAGTGAGATGTACTCAGCCTGAGAGTGCTCTCATTCCTCAGCAGCTATGAGGGGGCTATTGTATCTACTGTTCCCTGTAAGCAGTTTCATCACCTACGTAGAGATGAAAACATCAGTACAAGCCCCTGAAATCAGGATTGATGAAAAAAAGTTGTCCTACTACAGGTATAATCACCTCATGGGAAGCACACCACTGACTACCTGCTGTGCTTATGTGTGGAAAAAAGAGCATGAAAGAAGCACTTGTCTTCCTTGTATTGAGCTCTGCTATTGTTAAAACAAAATGTTTACACTCAGCATGTCTGATGATAGGAACTCCTGAAGGGGCAGAAAAATCTTATGACCATGCCTAGCTCTGACTTTCAAACATGCATGGTCAGCAAGACGACAGCGCTGCTCCCAGGAGCATGGCAGCATGATGTTCCCCTGTGCTCTGTGGACCCCTTAGAGACCAATAAATTTATAGTAAACCATAAACTATGCGAGGCCTGTTAAACTACCTGCTGCGGTGTCTTAAACCTGAACGAAAGTGGGACTTCCAGAGGGGGAAGGAGAATTTATTTATAGTATGTACATCTTCAAGTACCATGTAACAAGATGCTTGAACAGACTTGTATGGGTAAAGTTTGTCTGTTTGCATGTGTTTATAAATGTTATTGTGCTGCAACATAACTTAACCTTGGAAAAGGCAACTATGTTGCTAGGTGAAAATCTCCAGGTGACCCAGAAGTGCCTCAATATAACATGAGAATATTGTTTTCAATCCAAATAACACTTTGCAGGTTTTCTCTTACTCTTCCTCATGCAAGAGATCTATACCTGAATTACCTTGTTTGCCCAGAAACTTCCAAGTGTTCAAAAAAACCTGTAGATGTGGTGCTTAGAGGCATGGTTTAGAGGCAAACTTGACTGTGTTAGGTTAACAGTTGGACTTGATGATCTTAAAAGTCGCTTGCCACCTAAATGATTCTATGATTCTGTGAAATGACAGATACTTAGCCAGAAAGGAATTTGCTTGCAATGTGTGTTGCTTCACATCATGTTGTTGGCTTATGTTGTAGCACAGTAGGATCCACCAAGATAACATGATCTGAAGTTGTAGGTGCTGACATGACATGAGTCATGGGCTACCCCAAGAAACAACTCTCCATCCCCTTCAAAATCAAATATCTGCCATTACTCAGGTTTTGTTTCAAGTTCTTTTAAGTTTTGATCTAACAGGAAAGGTATCTCTTCTGGTGGTGGTGGTTTTTTTGTTTTTAAAGGCTTTGGAGCATCTGAAGCTTCAGCTGAATTAGAACCTCTTTCCAAGTTTGCTGACTATGTCTAACTTTTTCTTTAAAGATGATGTTATATTCAGGTGGATAGTCTGAGACTCATCACATAATGCCAGGGCTTTGAAAGTTTCTGAACTTTGCTTGTAATTGCTTAAAAATTAATCTGTTTGATGATTATATACACATCTTCTAATAAAGATAATAAAGATTATTATAGGGGTGGCTGCAAAGTATAAATTACCTCAGTCACTTATAAATAGCCACATTATGTTTATTTACCATTAATTTTTCTATATTTTACAAATATACATATACCCCTGCAAAACAGGACCTCTCATTTCACCCACCTTTCCCAATGTTCAGTTAGACCAGGTTCTAAGGAACTCTTGGAGAGTTATTTCCTTCACTGTCTCCTGCTACTGCCCAATTTGAAGATACAGGCTCTTTGTGGATGTCTTGCACATACGTAGAAATGATATTCCTGTATTACACTGCAGAGATTCTTAGTATATGACCTTGGCATGGCTTGTGGTCCTCTGCTTATTAGCCTGCCTTCCCAGGATTTATGTTGAACTTCAATATTGAGTTCATCCAAGCAGCTACCATTTAATACCATAATAAATAAATGCTTAGTAATGACACAGCATTTTAAGTCTATCCCTTAGACATTACAGGATTGTGGGCAAAAGTCAGAAGCTTTTAAATTTCTGCTGGGCCCACATCAGTATCTTTGGAAGAACCAACAATTACATCCTTAAAAGCTAGGACAGATACAGGCATCTGGTTTTGTTCTACCAATGAAAACAACATCAGTAACCATGTATTTTAGACGATCGTGGTTTTATCTGAACCCTGAACTGTTGGCTTATGGTAATTCACAGGAATAAAAGCAGTCCAAGGTTATGTTCCTAAATTAGCTTTTGTGTGGTATCTTATATACAAACAGATCAGAGTCGCTTGGTGGAAGGTTTTATGACCCTTGGTTAGGATGATCTAAATGTATTGTATGTAAGGACTAATTAGTTAGCGTGTGTAATTTCTTTAAAGGTGCTTGGCATTGTTATAGGATATAGACTTGGCAGAATATGGAACTGATAGTATTATAAAATAATACCAAAGCTAAAATGTAAAATCTTGGCATTTACTTTATGGCTGTTTAAACTGAACAAGCTGAAAATGAGATGAAATTGCTGGGGTGGTCTACTTGCTGGAACCAAGTTTCCTGGCTCTTAATCAGTTTGCCCTTTCCATAGTGCTGAGCAAGGTTTACATCCTGCTGTTTCTTCTTGCACATCATTTCTAATGGCTTCAAGACTTGTCTTTGAAGCATTATAATCAGTTTCACTGGCAATACCTGTCAAAAAGCAAACAGGACATGGGAAAAAAAACACAGTTGTACATGCTGATATATTCACATGCACAATTAAACATAATGCATTTTGTGTTGGGAAGACAGCTTTTTGCTATGAACTCATAGATTTGATCTCTTCTGTTTTTTTGACATATTCTATACAGATCCAGTATCTAACTAGGAAGACTTTTTCAGCTAAACCTTTATGACCCTTTTTGAAACTAAATATAAGAAGGGAGAAGGCTGTGCACTAAGCAATTGCTGTAATTAACCAACAGAAATAGAGGGTAAACATAGTACCTGTACAGATCGTTCAGTTATTCGGTGCAATCCAGGGTATGTTTACGTGATAGTTTTGCAATAAAATCTGCTTTCTCTGGTGACATACCTCCCAGATTTAACCTGCTTACAGATGCTTCTGAGCATTTGCAGCTCTCCCAAACTCTGAAAACATGAACAGGTAAATCAGTAATGCAACTAACTTACCAGCACAGGAATTCGAAATGCAATTGGAGAGTGACTGGAGATACCAGTCTGTTTATGACTTGAATATCAAGGTTTCCTGGCTTTTTCTTCATTCATCTTCTAAGGCACAAAGAGAAACTTAGTTTGTTTTTATTTATAGAAAAAGAGACATTTTGTATTCTACATCTGCCATCTGCTCACTTGTTCTCAGTGATGGCTGGGATATCAGTAAAGTATGCTCTGTGGCCTGCAGAGCTTGGTGGTGCAAAATTAGTGTGTGTACATGCAGGTGTCTGTCAGGAACTGGAAGCTGCAGCAGCCCTAGACCTTAAATAAATTCCAGCAAGCAGAGAAAATTGTGCGAGTTGTCTCTTGCCCTGGCCCTTTGATGAAAGCTCACCCTTTCTTTGCGTCTGATTCCACAGCGGCTTCATGCCCCACTTTTTATACTGCTGTGTGAAATATAATATGCCTCTTGTCTGGAAACATGCTAAAATGGCAATTCTGAGACTTCCTCTGGAGTAGGTGAGGAACAGGGTGGGATCTCACAAAGCCTTTTACTCCTTTTACTCGGCTTGGTTACTTGCTGGGCAGGCAGCTGCTTCTCCCCTGCACCCATCCGTTACCTTGAACCGATTTTTGACCTGCACTTCAGACTGTCCAGTTCTGTCCTTGCTGAATGGGGCACAGCTGATACCTGCCAGAAAGTTCCTTCACAGCAACTGCTTCTTGCTGTTTGGAGTAAAATGGCATGTCCAAGTGGGTTGGGGCAAAGGGTTCTTCTAAGCTATGTTGTGCTCTCTATGGTAGAGAAACAGTGTATTTGGTCAAAAATAACTGTCATAGATGCCAGTGATGGCTCCGGTAACAAAAGCGAAGTAGGTATTACCTAAAGGAGGCAAAATGGCCACGATCCTACTCGGCTGTGGCAGATCCTAATGATGGTTCAGCTGCTGGTGCTGTAGCATAATAAGTACCCCCGCTGGCTCGGGGGGTGGGTGAAGAGCGGGGATGGCACATGAATGAGCTTGAAATCATTCATCAGAAAGAAGACAAACATGCGGTAGTAAGAGTGACTAAATACATAATCTTTCACAGAAGATGCTGTAGCTTTTTTGTACCAAAACTTGCTGCTGCTCTGGCAGGTAATCACTAGTCAAGCACAAACTGGGTTCATTAAAAAGAGCTCCTGGCTTAAAAAGTTTGGCCTGTGTCGTAGCAGAGATCAGACTGAATGACCCCAAAGTCTCACCCTCTAGCCTACAATGACAAGAAGCAATCAAAGAGAAAAACCACCACCATCAGCAACAACAAAATGGGATCATTATGCAAAGTCTTACAGTGCTTGAACTGGCACCTAATGGCATGGCAACCTGCTCCTGTCCTGCCCAACGACCTCTGAGGATGCTTTTTGCAGCCAAAATGGTCCACAACCCTTAATTGTGAATTCAGATTAATTTCAGCCACAGTTTTGTGGTTGGTGCTGTGGCTATAACATCTTGCAAAACAATCAAAATCCATTAATAACTTAACCCTTCATCATCAACTTTTAAATGGATTCATGCACCGGAAAGACTCCAGCAAGATGGCCAGTCAAAAGACCAACCGGAATCAATTGGTGGTAACAGCCATAAATTGTATAGACCTTTCCTGCAGGGACATAGAAACTTCAAGACCTCCCAGCCATCTGCTCTGATGCCTTCTAGGCAGCATTGTTGTGGATACCATGTCCCCTGTAGAATAAAAAATTGTGTTGTTTTTTCATTGTACTTCATTTTCCACTCCCAAGAGGCTTTACAAATGCTGGCTGGACATAGCTGGAGCTGTCCTACAGGTTAGAGGAAATATAATTTCTGTGTTACGGAAATGTTGCTTGCAATACTAAGGTCACACCGTCCTAACATGATCCTACCGCAGAGATGAATACAGATTTTGATGCATTGTGTTGTGCTATGTCGTCCTCAATTAACTGAAGGCGGTTTGCCCCAGGACCTGCCGATTCATCTGTTCATTGGAGCTCACACCAAACGAGCATATAACAAAATCGAAAGATTCTTCCACGGGAAACAGCCTGCTCATTCATCTGTTGTTTCACTGTGGTGCTGTACTCATTACCAGATTTCATTTAATTTGTATGTGTGCTAGTCGTGAAAAAAATACTGTTGCACCCTTGCTTTGGGGCATGAAAGGTCAACAAAGCAAATAGGTACTGGCTTTTGGGGCAATCAAAATACACCATGTTAAGATACATTTGGAATGGCTTGCAGATGCTGCACATTAGGGAGTTTAAGGTTTTAATCCTTATTTAGAAATTTGTGTGTTTGTGTGTGGGATGGGGCTTTTTAATAATTAATTTGCCCAAGCATCTTGTGTAAAGGATTCCTTACAATACATAACCTTCTTCCTTTCAATCTCCACACATCCCCCAATATTAAAAGAATAATCATGTCAGATCTATGTTCTAAGGAGTACTGTCTGCTAAAAAGTGGAGTTATTCAGACCATTAACTTGAGCAGTGATCACAGTAAGTGGGATCTTATAAGCACCTATGAGGAACTATTGAGCTGCCACATGGATTTCAAATTGAAGTTGTATTACTAGTGTCTGTTCCAGTTCATGTAGAAATAATCTTATTTACTATGCAATTGTAAAAATACCTTAATAGTATGACATTCAAAAATTCTCAACAGTTGTGTTTAAACTGCTAAGACAAACATTTTCTTTTCTGGTAGCTTCCTAAGTTTAGCACTGTCAACTGGAAACATATAACTACAGTAGATCAAAGGATGGAACTTCCCTATAAATTCTTCCCTTTTAGCAGAAAGCAAAACCTTATTTACAAAATGAAAATTGCTGATAACTAAGGTTCTCTCTTAATTAGTTTGTGACAAATTTATGACAATATAAAGACCAATGTGGAAAAAATAAAATTTCCATTAAAGATGCTGCGTCTATTCAGCCAGTAATGCTTCTGCATTTCACAATGTGATGTGACACTAGTTAATGGCAGTGTTTCTAACTGGCACCTACAGACTGCTCTGTAGGGGAGCCTGTGGGTACACTTCTCTAAGCTCTCCAGCATCTGCCTTCACCAGCTACAACAGTCACACAAAGATGAGGGCTGGGGAAGTGACGACTACCCAAAAGGAAGACATAATATTCATAAGCATGTTTAGGGTTGCTCCCTAAGCCAGGATAATTCCTTAATGTATCAGAGAAACATGAAAAGATTTTAAAGGTCTGTTTCAGGATGTGCCATTTCAGAATGACTTACCATCCCACATTTCTTAAAGGTCTTTTAAAAAGGTCAAGTTGGCAAGTCGTGCAAGTTTATCCCTTTTAGTCAGAACACAAAGATGTATGGCAGAGAGAAAGTCTTTGTTGCTATTAGTGGTATTCTTGTAGTTAGGATGATCCAAATATTTATTTAGCAACAGTGCTTATGTGGTAGCACAGGTAACCACCCAAACAACGCCTTGTTCTCAATTATTAGTACTTAACTCTGCAAGCTTCTAAATAGCCTTCCCCCTCACAGAGATGAACAATGAACTCTCTCCTGGGTAGAGAGGAACACACATATTTATGCTATTTTGTCCCAGTTCTGTGGAGTCTTTCAAGATATGTTCAGATCGTTGACTCTTAATTTTCATGGCAATAAGGATATAATTTTAACTTACATAAACAAATGAGACAAACCATACGAACTGGAATTCATTTAATTCATACAGTACAACAAGGAATATAAGAACTTCTGCTTTACATATGTATTTTAAATTCTTTTTAGGTATTTTACTTTTAAAACTTAACACGCAGTAAGAAAGCCAAAGTTTGAAGACCAGTTTAGGAAGTACTCTTACTCTATGTTACTTGACAGATTGTCACACAGGAATATTTAAAAGCACTTTTTTCTGCAGACCAGACAACTATTTCAAAGTTGTCATACTGACAGTATCCTGCCATTCCTGTAATCTCTCACGTATGTAGCTGCAACATGTGTCCTAGCTGCTTTTTAATAAGTGATACGTTTTAAGATGACAGAAACTAATCAGGACTCTTAAAAATTTGCTGCTCCTCAAAGCAACACAGGCTTTGCCACAGGAATGCATTAAGTATAGTTTATCTACTTTGAGCTAGTATTTTCAAAAATATGTATGGGACATTCACTTTAGCTAACTTTTTATATAATAAAAAATATGCTCATCAGAGCATAGCAAAGTGCTCTTTTAACTGTTTGATGAGCTGTTGTGTATCAACGTGGCCCGGAAATGCTTCTTCTGACTTCTGAGCAGCTGTGTAACTCCTCTGAAGATCTCCAACCTGTAAGAAACACAAAAACTAATTTTGTAAATCCAAGCACTACAGTATTTGCATCACATATTCTGTGCAATACGTTTCTGATGCTCACAGATGTTTAAACATAGCTGGTCCTGAGAGTGAACAAGTAAAAGAGTCAGTGTGGAAGCTTCTGAACTCAGGGATATGTTCCCCTTACATTAAGGGGTGAGAATAAAAAGACAGAAATGTGATTTAATGGGAGGAATGCTTCAAGACAGTAATTTTATATCCCATTCCACCTGACTTCTTGGAGAATGGACAAGGTACATCATGCCCAGTGCTTGAAGTTAGGAGGAATAAAAACCAGAAGATTTGGTTTTCAGCTCCATAGAAGTGCTGTTGTATATACAGGCAAAACAACAAATCAGGCCTCTGTAAAAGCCGCAACTCCATGTGATTTCCTGCTTCCTCACAGAGAGGAACAACAGTGTTGGAGAGCTGATGTTGCTCCTCTGCTGCTTTTAGAAGTATGTTTCCACATTGTTCCCTACTTAGGGAACTTTATTTTTTCCTTAATAGCCATCATTTTCGGAAGAAGGAAGTGTATGTAAGGAGAGCATCTGAGAAAGTGGGTTCAGCAAGAAAGAACTCAAATGTTTGGGAACACATCTAGTAAAAGTGACAGCTCCTGGGTGGAAAGGAAGAAGCTACGGAAAATGTCAGTGGGAGGCCTCTGTTGCCTCTGCATCAGTCAACACAGAGCTTCAGTGCAGCAAAAATTCTCTGAAGGGGAAGAAACCAGGGTCCTGGCCAGAGAAGGTATGTATTGTAAACCACGGCCTTACACCAAATCCAAGGATTACATTACTGCACTGCATCAACAGCTAGTTGATCTGGCCATCTGTCTCCTTCCATAACCTATACAGGTTCTTTGTGCAAAAGCTATGTAACAAGACATTTGCAGACTAGGATTTACTCCTTAATCGCTAAGTACAGAATGCAATTATTCAAAATCGTCTTATATTTCACAATGGAGAAGACACACTTACAAATTAATGGGTTGTTCTCTCCTTGCTGCATGTACTTTAGTATCTGTAGGAGTTGAGTTGCCCACACAACACAGACTCATAACAGAATCTTGAAGGTGTAGGCACAAGCAAAGGAGCAATTTTTTCTTGTGAAAAATGTAAAGACTTGTACAAGTTTCTCCTTATTAACAGGAATGTCGGACACGCTGATAATTCAGTGTTCGAGACACTCTGTATGAAAGAGATTATTAACACACAAAATCCAAAAATTTCAGTTGTAAAGCTGAAGAACAGACTTTCCTTTTGAGATCAGTAAGATCATGGGATGAACAAATTATACTCTTTCTATAACTACTGATAAATCATATGACACTATTTCACTTCACATTCTGAAAAAGCCAACAGCTAAAGACTGTAGATGGAATTGTTAACGGATTGTTCATCTTCTGGGTGTTTGGAAAATCACAAAGTTTCTTTATAGCTGTATAGTATATAGTTGGCCTCACTTATTCTCAAAAGCAAACATCTGAACGCCTACTTTTACAACCAAAGCTTCTGGGTATTAAAATGAGAATGTAACTTTAGTTTTCCTTGAGTTTATGCACTCTGTATTCTTTCATCTTACCTATTTGGAATTCTCAATAATAACAATAAAAACCCAACTGCCCTACCAAGGTTCAATTTTTAGATTAGAAGAATAGGATAGTGCATTACCTTCTCTGACAGTATTGCAAAATTGAAATGGGGCTCATACATATGAGGTGCTAAAGATGAAGCAGTCTGCAGCAAAGCTCTTGCCTATGTAAAGAAAGAAAAAACCCATCAGTGAAATCTGGGAGGGAGGGAGGGAAACAAGAATCTAATGCAATTTTCATCATTCTTAAAAGAAATCATCCTGTGTTATCTTTACTAGGCCTTTACTAAGAAAGCCATCTTCAGCTATGTATGAGTTACGCCAATAGTACATTTAAGCATAATACAGTTTAATAGCATTGAAATGAGTAAGACCCTTGGCTAAGTAAGAAAAGACATGTAGGGACTTACTCAATAAAGCAATTCAGTCTGAAACAATGAACACAATATATTAATAGAAAAGAAGTATTTGCAGTGCCACCCCACTGTATTTATCTGTTGTCTTTGACAGCACTAACTTAAGCATCCCTGAAAACCTAAACTTTATCATAAAAATGACTGTTTAAACACTCAAAAATTTTAGTAAAACTAACTCTTTATTTCTGACTAGCAAAATAGTAGCATTAAAAAATAATGAAAAATTAAGTCTCAGAGTGTGGATTTTCATGCTGTAAAACCAATACAAAATTAAGGTAAACTTGTGAATGGTTTTACTAAAAAATGTGGAACTTTGGTGGGGGGAAAAACCCAATCTTTTAAAAATAAAGGTATCTGTAAACTCTTTGGGAAAGCAGAGATAAGAACTTACTAAAACTCCCTAAATCTGAGCTCTGAATACATGCAACAGTACTTACGAAAGAACATTCTGAAATAAAATAAAATCCAAGATAAGTAAAACACCTTAATATTTTTATTATTCTGTGCATAATTTTATTGTTGTAATGATCCCAATTTTTAATTATACATGTGATACAGGAAGAAAATACAAATTTTAAGCTAAAAACTAAAATAGACAGGAAACAATTGATTATAATGGAAAAGCTCTGTAGTGCTAATTATTAGCAATCGCAACCTCCACAACTGGATATTAAGTTCCACCTGGGAATTAAATATCTGTAAATTTACTGGTTATGAAACTGAAACGAAACCCAAAGTTTATTTGTCACCGGAAACATCCAGTGCTGGGTTCATTTCAGTGTTTCCATGGTAATTGCTAGGTTATCTGAACAAAGTTAACTTAGAGAATTTGCTCTTAGAAGTATTTACAAGTCTTTGTATCATATTATAGCTCTCTGATGTATATATGAATCCATCAAAACAGGCTTGCTCCGATAAGGATTAAAACAAGCCCACAGTAGTTCAAACTGTCCAACAAACACATATTAATTCTCCCTGCATGTGTATAAAAAATGTGTGCATTTAATCCACTGTGCATGTCAATTATACATCTAAGTGCAATACAACTTAGTCCACTCACATTAGGTAAGATGAACCACCAAGCTTACTGATGCAATTTATCAAGAACCTGCTGCTTTGGGACAAAATTCTAAAGCAATCTCCTTGTTGAAAACAATCTTTTAAGAGTTGATCTGATTGCTCTCTTATGCCACCCAACAAAAGTATATTATCTACATTTATAAACTGAATATATAGCCAAAGTTGTAATTTAAGTGACAATTACATAGTGATGGTTTTTGTTTTGGGTATCAATTTAGAAAAAACATCTTGACAACTGCAAAGCCACTGTAAACCTTGTTTGTCTTCGATGAACCATTTGCGTACGCCTAAGAATGAGCACTTTAATGGGAGATGGCATGACAACATGGAGATTACATTGAAACATGCATAAAAGTTATCCATGTTTTCTGCCCCTAATAGCTGCTAGATGTTCATATGATGCCTCCACCTCAGGGAAATGACTTATTTCTAAAGTACAAAAGGGCCAAAGGAAGCATTCTGCTTAGGCTGAGATTCAACACCAACCTGTTCAATGTGACCTTTTCGCATTTCTAGCACGGCCAAGTTGTTGTAAGCTTCCGCATAGTCGTTATTGTTGACTAACGTTAGCTTGAAACACTGGTAAGCCAGATTCAGGTCTCCTATCCCCTAAAAGTAAGATTGTATTTTAATTTGTGAAAAGACTGGAAACAACATGCATCTGTTTTGTTTTCTGCAGTGTCTTTTCACCCATATGTACTACCATGGAATACAAATTACAATAAAAACACATTGATCAGAACCATATGTACTTTCTTCCCAGACCCTCTCATTTTCTACTTATTCACTCTTCCTCCAGACAGAATCGTTCCTCTCCAGCACAAACTTACACACTCCAAGTGATATTCACTTCATCTAGTTTAACGTTTAGATGACTAAGGTGTCATCTAAAGACTACGCTATCTGCTAATGTCTATAGTAGGGTAAGGAAAACCGAGATGTCTCCAGAGGGGAAGTCATCTTGCCTCTCTGTCTCTACACAGATTTGAAAAAATCACATATAAACCTAGTTTTTAGAAGATAAAAATTAAGGGAGATTAATTTCTTTGTACCGAGCAGCTGACTACTCTTTCATGCTCTAGTGTTATGACCAACACTGATACAGCATCATGTTAAACATTAAAAATTACAAATGCTGAAAAACATAGGCACATTAGCTCAAATGTTTTAGGCAGTATAAATTAATGTTCTTATCCTAGCTGGAGTACAATCAAGACGAACAGTTGAGTTTCTCTCTGACTTAAATCATAATCAGCATTTGAAGACAGCTCTCATTAGAAAGCTGTCAAAAACTTTTATTCAGCAACCTCACTCTGGGCAAGCAGCTAAAGAGAAATCTAACACAACTTCTGGAAGAACATCTGCAAAAATAGGCAATGAATGTAAAGTAGTATAGAAATTTAGCAAACTCTATCACAGAATTACACAGTATTTCTATAGCTGCCTCTAAGATAGAGGAACATGCCTTTTCAACTACGACATACATAGTGGTTTAGTGTCTGCTATATACTCCTGAATATGTATTTTTATAACAACAGAACCAGTCTAATGTTCCATGTAACACAAATAACAGCTCTGAGAAAAATATTTTGAATTCCATTTTTTTGTCAAATTAGCTTGTCTTGCAGCAAAGGCCTTCAAGGACTGGTATGTGTTGCAATTTTTTTAGGAAGAAGGGAAGGTTAAAGACAGTGGGGAGGAAGTGCCTTTTAGCAGTAATAAGCCACATTCTGTGAAGATGTACAGAACTTTTTTCTTTTGCCTCTTCCTCTCTACTGAAGTGCAAATAAACCTTTAACATGTACTGCACTTTACCCTGTACGCTATCGGATTTCATATTTCAAAGTAGGGCAATGACTCCTTCCTAGTTATTCTTTTTCCATTTTTTGTAAAACAGTATTTATTCAGAAAGGTGGTTAATATTTTTCATACCACAGCCACATGTCCCAAGTTATACCACACATCTGCTGTCTCCTCCTCATTTTCAGCCAAAAACAGTGCACGTTCAAATGAAGATAGCGTCATATCATATTGCTGGGCATAGAAGCAACAGAGGCCCAGATTGTTAAAAAGCTGGCAGTTATAAACACCCATCTGCAGGAGCCGTCTAGATTGAAAGAAAATATTTATTTTTTTAGATTCATTTCAAATAAGAGTTCTATTCTAAATGACAAAGTTCTCTCCTCCGCTCTCCCCGTTCTGAGACTGTGTAACAACCAAGTGTTATAGTCTTACACTTGCTAAAGGTTTCATGAAGAGCAGTGCAGGGCATTTTTGATTAGTAATAATCACAGCTGTGTAAAACAGTTTTCGTGTAAATTAGATAGCCTCTGTCTTTCTGGCTGCGCCACATGATCTGACTTTACTCTGACAGAGCTGTACGTGGATTTTTTCCATTTCTTCTTTCCAATCTCTCAACCTCAATCAAGCTGCAATTTGTTGCAGTTACAACTCTTCAGACTTTAGTATTTTGCTTGATTCCTGCCCTTCAGCACCGCTCTAATCAGTAAATTTAGTGTGTGAATCTAATCTTACATTTCAAGCATAACTCAGATTTTGATTCAAATTTATGTTGTTTAATGTGTCTTTTAGAATGGAGATATTTTATAAAAATTTTGTTTAATAATATTTATAGGAAAACCAGATATGCTAAGAGGGCCAGGGAAAAAAAGGGCTGCTGTCAGCAATGTGACCGTGAGTTTCTGAACATAAAGCATAAAAGAGCTCTGGTCCAACAAAAATTAGGTGGTAGTGTTTATATTGACTTAATATGCTACTAGATTTAAGAACATGAGTCAAGCTCCTTTGCACTCTGACTGCATCAAAACAAAAAGGAAGCAGCATCGTTTAACACTATCTTTTTATTGCTTTCAGTAAAACATGGGGAACCCCAGGCCATGTTCAAGTAAGAGATTTTGTGGTCACAACTGCTCGTGACTTCAGGTGGAGTTTTTCCTTTTGAAAAGACTACTCTTTTTCAAAGGGCTAAACAGCAAGTCCATGTGGCTTCTGAATGCAACTGAAACTGAGAGTAAGGTCCAGTGTTCTCAAACTGCCTCATGTCGTGAAAGATAATTTCTTGTTTGTTAATCAATTAAACTGTTCAGTAATCAATTGTAATCAATTTAATCTTGTTTATTAATCACTTAAATTGTTTTGATAATCTTTGTTGATACTGTTACATACTCCACATGCAATGATGGCAGATTTTTGACAGAAAGATGCAATTATCACTGGCCAAGAAGATACCTAAGTTGGTAACCTGATTTTACGGTGATATTGTGCAAATGATCAATCATCCTCCCATGCCAATCTCCTAATGTTCTTTTCTTGCTATCAGCATTACAAAAACCAAGCCTTTATATTACCCTCCCACACATTCAGTTCCCCCTCCCTCCCCATAAGGGTAGATACCTATAAAACCGCAGAGCTATCTCGGGCTGGTCTGAATAAAAATGGTTACTACCAATGCATGCAATGGCTTCCACGTGAGTATTGTCTTGTTTTAAGACGTCTTTATAGTACTCTGCAGCCGAGGAGATATTGTTCATTTCCTATATATTTGGAAAAAATTCAGATTAATTCTAGTTTTTATCACTGATTTTTATCATAAAACTTATTAAAATGTCACCCTACTGAGTGGTCTGTCTATGCCCTGTACAGTACCTAACCGAGATTAATTATGTGTGCTCCTGCAGTTCTCTGATCGTACAATGCAACATCACCGATGGGCATCTTCACAAGCAACACACGTATTCACAAGAAGAACGCATATCAGTTTATCAGTGCAAGCTGTACCTGTCATTACCTCTATGCCACAGCTACAAAAAAGAGAATTATTTGTTTTTTATTTTTTAGAAAAAGAGATTGGTCAGAAGCTTAGCATGTGCAATAGGCATTTGCTACTTTTTGTGTAATGACTTCTGATACACAGTACTGTGCAGTCGGTTTCCCAGTATGGTAACATACAGTAGACTTATTTACCCAGTTAATGTCTCAATTATTTTCAGTGCTGTGTAAGTCAACTCATTAATTGCTCTGAACACAAATGAGAATATAATTGCACATGAAGAATTATTACAAGCCTTTGAAAACAGGAATCATGGATTTATTATCAAAACTTGTACTAGCTAGGATATGCCAGTGAAGAAAACTATATTGTATAAAAATATATGCTTGGATGTACGCTACTTGGAAGATTAATTAGGGTGAACTCATTGTTGTAAACAATATTACACTGTTTCTGAGCAGTGCAAGTCACCAGAGGACTCTACCCCCTATCAGAAGAAAATAAATTAAAAGACCAAAACACACTCCTGTGTTTAGAGAGGAATAATTTCTACCTGTGTGCTGTAGATACACTGTACTCTCAACACGACTAAAGAATAAGTTCTTATTTAACCCCAGCAGCATATTTAGCAATCAAAAGATGTTTTTCCTGTGATTAAAGGAAATAGTACTAAACCAGCTCCTTTAAAAATAATGTTTTTTTTAAAACCAAAAAAGGTCTACAACTCTTCCCACTGTCAAAAGGTAGTGACATAGAAGAAAAGCTCTGATTAAGATGCCTGATGCATATATTCCACTTGTGAGTCTATGTAATGAGAACAGCCTTGTGCTGCAGTACAAATCTTTGCTAATGGAGCTATAATCCTGCACTCAGGTGTCAGTGCAAAACTAGATCCTGTCAACTATATGCTGCTTTTTAATAATTCCTTCAAGTTATGCAATGTTATGTATGGTTCTGAAAAATAATGTCCATATTAAAAACTGTTTAACAATTCACAAAGAAAAGCCTCCAAAAATTAGGCAGCTGTTTTCTTCCTTGCTGAAGGACAAAAAGGATCTAATACGAAAATGAATTAATGCTTAGGGGTTAGATAAGAATGATGAGAACAGGAAAGAATGCCAAGTATGAATTCAGACACAAAAAAAATAAATTCAGGACTTTGTTTGAAACATTTGTTCTGGAAGAGCATCGTTACCAACTTTCACTGAAAAACAATATTAAGTCCACTGTTTGTCATGAAAATACACACTTTTAAAATACAAAAGAGATTGTTACCAAGCTAAAATGAAGCTGCTTTAAAATTAACCCTACTTAAAATAACATCTACTTCCTAAACTAAGAAACATTCACATTCCAACTGTTCTCACTGGCTTAAGGAACTAACAGTAACACATAGTGCTAATAAAGACAACACTGACGAGTAGACTATTGTGCTGTTTAATCCTGCTAGCAGGCTGTTGGTGACTTGAGCAGTTTTAGTACGATGAAACATATATAAACTAGACCTAGCTACGTGGACAACATCTGGACCACTTGACTTAATGTGGACTTGCTTCTGTGTATCAAGGGTAAAAAGGACCTCACCAGTGTGATTAACCATTTAAACAAATCAGCCTGGAAGGCTCCCCTGACATCACTTTGGTATCTTTGTGTAACGTTACCAGTTTTGTGTTAGTGGTACTGAAAACCAGCATAGTTAATTTTTGATGACCTTACCGTTGTATTTAACTATTGGCTCTTTTTTCTTGCTCAGGCAGCTAACTTTGGCCACAATAAGAATTGCACAGTGGGTGCATACCTCATAGATTCTGGCAATTCCACAAATAAGAGTCACTTCTCCAGGAAATCGATCTAACCCTTGCTTGAAAAGGTTCAAAGCTGTTACAGGCTGATCCAAGCGCAAATACACCTAAGCAAATAAAAAGTGTATATAAATGTTAAATGTCTGACTTTTATACTTGTACTGCTGTTTAACAAGCGATATAAATAAAAGGGATGACACCTCCCTTTATGCAGTAAACCATTAGCTGAGATGGTGAATTAATACTGGGAAAATAATGGAGTGAATACTGAATAAATCTCTGTAATACAGATAAAATAGGCTACTTAAGATAATTAAATTTGCATGCATATCATCTAGACATTATTAATTAATCTGGACATTACTAATAAACCAAAAAACTATCTTGTTATTTATTATCATACAAAATAATATACCTTGACACTGAGGTGAAGGTATCACTTTGAATGTTTTCCTGTTTAATATATTTTGTAAAACTTATGTGTAGTCTTGAAAGAACTGGATCTTCAGGTTGATAGTACTGGGATACCGAAATATTTTACTTAGTCAAATAAGACTGCACTGCACAGAGCAGTGACACTTTCAGATTTCCTTACGTCTCTGCCAACCTCTCCTGTCACAAACAATAAAATCCCATAACAGAAAGAGGGCAGTTTTGTCTCTGTGATTTTGGCTCCCGTGTTCATTATGACAATGTGTGATGTGGATAACGTAGTGTGAGAACTAGACAGAGGACATCAACGTGTTGACAGAGACTACCTCTGCAGCTATCTGAGAGTACAACTGTAAAGCCCTCCCGTTGTGGGGTATGGTAAATACAGCTACAGCAAAGGAAAAACCCCAAACACCTCCTCTGGGAAACTAGATGGCTAGAGGGATTAATCTGTTTCCCACCGAGTGGAACAGTGCTTTGAGTGCTCCTGTTGCAGAAATATTACATTAAATAGTACTAATACTTGATATGACTAAAAAAGGGAAAGAATCTGTGACTGATATCCTGACACAAACATTCTGTGATGCAATGTAAGAAAAATATCAATGTTAACTGCTTCTGCCCTTGAGCTTCATGGACTTCTGAGTGCCAACAATCAAAATCCTAAATTCTTTATTCGCATCCCTACAGATACATACTGCTGTAGACATTTACAAAGAATTCTTTCCTATGACCACTCAAGTGACATTCTTAATTGTCAGAGCTGTCCACTGTTGATTAAAGGGACTGCCATTTCAAGCTGATCACTGGCAAAAAGAAATAAAATACAAGCATTTTTTTCCCAGTAATTTTGCTGATGTCACTTGCATTTCCTGTATTAAGTTAGAAAATTAATTCCTTCTTGTGAAAGCAATAAAAGAGTGACGGGGGTGGATTTTGGGGTGGTGGTGGTACTTGGTAGAGTACGACTGCACTAACAACACCATCAATGAATACGTTTTAAATGGACAATTTCTTTCTAATGCACTCCATCTGGGCATGTTGCTGTCTCTAAAACAGACTTCAAGTCATTTGCTATAGTTTTTCATTTATAAACCATCCAGCAGTTTCTGATGAATATTAGGTCTGCATTAAATTTAAAACTTCAAATAATTGTCTCCATTGTGACTGTTGTGCTCCTTATTTTCTTCTAGCAGTTCTCCACAACTAAATTACTCTGTAAAGAGTTTCAGTGGAAAGTAAACAGATAAAAAGAGAATACATGATAGCTGGTTATAACTTCTTAACTAAGAAGAACCTTGGTTGGTTGTTTTACTCCTAAGTGACACCTATGTGAGTGACTTGTACAATTTATCCTAAATATGTGTAGTAAGCCACTGCACACTGCCATAATTTCATATTTTCTTTGTTTGAACTGAGAGAAAATTTTAATTAGCAGGTTTTTTGTTTGCTTGCTTGTTTTTTGACCTGATCTAGCTATGAAGCACACCTGTCTTCATATTCTTAGGGCAAAATGTGTAAAAAAAGGAGGACAGGAAACTCCACTAGATCTGCTCCTTTTTCATCTTTTTATGTTTGTTTATGAAGTACCTTTTCTGAGCATTATGACTCAAGTCCGCTCTACTGCTTCATCTGGAGGTTTACTCCAAAGATGCACTCACTACAGGTCCTCTGTGCAAATATTACACTAAGGCAACACAGCCACAGTACTCTCCTACGTAATTCTCACATCCAGTGGCGTATCACACTGTCCAGCATCTCTGCAGACTGTAGAGCTGCTATCCAGCTGAGTAGCAAAAGAAATTAAAAGATAGGTGGGACAATTTCCACCTACTCACAGCTGCTCTGGGGAGACCTGCTCTTTAAGAGTGCTACAGCTATAGTCATTAAGTTTTAGCTGCCATACACAGAATGATTCCATTTTCTTTTTGGTAACTCTCTGATCTCTTGTAAAAGTATCCCATTTCCAGCTCTTCTGGGTCATGAAATACTTCATAACTTTTCAGCAGCCCCAACTTCTTTAAAGACTCTATTTTTTTTGTTTTCTTTGGTCTTTTATCTTTTTATAAATTACTTTTCAAGGGAGAGTTAGCTTTCAGGAAAATATTTTTAAAAAACCAGACAGCTGTTGCAACAATGAATATAAACAGGAAACTAACTGGTACTGTAGTATTGGTCCGTTTGCACAGAACTTGATGCAATTCTATTTTTTTTAATGGCTGCTTAACTCAAGTCTTATCTTTTTAGTGCTGTCAGATTGAGCTGTATCTCAGTGCCCTACTCTATTGCCTGTCCACCCACAGTCATTAAATCATGTTGTGTGATGCTTTATACTTCAGCGAGCTGGCCTATGGACTGGGAGGTGGAAGTTCAAATACAGCTCCTACTTGAGCTAGTAATGATGTGGGGGGATGCCTATCTCCCATAACGAATCACTATTAATCCAATTACTCTGCCAATTCAATCACTCTGTGTAGCGCATGTGTTTTGCAGAATGACTCCTGGTAGTGCCAGAAATCTAAAATCTCTAAGCTTGAGTAAACCAACTCCTGTATTGAAGACAAGTCTCCAGACAGCAATGATGATCATTTAAATACAAACCACAAATTGCTTAAGAAATGTAAAGGTAAAGCAAGTATCGCAATATGAATATCTGAATTATCCACTAGTAGTGATGACTTTTGGATAGGCCTGTGACAGACGGCTTAAAGGGAGCTGAAAGAGAGCAACTGATTTCATCTCTTTCTAGGACAGAAGGAAGAAAACTGCAGTTTTAGTTTCTCACAGGCCACCTTTCCTTGAATGTCTTGAAAAATGTTTAGCATCTGATGTGTACCCTGGTAAACAAGTACTTCTGAGGCTTTGATTCTTGTTTTGATTTTGCCTGTGAAACTCGGATTTTGACCTACACTCTTCACTTACTGATTTATTGCATAAGCTTCCTAGGAAACCATATATAGCTACATTGTTCATATTGGAACTCCAGTAATTCTTAGCTATATAATCCTCACTCGAGTTTAGAGAAAAGAATACAGTAACATAGGAGTGTTTGGTGGTGGGTTTTTTTGGTGAAATCTGGAAGCTCCAAAATCTTTTTGTAAACTATAGACTTCCATTTCAACTGTTAGTATGTACTGCCTCAAGTCTCTATGGAGGTCACACACTATTAAACTTAATGGTGTATCAAGCTCAACACTCAGGTATTCTGGTGTATGGTCTTCCCAGGGATAGTCTGGAACTTCGCTTAGTTCTTAAACAAGCAAATCTATGACTTACTTTTGCCAAATACAAGACTGTATCAACCATGTCCTGTTGCTTCAGAGCTGACTTAAATTGTTTTTCAGCTTCACGATATAATCCTAACCTAAAGAGACAACAGATGAGATATACAAGGTATTTGTTTGTTGGTTATGTGTGCTGATATTTTTTTAAAAAAACCCAACCATTAAATAATTAAGCAGTGCACAATAAACCAAACATGTACTGCCCAAAGGCATACTTTAAGGTCAGGTATTTGTGTTCATGTTAACAAAAAACATGCTGTTAAATATATTAAGGTTACAGTTCATGAGATTTGGCCCCCTTTTGTACATGTAGCCTTCTGGTGCTAACTGAATAATGATACACTCATTTTCATAGGACTCCTTCCTGCTCTTTGTACAGAATGGACAGTAGAAAACGAGCAGTAAGTCATGCCTCAACCTCTACCCATGTAGTTTTGGAGCAGAATTTCCTCACTCGTGGCAAAGATCAGGTAGATACTCTCCACTGTAAAGTTCAGAAACGCTTAATCATCTATAAAACACTTTCTCCTAGCCTCATACAGAAAATGGTGAAACTTCTATTGCTGATGTTAAAAATCTTTAACTGTGTTTTGAAAACATGCTGTACTGCAAATGGCACCACAGCTTAACACTGTTCATTAACACTGACCAAGGCTGAGCCCATCAGCAATGGCTGTAGCGCCTCTGGGATGACATATTTAAGAAGAGGGGAAAAAACCTGCTGCAGAACAGCAGAGACAGGAGGGAGAATA
>JAVJGI010000063.1:44161234-44174483 GCA_035590275.1 Ibycter americanus
GCCCCTCGCGCCCGAGCGGCCTCCCGCGGGTGACCGAAAGCAGGGGCAGGTCTGTGGCACTGGGCACAGCAGATACCCAGTGACCCCGCTGGTTTTACCTTGCCCTATTATTTGCAGCCTCCCAGTTGCCAGGAATGAGGTTAAACATTCTGTGGACATACAAAACATTGTTTTTCGCACTTCTTCCGTTTGGCCGCCTTTTGCCGCTCTTCCTAGTCTGTTGAGACTCTTCTGTTCCACTGCCAAGTCAGCGAACTGGCCTCTTACTCTTTCCCCCGTTGCTGTGCCTGGGTGTTAGCCTTTTTTTTTTTTTTCCTTATTGGGGTAAAATGTCCTTTAGAGCTGTGGGGGTCCTGCCTGAGAAAAGTACAGACTGCTGCAGAAAACACCATTTTCAGTCTTGCAGACTCCATTAGTTCCTTTAGTTCGTTAGTTTTTGCAGGGAAACAGTAAGACCGAGATATTTGGAGATGGAAAAAGCGGGAATACAACTGCTTTTACTTTGTATGTATTGTAAGATGCTGATTGCAACCATCAGCCCAGGTAAAAGTAAGAAAAAATCTCCAGGGATGCTTGGAGGAATAACTGAATTTGTGATGTGGAAATCTCTGTTGGATGAACAGTAACATGATAGCTAAAAGCATGTCATTGTCATTTTAACAGATTGTTCTTGTTTTACTGCTTCTGTCTCACCTAAATTCAGTTTGTCCAAGATCCATGAAATGGATATCCAGGCTAGCAAGGCCAATGTCAGGTGGAAAGGTGGAGAAACAGAAGTGCCAGTCGCAGGACTACGGCTTCTTCTAATATGGGACTAAGTGGCTTGAGCTGAAGTAGCAGCTATAGACAGCTGGGTTTTGGTTGTCCCATGGGGAGTATGCTGGAGTATTGGGTTTGTGTGGCAACATTTTGGTAGCAAGGTGTCTACAGGGGTGGCTTCTGTGAGAAGCTGCTAGAAGCTTCCCCTATGTCAGATAGAGCTGATGCCAGCCAGCTCCAAGATGTAGCTTCCACTGACGAAGGCTGAGCCCATCAGCGATGGTGGTAGCGCCTCTGGGATAAAGTATTTAAGAAGGAGGTGAGGGTGGAAACCTGCTGCAGAACAGCAGCCAGAGACAGGAGTGAGAATATGTGAGAAACAACTCTGCAGACACCGAGGTCAGTGCAGGAGGGGAGGAGGTGCTCCAGGCGCCAGAGCAGATTCCCCTCCAACCTGTGGTGAAGCCCATGGTGAGGCAGGCTGTTCCCCTGCAGCCCATGCAGGTTAATGGTGAAGCAGCGGAGCCCACACTGGAGCAGGTTTGCTGGCAGAACTTGTGACCCCACAGGGAGCTCATGCTGGAGCATTCTATTCCTGAAGGATTGCATCCTGTGGAAGGGACCCACACTGAAGTTCATGGAGAGCTGTTTCCCATGGGAGGGACCCCATGTTGGAGCAGGGGAAGAGTGTGAGGAGTCCTCCCCCTGAGGAGGGAGTGTCAGAAACTACCTGTGATGAACAGACTGCAACCCCCATTCCCCATCCCCCTGTGCCCCTGGAGGGGAGGAGGTAGAGAAAATCAGGAGTGAAGTTAAGCCCGGGAAGGAGAGAGGGGTCGGGGGAAGGTGTTTTAAGATTTTGTTTTTGTTTCTCATCATACAACTCTGATTTGATTGGTAATAAGTTGAACTAATTCTCCAAGTTGAATCTGTTTTGCCTGTGACAGTAATTGGTGAATGATCTCTCCCTGTCTGTCTCAACCCACAAGCTGTTAGTTATATTTTCTCTCCCCTGTGCAGCTCAGGAGGAGAGTGACAGAGCGGCTTTGGTGGGCACCTGGCATCCAGCCAGGGTCAATGCACCGTAACAGGGGAGCAGTGATCTGAGTGAAGTCTTTTCTGGGGCCCATGCCATCTCCAGCTAAGGAGGGTGGAAAGGAAATAGCACAATAGCCTCTATCCGTTCTCTAGCTAAGTCATTGTGGGAGTCCACGTGCTGTATTCCCACAAAATATGTAGGAGACTTGCACAAAGAGACAGACAGTATACCTTAGGTTGCTCAGAAGAGTGAACAGTATTTGTTGTTGCTCTGTCCAGACTGTCTGCTGTGGTACTGCTATGCAGTTGTACTACTGTGACTGAATAACTACTGAACTGTACAATATTATCCCATTTTGTTTACAAATTCTTTCAAATGGTAAATCCTTCAGCATGTATTTTATGGTCGGGCTTAGCACAATGAGCAGGATGTGCTGTTCAGACAGACTGTGAACTTTGGTCAAAAACTAAAGATTTATTAAAAATACTAACTTGAAGTTCCTCCACTTTTGCATATATTTATGAGAGGATCTGTTTTTAAATGCTTTACATGCTTGCTGTTACCACATTAGGTAATTCAGCACATCTGGGCTGCTACTTTTTTATAGAGCTTAATGTGAATGGCACTTTCAGTTTGTAGAGACGTCTTTTCAGGTCAGTACATTAGTTACAAAGTTATTAGATTAAAATGCCAAACTGGCGTTAGTTGGTTTACTGGAGACAAATAATGCCAGAATGCTTTATACTTGCTGTTTTTAGAAGGCAGTTTTCTTTTGTGAACAGCCCACCACATCAGTTAAACACACCATTTATCTACACAGGAAAACAGAGGAGACTAACAGCTCCTAAATTTATTGATTCCAACACTTCTGTCTTAAAAACCTCATAATTAAAGTGCTATATGTAATTTTTTCTTTGTGAGCACCTGTTTTAAGCCTTAATATCTTAATGACTGCTTCCAGACTACAAAGTAAATTAAATGTCAAAGGATGCTCAGAATGTTTGATTATAACAGTCTTTTTAATTATTTTCATTCTGAGGTAGTGAATCAAAACAAAACACAAGGAAGCAGTGATCGTGGGCAGACACAACAGATTAAGGTTTCCAAGTACTCTGTCAACATGGGAACCATGCATTCAGGTGAGCAAGTAAGAGATCAGTCGTAGATATCATCGACTACTCTGTGCTCTGGCTCACCTGAGAGTGTTTGGCTTGACAAGGAAACTGTTTCCTGTTTCCTGGGGAAGATAATGGATCTTCAAAGTGACTTGGCTTTCCAGCAGAAAGCAGTGGAGACCCAGAAAGAGGCACAAAGCTGTATGCTTTATATGGGGATGAACTTGGAGTCCTTCTGATGAAAGCTGGTGACTTTTTAGAAGCAAAAAATGTGATGAGGCTGTGTGACTAGAAATCAAGGGGAATAAATTGTGAGTCATGTGAGCTGCCAGTATATTGTCCTTGGTCATGGGAGGATGCCTCTGAAAGCAAGAAAACCAGTAAGCATTTCAAATAGCTGCCTTGGGAGGAGAGCTAGAAAATGAATGCTTTTCATATAGAAGAATCGCTGTATATTTAATCAGTAATTCATGTATTACTGGACTTCAGCCATAGTTTTATAGCACCAAGATTCTACCTATAACAAGAAAGGTCACAGTCTTCCAAAGTTAGCCTTTTAGATACTGTCATATGGCTTCTCAGCAAAAGAAAGGGGAAGATGGTCCCGTAGCAATTTGTATTTATTGTACTTGGTGATCAAGCTGAAGTAATATTGTCCTATGGTAGCAATTAGATCAAAATGGATCTTCAGCTTTTTTACAACTAGCTTTGCAGTGTTGAGAATGACAGGAAAATTCTTTTTCTTTCTTTTCAAGCTGTAATGTGGAAAGGGTTTTTGCTCTCTGTTTGGCTGCAGATAGGAGAAGGAGGGGTTTTTTTTTCAGTTTCTACATGATTGTATGCATCTAATTCAAATGTATGAAGCCACAAAGAGTTCTCCTGGCAAGCCTAATTCATCCACCCATGGCCATGTGAACACTCAGAACTAAAATCATAAAGCAAAAAACTGTACCTTAACTCCAAAGTTCAAAGAAAGATGAATCTATATAATAATTTTTCAGCAATACTTACATGAGGAAGAACCTTTGATTATTTTCTTTATATAGCTCCAAATGTAAAGCGACTGTGATTCGATCTTATAAATTAGATATTTAGCTTTCATCAAAACATTCACTTTCATGGCCTGCATGAATTCTACATATTCAGCATGTAGAATAGAAACACAGTCTCCTCCTGCTTCCAGATCATATCACAGTTTTGTCTGAGTTCCAGAAGCTACGCATGGTGCATTGAACATTTCACTGCTAAGTGCTCTAGACAGACAAGTTCATATAAGGGTAGGAAAAAAGCAAAGATGGACAGGGAAGCGTGTGTGCACCCAAGTCGGCAGTTACGGTACATGTAAGTCCCTGCTCACGTGTTGCCTCTGTACGTGCACTATTCAGAGGACGAATATAGGCCTGAGAATATCTGTGTTTGTCCTCCGTAAAATGTTAGCAAATGTCAATTCTCTAAACTGTGGCACTGTTTTAGTGTTGGCAACAGCTGTCTAAAAACTATGTCGTGATCCTGGAGCAACATTGCAAAGACTACTCAATCCAATATTGACAGATTTCTGTGTGAGCAGCGCACTTAGACATACAATTACATGTGATTCAACCTGTCCTGCCTTTCACGTAAGGCCAATCCTCTGGTGCAGATGCTATTTGCATCCCTGGAGTCCAGTCCTACCTCAGTAGCAAGCATAAAAATGCATTCTGTCTCTCACAGCCTGCTGCTGCTACTAGGTGAGGACAAATCCCCAAATGTGCTGCTGGTGTGCTTTCTTGGCATGCTTATATCCTGGCGTGTCTCTCGTATCAGCACAGAGATCATCCTATGCATATCATCTTTGAAGTCTTTTCCACTGATAATGCTGGTTTTCACTTCCTGTGCCGGGGAGTGTTCCGAGCTTTTTAATATGGGGACCGTCATTTATCTTTATTATCAAAATCTCCAGATTTGAACCTTTTAACCAGTCTAGTACTTCCTCCAAATAATAATCTCTGTGGGTAGCCACATTCCACTTCTCTGACTTACTGAAATCCTGGAATAAGACACACAAAGTCCCTGTGTCTGTCTTTGTGTGCTCTGTAGAGCCCTTTATGGCAGTGTCCGTTCCCCCCCCCCGCCCCTCGCCCCAGTGTAACTGCGTGAGATCTGAACAGCCAGGAATTAGATTCAGGGCCTGTGACCAGACTACCTGCAGGGAAAGAAAAAGACGTAATCCATTGCCGCTGAAGGTAGGTGACGTATAAAATTGAGAGAAGTTTCATACCTGTTCAACTGAGAAAGTCGCCATCCATTTGCCTATGATATCTATTTCCAAGTAAATCTGGATCTGAATACTTATTTTTGGCATGTGTAGTGGTACTTTTGCACACTTGTGTAATTCTCAAACACAGCGCAGAAGCCAGATGGGTAGCCCAGCGAGTATTTCTAATACTTGCTGCCGACTTTCTGGAACACTGATAACAGGATTTTGGAAGCCAGTATATGGTAACTAGCACATTAAGGAATATGTCAAACAAGACTACATAGCAAAACTTGTAGGAACACAGAAGTCCTTGAAAGGATGTGTAAACTCCCTGGCTGACTTAGGATATAAACAAATCCTGATCATGGTTTAGGACTAACTGCAGGGCTGGTTGGTAGTGCTGATTAATTATCCTATGGCGTATGAGAATATGTGTACCACATATCCCATTTCTCTAAAACCATTTGCTATCTTGAAGTTGGACTGGGTGAGTCTGAGCCAAAGGGCAGTGGAAATCTGACTCTGCGAAAGTTTTCTACATCAAAGCCTTTTGCTCTCAGGGCTTCAAGTGGTTGCAACTCTGTATGCTAGTCCTTTGTACATAGGCCTTTCTGTGCATGAAGCGAGCCACTGGTGACTTCTGAGTTAATCATAGTAATTTAAGCAGTATATGCTAGATCTAAAAAGAATTCAGTCAACTGGGCAGCAAATGAGTGTATTTTGTCCTCTGTACATAGTCACGCTACACAACTGGCCTGTAAATAAAATGACTCTGCCATCGAATTGTATTCATTTTTGGGCTGGCAGAAGCCTGGAGAGCCTGTTTGGCTTCTCAAGAGTTTTCTCAGACGGGCTGCAGTGCATGAGATGACTCTCAGTTGCCCTCAGATGGGTGGCCTTTGTTGTTGGGGGTGCACAGGCACAGCCTGGGAGACTGAACGTGCTGGCCCTCCCCCACAAAAGCAAGAACACAGTATTTTTCAGACTCTCGCATTAGTACCTGCGAAGTATTAAGGAGCAGTTTTAATCTCTGGAGCATTTCCTTTGTGATGTAGTTTATTCAAAGATATATCTGACACCCTGTTTGAAAGCTGGAAGTGTTCTTTACCACAAGACAGCTATTCAGTGGCTGATGAGAAATTAGTGGTTGGTTTCGGTAAAATTAGTAGTGCTTAAATATCCGCATTGTACTTCAGGAATTATCACTTCTGGCATACCTGTGTACAGTGCGTGGGAAAAGAATAATTTTGAATGTGTGTGGAAACTGCTTAGTTTCTTTCCCACAGGTCAGGGCTAAGACACTGAGAAGCTTGCTAAAGCTATCTGCTTTTCACGCACTCTCCCAAAATGAGGAAAATTGATTCTGTGGAAAGATGGGACAAAATAAATATGGGGAATTATACCTCAGATGTACTTGATTTGTGGGAGAAGAACAAATTATAAATGTCCTGTTTAACACTGATAGAAAAAAATCATGATTTAGTAACAGCAACATCGTGGGAGAGATTGTCTAGGTGGAAGATGGGCTCCACTGTGTGAAATGTTACAAATTGTGTTTATATGTTATATCATGAAAAGTGGAAGTTGCTTGGCTTGAGTGCAATATAGGCTTGTCTGCATTCTTTTTTCAAAAGTTTTGTAGTGTAGGGGTTAGTCCCTTCCGTTACTTTAAGTAGAAGTGGTTAATTTGGGCATAATACTCTAATGTCTTCCAACCAAAATGAATCCCTCCATGTTCCTTGTGTCAATGCTATCTTGGGACATCAATAGGTATGTGATATAACTATAGAAATCATCAGGGTTTATGAAAGAACAATTACATGTTTGTCTTGTATAACTATGCATGTTCGTTGTATTAGAAGTGACCTGACCTTAGCTGGTATGTTTTGAGAGACTATTTTCGTCTTCAGTGAAAGGCCAGGAAATTCAGTGGTGGTGCTTTATTTACAGCTGGACTATTGTGATGATATCACTGTCTCCTAGGTAATTTGCAGCTTGCCTTAATTTATTTGAACAAAGAATAGAAAATTCAGGAATCAGAAGTAAGGGACAGTTTAATTCCTCTTCTGTCTATGGTTTATTCCTAATTTGAAAAGTAGATGTCCCTGAGACAGGCCACAATAAGAAGTCTTATTATAATTATTTCTAAATTAAAATATCAAGGAGCTCTACTGAGCATCAGGAATCCATTATTATTTATCTTTATTCATAAAACACAAGGGTTTGTATAATTGCTTTTTATAAAGCATATTTTTTGTTGACATCTATATTTGTGTACTGGATTTCAGTTGTGTTTCAATTAATTGTTCAATTACTTGTCAAGATTAAATGTTGCTTAGAGATTTAAATCTGCTTTGCATTTGCAGCTTTTATTTTAATACAGTTTTTTTCTTCCTGCTGCCAAGGACACTTTAAACTGATACTGAATACTGGCTCTGAAAGGATAGATTTATTTAATGTTTTTCTCCTTTACATATTCCTCCAGAATAAACTATTTGTATGCCTAAAATGTTTTCCATGTTCCAGATGTTCTTATGACTCTTCTGCATTAGTCTCTCAACATTTAAACTATGAGTATGAGATACATGAATTAGCTTCTTACTAAATGCATATGGAAGAGGAGAGTAGGACAGGACACACCAATATCTAAGACCCCTGTCATTTTAAAAACGTAGATGCTATAGGCTGACTTTGCCTTTATCTGTAACTCTCCCATGGGGGTCCTCTGTGCACCAAGCAATCTACTTGTTTCTTGAACTAGGAATGCTAATTCTCAGGCCTTATCTGTCCTCACAAACTCACATTATTATGATAAAAACAGGAAGAGAACCTAAAAATAGTTCTTAAAATTCAGTTGATACCTTAAAATTTCTGCTTCTGTCAGTTACTCATCTCTCTCAAGATGTAAGAATACAGAAGAAAGATGTAATTTTGCTGCTCAATACAATTAACAAGGGCTTGAAAATGAACATTGATGTTGCTACATGTCTACCTGCAGATTGCGTCAGCTAGAGACGTCTGGCTTGCCTCTGAACAAGAGCTGGCGTCATGAAAGATAACATGCAAAAAGGGTTCATTCTAATGATTCAGATTCATTTGATGTTGGTAGAATTGAGAGCAACAAAGTGTAGAGCAAGTTTTGTCTTGTGTGCTTTAAATGAACGCAAACAGGAATACAGATGAGGCCATGCTGAGTGCCTGCCTGCTTTTTGTGAAGGCCCGTAGTCGTGGCAGAAGAGCACAAAGAGGAAGTTCCCTCTTTACATGCTATTTTCAGCAAGAACCCTGCCATCTGAAGTGCAGCTCACATATTTGCTTGTAGAACCCGTTTCTTACTGACTGTAGAAAATTAGGAGAGGTCATGCAAATGAAATTGCATTAAGAGCAGAGTTTCATGCTGAGGCTTAGATTTAGCATCCAGGAAAGTAATTTGTAGTAACAGTTGCAGGTTTCATTCTATGACCAGCCAAGACAACAATATGCATCAACAGCAACTATTGCTGTCACAAATAAGAATACTGCTGCTTCTTGCTGATCATACATGATAACCTAACCATGGTCTAGCTGAGAATGGATCATTCAGTAGCTGATAATAGAACTTAGGTGGCAATACTGTTCAGGTCCCGAGCCATTAACCTTCCTATGACTTTAGGTGTCCCCTATTCTATTTACGCATGGACTGAATGCAATATTTGTGATCAGATCCACACCTCTTTTAGTGTACAGGATGAACAGGATGTTTTTCAAGTAAGATTGTTACCTTCCTTACCTTTAGTGTTTCATATGAGGCACTATTTCTTGTTCGATGCAGATGCTCTGTATGTTGCGCTGAATGTAGATTGGTGTTCGTCACACTAGTAGAAATTAATGCAACTATAATAAAACCAGTGGACTATGAAAAAGACTGGTATGTTATTTCCATTTAAAGATAGGTTGCAAAAAATTGCGAAGGATCCACTGATGACTGAATGCTCAGCTTAAAAAACTGGGCTTGATGTTTTTCTTTCTTTTCAACAAGTTTAGAGCAGCTAGATTAGCACACTTATTTGCAGTGGATCCTAAATATTGAAGTAGAAACCCTGGTAATAATACTAAGTTAACAGTCATATCTGAAAAGTTTGCTGTAAATGGGTTTGCTCATATATATATATATACACACATATACATGAAAGTGGTGGAGAGAGAATACTCTTGGCACTCAGTCTACAGTATTAATTAAAAAGCCTTTCCAGCATCATCACTTGGTATATATCTCTTAGTTCCCACAAAAAATGATGTAGGTGCCCTACAAATCTACTCTGTTCCTTTTAGGAGTGTTTGTCTGTTTTGGTAATAATTTATAATTTTTAGAGGAAAAATGTGGGAAAAAGATCTATTTTCCTACTGTGAGGAGTGGCTGTTTTATAGAGGCTTGTGCACAGTAAATTACACTACAAAGTTCTATCATGTAGCAGTCTCTTGCCCATATTTTCTTTTACAACTGGAATAACTTAAAATGATGTATTTTCTGCCCTTTAAAATGAAGTATTTGCTGTCCTTAAAGTAGGCTTACTTTACTTCAGTCAGTAGACTGACTTAAGTGCAGTATGACTGTAGGGAACCAGCCTACAGAACTGAGTATTTAAATCAGAGAATGATTTAAGTTGGAAGGGACCTTTGGAGGCTGTCTAATTCAACCTCCTACTCAAAACAGGGTTAACTTCAAAGTTGGATGAGATGCTGCTCACGGCCTTGTCCAGCTGAGATTACAGCATCCCTGAGGATGGGAAATCTGCAGCCTCTTTGGGCCACCTATTCCAGTCCTTAACCAATCTGTCCCAGTGCTTAGTAAAATCTGATCGTAAGGACTCATACAATGACATAAATTAATTCAAGGTTTGCATTCCACTGCTGGATTAATAGTGCTATGCTATTTTTTAAGTTTCTCAGTATTGAGAGTTAATACTGTTACTTTTTTAAATGTTTAAATATTCTATTTCCTTCAGTTCTTCTGAGTATTTATATTATCACTAGTAAATTGTGTCATATTTATCATATTTGATAAACCTGCATTATTGCATGTTGATTCTATGTAGTGACTTACAGCGAAGTTCCTTCATGATTCCTTTTGACAGCTAAGCTTTTTGAGAGCTTTTGCAAAGTCAGTACTGTGCATTCAATTTTGAAAAGCTTGTCAACTACTGTGTAAAAAGATGTTATCTTGACCTGACAATTTTTAATCTAATAATTAGCATCAGCCAGCTGAAATTTTAATTCAGCCCCCCAAAAATATTAACAACACTCTTTGGTGTTGACCATTCTACCCTATCCTAGTTGTAAAGAAAAAATTGAAAACAGGTAGAAAAATTACCCCTGCATGTAAACAAGGTGTTATTTCACATGTTTTTTGATGACATCATAAGACGGAGCCACAGATAGCTGTCACATAAGCAGAGTTTTAAATAAATTGCATTCTATATTTACTTTAGTCAACAGTTGAAATCAATTGATTTTGAGAGAAAATGCATTGGAATTTAATCAGCCTCTCTTTATGGGCCTCATTTAAGCCTGTTTAGGTTGTCATATGTTATATCAAGTGCTGGTGCTTGATATAAGTTCTTCAAATCACCTAGATGAATGACTTCAGTACGCATATACTCGTACATAAAATGCAGGCTGAAAAAAGCTGTTTAGATCCAAGTGTGTGTGTGTGTGGTGACTAGAGCCATGTTGTGTAAACACAATGTCATTGCTGAAAGAAACTGAATGCTCCACTGAGTGGCTTCAAAATGCATTCTGGTGTCAGATTGTTGGCAGTCTGAAACACAGTTTTTTCATTGTTTATAGACCAAGAAGAATTTTTTCATTGTACTGTTCCCATGTGCTAACACAGGTTTTAGGGCCAATTTTTAAAGTTTGTGATAGACATTTTAAGAAAGAATACAAATGTTAGTGCCTAACTTCTGAGACGAATATTAACCATCATTTTCCTACAGTAACTTCAAATCTGGAACTAAATGTAGAAGTACTTTTGCATTTATTTGGAAAATAAATGTGCTGTGATGGAAATTCTTAGACTGAGACTTTTGCCATTAAAATCATGGTAGAAATCCTTCTCTCAATTTCAAAAGAGAGAGCAGTTGAACTTTGCATTACAGGAGAGACCCTAAACCAAGATCTTTTGGTAAAAATATCACAGCTAATGAAGCCAGTATATGGTTTTCGGTAATTGTGTTGCCTCTGCAGTTTCAGCTGGTATTATTTACTGATGTACTTGCATCACTTCCTGTCCTAAGCACATTTATTTCTGCTTTAGAATGTCCAGAAGAAGTTGTTGCTTTCTATACTAATGATGGATGAATTTAATTTCAGTAATGTTTTTATCTTGTACATCCCTTTACCAGCCCTATGTTAGGAAACCATTATGTGAGGACATTTCTAAATCAAATTTCTGTGAATAAATATATCGCAGCCTTAGCTGCTGTCTGCACTGTGAAAATTACATGTTCATTGTCTTTTTAATAGGGTGCCTGTTTCTTCCAGTGCCCAGAATGAATGTTTATTAAAAAGCACAGGAATACAATTCCTATGATCATCAAGATGTAATTTATTTTGCAGAAGCAGGACACATTAATGTTTGTAATATTTAATTTCATACACATATAATTGTTTTATTGTCATTTCAACCATTGTATCTAGTTTGTCAATCAGTACCAAAAGAAAACATATGGATTTGCAGTTACCAAGTTTATAATAGAACTTGCTTTTAAAATGGTTACAATATTGGATGATGCTTCCACATAGGACATGGTTTTAAAGAGCAATTGCATTTTTCTCTTCAGAGCATGTCAGCTACAACATTTTGAAATTGTCAGAATTTTTGGAGGTACAGTATAATGTACTCGTGGCTTGCTGCTCTTTAGCGCATCATTTTCCAGCACCTTGTTATAAAGATATCTCCTTCTGTGACCATACCTTGTACGTGTTCCCATCCTGTATTTTGTAGACTCTTTTGTGTTGAGATTTGAAGAAATCACTATTTTTCTGTGCCATTTTCTTAACCTTAATTGGTTCCTTTGCTTCTTGACGATGCAGTAGACTTACTGATTATTTTCAAGGCTTCCTACTTCTAATGTTACTTCAAAAAAAAAAAAAATCTCTCTTGTTAATTTAATAATATATCTTAGTCCTTTAAAATTTCTTAATAATTTGCATCTTATGTGTTGGGTGATACGGTATAAAATCTTCCATTATATTTTCCATTTTCTGAAAGAAAATTAACCCAAGTAGTGTTTGAGTTTGTGATGCTTTTTTCCTTGACTTTATATTTTTACCCAGTAGTAAACAGGCCTTTTTGATCCTTAGCTTTTACCTCAGTGCTATTAAACGGCAGCAGGTAATTCTTATTGCTTTCTCTGTTAAATAGGTTTCTTAGTTTTGCAAAATATTATTTTTGGACATTGTGTTCCCATAATAGACTGAGACCTTTTTATCCCCAAGGATGTTGAAATGAATGTTGTCACTGTTGCTCGCCTGTTTCATATTATATAATTACCTTGAACCAGGTACCATTACTTAGGACTTAACAGAGAATAATCCCTCATCTCGTGTGCTCTGGCATTAGCTGTTGCAAGAGCATTTGTTTAAGAAATCACTTATTTAAGCCTTGTTCCATTTGGCAGAACTTGAGATACATTGTAAATATATTTACCATATGCTAAGAAGTATGTCTTCTTATAAGTACATATATATACAACTTATAATGTTGTGAGACATTAAAATGCCACTTACTTGATTTTCTTTAGAGAAGCGATGTACTCGTGTTACTGTATACTAACAAAACACAATTTGCAGTGATGTATCTGACATCATAGGAAAGATGTAAAACCCATCACAGGTAGCTGAGGCAAAACAGCTAAATACCATCTTTCACTGGTCAAATACCTTACTGGAAGCACACAAAATGTCTTATTTGGCTAAAAGCTCGTTTATTTTCCACTACAATCATAGGTCTAATGAACCATCCCTTTCCCTTCCCTGCGAACTCCGCCCGACCTCACGGATCCCGCCTACGGGGATCAGCACCGCGGACAGCGCCGGCCCGCCGGCACGTGCGAGCGC
>JAVJGI010000063.1:44178370-44255139 GCA_035590275.1 Ibycter americanus
GCCGGCGCGGCAGCCTCAGGGTCGCCGCTCGGTCCCCGGCCGCCGCCGAGTGCCGAGGGGCCGGCGGGAGGCGAGGGGCTCATCTCGTGTGTGCCCTCCGGTACGTGGGCTGCGGAGGAGGGTTAATCTGCGGCAGGTGGACCTTTGGCTCACGTTTAAAAGGCAACGATTACGTGGGGAATTAGCGGCTTGCCTGTAACTCATGCAACTTTTAGGGCAATCTGAAAAGATCAGCCTTTCTTGGAAAATTGTGGTATCCCCTGTAGCTCAGTAGTTCACTTGGCAGTAACTGTTACCAAGTGCTGCAGTGCATTTTTTTTTTTTTTTTTTAAAAAGAAATTACAAACTGATGTTGCAGAAGAAATGTGCTGGCGTTATTTCTTACATGTATTGTCACTCTAAGGATGCTTTTATGAGCCTAGTGGTGCTGTGAGATCAATGAGAGAATTTGAGGAGAATGAAGGGCAGATGTGAGCCTGAGTCATCAATCCTTTCCCTTCCAGTAGGTGTCATTGCGGATGGATTTTTAAATTCTGATTTCCTATGCTCTTCCTGTTAGGGTAAGAGGTACCAGTAGACAGTTTTGTAGGTAATTTACAGCACAAAATTTATTTTTTCATGATGCTTAGTGCTCCAAGGCATGTCTTCACCAGGTGTTACTCATATGAGTAACAGGTATTGCCTATAGAGAGCAGAATAGGTGTTCTGTCTTTCAATTAAGCTTTTAGACACGTTAGAAAACTTGGTCATAATGGCCACTTTATTTTTTTGCATTGTTTAAATCTTCTTGCAGAAATTTAAGTAGTTCTGAAGTATGACCGTGAATGTCCCATAGAAGGGTGTCGTGTCTATAGTGTATTTCTCCTTGGTGCTAAAAATGTGAAGAAAAAAGTAGGCAATGTACCATTATAGACTGTTGTACTAGGGGAGTTGAATCAGAAGTTTGAATCCCTGTTACTTCATCATTTAATGCTTTAACATTCTCATTTTAATCCGTGAAAAAGTGTTTCTTAATAATTGCTAGCCGTCTCAGATGTCAGGTGTTGGTTGCGGGAAATCCAGATCCACAACTTCACATTGCACTAAGGAAGTGGTGGATCATTACTTGTTCTGATCCAAGGTTCAAGGTTGCTGTAGTATAATACTGCACATTTAATACCACGAATTCATGAATGCTTCTGGATGACACTTTGTTTCAGTAGGACTCCTTGTAGTATAAGAATTAGGTGGTTTGAGCTACAACTGGGGAAGTTGTTTATGTTTTCCTGTGGTAACAGTTTTTTGCTCACTCTCTCTCAGTTTTGCTACAGTGTGCTACATTTGGCCAAAATGTGACAGAACTCATTATTCAGAATGGTACTAAACCAAAACAATCTGTCGTAAGTCAGCAAACCGGAGAGATACTCTATCTGATTTGTGTGGGGATGTCCTTTGATTTGTATGGTACCATGACCGGGCATACTGGAGTTTCTCCTGCTTTGAATTGCACTGATGCGGCAAGGATATCATTAAGTTAAAGCATTACAGTTTTATGTAGTTAGAATTTTGCATGCTTCTTAAATGCAAAAGCTATACGGAAATGTTAGTATGCCTAAAGAAGAATGCTCGATTTAAAAGCAGCATGGCTATTTCTAATAGTAAGATGAGACTTGCAGTGATCAGTGTTTCACTTGCTGCTTTTTCTAAAAGCAACATGGTACCATTTAAATGCCATCATCCCGTACTTTTCCTGGCTAAACTTGGGTACCTAGACATGTTAGTTCTCTGTATTTAAAGTAGTCATAGTAGGAAGGTTGAGTATTAAAAAAATGGATATTTAAAATACCAGAAATGAGGTGCAAAAATTGGATTATATAATACAGTAATTGGTGTTACTGAATTTTCTCTCGGAAAATAGCAAACAACTGTTGTATTGCAAAAAAATTGTGTTTTAATAGGCTCAGCAAGTACTGTCCGAATGCTGAGGCATTTGTGATGTTTTAGAGAAAGCAACGGGAGGATTGAGTCTCTCTTTATGAGTACGGGACCTCATTTGTGAAAGCAAGCCTAGTGTCTGAAAATCTTAGGTATTTAAAGAACTAAACTTCCATGAACACAGCTCCATAGCTACAAAGATTAAGCAGTATATATTGCATGCTACATGGTGATATTATTAGTACTCTTCATTATGAGAATTTTTATATCATTTGCACGCTTTGGATGACATTCTAATTTTACGTATCGGTCAGAAAGAGAGGAATTGCAATTCTTAAGTCAGAGACCAGTTCCTTAGTAATAGAAAACAGTATTAGATTAATGGACAACTAGAGGATATTTTCCTTTGGAAAATTTCTAGCACTAACAGTTTGTCTTCTGCTGTGAAGTTTTACCTCCTTTTATTAAACAGAAATCTATAAACGTGCTGTAGGATTGTTGATATGATTAGATGTTTTAACATAATTTATTTCCAGTGTAAATGTCTAATCTCAATTTTAATCACAGTGTCCATCCCTCCACCCTCACCCCCCACCCCCTGCCTGGCTCAGTTAATTGTGTACTGAAAATAGGAGAACTCTCTTTCTGTATTTTGTCCCTCAGTTCTATCAAACAGTCTTTTGGAATAGAAAAGGGTAATTAGGATCACTTGTGGCCTCTTTTATTAGTCTGGTTTTTTAATTGAACAATCACAGTCATCCAGCTCCATTCTGTCGCTAAAAGGACTTCTCTTGCTTTCTGGTGAGCTTTCGGTTCTTATCTTTTGGTTTTTATCTGTTCTGAGAATTAATTTCCAGAAACCAACCCACTATTCTGGAAGACAGAAAGTATCATGTTTTCGATCTTATTTATCTCACATTTCTTATGCATCTGCACATTTTTATTGAGGTCCTGTGTGTGTGTGGACACCTGTGGAACACGTCACTTAGATGCAGAAGTGCTTTGGAAGTTTGCATCTTTTGGAAGTGCTGATGACTGAGGCTTTTTTCTGACATTTTTAGGAGTAAATAAGGAGGAAAATCTTGTGCATGAAATCTCAGGTGGCTTGCTTTAATGGTGCTGTCCATTGCCAGCAGCATAACTTGGATGTCCACTGTGTTTGCAGAAGATCCCCTGTCTGGCCTGGGCTGTGTGTGTGTAGGAAATACTACTTTTGAATATACACGTGGATTATTCCTTCAAAGTTACTGATTTAAACTGTGTGTTCTGTAGGATTTCATAACCCACCAAACTAGCTTGTGCGGTGTAGATTGGTTTGCTTTATGGTAGAGGAGGAAGAAACAGTGTCTTGGCGTGTTCAGGTTAGAGCTTTCCTTTGTTCTCTCTTCATAATTTTAGTGGTTTAGAGGAGCATGGTTTATTTAATGTAGGCTGTCCTTCTCTTGTCTGAGACCTTAGGGGGATCATATTTAATCCTGATCTCTATAAAGATTTCAGAAAATGCCCCCTCAGAGTACTGGAAACTGATGCTCATGTTGAGGCTCCTTGTTTGTCTGGGCTAGCTAAAGCATGTTTATGTAGCTTAGTTTCTCTGATGGAAGGTGAAAAAATTGGAAACCCTGAACACATCCACCTTTTTAAATGGATGTCTCCTGGCAAAAGCCTTTGATGTTACCTGGACTATTCTCTATGCTGACATACTCCAAGGAGACTTTTAGAATATCTTTTTCCTTTTGATGCAGGTTGTTTGTTGTTTTTTTTTTTTCTCCTTTCCCCCACTCCCCTTAATACTAGGCCTGTGACCCATCTCTTTTTTGTGAGCTTAAGAATATTGGAATTTTACTGGGAATTAACTTTTCATGTGGCATTGGTGATACTATTGAAAAGCAAAACTAAGTTCGAACCGGTGCATCTTTTGAGATCTTTAGCAGACTTGGCGAAAATGCATATTTTACTTTCCGTGACATCTGTTCCTCAGTTCAAACATTAGCACCCATTCATAAGCCTGCCCTTGTGTATCATTATCTCTATGCTGGTGCAAAACAACTGCACAGCCATGCAGGTCGAAGAAGAAGAGGAACTACGTTTTTCTGTCAAAGGGAGACAAATCAGGAAAGAGTTGTTACCCCTATCCTACTTTTTTAATATCCGTCATATGAGTTAGCGGCAAGTAATAGCGCTGTTGTATATTCTTCCAAGAACTTTCTCACCAGTAAACTGTGGCTACTTGATTAAGATGTCTATGATACATTTAGGTTTTGTTCCTAAACGTAGTAGCTGGCTCATCTTATGCTAGAAAAAAATGCTTGAATTTCTGCTGATAATACCATCTCTAGCTCTGCTGTAGAGCAACCATCGGCTGTGTTTAATAAGTTAATTTCCCTACTTGTCTAGAAATCTGTGTATTTCTCCTTGTCTTGGACTAAGTCGGCGAGAAGAAATCATGCATTGTCTGCCCTAGGACTTGCAGAGTTCTGTTTTTACGTCAGATAAAACTTTAAAAATCATGCAGAAAATATTAAAACTCTTTACTATTAGGAGTTCTAGCACCAGAAACTAACAGATCCCCTGCTGCAAAGATAGAGGAGAAAGAAATTGGTACTATTTTCAGTTTGGTTAAAAACATCTGGTTCTTTCCCCCTTCGTGCCCCTCTGTATCCAGGACTGTAGAGAGGTAAATTGCATGCGTATAGAAGGCAGAGATATATGCAAGACAGATAGAATTTTTCTGTATTCTGACAGAGATAGGGTTTGATTATTTCCAGCAAAATAGTTTACTTGTCTTAACAAAAGCTGTGATTTAGACACTTTTTTCTTATTTATTGATGTGAACTCTATAGGAATCTTCTTGGACTTTGTTTCCCAAGGAACAAACCAAAGCAGCCAAAACTCTGGCCTTTATTTAAGATTGTGATCTTTTACATTTCAGAATTTGGCTCAGTCTGCAAGAGGTGGTCCTGCTGGAGATTCTGTGGTCTTGCTCCTCTATTTAAAGACAAAATAAGCCATTTCTTTCTAGTGTCAACATTTCTGAGGTTCTAGTGAATATCAAAATCTTTAAAGTCATGTCTGTTCCCTGGTGTTAGTACTGTCCACCAGCTTTGTTTGAAGATTTTTCTGCCTATTGCGGCACCCTCAACATTAGTCTTAACCATCAGCATCTAAGAAATTGTTGGACTTTGTCAGCTGCTAAGACTGCTACTAGGTACTGCTCTCAGGAGACAGGTCCAGGCTTTCCTATGTGTGGCTGTCAGCTGTGGGTTGCCATCAGAAATTAATCACATCCTAGTTTGGAATGAGGACTCTGGTCTTTTCCTCATCTTCTCTTTTTGTTAACTATGCATTGTTATGACTTTGGATGACCAGCTGTTGGACTTTTTCTGTAAAGATGCTGTGTATTTCTACCACCTCTTTGTATCACTCTGCCTCTCTGTTCCCTTTTCATTAGAACCATGTCATGAGAAAGCCTTATGAAAGAGGATAATATCTTTTATCAGAAAAAGAGCCAAACAGAAGGTTTCACAAGAATGTAGAGGGATATAGTTTTATTTCCATCTTTTCTGCTCCTCCAGTAGACTGACACCCTAAGATCCATGCTAGTTTTCAAAACCCTCAACAGATAATTCAGGTAGTTTAAAGTTAGGGTACCTGCTGTCAGATTTATTGTCTTGTTCTTGTCTGGAATAAATGGTGTATGTCTCTGACCTCACTCCAGATGACAGTCGAGCACGAATGTTAAGAATAGATACTATGTACAGCTACAAAATTCTCTCAGATGGAATTCTATCAGTTGGTTTGGCAGCAGATCTGTGAATTTTCACCAGGAATTTCTCATTTAGTTGTGTATTTTGGATTCCAGGAAATGTAACTGAATGAGTATCACAGTTGCCACATGTGGAGAAATCTCTTAATTATCCATTACATGTGCAACCTCTTCTGTCTTTTTGAATGCCCTTGAATTCTGTGCAGTTCTGATCTTTCTTTCTAGAAGAGAACTCGGTTGTTTATTTGTTTGCAGAAATGTAATCTCCCAAATTATTTCAAGACTCACAGCTTTTGACGAAGGCCAGTCATCCCCCTTTGGATCCTCTAATAACTTTACTGGAGGAAAACAGGAGTAAAATCCATCTTACAGTTATGCCTCAAATGAGAAATGGGTCATGCATAGAAACACCTCAAAATGTTGCTTGTGTAATACTTAAGAAATTTACAAGGTGCATACATTCTGGATTATTAAGGATGGTCCTGGGAAATCAGTCTTTGTCCTTAAGTCCCGAAGAAAGTCTTTGGTAGGAATCCTTCCCCTCTACTCAGCACTGGTGAAGCCACACCTAGAGTACTGTATCTGATTCTGGGCTCCCTGGTGCAAGAGAGATACGGTGCTGCTAGAGGGAATCCAATGAAGGGCCGTGAAGATAACTAAGGAACTGGACCATCTCTCCTGAGGAAAGGCTGACAGAGTGGGGACCATTTAGCCTAGAGAAGGCTCAGAGAAGGTCTCATCAATGTATGTAAATACCTGAAGAGAAAGTGTAAAGAAGATGGATCCAGGCTCTTCTCAGTGGTGCCCAGTGACAGGTCAAGTGACTTTTCAACCAAAAATCAAAATTGGAGCCCCAAGCTCAACAGTGGGGTCTTCCAGAACTGGAGGTTCAGTTCCAAAGCTTCAGAATTTTGACTACAAACATCAATTTATGATCTTCTTCCTACATGCAAATTCAAATAAAAATAATTTCACATAAGTGTATAGTTAAGGAAATTATTTTTTATATTAATTTTTCTTGAAGAAAATTAGACATTGAGAATAGATTGTGTGTTTTTTAATATGCAATGGAATGTTTGCTGTGAAACCTAATAGCTTTAATAGCTTGTTTTCTGCAAAGAAGAGCGGGCTTTGGAGTGTGTGCTGGTGCATCCATACTCAAACGTGACAACTGCGGTTCGTTCTCCATGCGCACTTGATGAGGAAACTGTTCTTGCTTTAAAGATTGAAGGCAGTGTAACGCTGAAATGATGTAACGTATACCATTCAGATAGATTTATTACAGCAATGCAAATCACTCGAATAGATTAATTCACCAAGCTATGTACTTTGTGAATAAGGCATTTTCCTTTTCTGAATACAGTATTTTGAGGGACTGATTGGTTTTTTTCCCAAAAACTTTAGATTTTAACTTGAAAATCAAGTTGTCTTCTTAGCTTATTCTTGGACTTACATGGTGCCATGTTTGTTTTGTTTATACTAAAGATAAATCCATCTACTCTCACTTTGTCATCTCCAGATTATCTTTAAGGGCATAATCAGTTTATTTCCCTCCATTAAAGAACTTGTGATTTAATAGGACCTAAATTATGTCATAATTAAACTAATCAGTACTCTTATGAGCCTCTACCTCAAGTATCTTTTGACTTTCTATCGGTCAAAATGGATTTCTTACAGCAGAAGTAGTTGCTAGGACAAGGAGTGAGATAATTGCTCTGCTGACCATTTCATTTTATGCCGTGGTTCACAAGGACAAAGTCCCAGTTAAGCTCTGTCCAGCTTTTCATGTTAAGTGATCTCTAATTGTCAAATGTGTAAAAGTCTGGAGGGAAGATTTGTGTTCGTATCTTAAGCAGATCAGAGGGGGAGAGGAGAGAGAATGATCTGCTTTTTCCTTGAGGAAAAGGGTTTTCTAGGTAGTTCTAGAGCTGTTCTGAAACACGTTGTACCAGGCTGGAAGATCTGTGAGGGATTTATTGTCAAATCTTCGTTACAAGTTCTTTACTGAGAGCTTTGTGTGTTGTCTTTTTTAAAATATCTTTTGCTTGGATTTGGTTTGATAAAATGAAAATATTTTAGGAATACAGAATAAAATATTACCTGGATTCAGTTTTAAAATGGGACTAGCATGTGCCTGTTGGTTAATATGCCTGCATACTATTGAAAACTTGATTTTTCCTAATTAAAACTACATTAATAGAAATACCAAAAATATCCAATCAGAACTGAATATCTGAAACATGCTAGAAGTTGACTAAAGTAGATCAACGCAGCAAGGAGCTACAGGCTTATGAGCGTGCTTTCATGCATCATGCTTTTCATAGCCAGCAGTCACATCACCTTCTGATCTGATTCTGTCAGCACTCACAGGCAGGGTCAGATCAGGTCAATCCTTAAATGAGAAAACATCTTGGCGCTGTAGAAAATGCTTTTCCTGATTTGGTAGTTGGCTCTTCTTCTCAACTAATACAACAGCATGAAGGTCTAGGACAACATCAGAGAAGAACAGGAAATATAACCAAAGGCTTAATAATGTTTGATCTTTAAAATTTTTAAAGGATTTTCTATAGAAATTGTGAGGTCTGCCCTAATATTTTAACTTTTCCAAATTGCAGTTGAAGCAATTAAGTTTCTGCTTACCTGTGTTTTCAGTGTTTTAATTTGTTAGTCATCCTTTTCATATAGGTAGGAAAGCAGATTGTGTTCCTGGCTGCTTTTTAACAGCATGATGGAATTAACTCACTATTGTGTTTACAAAATTGTTATGACAGTGATAGACCATAGCTTAGCATGTTTCAATAAAAGAATTCTTTTGAAGTGTTTGTCTGAAATAAAATGTTTGAGGTTTTTTTTAATGCAAAATCTAAAGTTTCAGATAAGACATACAATAAATTTCACGTTTAAATGTTAACTACTTAAGACTTGATTTTTTTTCCCCCTAAGTGTTTTAGATTGAAGAACATAGTATACTAATTCTGTCTGACATATCAAAAATGAGTTTAGATTTTACTGTGATTATTAACAGAAGCACTGTAAGCTTTTTAAAAAACATACATCACTTGAAACAAAACCTGAAATAATTATAAAACCTTCCCAAACAACAACAATTACAAAAAGTTATTTCTAGTTTTATGACATCTACAATTTTTGGTTTTTAAAGTTTAAGCTGACATTGGCATAAAGCTAAAAAAGCAGGAGAATTTAGTTTTACACTTTATAATATGTCAAGGGGTTGTTTTACTTCAAAATGTAGTTTACCCAATTTTTCAAAATATTATTATATCACTTACAGGGTTACGTTTGTCATTTAGGACAGCACTTTTGTCTAGCATCAAGGACTTCAAAAGAAAAATAATTTGTTACTCAGAAAAGTGGCAAAGCTGTCTAATCTGTAACGATAAGGATCAGTCGTATGCTCGATTTAAAATTTAGATTTCTAAAGTTACACTTAGAATTATGGTGTTATAGTATTAGCAAAGAAATTGCTTTATTCACAATGTATTTATTTGATTTTGAATAGTTGTTGCTTTTGGTACTTTCATATGGTAGACCAAGTTACTGAGCACTTAAAATAACTTGAAAAGAAAAATTAAGTTATCATTTCCTTTGAACTTATGTGGCAGAGTGTGAAAGTTCCCTGGCCATCTTAGTAATTCAGTTGAATGTTTAACATAGATGCTATTGAATGTTCTTTTCCAAATACATATAGTCAAGATTTTCTACACAGTGAGATGCTGGTGTGAGTGCCATCTGATACAGTATGAATTTCCCCAGGCGCATCAGTGAAGCACCTTACAGAATGTTACAGGTACATATAAATTACTTGCATTGGGACATTGATTGCTCTGGCTACTCCAGTGGCTACAAGAGACTTTCACTTCTACAAGAAATACCAATGTCATTATTTGCATTGCTGTTGTAGTTGTTATGATAGTAATGGACTTTGAAAATGCAGTGCTAGATTTGCACAAAAAAAAAAAAGGTCGTAATCAGCCAAGATTGCCTTAACTCTTGGTGGCAAAAGATACAATTTGAATTTTTAAGCTGGGCTTATAACTAAACATAAATATTAGTTATATATTGCAAAAGATAGAGACCACAAAGAATTGCAGTGTGTGCACCCTCTGATATCACATCCCTGGAATATTTTTGGTGTTGACCACCTTTATTTTCATTTCAAGTTTTTGTCTTTCTGCTTAAATTTTGGTCATGAAAATGGCAAAAGTGATGTCAGCATTACTAAGAGAGAGGACAAACTGATACTCATTAGTAGCTGGTATCAGAGTTGACCGAAATCACTTCTGGAGGCATCTTCATCAGCCTGTGAACGTGAAGAAAATCTGTCCTTTGAAGGCCCCATCCTGACATATCTATTATTTTGGCGATAGGTAAGATATTCCCCTTCTATGCTGCATTTAAAGCAAGATGTCTTTGTGTGACAATTTCTCTTAGAAAAGCAGTTTTTGTTGTTTTGCCTAGCTGCTAGAGGATACCTGTATTATTAAATCTCTAGAGAAGTATTCTCTTCTTCAGAATAACTTTCCTTGGCCTAGTTGAAGAAGACTTTCCTTTAACTGGAAATCCTCATTACTGTTGAGAGGCTTCCTGGTAGACTCCTTTTCTTTTGAATAGGATCTGTAAGATGGTGCCTGATGCTTATCCTGCTATGAAAGCCCTGGGTATTCAGATGTTATTTCAAAAGATGCAGTGGACAATCCTTCCACACGTTTTTTCACAGTTTTCTAATTTCATGGCACTGCTTGATCTTCCAGGCGTTTTCAGGTGAGTTTTCTTTATAGTCTCTGTTGCTTTAGTGTGCAGACATGATGGTTCAAGACCCCTATCTGTAAGCCCAGATCAGTCTGATTCTTTTGCTTTCATAATACATGTTACTTCCTGTTATTTTAGCCATCCTGTTATTTTCCCATCCTAACAGTGATGTCCAGCTTCTTATTGCTTAAGTATTCATGCTTATGCTTAAAAACACTTTGAGAAGTGTATTTGAGGGCTCACTTTTTCGGAGGTATCTTGGTGGTGTTTGTCTGTGGGTTAGCCTTGTTTTGCATCAGAATGATGTTTCTATGCTGAAAAGCAGTGGATTCATACAATGGGAGTAATAACTCCTCCTGAGCTGTGAATTGAAATGCCTCTTTTTCTGAGCTGAGGTAAGCCAATGTGTTCACAGGATATTTTTTTTTACTTTAGACCATCTAAATATAAACAGAATGACTAGGTTTTTAAGATAGTATGTGGAAATAAAAGAATCTTAAACATATGCTTTTGATTAGTTCCAAGAAATTTCTCTGCATTCGATTCAGCTAACAAACTGCTGGGATGAATATCCAGGCTCAGAACCAGGACCTTCAGAAAATCCTGACCTATGCATCCTTCTAGAACAACCTGTGCCTAATCAGTGGATATTTTTGGCTGGCACTGGACACATGAGCAGACCCTGGCATTCTGTTCAGATTTGAACTTTCCTCTTCACAAGGATTGCTGTGACTTGTAGTGGATATTCCTTGGGGCTTTGAATTGAAGAGTCAAGAGAAATGTGTCCGAAGAGTTAGTGATGTAACTTTGGAGGAAATAATGTCATTTTAAGCAAAGTGTTTGGCTTTATAGGTACCACAAGTGGTACTTCCACTGATGGTTTAGCCAGATCTGTGACAGACAACATGCAGGGAAATTTTTCATTTGCCTTTTATATTGTGTTGACTATAGGATGTTTTGCAATTCAAACATCCTTTGGCTTCATACGAGCTATATTGATTAGGTATTTGACATACAATTATATGTAAATAAAGTGCTTGATTCAGGTGAAGAATTCAGCTGAACAGAACAGAAACAAAACTGAGGCAAAGGACCAGACCTAAAAATAAAGCAAAAGTGTCCAAGCTGAAAATCATATTTATAAAGTGCTCATAATTATAGTAAAATAACTGTGTTCTCACCTCTAGCTCACACTTTTCACTCCTGATTATATATTGTATTTTTTTTCTACCAGAATTGCAGAATGAAATTTGTAGATATGGCATAGTTTTATAACAATGTTCTAAAAGAGTAGGTGTAAAAGAATTGTTTTACTGCTTTACTTCTTTCTACCTATGTGGTTCATTTCTTGTCACTAAATCTAGTTGGATACAATGTTAAAAATAACAGTAACCCTTCAATTTTCTGAATTATAGGTGCATGCAAACATTATACATACATACAATTGGGAAAAAAACCCAAAGCATACTTAACGGTAGAAGTCACTTAAAAATACTTACGTGTTTTAGGTATTTAAGGTGAGTGGTGGTGAGGTGTCTTTATTATATCAAGATGGTATGCACACAGAATGAGTGGATTAATTCTATGTTTTGGTTAGCTGACAACTGTATAAACATTCTCCTGACTTTTAGAACTGTGTTAATCCTCATTCCCTGTTTATAATCCCTTTACAAGAGCAAGCAAGGTGAATGATACTTTATCTTAGATCAAGACAAGGCATCTGACAGCATTTTGAAATTGCCTCAAGATTTATAGCAGTGAGCGTGACATTTAGCTAAGTAGTCTTCTGGAGTACTTAGGGAAATAACAGGAAAATTTGAAGAATTGGTAAATGTTTGGTTTGGTGTTTTTTAGATTGATGTTGCACTTTAGACGATATTTGCATTTTTAGTTACAAGTTCCTCTTTTACATACTGCTTTATGAATTGCTGCTTTTTCTACCACAGAAATTAATGCCATAAAAATGAACAGCCTTTGGAATATTTTTCAGTAGTAAATGAATTTAAAAATAATTGTGAATTTGTATTTTGCTAGTTACAGCATATGTTTGTGATAATGAATATACATTACATGACTGTTCCCAATGAGGTAAACTGGATCAGTATTCTTGAGATAAACACAGTTTTAGAGCAGAAGAGTTGTATTTTCTTGAAAGTGCTGCTCATGAATATTCTTTATCCATCATCTTTTTAGTGGCTTTTAGTAACTAACTTCATGAGCCCACATGTGCAACAGTTTTCATTGCCTACCAAATACACATTGATCTTGGAGTCCTTTTAGTATTCTTGAATTTTCCTATGTTTCTTTTCTGTTCTGTTTATGGTTCTGGTACGTGTGGGGAGCTGTTTGTTTTAGCAGACAGTATTTCATGTAAATACTTATGTGGCCTCCATCACATTTTTTTATAGTTTTTCTAAACAATGGTTCAGATGTTGTTCCAACTTGTAAGTGGTGTCTTGGCTCATTTCACCATTCTGGGCATGAAGTTAGATGATGGGATGGTAAATTTGAGGCAAGTGTTACAGATGCCCGTAGCTTTCCTTTTCTGTAGAACAGCTCTGAGTTGGCAAGATAAAGATTGTGTTAGTGCTCTCTTCTGCTCTAAACGTTCTTTGGTTGGTAACGAAATACAGTCCATTGAAGCGCAGAGCGTTGTGCTTATCTCAGCCTATTTCACTAACAGCGCTGCCACTGCCTTCTTCCCACCATTCCTTATTTTAAGCCAACTGCTAATTTTATCAGGGTGACCTTTCTGTATAAAATAAAAACCTTTCAAAAGTTGTCACTAATTATTCTGTGACTCCACTCTTGAATATTCAGATGTTAAGTTCTCACAGTCAGGTAAGTTTTTCATAATATATCCCATAGGAGAGAAGACTGAATTGCTGTTTAATATACTTGTTCAGAAATACGAAAGAAAATTGTACAATCTGTGATTTTTTTTTTTTTTTAGTGTAATACTAGAAGGATATAGTATAAATTTCAGCAATAATAGAAAGAAGATTAATCTTGTTTTAAAACTGTGTATCTCTTGTGGAGAAGCAGCAAACAGTAATGACTGTATAAAGGGTTGTTTGAAGGGTTTTACCATGATAGTGAAAAATTATACTTCAAAGAAGTTTTTTTAGTTGGCTTGTAAGGTCAAAAGCATCCAAAATAACCTTTTTCTGGAAAGAAATTTTTGACATTTTCCTGTCTAAAAGATTTGAAGTAAATGATTCTTTGACTTTTAAATTTTGTCCTGTATATTTCTAATTCAGCAAACAGTGCAATGAGCATGCATGAAAAATGAGAGTGATTAGAACTATGATAGGAATTTTTGTCATTCACTTTCCCTTTTTAGCCTGTATTTCATTGCAAACTTTATTCTGAAGTAAATCTGTTCTGATTTTTATAACCATGCTTTTCTCAGTGTCCACATAATTAAGTGGCTACAGCATGATAATCTTTACTTCTGTTAATTAAGTTAGCTTGTAAAATGGTTAGAACGGGAAATCAGTATTTTCACTTTAATTCTAGGCTGCATCAGTTTTTTGATCTGTGATAGTTTTTTAGGTTTGCATACTTTTCACCAGTTGTATTCAGGAGTGATGAAGTGGTTTCTAACTTTGTGACTGACAGATCCTAACCGTATTATTTAAGAGTGCTTGCTGATTTGTTAAGGGATCCCTTTTGGGTCATCAAATGTAGTTGCCGAGAGGAGGTGGATAGCTGGGCGTCTCCTTCTGAAATTATTGGCGGCTATTGAAGTACCTCTTCTCTCCATAGGTCTTGCTCTTCTATATTTTTTTCCTTCCCCTCCCCCTTTTGTTTTTTTGTTGCTGGTACTGGGGGGGTTATGTTTGACAGTTTCTATCTAATAATGGTTTAAAGAATGAGTCTGAAGTCCTTCTTTCCTCATGAGACAATGCAAGGAAGTTGGATTTTTTTTTAGGTGGGATTCCATTCCTTGGTTACCTTCATGCTTTAGTATGTCACATTATTGTACCACTGGTTGTTATAATCAGAATTGCTTGTTTTATATTAATAGCTAGTAAAAGATAATAGGACATTGTCTTAGCAAATTTATCTCCAAGTCATTTTGGAGTATATGATTTTTCTGTGAGAAGAGTTTTGCTAGGAAAGTGCAAGTAATTTTGCTGCCTTCTCATTCAAGAGTCATGTTAGAAAAGAAACTTTCCTCAGAGTGAAAACCCGGTGATGAAAGTGTCAAGATCACATAGAATTTGGAAAAAAACCCAGCACCCCTCTCAGTTCTCTCATGAGAACTCTCATGAGTTCTCCTATTGGCACTTCCAAAATCATTCGTATTTGAAAAGAAGGGGAATATCTTTAGTTTTAATCTCTTTTCTAGAGATGGTAACTCTTTCACTGGAAAGCTTAAGTCAATCCTTTCCTTGGCAGTGGAGGACGTGACTATGCAACACAAAAATGGGCATCTGCATAAAGTGGCATATAGTTCGCAGAATCTTTTTCTCAGTTTTTGTATTTGATAAGCTGAGAACTTTACATCAGTGTTAACCGTGCTCACTCTGTTTTTCCTTTTCTTTGAAGTTCATCTGCTCTTCCCCCTGCCTTCTGCTGAGTTTCAGAAGAGATAGGAGCCCAAAGCGATTTTTAAGATCCTCTAGGATGCTTGCAAATGTTTCTTGTTAATATAAAAACATTCAGATTCGAGAGGGGAGAATATGGAATGGTAATGACATAAGCTGTAGCTGGGAGTAATTGACGTACAGTTTTAGTCCACCCTCCCTGTCTCCAGTTCAGACTCTTACTTAGAAGTTGGATGCTTGTATAATTTAAGGAAATATGGAAAGCTATATATATAAGGAATATAGAAAGCTATATTTGACACTATTGGTGCTATGACAATAGCTGTATGGAAGACCTAGTAGTGATGCTCCATCATGAGTACTGCTTTGTTTTGTCTATGGGAAGTAAGTGTGCTCTGACTTGATCTGTTTAAACTTTGATGAGCGATGTTTGCTGATTAGAGCTCTTTCTGCTTTAACAGCTGAAATAGTGTGACAGAAATGGTTCGTACTTTTTCCTGTCGTACTTTCTGGGGAAATATGAATAAATGAAAGCAAATAAGAAAATATCCACAACTGTATGTAAAAAAATGTCTGTAAACATACAATGAAAATATTTTTCTGTATTTACTCATGGAAACAATTACACACTTGAAATTAACTCTTACTTAATAGGTATCTGAGATGCTGTTATTTCACTGCGGTACTCTTTTGTGCATTTTTACTGGTGCCCTAGTTTTATGAAGCTCAGGAGTAGTCACATGAATATATTCTTGGATATTCATCCAATATTGTTGCTAAGGAAACATCATCTTTAATACTGTATCCTTGTCTGCAGCTTGTCTGTATTAATCAATGCCTGTTAATGGCTCAGCGCAAACCCAAGTAAAGATGAAAAAAATCTTAATTTCTTTTTTATAAAAGTAGTTTATTATAACTACTCTCCTTCAGGATCCCCTGCCACTACAGACCTCACACAAGTTGGATGGTCATGTCCGTGTCTCTGGTTTCATCCCAAGCAGACACAGTATGGACAGTTTTAATACTTTTTTTCATAGGTTGCCATTACTATATAATATCAGTATTCTAACATAAGTATTGTACAGTGCATGGATCTGGTCAAAATGGTGGGAATGCTTATGTGCTGCCATAGAAGGGAGAAAGAACCTTTTCTGTACAAAGTATAAAAGAGAAGCTTGAATGCACTAAATTGAGAAACATACCCCTTTTCAGAATACTGTTTAAATTGTACTACTCTATTTCAGCCTGATTTGAATATCTGTCTAGGAAAAGACCTGTCAGTCAGAGATATCAGTAGAAATCTGTTTTCTACAGGTCCAGCTCTTTGGTTTTGTTGCAATAGTGACAGGCAGATTTTTTTAAATTTTCTGCTTCCGGACTCTTCTGAGAAGTAACAGATTTTATAGCCAATTTCAAAATTAACTTGACTTAGCAGTTTGTTAGCCTAATTCCTGCTTCGTTTCATGGTCACATTTGCTTTTTGGACATTTTCCTTCATATCTGCCTCTTCAGAGACACTACGTTATATCTAACATCTGCTCTTAAAGCCCAGGTCAGAAAGGCCAGAGGCAAGCAAGAAAGCCTGAAGAACTTGTCTCATTAGGAATGTTTGTTTCCTTTTTTGGACAAGCAGCAATATCTCGTTCATCAGCTTAGTCATCCTCAAGGAAGAGGAAAGATATCAGGCAGAGGTTTAGTCTAGCTGTGTGGGCTAGATTCAAGCAGAGTTTCAGCAGCCTAACCTGGATAGGTCATCCCAGCTTTCATTACTGGGGCAGTATAAGGAATGTGAGTTCTCTCCTGAGTGCAGAGCTTCTCCTTCTGCTAAGCAATCTACTTCTTCTCTGTAGGAGAAAAAATGCAAGGAAATCAATGTGAGGTGGCCAGAGCCCACACCAACAGATTTTGAAGCTGTCTTAAGAGCTAAGTCACACTCATGCTTTTCTGCCTGTCCTCAGGGACTGAGTGGATGGTTAGTAAGCAACTACTTCAAATACCATCTCAGTAGTTGTTCGCTGTTAACACCTCTGTAGAGGTGTGTTGGAGATCTTACTAGGGGTATCCAGAGACAACTCTGCACTCATTGTTTGATCCTGTTAACTGCATCATGCCCATGAGCCAACATAGTCTCTGTACAGCAAATGTTTATGATTATCCATATCCGGGCACCCATTCTAGTTATATTTTTTCTTTCTGCACTAAGCAGTGGTTTACAATGCATTCTTGGGACTGTTTTAATAATGGAAGTTCCTGAATGTGAGTTGTATCAATACTTTTACTTTAGAGGTTAGACCAAGATACTGTATTTTTGTATTAATTTCCATGCCTGTAATAGTTGCTTAATCACTCATAGTCCAATGAAAGAATTGAAAAAGGTCTTCATATTGCTTAAAACTGGAGTCTAATCCTTGAATTTTGATCAGGACTCAAAATTTCAGACCTGGAATTCTGCATGGTGCCCTGTGGGTGTAATCATAGCAAAGGCTTGCATATTAAGGAAAAGCATCTTCTTATCATTCACAGTTCAGATAAAAATCGTGTAAATAGGAGTGTCAGTTCCTTTTTGTAGTGTTGATAATAGAAATTGCAGTCCCTTGACTCTTTCCATGCTTCCCTTTTCCATCTGTCCTGATAGCCAGTGAGATAAAATACATGCAAATAGTACTTTAACCTATCCTTCACAACTTGGTCTGGAAGAAATGGTGAGGGAAGGTGTCTTCAGGTAACTATTTCCTCAGCCACTGTGGACAGCTCTGCTGTTCAGTTTCCCTGAAATCCCTGCATATTGGCATTTTAAAAAAAGCCACGAAGTTGCAGTTTTAAAGTATTTATTGTATATTTAGTTTCTTCTACTTTCGGTGACTGTGTAGAGTAGCAACTTAGTGTAGAGACTGAAATGATAGGGGAAGGGCGTTAGTAATTCTACAGCATTATCTGTTGTGACTAAAATACAGGCTTTGGATCTTAATTTCTGCTGCATTATCCAATATCAAGGCAAAATTTGGCCTCGGTTGTTTAAGCCAGTATTTTATATCATGATATAGAAAGAACTAATACTGTGATATTGCTATTAGTTATTATTTGACATTTATTAATCAGAAAGAGAGGAAACATTCTCTATATTCACCTAATATGTTTCGAGTGGGATTAATTGGCACACTTGGGCTAGGACAGTGTTTTCCTGGCCCTTGGTAGTGCATTTATCAGTGTCCCTTCCATCTCTGATGCATTGCATTTGTCACTTCTGGTCTTTAATTAAAAACATGCTAGGCTAATTTTTGGTTGCTGGAAAGTGTTTTGTAAAGTGTGGCATGGGGTTGCTTTTGCATGTGTGTGCGTCCAGGGTGGGTGGTGCCTGAGCATTTTCCAAGGTTGCAGTTGTGGGTGCTTTTCACTTTCTGAACCTGCACAATGCACTAATAGCAGAGTTAAGTACAGGATTGAAGAGGTCATGAATCAGTCATAAGACTGCTGTGTTTTTACTTTTTCTCTTAGTTTCAGTCTCTGTCTTCCCCATGTCTGTGTGTCGTCATGTCCCTGTCCGTCCCCTGTTGTTGTCGTCATCCCGTCCCCGTCCCCCCCCCCAGTTATTCATTTCACTTACTTTCTCTTGAATTTCTTTATTGTCCATGTGGTCTTATCTCTCCCCCTTGGTGGTGTCATTGTAAAAACTAGGCCATTTTGAACACAGCGTTTTCTCCCCCTCCAGATGCTTTTCTTTTTTCCCCACGTGTACGCCATCTGCCTGTGTGTGCTCTGGGAGATGTGCAGGTGCTGGTCAGCATTAGGTGGCAGAACTGAAGTGAAATGTGTTAAGTTTTTCCTACCAACTCTTCTGCATTGCTCTGTAGTTATGAAGTTACTCTGTCAAATAAAGGAGGGCAAGAACCTGAGAAATAACTCTGGAATTGAAGAGAAGCAAAGTGGGGCAATGTTGGTTGCCTGATCCCAGTGCTGAGGATAATGCAGAGTAGCAGAGAGGAGGAATTCCTATAGAAAAGTTACAGCTGTCTCTCCAACCTGCCCATGCCACTTCAGTGGGCTGGGAGTGGGCGAGATCTTGGGAGGGGACATAGCCAGGACAGCTGATCCAAAGTGACCAGTGGGATATTCCATACCATATGATGTCTGCTCAGATATAAAAGCTAAGAGAAAGGAGGAGGAAGGGGATGCATTCATTATTTATGACAGTTGTCTGCTGGAGCAACTGCTACGCCTGCTGAAGCCCTTCTTCCCAGGAAGTGGCTGAATGTTGCGTGCTGATGCAAAGTAGAGAATAACATCTTTTGTTTTCCTTCACTTCCATGTGCACACCTTTGGGTTTTGCTTCATTAAACTGCCTTTATCTTGAGCCACAAGGTTTTTTCCATCTTATTTTCTCCCTCCCTGTTCTGCTGAGGAGGGGAGTGATAGAGCAGCTTGGTAGGCACCTGGCACCCAGCCAAGGTCAACCCACTGCAGAGGTCCAGAGGCTTTTTACCTTTTGTAGAAACTTTGAAGTTAAAGGTTCCTCTCAGAGTTGTGCATGTGGAATACATCAAGAAATATTAAAAAGCTATATTAAAGTAGGGGGGGAAATGTACTGCATAATGTAGTATGAAATACTAAGCAACTTGTAACATGGTTTCCTCTTGCTTTTTTTGTATATAGAAAATATATCCATCTTTTGAGAGAGATCTTTCTTCTGGTCATTTCCTGATTAGCTTTATCCTGGCTATTTCTTCTATGTTTATAGACTCCCCTTGTCTTCACCCTTTGAACTTCATTTATCAAGATCTGTGTTCAGGTGTCAGATCATCTTACTATCGCAAAGTGCTTAACCTTTCTCCTTTCCAAGTGATGTTGAGAGGATAAATAGATATAGTATATGTTGTTAGTGGTTCTGTCCACTAGTCTCTCAAGATCATTACTCTATGATTAGTAAGGGGAGGAAACGTTTTAGCCAAATTAAATAGCCAACTTTTGAAATTTTATCTTCCTGACTTGTATGTGGTATTTCTCACGTGATTTTGGACTGCTATACCTGGTCTGTATAGAATGTCATGAAGTAGCTTGTTTGGGTTTCTGTTAAAATATATTCTTTCTTACTTTTCTGTATTATGAAATATGAATCTTCAGATCTCATGTCCTCCCTTGCAGCTTGCTTGCATAAACAAAACAAAAAAACTATCTTGCTGACTAGCATGCTTTCTAGCTTGGTCTCAGATTTGACAAAACAGTTGTGCTGATCCTCTGTGGACTTTGAAAGATGGAAACACTAACTATAAGAAAATAATCTACAATGTCAAAAATGTGAAAAGTTAGTAATTATTCAAAATCAACTATTCCCAATTGTTCTGTATCAAAGTTAAGACATTTAAATTAATCTTAATCTCACTTCAGTTTAGTCATCGGAAGTCTAGTCATAACATCTAGTCTAAGCTAGTCATGCTTTGGCTTGCTGTACGATCAGCAGAGAGATAACTTCAGAAGGCTATTCAATCCTCTCATAAAAAGGACATCGAATAGTATGTGGAATGAAGTACTATGGAGATGCATATCTCTGTCCATTGATGATAGATGTGTAGATAACTAAACACTAACTTTTGTTGCCCATCCTTTGTGGTTTTAAATGTTAAAAGAACATAGAAAGAAAGGGAAAATAGGTATTTTTTTAATGCATGGAAATCTGACCTATTTAATAAACCCTGTATTTTGGAACAGGGGATTAATGGCTATTCTGCAGTTAGTTTAATTGGAGAAGGCTTGAAGGTTCAAATTCAAGAAAGGTTGTGGCGTGTGCTGTGTTAAGGGAATTTTACAGCTATTGTGGAATCTGTGATACAAAATTACTTGTTAGTATCTAGTGTCAGTGGGGAAATACTGTAAAATAATTTTAAAGGAAAAATATTAATGCAACCAACTAGGGAAATGTAACTGTTTCATGCAAAAATATTTTATGTCTTTTTCTTTGGCAGCCTTGCTTTGCATCCTGAACGTGTGTTGGTGGCAACAGGTCAAGTTGGAAAAGAACCATACATCTGCGTGTGGGACTCATACACTGTGCAAACTGTATCTGTTCTGAAAGATGTTCACACACATGGTATAGCTTGCTTGGCTTTTGATTTAGATGGTCAGGTATGTAATTACTATTCTTTTTTCAAGCACATAAATTGTTTAGCTGTCAGAAATCTTATTATGTAGCTTTTCCTTTTTTTAAGGAAGTGTATTGACTCAGGTTTTATCTACTTATTCTCAAGTTGAGGAAAAAAGTTGAAATCAGTAGTGACTGACAAATAATCACATTTGTCAAGAAAATTATAACTTCAAAAGAGTTTTGAATGAAGATGAGGTGTTAGGGAGATTCTTGTGTTCTGTGAGACACAGTTCAGGGTTACACCAAATGGTTGGAGATAGTGGACCTCCCCTGTGCAGGGGCGTGTCTTGTGCACAAAGTGATGGCAGTCCCGTAGTGTTACTCATCTTGGACTCTGAATGTCTTCAGGCAGTATCCCCTTCTCTATCACGCATTTTGCACTTGTTGATGGCTCTCCGTATTTTGATTGTTTGTTCAGACTCATGTACCCTGGATCTAAGAGTGAGGAAAAAGGTTTTGTTGGAATTTAATTTTGTTACTTTAAAACATTCAAGAGCAGTAAATAGGTTCTCAGAGCTGCTACTTATAAGAGAGAGAATTTTTACCAGACACTTGCTCCTGTGAATAAAGAGGCTTTCTTGATTGACGTGTTAGAAAGGGAAAATACACATTAGGTAGCAGCTGAAGAGGTATTGGCCATGAAAAAAGTCCTTTCTGAAGCTCTGCTCTCCTGGTTTTATGCAGCACTTCTTCCCTTCTCACTTAGCCTTGCAATGTGATATTCAGATTTAGCTATATTCTCAGTTCTTTTTGCTTGCTAAAAAGGTCAATATCTGTTACTACTGCTTTCTCAAGTGAGGATGTATTGTAGAGACCAGTTGCTGTCCTTAGTAAGACAGTATCAAATGGAGCTTTACTGAACACAAATAGAGGAAAGCCTAGCTGTGACTTGTGGCTGTTAAAACATGCTGTAATTGTTGTCAGGAGGTTTTGAGTTTATTAGAATGATCTACAGATTTTATCATTTAGGTTTCTCATTGTTCAGGGAGTCAGCTTCTTTGTAGAACATAATTTCTACTTGACAGTGGTATCTTTTCTCTATGTTGTTCTTGTCTGTGTAAACTTGCGTCACTTCCTTTTGAAGACCCTTAATAATTTAAGGTCAAAAATGTATCTTAGTTAGGATTGAAGTCCCCTAACTCTGTTTTTTAGAACACTGTCTGTGATTTGTTTTAGGAGTACCCAGCACTGCTTCTTATGTTTAAAGCCATAAATGGTCAGAATTTAGGCTGTCCTCTCTTCTCAGCATTTCCATATGATCACCTTTCTCATTGCATTTGTCAGAATTTTGTGGTTTCAAAGGAATGTTGGATCCAGGTTTTTAAAGATCTGCATCTCCAGAGTTGTCTCCATATGGAAATAGAGTAGAACACAAATCCATTTCAGAAAGATCTGCAAAATATCTTTGTTTACATCTCGCTTATCCTTTTAAATCCAAATTTGTCAGAGCCACTGACCAGGTTCTTTTGGAGTGTTCAATGTTTGATATTAAACGTACTTATTTGATACACTTGGCATTACATGGGATTTTGATTTAGTAGAGTGATACAGCAATATACTGAAATCACAACACAAGCAATTGCAACATACAGATGAATCACAAGAAAAATGTGGTTCCTATTACTGGTTTGCTTCTATGTGATCACTGTAACGATGCTGGGCATCTCCAGTCACCAGGAAGGAATATGTGGATTGAAGTGAAGTCAAGCTCAAGGTTTCTTCAAAGTTTGTTTTATTAGTTGTTCAGTTTTTATATTTTGTGTTGGGCTGTGCCACATACACACTCTCCTCCCCACCCCCAACTAATCTGGCTAGCTCAGGAAGACGTTATTTATTCTTTATTCACCTTTGTTAATTGTCTTGGAAACAAAAAAAACCTGATGATTCTCTGGTGCAGTTGTGTTATCTAAAGCCAAGGTTACCCTCCAGTCTCCCTGGTACTGAGAGAAGTTCAGCTTGCCTTATGGTATGTTCTTCCCTGAGCTTGCTGGCTTTTTGCTCTTCTCTGAGCTATACTCCACTGTGGGGGTGTGCTGGTTGGTAACAAGATTTTCTAGTTCTCAGTTCTCCTAAGAACATAATTTAATCTCCCTTTTTGAGAAGTCAGTGTATCGGCCTCTGTCTGGAAAACCATCACCCAAATTTTTTGTGATGGGTATACAGTAATTGTAAAACTATTCTGCATTTACATTTCTCATTCTGCAGTAGGACTGGAATTGAACTGCTTGGAAGTGTAGCTGGAATTGAAACTGATGTTTCTTCCGAGAATGTTTTCAAAGATGGAATAGGAAGGCTGGACTTTGCAGTATCTGAAAAATTGAAGTTGTCATTAATAAATAGAGCATATGGATAGCAGTTGTATTTAACTTGTTTCTTTTTCTTCTCATAATCTTGGAGCTTTTCAGACAGTAAAGAAATTACATTATTGGGAATAGTTTTCTGTCTTTGGGAAAAAAAATTACTAAAGTTTGGGGTTTGCTTTTATTGTTACAAACTCACTTAGATAATCTACATAAAAATTGAAACTCAGTTTGTCTTTAATGTGTGCAGGTATTAACTATGGCACAGTGAAAAAAATTTTGTCCTAAAGCTTTCATTTATAAAAATTAAGATATCACAATTCATGCATAAACTGAACAAATGTCTCCTGGCTGCTGCTAGCCACGTGTGCTATATATAATTATATGTATTAAACTTTATAAACCAGAAATATATTCTTATCTGAGAAGATCTTACTTCTCTATGATCATGATGTAACTGAAGAGAAGCATCTATGGAAGCTTTGGCATAAGATGTTGTATCTTTAGTTTTCTTCTATATCAAAATGTAGCTTCTAGCTCAAATGTGTTATGAATGTTATCAGTCAGAATGGTGACTCTGCCTTTCATTAATACATTGAGTTAATTTTATTTATTTGCTTAATTTGGACATTTTTAGCGTTTGGTCTCCGTTGGTTTGGATTCAAAAAACACAGTTTGTGTATGGGACTGGAGAAAAGGAAAATTGTTATCAATGGCTCCTGGTCATACAGACAGAGTAAGTATAACTAAAGAATTTGAGTGTCAATGTAATTTTAGTTTGTTAAACCATGTCTGTGGATACACACTAAAACTATGTCTGAACAAAAAACAATTTATGTTTTAGAAAATGAATTTGCATAAAGCTTGGATATGTATTAAGATATGTGAAGAGATGGAAGATATTTACCTCTTTTTCAAAAACAGAATGTGTAACTCACTGTTTATTTGTGTATAGTTTGCTGAGACTGTAAAAATGTAGGGGAAGTGCAAAATTAATGCACTTCCTAGACCCTAATCCCCATATAGGAAATAAAAATGCAAATAATCACTTAAATTTTTCTAGTCTGTGAGTGAACCTTAATGTTGTTTGTACCGTATGTTCTAATTGCTGTAGGAAAAAATACCAAACAGAATACGAGCTATAGGTTGCAATTTCAGTATTGAATGAGGGAATAAAAAAAGACATTCCAATAGTTCCAATTAAAGCATTTCAGTCTGTTAATTTGCTACAAGTTTTTACTGTTTTAACTGTCCCATGCTAGTAAGGCCATCTCTGCTGACATCCTTGGGTTCTTTTATGCAGATATTTGATATTTCTTGGGATTTGTACCAGCCAAACAAGCTCGTCAGCTGTGGTGTAAAACACATCAAGGTAATGAAATAAATGTTAATTCATAAAATATTTAAACTGCAGTAGTTTATAAAATATGTAAAATAGACTCTAAAAGGAATATATAATTATAATATGAAGTGTCTTCTGTAAGAATAGCATTACTTCTTAGGAACTGGAATCGTGGATCACACCTGACTACCCTAGACATTTTATAAGATACATATAGTGGAAAACAGACCATCTCTACTCAAAAGAGTTCATGCGCTGGCAGAAGGAATGCAGAAGGAATGAAACAGTTGTTGGTAGCAGTGTATGTAATGATCGTAATATAATTTAAAATTTAGGTTGTCTGAAATACACTGTTTGAAATCCCAAATAGCATAAAACAGGATGTACATGTTAAGGTGAGTCCAGGTACGCAAGTTTCTGATTCTTGCACAATAAATGTTACACTGCGGAGGTGAAATGAGTTGAAAAACCATTTCTTACAGTTTGAGAGTATGGGGATGCAGTGGAAAGAGAAAGGAAAATGCTTGATCTTTCTTTTAATTCTTTTCTTTTCCCTGCTGTTCTTCTTATCTTTGTCATTTTGAGCACTCTGTACCTGTTACAGGATTCATAATTTAGACAGTTCATGTCTTTTTCAAGCAGGGTGTTTCATAGAAACAATTTGTTTGATCCATGTACCAACTGCCGTGCAGAAACAGCTTTTTTTTTCAGGTTTAGCTCTTTCAGCAGGATTATCAACGCTTGGCTGCCATCAAATATATTTCTTAAAGTCATTGCCTTTTCCCATGCACTGTCTTCTGTGTTACCACATAACAGCAGTAGATGGCAGCTTGAAAGTTCTGTATTGCTCTTATGTGTAGGTTCCTATAGTGGGAAAAAATGTGTTGCTTTTTATACAATAAACTTTTAGATTAATATGTATTAATGGTTTATTGATAAAAATGTTCAATATGTTGGCTAGATTGCATACATCTTTGATTTAGCATAGTGTTTAGCATGTAACTTACAGATTTCCATGAGCTTGATTAATAATGATCTTTTTTTCTACTTCAAGATCTAAAAGGACCATTATGCCAATAATGAGCTAATATTTGCCAGCAGTGATTTAGTATATTTAAGGTGGCTTTATGATGTCAAAGCATATCTATTTAGATAAGCAAAAGTTTATCTGAGCAACTTTTAAGGTTCTATGAAGCCTTTTTAAATAACAATAGCATTTTAAAAATAATTGGTGTTTCCTTTGAGAAAACATTAAGTAAGAATCTGAATACTATAGATTTATCGTGTTTGGATCAGGGAAGAGATTTTTGTTTGTTTTTCTTAAGCTATCCCTTCTTGTTCTTTCAGATATTAGTAACTAACTTTCATGTTTGTAATACTATCATATTTTTTCCTCACATATTTAATGCAAATTGTAATACTACTTAATCAAGTTATGTAGATAACTCGAAGTGGACTGATATTGAGGAATTACGTTTCTTAGATATGTTGCCTACTTCCATATTGGAGCTAGGTGTTTGACTTGTGCAGTGATTGTGCAGTTACTTCTCAAGCAACAACACAATCTATGACCTGTGCAGTCTGGTTAAAGAAATACTAGTTAAGATACAGGGATTTGTCTAATCAGTATATGGTTATTTCTTAATTACAGTATTGCTGGTACAAAATTCTGTTCATTGTAACTGCTTACATTATCTCGTATTATTTGAAGTCTCTGCTCGGAATTTTGAATAGATTATTGGTAACAGAGAAACTTGCTGTGAAATACAGTTTCATAAACATATATACAGGGAACATGCTGAGACAATGTAAGAGTAACCTGTCAGCAGTGCTGCAATAAATGTTTTCACGTTTTGCACTGAATTATTCCAGCAGCTGCTTGACTTTCGCAGTGCTGCTTGTCTGTGGAGATCTCAGAAACTGGAGTGTAGCTGGAGATTTGGTTGGCAGATATTGTGCTCTCTCAATAGACTTTGCAAGTCTTCAGTTTCGGAGTCATTAGACCACGTTGCATCATCTAGGAGGAAATTCATTCTCATGTGATTGCTTTAATCGCATGCTAATGGTTTATTAGAAAGTTCTCAAAAATGTCCACCTTAGATGGCTGCTTTGCATGATCAATAGTTCTGATGAGAAGTGGTAAGTCTATAATAAAACCAGCTACTTTCAAACAGAGCAAATGGAACCTTATCAGAAATTTAAATGCTTAGATTGCATCTTTAAATGCCTAAAGTAACATAAAGTACCAATGCAGCATTTGCAAAGTGGAAGTCTGACATCAAAGAAAGATCAGATAATTCTATTATGAAACGCTTTTCAAAAATGTCTGAAAATACAACTGACTCACAAGATAGAATTTGAAAGAATTTGTTTGATTTAATGCTGATAACCCGAAACTTCTTCCCAGCTAGTCTGCTAATGCTGATATTATGGAAAGATAAAGCTGGTTAATAGCATAAAAAGTTGTTAATCAACTGGAGAGCTGAAGCAGGGAAAAGGGAATGAATGATGTTGTCTTTTGGATGTAAGATACTAGTCTTTCAGATGTATGTATTAAATTACAGGATATTAGTGAAATATCCATCTTTCTAAATCACTTTATGTTGCAGTTCTGGAGCTTGTGTGGGAATTCGTTGACACCAAAACGTGGTGTTTTTGGCAAAACTGGTGATCTCCAAACTATATTGTGCCTAGCCTGTGCCAGAGATGAAGTGACGTATTCTGGTGCACTGAATGGAGATATATATGTATGGAAAGGAATCAACCTTGTACGGACAATACAGGGAGCACATGCTGTAAGTATATCTTTTTAAATTAATATAAAATGTTAAATAGATTTCTGGAGAGCTGGAAAGGGCGATGCAAGATCATGTGGTCTGTGTTCCTAAACAATTTCAGTGACTGTTGCCTAAGATTGCTGTTATGGTAGAAAGTGAATGCTAGACTGAGAAATACATTTAGGTGTCTATTTATGTCTCCCATTATCATTGATGGGGGACTTGGTAATCAATAGAGCCTGGAATGCATTTAAGTTTACTTTTAAGTAGATGTGTATTAGTCTGTTCAATTACCCATGCATGGGTATATATAATGAAATTTTTTATACCGGAGTTGAGTGTATAGCTGCCTCCCCCAAAGAACAGGGATCTGCTTTGTCTGGCTTTCTTTTGTGGATGTCTCATTAATCCAAAAGCATCTAAGGTGGCCCAAACGCCTATATTTAGGCAACTGGTATTGAAACAAAGAAGCAGGTTGGCAGAGAGGCTGTGGACTCTCCATCCACATCTCTGTCCATTTGGCGATACTTGCAACGTGGCTGGGCACACCCCTGAGCAACCTGCTGCTACCTGACCCTGCTTTGAGCAGGCGTTTGAACTAGAAGCTCTCCAGAGTTTTTCCTCAACATCAGCTATTCTGTCATTCTGTGAATTGAGTCCTACTGGCTGGTTGTCTGATAACTCTAGAGTCCATTGATTCTATGAGCTGTAATGTAAGCCCAAACACCTAGGTCATTTGTAGACACATACGTTTAAGTCATTTTAGCTTGATTCAATCACTCTTCCTTGACCTATGTTTCTGCCTTTTACTGTATTCATTCAGCTTTTTAGAACAGTCAGCAGCTTTGACAAGTGAAGACATATCAGTGAAAGTGTAATAAAATTTTTCAAAAGTGCTTGGTAAGACTTCCTTTTACTTTTAATTAAAATGTTTAATGCGACTATGAAGTAATTATGGTTTTGCTGCATAAGTTTTTATTATAATTTCTATATTCTTTCAAAGAATATGGTTTTGTGATTAAAGTAGGCAGCAAAAAAAACACTTAGTGGTTTGCAATCTAATTTGTGCATGCCAGACTATGAGAGTCTTCATTTTCTGTCATAGTAGTAAGTCATATCTGGTAATATAATGCAAGATTCAACTTCTAACTTGTCCAAGTATCACTTCAAAAACAAAGCCAATCAATTTCTGGTTGTTTTAACTGAAGCAGCATGAAAACGCCAAGGTAACTTTATGAAGCTATATTATTTGCTGGTGGAAGGTTGATTTTCATTTCGGAGAGCGTTGTACTTTCTAGATAATATTTGAAGTTCTCTTATTAACAATTGAAAATAGTGTGAAAACACAAGCGTATGAGTTCCTATATTGCAGCTTTGAAATTCTAGGTAAAAAATCAATAACAATTGTTCTTTCTTACAAGAATGTGTGTGTTTTAACTGGCAGTATTGGACTGGATGGGATGATTTATATAATAGAAGTATTAAAATCACTCTTTACGATTTGATCAGGTATAATGGAGGGGATCAGAAGTGATGAATGATACATATATGGGAGAGGCTGCAGTCAGTCTGTAGTAAGGAGAGTCTTGGTTTACTGATGATTTAGAAATGTACATTCAGGACGGCTGCAGCTTGTTGAATTAACTGATAATTTAAAAGTGATTGGACTGCTTGTTCAGACAGCTGTATAATGACAGTGTATCTGATTATGAACAAAAATAAAGTTGCGAACGTAAGTGTCGGAAACATAACCTAGACGATGTTCTGCACTTGAGACTTCTTTATATACATATGTGTATTAAAATACGTATATATACACACATGCATACCCTCCTGTATGCATCTATAGATATTAAATGTATTAAAGAAAGCCCAAATTATAAACCAAGAAATATGAAGGTATATTTTAACCTTCAAATATTCTCTGATTCTTACTCTATAGCTTCAGATTTGCTTTTAGTGTTCATATTTAGTATTCAGTAGTGTTCTATTCTATTCTATGTTTTCCTAAGGTTATGTGCACGTTTACTTTTGGATGTTGAAGTTAGTGGAAGTAAAATTTTTTAAATGCTTACATTGCATATACAGACCTGGATTCCCAGAGGAAAGAGTGCACTTTGTCTTCTATCCAAAACTGATCAGGAAAATACACTCCCATCCTGTTAAATGCTGTAGTAGACACCTGTCCTGTATATTCACGTATTTGTTACTTGGAGTATTAGAGTTGCAATAGTTTATTTCTTAGAATAATGCAGTGCTTTTCAGCTGTTTCAGTGTGAAATGACCCAACTGATACAAGTAGGATGATGAGAGCTTGTTGCTCCATTAGCTTATGTGCTGTGTCGGTTCATTGTTGACCACAAGATCAAATTTGAAGTGCCTTGCTCCTTATTTTCAGTAGTGTCAGTGGATGGAGCTCAGGTGACCTTGGAGTAGGTCTCATCTAGCCTTCTATTTCTGGCTCTGTCCTTTAGGCTCAGTGCAGTTGTAGTTTCCAGTACTGAAAATTAAGTAGGGGCACTAGTCCATGGCTTTGGAATTCATTTTCACAAGAGATTAGAACCACTACAAATCTCACCAATTTCAGGGAGAAAAAAAAACACAATAAAATCTCTTCTGGAAGCTTACTTTCCAACAAAATGAAACCCTTTTTTTTTTTTCAGAAAAATACTGCCTTAAAGGATAATGTTGTCAGAGTATTGTAAGCACAAAATAGAGCAGCTTGGAATAAGAGTGCCGCTTCAGCCATACTAAACGATTACCATCATATTTTACAGTTATTTTGTACTTAATTTTAGAAATCATTTATCAATGGAGCTTCTCGTCCACTCTTTTAAAAGAGATGCAAGTTTAAATGATAACATTTGTGATGTGCATATGTTAAAAGCACAGTGTGCACATAGTAGGGAATTGATTACAGATTTCCATTCAGTATGCTAGTGCTGGAATTTTCCCTGCATGCCTGTTTATCATCCTGCATCATTACTCCTCAACAGGCTTGACTTAAACTGAAAATTTATTCAAGGAAGACATGTCTTATTATTTGCATAAAGTACCATGTATTCCTTTCTTGCAGCATAAACAGTAGGTATCTGAGATGCAGGAAAACATTTTCTAAAGCACATTAGTGATGTGAGGATATAGTTCATTCAGCTGGCAGTGGTCTGCATTAATACAGAAAACGGGTTCTTCTCCAAACTTTGGCTATCTTTGTTACAGTTACCCTAGCTAAAAAGATTTTTTATTTTATGAGTAATTCAATGTGAAAAATAAGCCAAGCTGTCCCAGTATAAGCAACTGAGGAAACAGACAGCAACTTTAACACTAGCAAGCAAAATAAGAATTCACAGCTAAACCAGATAATCTGTCGTCTGTCACAGCAATACTAAGAACTGTAGACAGGAAAGAAGAGTTTCCAGCAGATCCCTATCTGAGTTTGAGTAGTAACAAAGTTGAAAGCAAATAGCTTGGGATGACTAGGGAATTAGTTGGAAGAGGACTGGAGAGTTCACTTAATGTTAGAAGTAGGAGTGAAAAGTAGAAAAAGGTGGAAACGAGCGGGGATTAAGAGTAAAGACACAGAGTTCATGTGCACTGGATAGCAATGGGAATCTCAAATTCTAGTTTTGCTGATATCTCCTAAATAATATTACTAATAATGAAAGTTTTAAAAGGGAGAAGGAAAACAGAGCAACATGAAAGCATACGTAAGTTCACTGGCACTGGTACTTCAGGAGGTTATTTGTAGGCAATGCATCTGATTCTGGAAAGTTTACGTATACCTTGACTAAAAAAAAAAATACTATTAGATGTCTCATTTTTGTACCAGTGCAAAGAACAGACTATGGAGTCTTCTATTTATTTTGTCATCTTATATGTTCTAAATTCAAGGTAGTCCATGACTGTTAAGATATATATACACACACAAGATGTTACTTGGGTACTAAAACAAAATAGTATCTTTATTTAAAAACACTGTATGTTTTAAAGATTCTTGTGTGCTATGCCTTTGCCTTGCATAGTAGATGTATATAAGATGCTTTCTCAGCAGCTGAATAATTTATTTTGAGATAGTCTTTCAGAGGTGCACATTAAAGTTGTGTGGATTGATGTCAGAAACTGAGGTTAAATAACAAGCTCGAGGTTAAATAACAGGCATGCTGTTAAAACTATTGCACACCTTTGTCAGTTTGCTGAATACTGATTAAATATAGATGGAAACAATATAATGAACTTAAATGAATGGTTTTAAGCTAGTATCATGTACCAACACATTAAGTCATGGAGTATTTTTCTCCTAGCGCTTAGACTAGTCATGAATTTGAAAGGTAACTGTCCATTTATTTCAGCCAATGAGAGGCTTATAGGCAACTATTTTGAATTTTTGTAGTAATATGGCCATTTTTAAACTGTTCTCTGGGTGATTTGTTAGATAGGAAGATTAAATTTCACAGTAATGGCTCTCCATTGTAGACTTACTGACACCAATCTTAAATGTTTGCATTCCATTTCCTTGCTATGCCGTATATATTGGGAGAGGCAGTGTCTTAGGATAAGTGCCGAGCATACGTGTTGCTTTACATGTTAGCATCTATGCCCTGAATTGTGTCTAGGAGTAAAAAAGAGGCACTGGGGTTCTTACTGAAGTGGTATAATGTCTCTGTTCTCCGTATTGCTCAGCTGTAGTCACTTCTGAAGTTTCCATATGATTTTTCAAGCTTGATACTAATTATAGCAAACTGCAGTCATGTGTGTTAGGAATGGCATAGTCAGAGTTAGTGTGATGGATTTTATATAAACAATTGCATTTAGATAAATTACACTTGATTTTTGTCCATTGGAGGCAAGATAGGTCCAGCAGCAATGGAAACACTGAGACTACCTCACTATTGGAATCTTCTTGGATATAAGGAGTGGCAAAATATTCATGCAATAGAGACCATCTTTGTCAAGTTCTTGTTGTACTTCTCCAGCTTTGAACTATTGTTTCTGATAAATCTGGGCATTTATTTCTTTTTTTGCTCTCATTCAACTTTTTTTTTTTTTTTTTTTTTTAATTTGAGGGAACACAGATGTGATATCAACTGGTTATATTGGAAAAATAGGAAATATTCTGCATTCTGAGAAGACTGCTGATCAATTTGAGATGTTATTTCCAGAATTTTTCCATTCATTAGGAAGTGTAATGAAAAATTTGTAACAGAAGAATGCAGTCTGTATGTCAAACTTCGTAACTTTTAAGATGGAAGACTTGATCCACACCTTATATTTTGATTAAGGAGCACAATTGGTCTTTGTTGCTCGCATTATTCAGTTGGATCAAACAAAGTCAATGCAATTGTTTGCCTCTCATTACTGCTAGAAGGCTATTGACCATCAAGAATCACATTATGTTAATGACAGTTTCAGGCTGAAGGATTAAGAGAAGCATGAAGACTCCAAAGTTGAGTTGGATTAACAGTCTTGGCAGTTCCTAAAAGTAAAGATTTAGTGGAAGAATTATGACTGGCCAAGCTACCAGAGTAAAGAATCTGTCTTTTTCCCATTAAGTGTGAGCCTAACAATTAAATGAAGACTAGCTAAGCTCAGCTTCTTCCATTAGGTGCTTACAGTCCCCATTAATAAGGCGCCTTTTTTCTAGCTTTCTTCTAATAATTCTATTCCAGTGGCACATAGACTGAAATGAGAATGTCCTATTGCATTTCAAGAGATTGAGCAAGCATAACATCTGCGAAATCTCCTTGACAACCAGTATGTCCTTTCCAAGATAAGAATATTCTGTGAAATGGAAAACAGATTAATCCTGGATCCACTTGATCTTATCTTCAGAACATTCAGCCAGCTTCCCACATCGCCAAATGTCTGATTCTTTTTTTAATACTGACTAATTAAATCACGGAATTCAGAATGAGTTAATTAAAGAAAAGAGAATAGTTCTATTATCAAGGTTGCATTCCAAAAAGAGCTTTATAAGATTTAAATATGCCAGAACTTGGGCAGAATTCAGTATATGGTACAAAATGAGCCAAAATTCGTCTGGCCTTTTATTTGCTTAATGACACTGAAAGGTTAATGCAGTAAAACAGACAGACAGACACATACCCAGAAAAACAAATACAGTTTGGGTAGTAATTTCAAAAATCTCTAGGCTCCTAAAGAAACAGAAAGAGGATTTTCAGGACATTAGAGATAATGGGAGTTAGCCTTCTAATCTGCTTATGACTTAAAAATTGCACTACATTTCTGTTTAGGCAGATACTACTCCTGAAAATATGGCTTGTCTTAAAAGCCTGTATCCTGACGAGGGACATGACATGTCAAGAAATTTGAGTTCTGTCACCCTAGTCTTTAAGTTTTGATTGTCATTTGACATTCTAATATGCTTTTTCTGTGAAAGCAGAGACATTTCTTTTTTTCTCAGCTTGAAAAGTGATATTCTTGCTACTTGATGCTGGAGAAGCAAACACAGTCAGTATTTCATAATGATTAGTCCATTACGATGTTTTCCTTAGTTATAATTTAAGAAAAAACAGCTTGGTAGGAGAGAATACTCATGAGTACCTGGGAATTCTCACAAGCCACAACACTGGACGCTAATTTGTTCTGTAAGTGTACAGCTTCATTTTCTCCCAAAAGCCAATCTGTCCTTTGCAAATTGCTTAAACTTTTGGGTTTAATGTGCTTCATTACTGTAAAATTCAGACCCCCAACCAAAGAAACTATTGGAAGTTTACATTTACTTCTTTACAAACCTGAAATTTCAGGACAGTATTCTAGAAGATATACGTATGTTATTGACTGCTCTACCTTCTTTTGGGCAGGAGCTACAGAGACAGATTTTCCTTTCCATCATTTTTAATGCTCTCCTGTTTTCTTTTGTCATAGCTGAATATTAAATATTTTCAATAAATATACATTTTTAAAAAAACTTCTCGTAGGCTTATTGGCCAAAGTTGCGCTTTCAGTAGCTTTGCTTACTGAAATGTGCAAACTACTACTGAAAATAAGACTAATGAGTTGTGTAAGTACTTTTTTTAAAAAAAGTGTGTATGCTATTTAGATAATATATCACATTTACCTCAAATATAGTGGCTATGTGGATACAGTATCTTTATTTTAATAATGGATATATCATCCTCATCTCTTCATTACCCTGAAGAAAACATCTGTCAAGTGAGTTAAAGAAAATATGTTGGGTTTTGTTTCCTGATGTCCACCTTTAAAATAAGAGTTTATATTATGTATTTTTAAATGGTGTAAAGTCATCACTGTTTTTCTTATATTTTGCTTCTAAACTTAAGTTTTACATCAGTCTTCTTTGGCTTAAAATTTAAAAAAGTCCCAGATGTTTTTTGTCTGGTTGCATAGAAGCTGCAACAAAGGCCCTGAACCAAGCCTAAGGGAAATCAGTGGAAATCTTCTTGCTGACATTTGTGAGAGTTGGACCAGTCCCTAAGGCAAGAGGATATGAAACTAAACCCTTTCTAGGGATAAGAAGCAGCATCACTATGATCATCAACATCAGGATGAAAGCAGTATTGCAACAATTCTCTTACCTTACTGTTTGTCATTGAATGTGAATTCTGCTTGTTTTGAGTTTGTTTACATTTCTGACTCTTTCATATTTAAAGCTTGTATTAATTGCATGTTTATGCTATTTTCAACAGCGTGACACGTAGGAAGACAATCAATACTGACATGGACGAGAGTTCCACTTTCCATAATGGTATCTCTAATATGTGTATATTGTTAAAAATAACTTTCTTCTCTCTTCAGGCAGGAATTTTCAGCATGAATGCATGCGAAGAGGGGTTTGCCACTGGTGGCAGGGATGGCTGTGTTCGCTTGTGGGACTTAAATTTTAAACCAATTACTGTGATAGATCTCAGGGAAACAGACCAGGGATATAAAGGTAAAAAAGAATTTTGTCACTTTTGATATACAAATAAGATAGGAAATTCACCAGTCTTTTGAACAAGAAAAGACTTCATAAAGGTTGTTTCATGTATGTTACTGTGAACTATTTGCTAGGAAAGAAATTTGATCATGCCCACTCATATGAAGGTTACATAGTCCTTCAAAGTTACTGTAAAACATAATATGAAGTTGTAGAGACAGAGATTTAATTTTTTTCTTTTAAACCAAGAAAATGCACATCTTTCTATAGCACAGCAGTTTTTAACAAGGAACAGTAATGCTTTAAGAGAACTTAGAAGGGACAGTGAGATCTACAATGTAAGACAGCGGAGTACAAAAATTGCATTTGCTAGTTACACAAACTTTCATAACTATTTGGAAGTTACCTACAGTTTCTTAGTGCTTAGAACACTGCTTACATATGCCTATGATTTCAATTACAGTTTATGGCATGCTAAAATTTTACATTTAGCAGTCTATAGCATGTTTTGTCAGTGTTCTAGATATTGTTGCTGTAGTGATTCAGGAAAAGAATCCAAATGTATGCTGAAGTAGTAATGTCACTTACGACATTGGTTTTGTTGGCATTTGGTTTTCTTTGCCCCCATTCACTTTGTTATTTTCTAATATCTTGCCATGAGTTTGGCAATGTGGTAGAATGTCTGATGGCAATCAGATATTCAGGATCAATAAATAACTGATTACAAGTTAAATCTTTGTATCCTGTAATTGACTTGGCATTACCACCAAGATTATGAAATATTGCAATGAGATGGAACACATTCCATTTTAAATGCCCTGCAGTACAGCAACTCTGTTTTAAATTGAATTTTACTCAGCTGCTGCTTCTGAGCTCTGTTGCATGTAGTTGAAAGCTGTGTTTCATTCCCCGTTAATTCTTTCCAACTTGTTCTCCACTCCCAATTGTCTCTCTTTTGATGGAGCAGACTCTTGCCATGAACTCTTTTCGTTCTTCTTTGTCGCTTACATGAACTCCTTCCTCACTTTTGGACTTGTCAAATGCCCTTGACAGAACTAATAGCTTCTTAAAAATGCTGCATTTAATAAATTCAGTTTCCTGAATTTCTTCTCTTCAGTCTTTTTTCGTATTGTATCCTCTTGAGGATTGCCTTTATGACCTGTCCTTCTACTAATTTTCTTAATTGCATATTCTGCTGCTGCTATACCTCGCCTCTTGGCAATTTTATCTGTGAACGTGAACTCAAGTTCTGTATCCCTGTGAATGGTTCATAGAGTGATTAGCTCTAGATACTTCTCCAAGTAGTCAAACTGCTTTTCAAAATATCTACCAACACAGTAAGAAGTTCCAAATTACTAAAACAAATGTCTTAATCATCCTTCATCAAAGATTCTGGTTGTTTCCTTCTTTACTTTTTAATCACTGTAGACAATATAGCCATATAATGTCTTGATTATAGGGCTGAATGGCAAGGTGGTTATATTCACCTGTGCAGCACAGTAGGAACAAGTCTGTAAAGCAAAGCAGCTGGTGTGGAGAGTTAGAGTAGCACAATAGATACACATTTTGAGGGATGTTTGAGGGGCATTAGCTCTGGTCTGGTTCAGTGGACTGAACATTGTATTGCAGTTGGGAGTACACTGAACGCAATCCTGGATCACATCTTACAATTCTGTTTCATGTGGAGGGAGTCTTATTTGTGCATTTGAAGGCTATCTTGTAATGCAAAATATGGTAGGTAGCACAATTAAGAGCTTTGCTTTGAAAGCTGGCTTTGTCAGAATAAAACCATCAGTGCAAATGCACAAAACTGGACTGCTAATACACCCATTCACTGTTTCTGAGTCTTGCAATTTTTTTCCAATGTAAATTTAATAACATAAGGCTCTTCTTTTCCCTCTACAGAGTTAAAATTATTTTTTCAGTACATCAGCTTACACCATTGCAATATTCCTTTCTCTCGTCCAATAGATACAATTTTTCTCACATATTAATCCAGAGTAGTTTTTCAAAGATTGCTCTTGAGCTACTGTCAACAAAAATTAGTGTTTAGGCAAAGGGAATTACGTTAGGCATTGCTACTACCTAGTTATCTACGCTTGAAATTGGCAAAATTGAGTTGCACTATCAGAATGTAATAAATCCAGTCTGTTTTAAAAGGTGCACACTGCTAAGATTGGGCATCTAAGACTAGACTGGGTTCTCAAGTGTACAACTGTCCTAACTTCCATTTTATTATTCCCGACCTTATCTACAAAAAAGTGCAGCTTGTGAGTGCTCACCTCCACTGTAAGTGTGGAAACTAATTCAGTGTCTAGAAATGTGTATTAAATTCCATCATAAACCCTTTTCATCTCTCTGTATGTTGTTTCTGTTAGATTTATTTTTATTTTCTATTTAGTGGTAAAAATAATTCCAGATACTATTAAGATGTTACAAAGATTGGCTTTAGGGGGAGCATCTCAGAAACAAGCTGGGGAGAATTAGGCGTTTTGACTGTCCTACATACAATGCATGTTCCACTGATGCTTCTGTCACATAATTTAAGTTCATCTAGGTAGTACTAAGGTCCGTGGTTTGATCAGAAATTGTAATTTATGTTGTCTGCCACCTTTGAAATTTAAAGACATTGAATGTGTAATTTCAGATGCAAATGTCAGTATTATTTTTCTTTGTCGGAGATCTTGTAATACAAGAATTGGGTACATATTCTTTATTAAAATAAGGCTCACATTTTATTTATTTTAGAACTTTTGTAATACTAAGCTTGAAATGTTAATGTTTCAAGGGCAGTCTGTGTTATATGGAATACGTAAAAGGAGTAAATGGAGGAATAAGAGAAGGTATATGGATATTTCTTGATATTTTCTTGCTTTTATGTTTTGTCATGTGCTACATTACCTTTGTTTCACAAATTCTCAGGGTGTAATCTCTTCTACAGGTCTGTCTGTAAGAAGTGTTTGCTGGAGAGGAGACCATATACTCGTTGGGACACAAGATAGTGAAATTTTTGAAATTGTGGTGCATGAGCGTAATAAGCCTTTCCTGATAATGCAGGGGCACTGTGAAGGGGAGCTGTGGGCTTTGGCTGTCCATCCTACAAAACCACTAGCAATGACTGGAAGTGACGATCGATCAGTCAGGTTAAATCTTGTTTGTTCGTTTAACTGCATACAGTTTTATACAAACAATTCATTTTGTAGATAACCTAATTGAAATGTATGCATTTAGAAGGTATTAAAATGCAGCATTGAAATGCTTCTGAGCCAATGAAGTTATGCATGAAATTAGTACTCTCTAGTAATAAAATATAGTGGAAATGCATATTTCACAAATATGAAATGTACAACATTTGAACAAATTTCATTTAGCCTAACATTAAGCACTTATACACAGATATCCTCTAAGTGTTTCCTTTTCAGGAGTTATGTTAGATATTCACAGGTTACAATGAAAAAAACATTGTAATAAAAACTTACAATTTTTACTGTTACCATACTCACTTTTTCACATGTTGCAAATTAACTTTTAGCTGGGGAGTTTCATCAAACTCAATGCACGCACCAGTAAATGAATATTCTGAGAAGACCCAGTAAATTACTCCCTTTTACAGGTTCATGTTTTTTTGTGTTAAAAAGACCTTTTTTCTTCTTTCTTAGAAATTAAATGTGTTGGCATTTTTATTAAATACCTTAAGTGTAACATTGTTAAGCAAAGAAGTAGTTGAATTATGGATATTAAAATAATGCTGTAGAATTCCAAATATATCTTGTAAATTATACATGTTGTAATGTTTCTTGTATTAACAACTTATATATTATAATATTATCTAGTTATATGTAAGGAGTTATTAATAATGACTTGTTAATAGGAAAGGCTATGTTTACTGAGCAGTCTTTAATTGTTCTTTAGTGTTCTTCTTGGCTAAAATGATTAGCAAAATAGTGGAATTTTCAGAGTGATCTAAAAGTATATATTATTATATTATGTCATTCTTTTTATATTCAGAAAATCAAACAAAATTAATCTGCCCCTGCATTTTGTCATTAGATTTTCTCACTATTTTAAATATAAGAATATTCTTTGCTGAATGCAAAATTCACACTTTTGTCTTAGATTTTCCTTGTGGAATTTTAGTTTAGAGTAGGACACTACCATGTCCAGCATTCTGCAGAAATTGCAGGCTTCGTGCTATCTTTGACACAGCTACAAACCACTCCTTACATTTGTAATTATATCTTTATTTTAGAATTTGGAGTTTAATAGACCATGCTCTGATTGCCCGGTGCAACATGGAGGAACCCATTCGCTGTGCTGCAGTTAGTACTGATGGAATCCATCTTGCTCTTGGAATGAAAGATGGCTCTTTCACTGTGCTTCGAGTCAGGTATGTTACAAAAATTAAAAATAGATATGTTATTAACTCTTTCAAGCATGTTATGTAATTGCTTTTATAAATTGTATGGATATTGACACTGTAGTGACCATACATGAGATCACTTACATTTCTGTTTTAAATTACTGATCTTGAGGGCGCTCAGATTTATTTAAATGTGTGCGCTACATGTGTTCATGTTCCATAACTACAAATTTGAAAAAGTATATTGGTCTATTTGCAAAGAATGGCAGTGTTCTAGGAAGTGTTTTACTTTAGGTTTTAGCTTTACAAATTATTCTTGAATTATTAAGAAATAAATCTCCATTACTTCCTAAATTGTTTCCATGTGTTGGAATGCACCTGTCAGCACATCATGCATACAAAAACAGTGCTGCTTTGTGGCTGTGATCCCACAGTTTTAAAGGGAAAATGAGATCTGTGTCTCATGTCAATGAAATTTTTTTCCTTGACTGAATAAAGATCTAGTAATCTACCTGATCAACTTTTTTCTGTGGACCTAGTTTGAACAGTTCCTTTCATTTGCTCTCCCTCAACCCAGTGCAGCACCTCCTTGTGTTAGTGTTCCCTTCTCTTTTTTGGCCATGAAGCCCTGCCCAAGTCTAAAAATAGGAGTGTTGTGTTTGTACGTATGATAGTAAAGTTCACTTCATCATTTCACAATTTTGTCCCTTTTTAAAACCTGGGAATTTGACAGTATGATAAGGCTCTGCTATACTTATGACATGCTTTCTTTCATACTACAGAGATATGACTGAGGTTGTTCATATCAAAGACAGGAAAGAAGCTATTCATGAACTGAAATACTCACCAGATGGGAATTTCCTAGCTGTTGGTTCCAATGACAGCTCTGTGGATATATATGGTGTTGTTCAGCGATACAAGAAAGTTGGAGAATGTATTGGATCTTTAAGTTTCATCACCCATATGGATTGGTCTTCAGACAGTAAATACTTACAGACCAATGATGGCAATGGGAAGAGACTTTTTTACAGAATGCCAGGTAAGATTCTGAGTTGCCTTTATGATACTTGTTACTCTCTAGTGAAAGAATATATATAGTAGTTTTGTAAAAACAACCAAATACAGATCCTGGGTCAAAGTACTGGATTATAGAGACTTTTTTTTTTCCTAAGTTCATATAAATGTTTGCTCTATTTGAATAAGTACAGCATTTTCTGGAAAAGGTGCTTAAATAATTTTTATCCTTATGTGTTTACTCTTCTTCATAATGCATCTTTTCATGCTAGAGATGCTGGCTTATAATTTATCTCTCAAAAGTAAATCTTTGCTCCTACTTTTTTAGGAAAAGAAAAGTATTGCATTCAGATTTGATTTTGCAATAACTTAATAGCTTTGTACTTACTAAGCTTGGTTATTAAATGGATTATCATTTGGTTGCACTATGTGTTTTTTAAAATGTGTGGGAAAATCAGTATGTTTCATCTCAGAAGAGTCATCTGGTTTTCTACAACTATGTTTGTAGCAGAACTGAGGAATTTAACTTAAAAGAGGTTTTACAGTGAGAAATTTGTAATAGATAGAAACAGTTGGAATGCAAATGAATTTGGAAGTATAATAGGATTAGGTAACTGCAGAGAAAATAAGAGTACCGGATGTAAGGATGCCAGAATGTTAGGAGTTACTTATTGGAAACAAAAGAAATATTGAAGCTGTGATACACATGATTCAATCATGCAACCTTCAGAATGAATAAAAATATCAAAATGAAATTTAGCTGGATAACACGGGTTCAAATATGTCTTTTATGGCAGAGGACAGTTAAAGACAAGTAGTATATTACATAATGTTAAAATACAGTTTTCAGATTCAAAGTTTGTGACAAGCTCAGTATCACAAGTATTTTCAAGAAAACAGTCTTGAAAACTTGACTGAACTGTCCCATACTCTTGAAACAGTTTTCATCAAGACAATTCCCTCTGCAGAGGAGATATGCAAATAGTACGTATAACTTAAAGCTTCAAATTTAAGTAGTCCTGATACAATGTCAAGGGCAGTGTTTGTCACAAGGTTTGACCTGTTTCTTCCATATACACTCTTTACATAATATCATTATATAATTTTTCCACTCATCGTATTTGTAATAAGTATTTAATATCACCACTTAGTATATTCTCCCTTCATTTGTTAAACAATATTTATACTTTGTACTGTACATTATTGATAGTTCCATGGAGGTTTTTGTGACTGTCTTTGCTGAAGCATCTAATTCATTCGATGCACAAGTTTGATTTTGTACACTGAATGAGGCAGAAGATATGTAAGAAAAGATCAGTGAGAGTTTAATTAGACTGTAACAAATACATACACACAGGAGGAGCAATTCGAAATTATATAGGCAGTTTTCAGCCTGGTGTTTCTTGATACATTAGAATGTGGGGTTGTAAAGGCTTGTTTATGAGAAGAGTTTAGCAAAGTCAGTGAAGTTAGAGGAATGTCCTAAATATTTCAAGGCAGTGATTGGAATCATATGACACTTGAAATTCCACTATAAATAAGTAAGGAACTTACAGCTGGCTAATACAAGATCTGTAGGATTTAGTCATGTATATAACCAGTATTAGTAGTCATCGTTTACATGGATTAGTGATTGAAAGAGATTACAAGGTAAACCTTGTCAAAGGGTGTAGTTATTTCATCAGAGCTGGAGGATCTTCAAACAGGACACTTGAGTTCCTTTCCAGTTTTTGGAGAGGTATATAGTAGTATATACTTTTCCTCAAGTGTGGGGTTTTTTATGTTTTGTTTTTCTTAAGTCTTCCTTTCTGATTTATTCGCCACTTTATTTTATCTTTTCTCTATGGCTATTCTTTCTTTATTCCAATCCACCTGAGTTCTCCCTTGCCCTATTCCTCTGTTGAATACTTACCTTCTTATAGTACCTGAGGCTGCTCCCTCCTACATATGATTCCATCCCCTCCCACTAGTCAGAATCCTATTAACAATAAGATGACCAGAAAAAAACCAGCCCAGTTCCTTTCAGTTTTGTTGCAACTGAAGACTGATGTGAATTGCTGGCACTGTCCTGCTGAGGTTCTGCAGTTGTGCACTTAGTCTGACTCACAACTTTTACATTTGCTTGCATTGTTCTTGTGTTTCTCCTGCACTCTGCTTCTGGCCATTCCTGAAGATATAGTATACATTAAATGGGCCTTTGGTCTGACTCAGTAGTTAAGCTCTTACATAAAACTTTGTGGGATTGGAACAATCTTATTACAGGTAGAGCTGATGTGAAAGATAATGTAACAAGGTTGGTTCTAAGCATAAAGTTGGTATTTTCAGTAACTTACAGCAGCCAGATCTAAATGAGTTCTTCAGCTTTTGCTCTAAGTTAATCCAGGTTTCTAGAACAGTTCAGCAACAGAATTTTTCCAAACTTTATCTTAGAATGGCTACATGTATTTTTTGATAAACATTTAAAAATAACAAATCCTCAAGCAAATATCAAGAAATAATAAAAACTGTAAAGATCCAAACCCATGAGCTTCTGTTAAGTAGTCTTGAGAAGCCTTAATTCCAATCCTGTTGGTCATAATAGAGAATATTAGATCAGGACAGTTTTAGAAGTCAGTTTTTAATTGTCTCACTTGGATTTGATTTCTGGAGAATTTAAAACAATTTTACATTTTTTAAGATTGCATAAGTGAATACTGAAAAATAGTTCTTTATTTTTGTTCTTAGGTGGAAAAGAAGTAACAAACAAGGAGGAATTAAAAGGCATTCAGTGGGCATCATGGACCTGTGTTTCTGGCCTTGAAGTTAATGGAATCTGGCCCAAATATTCAGATATAAATGATATAAATTCTGTGGATGCAAATTTTATTGGGCAAGTTATGGTTACAGCTGATGATTATGGAATAGTAAAGCTCTTTCGATACCCATGTCTAAGAAAAGGTAGTACGTTCAAGTTCAGTTATGATTGTATAATTTCTAATTTTGGTTATTCAAGAAAAAGGTTTTAGAAAACTTGATTTTTTTAAAATTATAAATGGCCAATACTTATTTTTAAAAATTTAGGTTGAGCTCAAAGGTGAAAAACAGTAACAGGCTGGTACACTAACAGCTGTAATAGTAACTGTATTTTATTTGCGTTTTGAATAGGATAGCCAAAAGTTTTGCATGTATTTTATTTTGTAAAGTAGATCTCTCTCTCTCTCTCTCTCTCTCTCTCTCTCTCTTTCTTTTTTAAAAAAGACTTTCATGAGGTGATGCAATATCTACCCTTTTATGAGACACATATCTTCAAAGTATTTCAGCTCGGTCTTCAAGAAGTTTTCTTCCTCTGTGATGGAGATTTGGGCTAGGAACTAGAAAAAATAACTTTACTAAGTGATTAGAGGCAATAAAGAAGTGAAGAGCAAATTGGTCCTGTAATCAGAGTATGCCACTGCATGTTATTTGAAGTTTAAAAACTTTCCCATCTCATTTTTCCTCAAAATTTTACTAGCAATAGGACAAATCTCATGAAAATTTTTAAACTGAAACCTCTAAAGCAAGGTATATAATGTCCAAGTTTACTGTTCAGGACTGAGTGAACAGGGGAGAAATGTGTATGTTTTCAGACAAGAAAGGCTTTATTTTTTCAGATCTGTTTGAAGACACCATTTAAGTTGAATGTAACAAAATACTGGTACCAGAGATAATCTGTCTTCAAGCTGGTAACATAATGATGGTCTGAGAAAGCCTGTGAAATGTTCCCTAGCTTTTAAGAAGAGCACTCTTAACCTAAAAAGTTTGCCTGGGGACTAGATCAAGTCTCTTTTAAATTTTGAAAGGGGATACAAAAAGCTACAGTGTTGCATCATTGCAATTTGCAGCATTATGTGTTTAATGCTGGCTATGACTGCATGATCTTGGTGATGACAGGTCTTAGGATGCGTCTTCAAGCAATATGTGCTTAAAGAAATGGTTCTTTTTTTTTTTTTTTAAATGACTGATATTCCCTCATAGTTTTTTCAACTCTCTGTAAGAAGTGATATTAAAAAACATTTCATTTCAATCTTTCCAGTTTTATTTTTAAAGTGATAAAGCTTTTTCTGGTACCTGAGGTAATCCAAAATATGTTCTTGAAAACAGTCTTCTGTCCATTTGAAGGAGACTGAGTTTGTTGCCTTTTTATCCCATTTTGCATGAGAATTATAATACCAAAGAAAAGGCACAAGAATCTGTCTAATGGAGTGGTGCTAGGAACTTCTTTTTGGTGACTGATCCAATGATTGTGTTGTAATTATGTAGTTGTCAGTGAAAGCTTTTAACCTGATGTAGTTATACCACTACTGCCACTACTACTGCTACTAAAGGTGTGAGGATATGAATAGCTATAATCGCTTACCACTCAAATTGCACAATGGGAACCAGTTCTACAGCATATTTAACATTTAAATAACTGCACCTTTTCAATATAGAAATAATAATTGGCCAAATATTTGTAAAAAATAAAATCTTTTTTTTTTTTAAATCTTCCCTTAGTACACCTCATATAGCACTGTCATGTGTCTTGTCTCTTTGTTTGACTTCTTAAAGATATTACATCCTGGAATCCAAATTTTTAAATTTATCTTAGATTAAAATGTAAGAATAGTACAAAAAGTTGCTGTTGTTAATTAAAATATCACTAATAATTAGAATATCTTAATTACACTATTGCTTTTTATAAGGGTTCTTAGATATGTTTTCCTAAGGTGCTTCTGAAATATTTATTCCATGTATGTTGAAAGAGATTTAAATTCTTGTTCTAGGAGCAAAGTTTAAAAAATATCTTGGTCATTCTGCTCATGTAACAAATGTCAGATGGTCGCACGATCACCAGTGGGTTGTGTCCATTGGGGGAGCTGACCATTCTGTCTTTCAGTGGAAATTTGTCCCTGACCGGAAGTTGAAGGATTCTCTTCATATAGCACCCCAAGGTAAGTAACTTATTAAAAAAAAAAAAAAAAAAAAAGGGTGGGAGCAGGGAATGCTAAAAGAGAAGTAAAATTCTTTGGTGCAAGTACAGAAATAAATATTCAGAATTGTCAGGCTGCACAAAATTGTTTTTTAAACTTTGCAGCTGCCTGAAGTACCTGATAGCGCTGATACCTACAAGCAAACTTCTTGCCTGTACTCTGTAAGCTCGGACTAGCAAAATTGTAAAAAAAGTTTAACCACTGTGTTCCCTGTGCAAAGGGAAATTTAAAACTTTGCATTATAGATTTATGAATTCTGTGCATACCATCTTTTACTAAATTGGCAACAACTGGATACCCACATGTCACTGAAAAAAAAATAATGTATATATTCATTTGATTAAAATTTTAATCAATATTTAGATGAAAATTTGAATAAGTTAATTACAATGCTTATTTTTTAAAGCAGACTATGGGTGTTTAATATTTGGAAAAAAATGTAGATCATGTTTCCACCAGTGACTTAATACAGCAGTTATTCTTATGACTGTTTTTCAAAAGCAAATAATTAAACTGAGTGCCTCACTTGGAAATTCCTAAAGGAATGTGGAGAGTCCTTTTGGGAGATAAGTATGAAACAGACTGTTTCACCCTCTAATTGCTAAGATGAGATGAAGATGTACCAGTGTGGACCCAGCTAATAGGTAAATGAATGCTGGTTCAATGGTGGCCTTGTCAATGCCAAATGCAGAAAGAGGCAATAGTTCTCTTCATCTCCTTGGTGAAGTCTCCAAAAAGCCTTTAACTGGTTTGATCCTTCATGGTATCAATTAATTTTCAACTAATTATTTCCCATAACCCAAATTTTTCATTAGCTGCTGCTTCCCAAGGTAAAGTTTCTGTATCTTGTGTGGTTTAGATTCCTTGTTCCTGGATATATAACCTTACTTCCGGCTGTCTGACAGTATGTGCAACACAGTATTGATAGTTGTCCTGTTAATGGCTTTTCTAACTCTGCAGTCTGCTACATTTATCGGTAGCAGTATTGTTTTTCTCTAGATCACTGATAAAAATGTTAAGTAGATAGCTCCAACAATTGCTCTTTATTGTATATTTCTAGAAACATTTCTTACTGAGTGGTCATTCTCTCTTTACAATTACATTTTGAGATCTTTTAAAATCCGTTTGTGTTCTAGACTGATTTTGTGTCTTGTTTCTTAATCAAAAAATATGCAATATTCAATCAAAGGTTATTACCATTTATCAGCCAGGACATGCTTTTCAATTTCTGTTGGAATGAAACTGTGCTACATTATCTGACTTTCCCCAGATGTAAATCAGAAACGTTAAATGACTACTCTTCTTCTACACATTCCCCAAAAATTTTACCACTTCCTTCCCATTTATGGTTTTGTTTTGTTTTGGTTGGTTGGTTCCTCATCTACCTGGAGAGTTGCTACATACGTCAATGGCTCACTTAATCATAACTTTCTCTTTGGAGCCCTTTATTTCTCTTGTTAGTTTTCGGCAAGTGTTAGTTTCTGCTTTATACTCATTACTTCATTCTCTTCTCTTTTCCTTTCCTCCTAACATTGAAGTTGATGAAATAATTTTAATGAACGAAAAGTAACTTGCTCCCCCCCAAAAAAAATTATCATACTGACAAGTTGGCTTATTTCTACTGTATCAGCAGAATTGACACTGTCATCCTGTCAATTACTAGCAGTTTATGTGGTAGTTAACATAAGCATTGAGTATCAAATAAAACATTAAGCAGCTACCTTAAACACTTTCTGGTTTTTACAAGTTTTTCTGGTTGCTTCACATTCTGTTTCTGTTTTCTTGGTGGCAGAGACTCTGGTTGATTCTAATAGTGATGAATCAGATTCAGATCAGTCTGATGTTCCAGAGCTGGACTCTGAAATTGAACAAGAGACACAGATCACCTATCGTCGACAGGTAAAGATTTTAGTTTTAACGGTAGCTGGAATGCTTCCCAGTGTTTAAGTTGGTCTTTTATGAAGACTTATTAAAATCTGAAAAATAGGGAGACTGAGATCTGAACCAGAAACAGGCCAAAACCTTTAGAATTGTTCTTATCTGATGCGTTCAAAACAGTAAGATACAACAGAGGGGGGGAAAGTGATTACATGTATTCACCACATTGTAGCAGAGGTTTGGTTGTAATTTAAAAACAAATTACACTATACAATAGCCACCTACAGTTATGGAAGATTTTTTTCAATGATGTCAATATGACATTTTTGTGGGTGGTTACTGTAGTTGAATTCTCAGAAACATGCTTTTCTTCTGAATCTCTTAATTTATAAGTGTGCTCTTTCTTAAAGGTTTACAAAGAAGATCTACCTCAACTTAAAGAGCAATGCAAAGAAAAAAGAAAAAGTGCAGCTTCTAAGAGACGAGAGCGAGCTCCAGGGAACAGTATAAGATTACATTTTGTTCATGGGTATGAAAACTAGGATTCTTTAAAATATACAAGCAGACTGTCTGTGTTTTGTAGGTTGGTGTTTATAATTTAATAATCTGATGAAAGACTTTTAGGTGACTTGCTTTGTAATTTACTGGGTTTATTTATTTCTGTAAAAATAAATTTACACTAAATTAATAGAAAGCTTTGATGTCAAGCTAGACAAATTCTGAACGTGAATTCTGAAGTGAATTTGCGCTGAAGCTTTAGCTGATACTTATTTTTTGAATAGAGGTGACTAAACATAATATTTGGCTATCACCCATATTTTTCAGATTCTGAAAAGTAATAGTTCTTTTTGGTGTATTATTTTGGAAGCTGTGGCAGAGACTTGGTGTAGCTGAAAATGACTGGGTTTTGTACTAAGTGGTGTTTCTATCCAGTGTTTTATTAAAAAAAAAAAAAAAGTATGAACTGTTTGTACCTAATCTGAAACAATTTACATGTTCCTCTGCTAGTTTAGGAATTAAATTTAATTCTTATTAGTACCTGTAAGTGTGTTAAAATTCAGTTTCACTTTATTTTTGGTGCTAATTTGACTAATAAAATTACTTTCAGATGCATCCTTGAAATCTTATGATTTCATCTTTAGGATTGGTAGTCTCACATAACTTTTCAGAAGTGAAGACTTTTTCATCAGTACAAAGATGAGGTGTTTTAAAGCAAACTGGCAGTAGATGTTACTATATTTAAATAATGATCAGAAATATAAATTCCCTTGATACAAAGCAAAACCAAAGCCTTTATTAAATTAAGGCATTAGAAATCAGGTAATACTGTGTTTTTCTTTCTAAAGATACCTCTTTGCGGGAATACAACTTCTTTTTAGAGATAACTAAATGCAGAGATAAATTACTGTCTATAATGACACTTAAACATTTTTAGAAGGGCTCCACATGGAATGCTTAATAAATTAATTGGCTAAGAATAGTTAATTGTTCAACTCAGCAATTTTGTCTGTAGAAGACATGGAGTCTGAGGAATAGCTTTGGAAATGACAGCTGGGAAGCTTGGTACAGAGTTGGGTTTTTATTTTTATTTTTGATGCTCCAGAATTCTTAGTTGAAGATTTTTATATCTGTGTAGAAAATGCATTAAGGTGGGTAGTTGTGTGTAGTCTTTAAAATTTAGCCTAAGAATCAAACCAAATGATCCTGAAGAAGATGTAGCACAAGCAAGGGCCCTGGATCTTTGGGATTATTGTTATTTCCTTCACAACAGAAGTGAAGCTTGACCAGAATATCCAGGAATGACCAGAAGTAGAATGTCCAAGTTGAGTTCTGTCTGGTTACCCAATGGGCATCAAGGAAACTAATGAAGAATCCATGCTGAACAACAGATTTTTCTCAATGTCCAGGCTGTTAACTTTAAAGTGACCCACATCCAAGTGAGTAATAGGCATATTCTCTGATTCAGGAAGTCTGCTTTGCTTCCATCTTTCTTTAGCTGCAATGGAAATGTCTTGGATGTTCCTTGAAAGTGTAAGAAGTGGTGCTTTTTTGAACTAGGGGAATAGGAAGCTCCTTTTCCTTTCTTTGTTTTTGAGCACGTTGGTTTTGTGTTTTGAATTTGTCAACTGCCTTGAAAGATGAACTTTTAAAAATCTCTTCATAACCTGTAACAAATCTTTTAAACCTCTGGTTACTTCCTGTTTTGGAGGGGTATAAAAATGATAATGCCGAGTATGTAATCCAGCAATTCGGCAATGAAAAAGCAACTCCTGTTAACAGGTTAATCTTTAAGTGCATCTTTCTCAAAGAGATCTGATGCAGTCATGATCAGAAACATGTTATTAAAGTGGTGTACTAGTTTGGCCTCTTGACTATTCCCATATTTTCTTTCTGCCATGTCTTTGACAGTGGTGGTGGTTCAGAAACATAAAAAGGATATATCTTTTGAGATATTCAGAGGAACAGAGGAACCCCTTTTTCAGACTCAATGCTTATCATACTTCCTTTTTGCTGGTGGGGAATAAGGATGCAAGTGTACTACTTATGTCCTGTATCCTCTCAAAGCTATGCTGCTAATCTCACAAGAATGGTTTGGGTTTTTACTATTCAAGGGATTTAAGCAAAATCTGGTTTCAGGATATTCATTGAAATGATAAACATTGTAAGATGAAATTTGCTTGTGTTTTCGAGATGACATGGGATTTCTCATGCTCTTAAATGAGGATCTTATGACACCTTGCATGGATTCCTACCAGAGGGCTACAAATAGCATTTGAAGAGGGAGTAGGCTATGAGTGGGTCCTGTTGAGAAAACACTATTTGCCGTATGAAAGTATTCTTAAAAAAACCCAACAGCCTCTACCTTTGTGCTAAAGACTGACCTCAACCAAGTTTATTTTGACATTTGGTTCTGGAGATTTTCGGGTGGGGATTGTACTATGTTTGGAAATTTCCCGTATATACTTTGAAGAGTAACATACAGTTTTTGAAACTCTTACAGCCTCAGACAAACTGTGGACATTGACTCCTTTCCCAGAGAGGACACTACTTGTGAAGTTGCCCCTTAGTTGACTATAGATATGTAACTTGCAACTGTGGGTGGGTTCCAGCTTCACGTTAAAGAATTTACAGTTGTGTGCCTAGAAGTAGGTGGGTTTATGTGTGCATCTAAACTTCCGTCGGTCAGTGGATATCCAGTCACTAGTCAGTGGAGCATAAGGAGTGATTTGGCTCAAGTAAAATTAAATGCTGACTGGTTGGTCAGCTGGGTAGCCCTGCAGGTTCCATTGACTGCATTGACTAGAACACTGTTCATTAAAGTATAGGTGTTAATGTATCTAACACACATGTCAACAGCTACATTGACATGTCTTAATCTCAAACTGAATATGGCCCCTGCTCTTCATGACCTTGGTAGTGGCAAATATTTTTCCTGCATAGCGCTGAGGTAGCTATGCTTTCTTCTGAAAGTTACTGTCATATTAACTTGAATCAGTCCTGGATTAGCTGTTGCTGAAGACCACTTGAAAATATCAACTACTGCAGAATGCAGTGTTATGTTTATTCTGCTTTGTTATATGTAACTATCCAGTAACTATGATGCAGAGCTTGCTTTCATTATTATTTTGTTTCTAGTTGCTAATCAAGATGCCTTGTAAATTACTTCTGTGGTTTGTTTTCTGCATGCAAAGATAGTGTTTCTCTTAGTGCTTTTTCTGAGATTAGTTTATAATCTTGGTTCTAAATTGGTTTAATAATATGGAGATATAAATATTTTGGAACTATGTAGCATATTCTCAGGGAATGATTTTGATCATCTAGACTGAAACGTGCTTCTTTTCATCTCTGCTTGGACTGTCTAAGCCCATCACTTTATCCTTCTGGTGAGAAGTACCTATGTAGTCAGGGAGTTTGTAAACTGCCATGTGGGAAAGATGAGGTGTGTTTAACTGATTTACAAAATGTCTTTGCACTGCTTGATACTTTGGTAAAATGTGTTTTACTTTGATTGTACACCTTTTTTTTTTTTTTTTTAACTACTGGAAGAAGTGAACTAAAAGTCAAGCTTCTGACCATAAAAAGTTATAGGTATGAGTAATAAGAGGTATTTTCCTGCATCCTAGATACGTTTTGGATGTTTTGGGTAGTCGTGTGATACATGTGGCATTAACGTACTCAGTTTCACTATGCTTACCTTACGGTATATAAGCATTTGTTATGACAAGTGCTGGGAAAATTCTGAATTTCAGGGTTGCAGGTAGAAGGATCTGAGACCCTTTTGCTGTCTTAATGCTTTTTACTTTTATAGGTGACTGCTCTACTTGTAAGAAATTTCTCAATGTCCAGTGTTCCTAGAGCGTTATTTCTTTCAGCATGCATATTTTTGTAGCTGTTTTTTAAAATATTCTCATTTAGGGTCCATAGTCAGCATTTTTTTTATTATTCTGTGCTTCCAAATGAAATCTAGTTTTTAATAGAGCACAGTGCAGAGTGAAGCAGAGGAAAACGGCTGAGCAATGATAGGTCCAGATAATCTCCTTTGGCACTGTGCCTGCCTTTATAATCCCTGCTCCTCATTGAACTTTGTCATGTCCTTAAACTCTTGATGTTGCATATTGTGAGTTACTTCTGTTTTCTTTCGTCATAGTTACTGTAGGTCATTGTATATTACGTTCCTTTAAAAACTAATTGCTGGATATCAAAGAAGGGTGCAGCCAGGCAGGGCAAGCAGACAGCACTTTGGATCAGGCAGAAATCAGCTTCAAGGCATCTACACATGTTGCTGCTGGGGGAAATTGTTAGTGAAGGATCTGGGTGGAGGAAGAGCAAAACATGATTGAAGAATCTGCAGCTGTATTGTGAGTCTAAATTGTTGGTCACCTGGAGAAGAGTAGGGAGCAGACATACAGCTGAGCCTCAGACCTGAGGGAAAGAGATTTTTCTAGAGACTGAATGGACAGTAAGTCAGGAGACACTGAAAAATTGCTGGACTGGAACCAAACCTGAAGTTAAGAACTGGCCTGTGAGTACTAATCTAAACAGCGGGTTGGAAGGAGGCTTATTTAAAAGCTTTTATTTCTGTGCTTTAACAGTTTTTGCTGGTTTAAGAAGTTCAGTTTGCTTGTCCGTTATCTAATGAGACCCAGCTTTGGACTTCACAATATTGCAGACAATACAAAACAATACAAAACCAGATAGCTGTGGTGCCATCAAGAGGGACCTGGACAGGCTAGAGAATTGAGCAGGGATGAATTTCATGAATTTCAAAAAGAGGAAATACAACGTTCTGTATCTGGGGCAAATGGACCTGGACCATCTGCTGGTCTGTTTAAAAGCTTTGTGAGATGATTTTAGCAATTTTTCTCTAATCACATATGATCTGACATAAGTACCATTGCGTGTAGTGTAGGTGAGCCAACGGAAATGCAGTGTGTTCAAACCTGCTTCAGGTATGTGCTGTGGTGTTTTCCAGTAATGCATAGGTTTAGTATTTGTGAACATGGATCAGCAGCTGGAGTTTTCAGAACAGTATTCATCAAGCTACATTTGGTCAGCTGCCTTAAAGATTCATTACTTAACCAGTGCATGTGGTTGCACTGTGTATGCAAGGAAAGCTATCTATAACTTTATGAAAGACTTTTCTACCTGGACTGCATAATTTCTGTGTCATTTAAACCTTTTAAATGTCCCATATGCAGTAATTGTCTTCATGCTATACCATTCAATTTGTTGTATGACACTTACTGATGTGTGTACAGATGCATCTTTGTCTTATGTGATAAAGACCTGCACTGTTGCAAAAAGATCCTGCATTTGTTTTCTTCTTGAAAATAATGTAATTGTTCTGGTGATACATGCTTGTAATTAAGCAAATAAATTAATATAATGAGAAATATAACATAAACATTAGAGATTTCTGTTAGCTTGCAGTTGCTGATGGTGAAAGTTTAGTTATTTTATTTGTCTATAGTGACTTGTTGAACAACTTGAGAGCTCTTTTTAAAATCAGTTCAATTAGAAGTTGGGTGCAAAACTACTTAGGTAGAGCCTTATGATCCCTAAACAAAGATAATTCATGGCCAATTCAAACACTTTCAAGTGTCATTCGCTTCCTGTAAATTTTACTATGTATTTAGAAAAATAACCGCGTTTTGCCTACATCTTTGTAAAATAATTAAAAAGTTGATTTAGTGAAGATCCATAAGAACAGAAAGAGGTTAGTTGGAGAATTAATAGAAACAGAATATGTCATGAATATGGTGTATTGTTTGTATCAGAGGAAACGAAGGAAGGAATTCAGGTTACACATTTTTAAATGTTATCTCCATTGACTGCCAAGAATAGCATTTTCAGAAACACTAATTTAAAAATTGCTGTTTGTTTAATGTTTTTTTAAGTTTCTGAACCTCTTAAATTACTTCTGAAAGTAGGACCCAAGCCTTTTTGAAAATGCCACCCTTTGGTATTTCTGGGATACTGAATCTTAATCACACTTAGGAGGAAATGTATATACTGTGATAGTGCTAGGAAGAAATGTATATACTGGTATAGTGCATACAGACCTCAGTTGGAAATTGGCCTGCTTATGCCAGTTGCTGTATCAGTACAGAAAGGAGACAGGTTTTCCTTCAAAAAAGAAACTGATCTGGAATAAAACATAGGCATTTGTTTTCTGTTAGCAAGTTTCCAGAAACTTTGAGGTTTATATCTATGTTGTCCACATTCTTGTGGAAACTTTTGCTGCCTAATTTTTGAGCAGTAAGAGATAGAAAGTGTCTGAAGTATTAGTTTTGTCTATTTCACTTAATTACATGTTGCATGCCCGAATTATCCATGTGGTCTGAAAAAATTACTAACTATTGCTTCCTCTTCTCAACTAGTTGTTGAGAGTAACTATTAAATAGCAGCCACTTTCAAACTAGTGCTAGTAGTACTGATGTCTGAAAATGAAATTGATAAATTGGTGTTCCTGTGGGAAAATGTTGTTAACCTTAAAACAGCAAAACAGTAATTGGTAAGTAATCTGAGTTTTGACGTGTGCAAAATGCATCTTGCATAATTTTGTCTCAGAGTTTCAGTATACATGGTGGTTATGACCTTGATGAACAAACCTTTTTCTTTAATTAGTTACAGAGGTTACGACTGTCGAAGCAATTTATTTTACACTCAGACGGGTGAAATTGTATACCATGTTGCAGCAGTGGGAGTGGTGTACAATCGACAGCAGAACACACAGCGCTTTTATCTAGGTCATGATGATGACATTCTTTGCCTTGCTATTCATCCCTTAAAGGACTACGTGGCAACAGGCCAGGTAGGATGCGTATTTATCAGCAATAAGAATCTGAAGTTGTTACTACTGTATTTAGAAAAGCCTATTTTGGAGGAAGAAAGTCCAGTCTACGTTTATTCAGGTGAAGGACTGCATTTCTGTTGCAGATGGAATCATGTTAAAAAACTGCAACATAAGCTTTTTTTTTCCCGGTTCATTATATTAATTCTGATAAGAGTCTTTAGTTGATAGGTGGGGTTTTTTCAACCTCTTTTCTCTTTAAGAATAGATTGATATTTTTTATTCAGTACTATGTTGCTGCTTCACGATAACAAGTGGAGGAAATGTGAAATGAAAATGTTTGGGTTTTTTTAAGTTATCTTAGTGGTGAAGTTAGCTATGCTACCTTCATGTGTTATTAGTTAGAAGTTAGCAGTTATTACATTCTGTTGTTTCAGTTTCATGCATTACGGTTTTGTTATCGCCTATAGCCAAACTATTTAACTATATGTACATGTAACACTAGTATGTATGTTGCTAAATTATTTATGATAGTTCATTTTACCTTTTGCCAGACAGTAATTTTAAGTAAATTTTTTTTCACTCGTTTTTTTGGATAAACATCTCTTACAATAGGTGTTTATACAGCAGGACTTGAAGGTTTGATTTGATCTTTCAGGGGTTTTTAATTATAATTATCATTATGATCATTGTGTTTGTTATTATATAATAAATTGGAGAACATGTGAACTGAAATTTTTAATAGAAATAAACTTTTGCTTATAATGCCCTTTATTTGTGTAAAAATGTTTTGAGATTAACATATTTTTGCAGGTAAATTTAGAGATTAAAGCCCTAAATGTGAGAATTGATTCTATTTAATTTTGGAGTAGTAAAGACTATGAATAAAAATGTGCCTGGATTTACTATATTTTAAAATACCTTATGCTATCAACAAAAAGATACATTCCATTATATACTGTTTTATATATGCACATTATATATTGTTGTATACTACATTAACCGCAGAAACTTGATAATGCAGTAATCAAATTCCCCATGCAACACTAGTTCAGATCTTCCTGATAGTGGACATTTTGAAAAGCTTTCCAAATACCACATACTAAGTTTGTGGCAAACCCAGAAATAGATCCTAATTTTCTTGAGTCCTCCCCCTGGTCTTAAGGACAGGAGAGTGCTCTTCTGATTTTGCAGCCTTCTTTTGTGTACTGAGGTGCAAAACCTTTGGAATAGCAAATAATCTTGTTAAATGTTGACTAATAATGCTTGTACAGAGTTGAAAAGAGTGAGCTGTATTCCATTTCTTACCAAGTTCTAATTACCTGCATTGTGCCATTCTAGTGGAGATTAGTCCACAGGTATCAATGCAATAGAATCTGACCTGTAGGCACTTGTAATGATACCAGAAAGGAACAGAAGTCACTTGGATTTCTCAGACACAGAGTAGCTTACATACTAGCAATAAAAATGACCTTGTATTTTTGGACAGGGAATGACTGATAGGGAATTGATGGAATAAATATGCCACAGTGTGATCAGTGAAGGGCTTCCCCCGGCCCCCCCTCCCAAGATGACTCTAGTTAATTGTAATTAATGTGCCAAAGTTCCTTGGAGGGAAAAAAGAGCTAGCTGGGGAGTGGTATTTGTAAAGCAGGAGAAGGAATCATATACTGCTAGCAAGACAAAAGTAATACTAGATTTTATATACTAAATTTTATCACTGTTATTTTTTTCAAATACTTTTTAAAGTATTTGTCAATATTATACTTTTAAACAACTGTGTGAAGTAACTGAGAAATGAAAAAAAAATTGTTATAAATATGCATACTTTCAGGTTGGTCGAGATTCCTCAATACACATTTGGGATACAGAAACAATAAAACCACTCTCGGTATTAAAGGGCTATCACCAGTACGGTGTTTGTGCTGTTGATTTTTCAGGTAATAAGTATTTATTTATTTATTTATAATTTTCCTTTTCTGTATGAAAGTGCAAGCTAATCAGTTCTAACGAGCAATTGGGAATTCCTTTACACTGAAGATTTTTTTTATTAGAGTTATTCTGCAGTGATCAGTTTCAAATGAGAGAGCCTGTCTTAAAGTGATCATTCATTAAAAAGAGCTCCTGTGGAGTCTTGCACATCACGAAATGCAAGAACAGATTCTGTGCCGTTTAATAGCCGAGGTGATCACTTTTCAGTTGCTTTTGGCTTTGAGGCAGGTGCACAGATCTTGAGTGTGGTGGCTACATTACAACTGTTTAAGCAAATTTTTGAGCAAGTTGATCACATGTGCACTTTTTTTTAATTAAATCCTGCAAGCCAATTGGGTAGCACACTGATGAATTGAGAAAGTCCAGTTACAGAGTTCTTCTGGGCAGAAACCTAGCCTCTCTCTTTACCTTACATGAAAATAAGAGATTGTCGGTTAAACTGAAATTTTTGCACCCCATACATTGAATTCCTGTACCAGTGTTAAATTTCCTCTTCTCCAGTGGCTTCTATTCATTCTTTAATGGTTTGAATGTATTAGATAGGATCTCTAACCTCACAGTGAAGATGTGTGATCACAAAGATGAGTAGTTTGGGGTCTTTGATGCTTCTTATCTTTAATTGGTTCTCCTTTTCCAAAATGAGAAATAGATGTCACACTGTTACTAAGTTTAAGGATATCTCATAAAGTTCATGGTATTGCTTCAATGCTTTCCTGTTTAGAAATTAACAGGGGTTTTCAGAGTGAACAGAAAATTCTCACAGTACAATCTGTGATGAAGGCTTTTGTGAAACTGTAAGCAACTAGCTGAACAAAGGATTTGATACAAACACAGAGGATTGAAGTGCAATTTTTAGACAGGGTAACATGAAGTCCTAAATTCCATCCAACCAACCACTCAAGTTTAAAACCAAACAGTTGACAGACATGCCTCTAAGCACATACAATTTACCTCTTTGTATGTTCTTCTTACAATATTTGTGAAGTTATAATATTCTTTAATATAGTTTCTTATTACTGCAACATAATGTTATCTATCTACTCTCTTACTCATAAATTTATTTTTCTAGCGGATGGGAAACGATTGGCTTCTGTTGGAATAGATGACAATCACACTATTGTACTCTGGGATTGGAAGAAAGGAGAAAAGCTTTCAGCAGTAAGGTAGGAATTTAACTTTGTTTTAAAATTTCTACCTAGATGTAAGTAGTACTTAGTACTAGTAGACAGTAAGTAAAATATATTCATTAAAGAATAATAGTTCTCTAAAAATTAGCTGTTTGTATCACATAAGTGGTACAGGTGATAACATTTAGCACAGCCTTAAAACTTTCTTTGGAAGAAAAGACAATCTCTGATAGAGTCAACAAGGATTATTACAATGACAGCTCAACTGGTGAAGAAAGAAGACATAGAAGATGAAGTGATTACATTTATTTGATGTAGTCAGAAATAATTTCTTTAAAACTCACTCCATGTGCTTCAGTTGGCCCTCCCAGAGATGGTGACATATGCTCTGCTTTTCACATCTTTTTCATCAGAGGTCACATCTTTCTTGGGATAGTAGTTTGCAGTTGTTTTGCTCCGTTCTCTTTTCTTCAGGGTTCTTTCCTTTTCCTTTCTGACTCCTGAGCAGCCTGATCTAACTCTGAAGTTAGCTCTGCTTTGAACAGCAACTTGGACTAAATAACCTCCAAAAGTTAAATATTTTGGTTGTTTCTTTGACTCTGGGCAGATGAATTCATATATGTTTATTAAATAGAGTTTTAATCTACAGGATAGAATCTTATTTCTAATGTTGAATAATGTTTTTGAAACCTTTGACTTGTTTTTTCTAAGGATCTATTGCTTTAAATAGAGCAGTAATGTGAGGTGGTTTTCCCCCAGTCTGCCTGGATTCAGTATGTATACTCTAAATACTGTTCTAGGTAGGTTTGAAAGGGATTTTTTATTCTCTGCAGATACAATTTTAAAAGTATCAACTTCCTTTTTATTCCTGAAGTTCATTGTTGCTCTTCAATGATATTTATTCTCATTTTCTTTTTAAACACACTTTGAGTTTCTTATCCACTGAGGAATGAAAATCCTGAATAGAGGATGTAGATAACTGGGAAGGGAGTACTCTTCTTTATTTGTCAGAAGCCCTGTTAGCTTGGCTTCTCTGAAGATACTGGTTTGGACCTTTCTTTTGTCTGCCTTTCATATGATGTTTTTTACCCCAGCTTCACCCCACCCCCCCCACCCCCCCTTTTAAATTCCTCTGCTCTCTGAACCCACTTAATTCTTTTTTTAAATCAAACTGTAACAGTTTATACTGGATTAAGTTCCTGGAGTGTTTTTCCTCCTACCTACTCAGAGGAATTGAATAGAACTTTTGAGAGCAGAATCTATACTTTGAAGATTACGTTGTGAGTTTGGAAAGAAAGTGGTTCACGCTTTTTGCTACTATTTCATTCAGTGGTCTGAAAATGATAGAAGGCAAAAGATTATTGCCACTGTTGAAAAGGGAGTGAAAATTAGGGATTAGAGGCTCTTCTGCGTTTTAAAGAAAAAACCCTACTGGTAAGCATTTCTTCCTTGCATAGATAGCAAACAGTTGAAAGCTCTTTTTCAAACTATAGGACTGAAGCAAAGCATTGCTTTTATAGAACCATAGTAAGAAATCTAAAACATACAACAAGTTTTAATGGTTTTGGAAACAACTGAAATTTCCATTTAAAATGGATGCATATATTTTAATCCAACAAGAAAAATAGAAAAATTAATTAAAGGTGGATGAGAATGGCACTTTATTTTCACAACAAGAGACTTTCAAATAAGATTTACAACTTTACACCTTTAAGTTTAATTATGAGCTGTCAGAGGTCTAAATGCCATATACTAACCTGAATGCAAATATATATTATTTTGCAAATAAAATGCCACCTAGTGGATTGCTGAAGTAACATAATTACTTGCCTACTATGGAAACTGAAGGGTAATGAAATAGAAAGAACAGGACTCAGTATGTTAGTTCTTCGGCTTTCTTGCTCCTCATAATAAATTATTGTTAGTGATTTGGAAGTAAATGTTAGCAAGATGGAGAAGGTATACATTAACAAAAAACCTCCAAACCGTAACCTATTTTAAAATCTGAGTAGTTATTTTTTTATTTAAAATATTTTGCTTTGCGTTTCAGGGGAAGCAAAGATAAGGTTTTTGTGGTTAAAATTAATCCTTATATGCCTGATAAATTGATTACGGTTGGAATTAAACACATGAAATTCTGGCGTAGAGCAGGTAAGGAAACTTTTTCTGTTACTTAAAGTATAAATACTGCTTCTCTTATACTATGTTTCATGCATTAAAGGCAAATGTTTTCTCTAGATGTCTCTAAGTTAGCTTTGCCCTAGTAGAAATAACGTTAATTGGCATTATGGCAGTAGTGGGAATTCTTTTTCAGATCAATTTTCCATGGAGCTAGAGCTACACAGGTAGAAAGGACTCTGGATTTCCTACTGTCTGTTTTTATATCTAATAATAATATAGCACATCTAAAAATGTTAGCGCTGCTCTAAAATCATAGAATGGTTTTTGGAAGAAGGACCTTTAGAACATGTATGTTATAAAGAGCCACAGGTGTAAATAAATTTAAGGTTATAAAAATCCACATACAAAAATTCAGAGAAAGTACTTGAGGAGGATACATGTGCCAGTTGAGACCTGTTTGTTTAGATACCTCTGCTGAACTTGACTATTAAAAACCAAGGTAAAGCAGCTTGCTTCATCTGCTTGAAAGATTTTGAAGAAAAATCTATTCCCTGATGAGTGTGAACTTCATTGTTTCAAAGCTCAAAACGTACTTAAAGACATATGTGCCACAGAAGACTAGCTTATCTGCTAAGAAAGTTCTAATTATTCTTGCAGAATGTACGCGCATCAACTCACATGAGTCCCTGGTAAAGATTAATTGTGGAGAGAAAAGTCTGTGATGAAAAAATGACACTGGTTTTCTCAGTTCTGGCTCCAACAGAAAGTAATCAAGAATGCCTGAGAGCAAGCTGTTAAAGTCTATATAAATTATTAATTTTAATAATTAAGCTTGCTATCTATAGAAAGAACAAAGTGCATTGGAATATTTACTGAACAGATTACTATAAATTCTTTAGAAAGAAATCTTAACTATGATAAAAGCCTGGAGATGGTGATTTTGAATAAAATGAAATTGTTTAAAACGCCTCTTTTCTCTCTGGCATTGCTCAGTCAGCAGGAATCAAATTTCTCTAATGCTACAGCTCATCTGTGTGAAACTGCGATGGCACACTGGGCAAGGCAGTCACCATGAAACACACTTAGCAGTATTAATGTGAGGAGCAGAGTATCAGTGCAATTTAACAAATGTCAAGGCTCTGAAATCTGTGCTAGGGCAGGTGCACTTCATGTGAGAAGTGACACCAAAGTATATGCTTTGAACTAAATTTTCATCAGTGCCAAGTGATGGCATAGTGGTTCAGAGACATTGCCTCTCTAAGCATGAGAACAGTGTGACGTGTCAGATCCTGAGGGCCTTCTGTGTTTCTCTGAGTATGAAGTTTCTTGGAGGGTTGGGAAAATATAAATCTGACTTTCTAGCCAGAAGTTACTATACTTCATACCTGTCAAGTGATTTTTGGATACAGTATTTCAAACAATTTTAAAATTTACATAGCTGTAACATTTCTATTACCTGGAGGCCGATATAGCAAACCTCTAAAATAAAATTAGAAATTCTCTCACTGAAGACATATCATGAAAAGGGTGAGGTGTCAAGATTTAAACTTTTCTTTTTTTCCCAAGTTAATTTCATTAGGAATTTCTATGAACTTTGTGGTAGATGTGAAGTTTTTTGTTTAGATGTGAGTTTACAAATGCACTTTCTCTTTGTATGTCTATGTGGGTATATGTACATATTCAAGTAGTAAGTTAAAAGTAAAGTTTTTTCATGAAAGATGCCAAATGGTACAAAAATTCTGTTTTGTGAGAACTCTTCTCAGGCTCAATTTTTTGGGGAGCATCGGTGAACTAGAAGAAAAGGACTTGTTACTCTGGGTAAGGTTGTATAGTTTTTGGAAAATAATTCTAAGCAAACATCTGATGGCTTATTTTTGGTTTGAACCAGGAGGAGGACTAATTGGGAGAAAGGGCTGCATAGGTGCATTGGGAAGAACCGATACAATGATGTGTGCAGTATATGGCTGGACTGAAGAGATGGCATTCTCTGGAACTTCCACGGGGGATGTGTGTATTTGGAGAGATGTGTTTCTCATAAAAACTGTCAAAGCACATGATGGTCCTGTGTTCAGCATGCACGCATTGGAAAAAGTAAATAAACTGCTCATTGTTTTTTGACGTCTGGACAAAAAAAGTCTGTGAAGTTAGGCCTTTCCCAAACTCAGGAATCCATGGCTTTATTTTCATTACAGAAGAGCCTTGTGAGGTCCAGATTCAAAATAGTGTTTTATGCATGTCTCTAATTCTTGTTACGTAGCATGCTGTTTCTCTAACCCTTGTGGTTCAGTGACATCTTATTCAGTGATTTTCATGACCTTTTACTAGAGAAATTATAGTAACTTATGATAAGTAACAGTACTTTTTGATTTAAGCATCCGGAAGTTTAACGGAATGTGTGACCTTGTGAGAGAGGAAGATCATACGCTTACTATTTTGTGCTGTAATTACCATCTACTAGTGGAACCATTCAGCCTGTAGATCAGCAAGTACTCTTTCCTGATTGTCAACTTCTTTTGACTCAGGAAAGCCTTTAAGCATGTGCTTAAATGTCAGTGGGTGTTCCAGTTAGATTACTTGTATGTTTGAAGTTACGTATATGTTTGTGGTTTGCTAGGTTAAACCAAGTTACTCCACCTTCTGGTATTTGAGTTTTAGTATAGTAGCTTTGGACAAAGCATGTGTTATTCATATTGCAAGAACTAAGTACTCCAAAAGAAAGTACTAATAATTTTGGTATTAAGTATACCTGTTGATTCATTAAATAGTTGTAAATAATTTTTGAAGACAGAATGGCACAAATATGCATAATTTGAACAATTTAAGCACTAATCAAACTTTTGTGACTGGTCTAAGTTTGGTTTGGAGTAATGAGGTGAAATGCCAAAGGGTTATTGAGGCTAAATACCAAGAAAAACATTTCAGTATGTGAATTAAAATTTTTTTTCTAATATGGTAGAAGCTTATTGGTTAGAACTTTTAAATCCAGCACATGTACATGGACTGTACAGAACTGTGCTGCCTTCATCAGGAGGAGAATTCAATCATGTTGTTGCTCCTGATCTTTTCATCTCTTAACATCTGTAGTTCTGTATATTAGTGTTGTATATAATCCATTTGCAGTATTGGCAGGAATCACTGAAAAATTAAGGAAAGATAATAATTGATTATAACTTGTGATATGTATTTATTTATTTCTCCAGGGATTTGTCACTGGGGGAAAGGATGGGGTAGTAGCTCTCTGGGATGATACCTTTGAACGTTGTCTCAAAACCTATGCCATCAAAAGGGCTGCTTTGGCCCCTGGGTCTAAAGGTAACACAGACTTTATCCTCTTTTTTTATTCTATTTAAAATACTTTATTTAGAAAACTCTTTCTGTGGAATTTCTTCCCCAATAGGAGAAAATCCACAATCGACATAAGTACTAAAAATGATCTTTTTTGTTTTGGAGGAAGAAGGGAATTTAGAATTGTGGTCAGTTGTGTAAGATATTAATACATTTTATGACTTAATTTTCTGTAAATGCGTATGTCTTTAGAAATTTAAGAAGATTTTCATTCCTGTTATTCCTACTTCCATTTATTCTTGATCTCACAGTTTCCCCTATCTGATAATTCTGGATAGCCATTTCTTCTCCGCCCCTGGCCTCCCCCCCCCCATTACATTTGCTGTGTTCTAATGTATATGGCTTGATTTCTCAAATATCATAAATGGAAACACCCATTAACTAAAACATTCTACTACTATCTTATTCTCATACCTGTTTGACAAAAAAACTAGATTTGAAGGTGCCATAAATGATAGCAATATGGTTATATAGTTGATACTTCACATGCACATTTTTTCACTAAGATTGCCAATGATTCGGGCTGATTAAACTTCAGAGATATTTGGTTGAGAAGAAAGATCAGTGTCAGTTGGGGAATTGTTAAATACACCCAGATGAAACCAAACATGTAAGTTCTTCCATGCAGGAATATGTTTTTACATGTTTACTCCTGAGTATCTTTTTCTACAGTGAGAATGTAGTGTGCATATGTGTGAAAAATCCTCTTTAAGACATACTTGAGAATCTTCTGTTTTCTAACATTTTAACATTCTAGGTCTCCTCTTAGAAGATAATCCTTCTATACGTGCCATATCTTTAGGACATGGTCATATTTTAGTGGGCACAAAGAATGGTGAAATACTGGAGGTGGATAAAAGTGGACCAATAACTCTGCTGGTTCAGGTACAGGTTAAATATCAATCAAATATTCCATACCACAAACACTATTGTATTTTTCAAGTAAAGACTGTTGTGAAATAAGCATTTCAATTACTATTGAAGTTAGTGAGTTACTGTCACTTCATAGAATTATTTTGTTTTATTTTATTGCTAGGCTAGATCATTATGACTCTTTAATGAGCAAAACGGATCACAGAATTTCATGTACTAATTTGTTCAAGAAATTCATCCTTTCAAACAGGCCAAGATCATATTTCTGTGTTTTTTTAAAAAAAAGCATGTGAAACAGTGGATCCTCCACCAAATTCTTTATTAACTTTTTCTGAGTACTAATTACTCATTATTTTTAAAAGTTGTCTCCTTGAGGGGTTTTTTTTTTAGATTTTCTTTGTAATTATGTAAAAAATATTTCCATTTCCATTGCCATACCAAACAGACTGCAGACTTAAGTCAGACTTAAGCCTGACTGCCAAACAGGTTTTTTTTACATCCTATCATCATAGGATTTTCTTTCGTACTTAAATAAATATCTGTGGATCTTTAATTCACACTTCTAAGTGACCAATGCAATATGTAAAGAACAAGATTATTATTTTTTTTTAAAGAATATATTAGAACTTAAGGTAAAGAAAAAATCTGCATTACAGAATCATAGAATAGTTTGGATTGGAAGGAACCTCTAAAGGTCATCTAGTCCAGCTCCCCTGCGATGACCAGAATATCTTCAACTAGATCATGTTGTTCAGAGCCTTGTCCAACCTGACCCTCAATGTTTCCAGCGATGGGGCATGTACAGCCTCTCTGGGCAACCTGTGCCAGTGTTTCACCACATTCATCATAAAAAATTTCTTCCTTGTATCTAGTCTAAATCTACCCTCTTTTAGTTTAAAACCAGTAGCCCTTCTTCTATCACAACAAGCCCTGCCAAAATGTTTGTCCCCATTGTATAGGCCCCCTTTAAGTAGTGGAAGACTGCAGTAAGGTCTTCCTGGAGCCTTCTCTTCTCCAGACTGAACAACCCCAACTCTGTCTTTCCTCATAGCAGAGGTGTTCCATCCCTCTGATCATTTTTGTGGTCCTACTCTGGACCTGCTCCAACAGGTCCATGTCTTTGCTGTACTGAGGACTCCAGAGCTGGACGCAGTATTCCAGGTGGGGTCCCACCAGGGCAGAGGGGCAGAATCATCTCCCTCAACCTGGGGGCAATGCTTCTTTTGATGCAGCCCAGGATACAGTTGGCCTTCTGGACTACAAGTGCACATTGCCAGCTCATGTCCAGCTTTTCATCCACCAGTACCCCCAAGTCTTTCTCAGCAGAGCTGCACTCAGTCCCTTCATCCCCCCAGCCTGTATTGGTACTGGGGTTGCCCCAGCGCAGGTGCAGGACCTTGCACTTGGCCTTGTTGAACCTCATGAGATTCACACAGACCCACTTCTTGAGCTTGTCCAGGTCTCTCTGAATGGCCTCCTGTCCCTCAAGCGTGTCAACCGCACCGCTCAGCTTGGTGTCATCTGCAAACTTGCTGAGGGTGCACTTGATCCCACTGTCTATGTCATTGACATGGATGTGAGTGAGGATTATTTCTGAGGCAAGAGTTTTCTCTAGTACTAATTACTATAATTTGCACTTCTGCTGTAAGTAGCAGGGTGGGGTTTATTCCACATGTTCTGTTTCTACTCAGATATTTCTGTATTATGCTCTAAAGATATGCATGTGTTCGTTTTTGGTTTTTTTTTAACTTCCTTAAATGTATTATTTCATATTTCAGTTTAAAATACAAAGTTATCTGACTTGTGCTTTTTCAGGGTCACATGGAGGGGGAAGTTTGGGGTCTAGCTACTCATCCTCATTTACCTATTTGTGCCACTGTAAGTGATGACAAAACCTTAAGAATATGGGATTTATCTCCTAGCCATTGTATGTTAGCTGTTCGCAAACTGAAGAAGGGTAAGATGCTTAATATGAAAAAATATTTAACTGAATTCGGTTGATATTTATTAGCATTATGAATCTTTTGAAAGCAAGACTGAATAAATTCCTTTCTTTCCGCAAATGATTTTATTGATGCTATGTTCACGAGTTATGTAGCCCTTAAGCTAATGAATCTTTCTATGTAATACTGTTAAGATTATTTGTAATTGCAATATAGTTAAGTCAGTGAATTTACAATAAAAGTTACATAAATTTGCCATGTTTATATTATTGCAAGCTTTTTTGAACAGTGGAGAACTTCAAATCTAGAAATTTTTGGAAGAAATCTTAGAAGTAATGTTGAATTTCGCTGCTTTGTGAATATTAGAAGAACCTGGAATGTCAAGAAAAGAGAACAGTCATAAAATTCTTACTCATTGTATACTATGTAACTGAATTTATTTTGACAGATGGAAAATGTGTTGTAAGTGACATCACATAAGGAGACTTCTTTAGGATTAGACCAGACTGGCCTTAACAAGCTTTTAATGCTATATATACTTTGCTAGACAAGGGAATAAAATAGGCTTTATCTGTTTGGCGTTCAGTAAAGCATTTTGATCCAAACATTATAGGAAGCTTAGTTGAAGATGGTTTGGATTAATAAAGTAAATGTAAGGTCATGAGCTGGCACAAACAGGGATTAAACAAGAAAGTTTTAAGTTGGTGAAGTCTGCTCCAGTCTTAAAGCTGCTATTTCTTAATATTTTTAAGAGTAGTTTTGGCAGAAAAATGACTGTGGTGTCTTCATTTGCTGATGAGACACATTTTGAGATGCTTTGGTGATCTTAGAAAGCACCTGTGTACTGTACAGAAAGAGCTGGATACTTCTGCAGACTGCAGTAATGGAAGTGAGATAATATTTGGTAATTTAAAAAGACAAGACTCAATGACTGTAAGAAAAAAATGCCTGTGTAATTGAGGAGTGACTGAGGAGCGGAAGGCTCAGGATGTTCTAGCTGATCACAGGATGACAATTACATGTGATAGTGAGATATTTTTCCCAGGATGTATTGAAGTATTGATGTAATTTACCAGAGACTAATCAGAATATTTTTCGTCTACACTTCTCATCTGTGTTCAGATGAATGAAATCAAACTGGAAGTTGGGTATGGAGAAAGAGAAGCAACAGGATAATGAATGAGAAGCTAAATAAAGGATTACTGTCAAGTTAATCAGAGGAACAAATAGCAGGGAAAAATATTTACGCTGATGGAAAATTCTGGCATGGAAACAAATCTATATAAGCTGACCATAAATAAATTTAGATTGGAAATTAAGCTGTTTTTCAAGTGAAACTTGACATGTTTATTAAAAGGATTATATGACACAGTGACCATGATAGCAAATGACTGGATTCTGTGAGTCCAGAAGGTCTTTTCCAGCTGTGTTCTCCTTCCTAGAGGAAATGGTAACAAACAACTGGCACCAGATGCTAAGGAGGGCAACTAAAAAATATACATGCAGTAGTGATTAATCTGTATAACTAATGTAGAACATGGTCAATCAATATGCAGCTAAATCTAATCTAAGATTCTGGGGTTGTGTACTTGTTGATTTTCCAATAGCTTCTGTGTGCTATTACAGATGTAGAGCTTGGAAATTATCTTGGCAGCATCTAAAAATTTTCATGAGACTATATACTATAAGAATAGCTTTGCTTTACTGCTAGAAAAATAAATCTAAAAGAGGGATTATGCACTGTACATGTACCTGATTTACCTGATGTAAAAATACCCTTTCTGTATTCCTTATAGGAGGTAGATGTTGCTGCTTTTCTCCTGATGGAAAAGCATTAGCCGTTGGTCTCAATGATGGAAGTTTTTTGATAGTTAATGCAGATACCCTGGAGGATCTAGTCTCTTTCCAGCACAGGAAAGATGTTATTTCAGAGATCCGATTTTCTCCTGGTAAGTAATTTAAAATGAAGATTTTTATATCAAGGTTGTTTGAGCAAGCTTTATAACCTTTAAAAGATAAAAGTAGTAGAGATTTGTAATACTCTTTTACATGTAACAAATTAGCAACACTAATATTAACATTTTGAAAAATACTGGGTGTGAAGTCCTATATTGCTCATTTAAGGATGAGATTATTGTAATAGGTTTGCTGGTAGTAACCTTCTGAATGCAACAGTCAGTTCTCAATCATGAACATCCCGCAGCCTCCCTAGGTCCCTAGGGTTCTACTTTATGAGCTGCGTAAGTTTGGCTCTTCACTGAGGTTAGTTAGCTAATGAGAGTGCTTGAAGCTGATGTGTCAGAAGTTTTGGCATCTTCTTTTTTTCTTCTTTTCCCCCTACATCACTCCCCATGAGGCTAGGGTTTTTTCAAACAGTACAGCTTTTATTTAGGAACTCAAATGTGTGGCCTAAATTAATAATACTACTTCAGTGAAAATACTCTTCTGTAGGAAAAATATGATGCTAGTTACTGATACCAGTTCTCATACAACATTACTATTCAGTTACCTAAGCCTTACCACTCTCTAAGTGCAATAAATGTTTTAAAATTTCATCAAATAATTTTAATTGTTTGAAGATGCAATGATATCATTATATGGTTGTATATTTCATACTGATTTTGGTTATGTGATATCAACATCAGTCTGTCAGGGACTATGTATAAATTAGCAAGCTAATTTCAGAGAAATCTTGAGTTGGTTATAGCTAAATTCCAGAATGTACTTGTGTTTAATATATGGAGAACTATAATTTTGAAAATGTCTAGTGTTTCTACTGATGTGTTTTAGGGGCTGGAAAGTACTTAGCTGTGGCATCCTGTGACAACTTTGTAGATATTTACAACGTAATGAGCAGTAAACGAGTAGGAATCTGCAAGGGAGCCTCCAGCTATATCACACACATGGACTGGGACATAAGAGGTAAGTAGAATTCATTCTAAAAATCTACTGAAAGTTTGATTAAATTATAGACTAAATATAGTGCGTCTACAGTATGACTTTATGGTATCACTGACAGATTTGTTTCTTCAGTTTATGAATATGCTCACAGCATCTGAATAAATATAAATAGTAGTAAAAATAATGTTTTAAATATATTTAGAAGCTGTGCAATTTCAAGTAAAAAAGATTGTCTCTGTAGATTGGTTTGGGGTTGTTTTTACATCTTCTGTGTTTATTGTTTGACTTCTACTTCTTGAATAATGTACTGCATAATGCAGTTGCATCTGTAGCACAGGAATATGTATCCTTGTCAAAAACAGCAGAAAGACTGGATTTCCTGTCCTCCTGGGTCTTAATATGTGATTAATTTAAATATTAACTATAGCCCTGTTTCATACAAAAACAAGGCAGTGCAGTGGTGCAATCTGTTAGTTCCTGCTCTTACTCATCTACATAATCGCTTTTGAAACAGTCTAGTTTAATTTGAAAGAGTATTGTAAGTTAGCTTCCTCTGAGAATTTTTGAAAACAGGAAGGGGACAGAAATATTAATGAGAATTTCCGTCAGAAAAATTGTAGCATAAAGGCAAGCAGAAGTCAGCTGCTTGGAAGCAGCCATTGGCCAGGTAGCATATGTGCTTCTCAATCCCAAGAGCACTTGCATACTGGTCAGGCAGTTGACACAAACAAGCTCTGAATTAGGCCTAGTACATTTTGTCTACCGTCTGATCGGAAAACCATAAACAGGTGAGAAGTGATGCGTTATTGCAGTTTTCAAAGAGAGGAGGAAGGACTGTGAATTTAAGGGGTCAAAGGACTCAGATCTACAGAAGCCCAAACTTCCAGATCCACAGTTTGTGTGTGCAAATTTTTCCATTATTTGAAAACAAGTAATTTGTGTAATGCTTTTTTTGTTAGCAACAAAAATTTCACAATAACTTTTTTTTTTTTGTAAAATGGAATCTTCTATTTAATGTTAATATACAATATGTAATGTGTTTTATAGGGAAGCTCTTGCAAGTCAACACCGGTGCTAAAGAGCAGTTGTTTTTTGAAGCTCCTCGTGGGAAAAAACAGACAATTCCTAGTTTAGAGGTGAGGAAATAGACAGCCTTCTTGAATTGTTTGCAAAGTAATGATACAACTGTCTATGCCACAAAAGAGGGAACTGTGTATAATACTGCCATTATAACTGATCTGTTGAAAAACCTCTGTTTAAGCATTTGCTGTCCTTTATCCTTTTTTGCAGCCTGTTCAATTAGATAATGTAATCAGAATGATAAAATGCATAGGGGATATCACATTTGTCTCTTCTGTTATGAAATGGACATTTGGCTGATTTATCCACTTACGAAAATTTCACTGGACTTCTGTATGCTTCTTTCGGTACCTAAACGCCTTTGAAAAGCTATTGCAGATTACTTAGCCCTAATCTTGCTGTGGAAGACTTCATGTCTATCTTTACATAACAGTGCAATACATAATATATATAGGCAAGTGTAGTGTATTGTAGCTATAGTACTGATTTGTTTTCTCAGACATAGAGCATTGTCATAGGGCAGAGAGTGAAAATGGATAATTCTGAAATAATATTTTCTATGAGGTTGAAAGGCAGGGTTGAAAAATGAGATTTGCTTTCTCCAACCTGTAAGGGCAGGTAAGGTCAAAATTTTTTTTAATACTTCTTAGTTTTAGTTTTAGAACTGTAAGTTAATAGAGGTAAAATTAAGGGTCTCTAATGAAATCTCAAATAGTCACTGTTAAAATATTGTCTTTTAGATGTGACACATCTTTCAGTGCAAGGACTTTTTCTTGAAATCAGGTATGGAGAAAACTGCCTAGGAAGAAGCATGCTCTGTCTCAAACAGATTGTTTTTGTAGGTAGAAAAGATTGGCTGGGCATCATGGACAAGTGTTTTGGGCTCTTGCTGTGAAGGAATCTGGCCAATAATTGGTGAAGTCACAGATGTAACTGCTTCATGCCTCACTAGTGATAGTAAAGTATTAGCCACAGGAGATGATTTTGGATTTGTGAAACTGTTTCGATACCCTGCTAAAGTAAGTAATTTTCAGCTGTTCATGAAGAAGATTGACTAAAACTGCCTTTTCAAATATGTAAAAATTCATCACTCAGAACAAAATAGTGTTTGTACTTTTGTCCTTATGATCAAAGAAGGCATTCAATATTACGTTGCAGTGCATTAAACTTTCAGTTAGTAAGAATGACCATTCCAGGGCAGATTTGACTATCTCATTCTGGTGGCATGACAGTGCCGTGACAGTGGCAAATGCATGGGAAAAACTGTAAGAATGGGAATGGGACTGGCACTGTCTAATAATATCTTAGGCATTAATATCCTCAGCGTAGTTTTTATCAGTGTTGTTTTTAGCCCCTTAAGCTCTTGTTTTGGAAGACAGTGATCATTTCTTCCTCACCTTCATTTCATTCATGATTTTATAGACCTTCATTCTGTCCAACCTCAGTCACTTTTTTCTAAGATGAAGAGCTTTAATATTATTTAATCATGCATCATAGCAAGTCATTCCAGAAGCACATTATATTTTTACTGCTTTTCTAGAACCTTTCTAGTTTCCTGTATATTTATCAGTAAATATGTCTTCAATTTTAATATTTTGCCATGCTAGAGATAGTAACAATGCACAAGCATTGACTTGTTTATTGGAGAAATAGTCCATGTGCATTTTATTTTTGATCTGTTAGATTATTTTCTCTCTTAGGAAAATTGATCCAGTGTTTATTGCTGGAGTCTGTTTATAAACAAATTCTTACATGTTTGGTATGGCAATATTGTTAACATTTCATGAAGTTGCTATAGGAGAGGAACTTGGCAAATCATGTGATGAATACTTATGCAAAACAGCTGAAGCATAAACTGTAAAGAAGTTAACATGTTTTGCACTGGCAACTCATTTCAGTTTTATCTAGCACTTGTTAAATTTGGCTGTGCTTTTTCTTTTCCCTTCTAGGGAAAGTTTGGAAAATTTAAGAGGTATGTTGCTCACAGTACCCATGTAACAAATGTCCGTTGGACCTATGATGACAGTTTGTTGGTCACTGTTGGAGGAGCAGACACCTCTTTAATGCTGTGGACTTACGAGATGGAAGGACATAGGGATAGCAGGCAGTGTGACAGTGAAGAGTCTGATCTAGATTCTGAAGAAGATGGAGGTCAGTAATAATTTATAAAACTAACTGGATTATGCTACATTGAGAAGATGTTATTAATGGAAAACTGCTAATTTAGAAATACAGGTTTTACATATGATTGTTTTAATCTTAAATAGTGAAGATGCTTCAAAAATATTAAGCAAAATTTAGTTGAGGGGAAAGGACTGATAAATTGTGATAAACTGTTGTGAAGAAAATGAAGTGTTTGACTTACTGCTTTGCGTCAGAGTATATAAAAAAGGCTCTTGACATCTTTTAAATGAAAAAACACTAAGTGCCAATTCTAGGTAACTTCCGAAAATCTATATAAAAAAAAATACATTCATCACAGTTTAGATTTGTGCACCAGTTCTAATGGAAGTATGTTGAAATCTGTATAATGTGAGATCATAGTTATCTTGATGTTACAGCATCTGTTTCCATAACACAAAAGCATAGTAGACTGAGGTAGACTGATGTTCATATATGGAACCATCTATTGCAAGATCATAATATCAGCAGTTATAAAGTGTTGGTTACATTTCATAGAATTAACTTCTGTGGTTTTGCCATACTTAATATTTCCTTTTCATGCTATAATTCCAAGGATTCATGAGTCTCCAAACTTGTTCTCTCTGCTGCCAAGTGCAATTTTCCTCCCTTGTCAATTTTTCAGTCTTCAAGCATTTTTAAACTATCACTGCTACTCTTTAAATAGTTCTGTGTAATAAATTAATTTCAGTTTTCACTGAAATCTGCTAAATGGCCAAAGAGACACTTTAAATATTAGAGGCATATTGGGAAGAATTTTTAGGCACTGTCTTGCTTAAAAATATTGAAGACTACATCCAGGACAGATCCTGAAATTGAGAACAACCTCGCGCTAAATATTCCAGAACTTAACAGCAGGTGTTATGTAGTGAGGTCCTTTGTTACTGGCCCTGAGTTAAGGCCAGCCAAGCAGAAATGGGATAGCTTTGAATGTCCTTTGAATCTTTGTTAATCATTTTTTTCACAAAGATACAGTAGAGATTTTTTTTCTTAGAATGTCTTCTGTTAACAAGGTTCATGATTCCCAGCTACTTTCTTTCTGTTGTATATTTACATTACTAATAATACATAGTGTAATTGTTGTTGTATTCCAGTACACTGTTGAAACCTTCACAAATTTTGATTGAATTTTTTTTCTGGTATCTTGTTTTGATACTGTTCATTCTGATTTTGTTAGGTTATGACAGTGATGTGACAAGGGAAAATGAAATTAATTACACCATCAAAGCCTTATCAACTAACATTAGACCAATGTTTGGAATTAAACCTCATCTGCAACAAAAGGAGCCAACCTTAGATGAAAGGTAATTACTAAATTACAATTCTAACCCAGAAAGCAATCTGAAAAGTTGATTAATAGTGAAACATAATTATATTGGACTATATATGCAACTTAAAAGGGAATGTATAAAAAGAGTGGAAATATTTCTTTGGAGAAAAAAAAAAACCAGAACAACCAAAGAAAAGTCTTCTCTAAGGACTAGACTGGATCTCTCTTTCAGAGAGCCCAAAAGACTACAAATGATGTATCTGTATTATTATTTTGGGGGAATTTCTTGAGTTAATTGTTATTTGCTGATGTTTAATAATATATTCCTTTTGAAACTTAAATACTGAGTGGTATCTAGTGATGGCATTGTAGGCATGAACCTGTACAATAGTTTTATTGAAAGACAGCTTTCAATTTTTCGTTTTTGCCAACAATCTAATCTAATTCAGCTGTAATTGCTCCTTGCATTGTTTTTGTCTCCAGATGACTTCTACCTTTCTTTGAAAAATTCTGTCCACAGTGGTTCTGCAGTTTCTATTAACAAGTCTGGGAAAATTGATTGCTTTGCAGTTAGTTGTATTGCTTGGTTCATTATTGTATGCTTTAGAAGAGAAGGGGAAGGGGAGCAGAATAGAGTAAGACCAGCAGTTAAAGTAGATGTGAAATAAGAAAAAGAATTTTTAACCACTAGAACATAATCTGTTGTAGAATCTGCAGTTGAGCACAGGACCCTGAAAGTTATTGTTTGTTGTTCAGCAAAATAGATGTGGACAATATATGTGAGGGAAAAGGAAAGAGGGATTCCTAACATGATACAGTGGCAGTTGTGGAATGCCAGTATTGAAGAGAGGGAAGTGAGGAAAACACAGCACAATAAAATTAGGTGTAAGGATGTAGAGAAATAGCAGATTGGAAACTTCCTGCAGGAATGTGTGGAGTTCTGTTATGATGCACGTGCCTCTTTCAGCAGTAAAGCTGACAGGTCTGTGACGCCCTTTTTGAGAAATGCAACCCAATGTTTGTGGGAGTTTTGGGGTCACCTTTTGTTTTTAAGTTGTGCTGCTGAAGGGAGAGAATGGATGTCTGCATATAAAGCAGTGACTCTTCAAAATGTATTTAAAATGAGAAATACTCTGTTTATTAATCAGATGCATTTGATGTGGAAGTCAAAAAGAAATAATGTGCATGGTATCAACATTTTGGATTTATATTTACTCTTGTTAATGAAAGCTGTGATAAATATATTTTTTAAAATGAAATTGTAAACCTCTTGTATTTCTTTTTATAATTGTTTCTGGAAGCTAAGTGAGTTATGGTTTTCAGTTTCAAAGAAAATATTAAAGAAAATTAATTCTGTAGTAAGATACTAGGTTCTGATTCAGAATGCATAAAAGTTCATGAAAGAATTCCATTGTCTGCGTTGTTTAAAAGTTTGGGGCCCTAAAACTTCCAAGAGAAGTTTTTGTGAAGAATAAAACCGGTATATTGTTACTGTATGCATTGTAACTTCTGTTCTGCTAAAGTTAGTATTGTGTAGGATTGGTAAATGCTTTAGTAAGTCTGCTTTCATAAATACTAATTTTAATTTTATTTTTATTTCCCTTTCCTTTTGCTTCCTATGAAGGCAGGGGGTAGTGAGGTAAGTTCATTTACACAAAGTCTAGGATCAAACGCCTTTTAATAACTTGAGCTGCTTGGCAAAGTAGTTATACTTTGAAATAGAAGTGAAGACTTTAACTCTTTACTATTAAATAGTAGCTTATTAATGGGTAGAAAAGGGATAAGGGATAAAGAATAAGTCCAGTTCTCGGTCTAAGTAGACATGAAGGAATGCTAAATAGAGTATTTGCGAGGATGTAATCAAATCTCATCCTCTTTTCCTCAGTAATTTTGGAGTGGCTAAGGAACAGCTTGACTTAAGTAGCTGTAGTCAGAGAGTTCATGTAACTTCTTGTGGACTTCTGTAAGACTATATCATATTTTTGGTGTAGAGGTCCAACATGGAGTAAAAAGTGTGGGGAGTATGTTGCAGAGTTGCCTGAAGTGGCTATACGAGCTGTACCACCATGTCTGCACCACTGTGTTGGAGCTAATGAAGCTTTGGGGATGAAAGTAGCCCTATTGAATTGGCTGCGGCATTTCACCAATGCACCTATACTACTTAAGGATCTGAGCTAGGTCCCCATAGCATTCATGTGACATGCAGAGTCGCTAGCTTGGGTGTCTGCATTAGGTAATGGGGTTTTGCACATACTCTATTTAGTATATACGCATACTCAAAAACATGCTCTTACATTTGTAGCACAGCAAATCCTTAGGCTGTAGGCCACACTTCAGACTTGTAGACTGAGCTGCCTGGACACTTGGACCTACACTGGTTAAGAAAAGAGAGCCCCTCTCGTATCTACCTGGATCCTGTTTCCACAATGAAATCACATTCCTCTGGTGACAGATGATAGAATTGTGTCAATCTCTGTGTATCCTTCTGCAGACAACTTGGCATAATAAAGCAAGCCACTGTCTTCATCTAAATTTTAGATCATACCACTGGCAACTTTCATCAAATTAATTCTGGTTTTAGCCTTTAAAAAAACATGTATCTGTAAAGTCAGTGTTTTTCTGTATAAGTTATACAGAGTATGTATAACTTATACAGACTTTTTCTCTGTATCACTGCCATCCTCAGCTGCACCAGGGAGACAAAATATAACAAAAAGCTTGTGGGTCAAGATAAGGACAGGGAGAGATCACTCAGCGATTACCGTCATGAGCAAAACAGACTTGACTCGGGGGAAAATTGAATTAATTTCTTTGCTCTGCTCTGATATGATTGGTAATAATGAGAAATGAAAACTAAATCTTAAAAACACCTTCCCCCACCCCTCCCTTCTTCCCAGGCTCATCTTCACTCCCCAGTTCTCTCCCTCCTCCCCCACAGCAGCACAGGGGG